>OX377620.1:158390111-159590111 GCA_947397865.1 Polietes domitor | reverse complement strand
GAAATTTTTTGTATGGAAAACTTAACTTAAAAATGTTTTTTTCCTAAAATGAAGTTAAAATGTTTACTGAAATGTATGCCGAGTTCTTCATACATTTAAGAATTAATGAACTTATAAAAAACATCTGAAATTGTTTAAAAAATTATTGAATATTAATCTAAGAAGCAATTCTCGTTCGTTTGCAGAGACTTATTTCTTAAATTCTTTAAGGATTATTCTAAACAACCACTGCGAAGGTGCCTCTCTTGCCTTCGCAGCAATCATGGAGAAAGATCTCAGCACTTTATGGCAGAGGTATAATTTTTGTTACAAGTTTTCCAAAACCATTTGTTTGATTTTTTAGTTAAATTGTACTTATTTTAATTTCACTTTTTTCCTTGAATCAAGTTTCTCAGTAAATTAAAAATTTACTTGTTTTAGTAAAAAATTACTTACTTTTAGGAAAATTTCAGTAATTTTTTTTAAAACTTTATTAATCAGAGTGTAAACTTGAATTGAACAAAATCAAATGCTATCAATAGTTTATACCTACAAAATAACTTATAAGCTAAGATCATATTAATCATAATGATCATTACATAGCAGTCGCAATGGTATTCATATTACACGGCGTCGTATAACAAATCGTATGATGTAGACTGGTGGGAAAAATGTAGCACATGTTTATGTTAAACATTGCATACGATAACATGTAGTATAATTTTGCCTTGGTTTAAATCAGTTATTATCAGTTTCTGTGCAAATACTGGATATATCATCAGTGTGATCGTCAGTAAGTACATCCAAAGATCTACTTACTTACTTCCAAAGACCTTTTAATGAATTGATTTTTATGTAAAGTTGTTTTTGCGACTTTCTTGTATTTCCTATCATTTATTTTACTAGTCTTTACTTTTCTTACTTACTTGAGCGTTTTTTCAGTTTTGTGATTCTTCATACATTTTGCATTTATATCCTCATACTTTTGGTCTTTGTTTCTATATTCCAGCATCTTTTCCTTTTTCAATTTAATTTTGTCAAATACTTTCTCTAATTCTATATCTGATCTGAAATTTAAATTTATCGGTTTTCGCCAATGTTAAATGTAATGTACTATGCCTCATCTGCTTGATATGGTAAGTCTATATTATATGCAATGTCGTGATTTTCTTATAATATGTTCGTTTAATGAACTGTTAGAGATCTTTCTATATATGAATTTCCAGTGTGTCTCATAGGATTTGCCTTTTTTCCATGCTTTATATAAGGTTACTTTCTATATATGTTTGTGTGCCACAAAATTTGAAATCAATTTTTGAAAGCTTTTTTCTCAACCAATTTTGCTCAAATTTTGCACACTTAATCATTTTCGATGACAATACAAGGAAATGGAAAAATTTGACCAATTGGACAAAGGGGCGTGGTACCTCCCATACAAACCACAAATTAAAAATCTATTATTTCTGCTCCTGATAACGGTATTTAAACAAAATTTGGTACGTCGGTTTGGTGTGCATGTTGTAAGTGCTGCTGCAAATATGGGCGGGATTGTACAAAGGGGCGTGGTACCTCCCATACAAACCACAAATTAAAAATCTATTATTTCTGCTCCTGATAACGGTATTTGAACAAAATTTGGTACGTCGGTTTGGTGTGGATTTTTTAAGTGCTGCTGCAAATATGGGCGGGATTGTACAAAGGGGCGTGGTACCTCCCATACAAACCACAAATTAAAAATCTATTATATCTGCTCCTGATAACGGTATTTGAACAAAATTTGGTACGTCGGTTTGGTGTGGATTTTTTAAGTGCTGCTGCAAATATGGGCGGGATTGTACAAAGGGGCGTGGTACCTCCCATACAAACCACAAATTAAAAATCTATTATTTCTGCTCCTGATAACGGTATTTGAACAAAATTTGGTACGTCGGTTTGGTGTGCATGTTTTAAGTGCTGCTGCAAATATGAGCGGGAATGGACAAAGGGGCGTGGTACCTCCCATACAAACCACAAATTAAAAATCTATTATTTCTGCTCTGATAACGCAGTAATTTTTCCTTCTACAAAAGATAACTAAAAAAGAATTTCTAGGCCCAATAGAATTCTGCTTGCATAAAGCATGGATTTGAAAAAAATTTTTTTTTTTGATTTACTAGTTCTCTAAAAAGTCAATGAAAAGTGAAGTTTTGAAAGTAGATTCATTATCTAAGGTTAGTTTTTATACACTCCACGAGAGTATTATGTCTTTGTGCATTTGTTTGTAAAAATGTGTCAGATTTATATATAGCTCCCACACAAATTTCGTTCCCAATTTGAATTTTCCGCTCTAGAATCCACATATTTTAACATATTGTCTTCAAAATTTACAAAACACCCTATATTTCAACTGGAAACACCTGTGGTAAATATGTGTTAGATCGGATCAGATTTATATGTAGCTCCCATACAAATTTCGTTCCCAATTTGAATTTTTCCGCATTAGAATCCACATATTTTAATAGATTTTCCTCTAAATTCGCAAAAACCACATATTTCAACTGGAAACCCCTGTGGTAAAAATGTGATAGATCGGTTCAGATTTACATATAGCTCTCATTCAAATTTCGCTCCCCCATAAACCGCGTATTTTCACCGAATTTCTTCAAATTGAACATAACACATTAAACTTCAACTAGAAGAGCTTATTGTGAAAGATAGTCACTTCATTCCATGTTTGGAAATACAAATATTATTCTCCATTTGACAAGTTCAACCAGGTCATATTAGTCTGTGATTAGGAAACATACAAAAATTTTTTCCGTTTTCACATTTTTAATCACATTCCGACAGAATGTGGAGTGTATCATATATAGTGGTCCCGCCCGACTTTAGCCTTTCCTTACTTGTTTTTGTAAAAGAATAGCTGTGTAAATGATTTTATGAGTTGAAGTGAAGTTTTGTATTTTCTGTAATTCCCCTATCATGGTATATTGTGAAAATTTGTCTATTACGGTGATATATCTAATACTTCCACTCAAATACCATATATCCGCATGATAATGTTCGTGTGGACATTTAGGGGTTTCCGTTTTTTCGAATGCCAATTTTACAGGATTCCTTTCAATTTTGAAATTGCATATCCAACAGTTATTTATAAATTTAGTTATTTCTTTTTTTAGATTAGGATAATAAATTTCCTGTCGTAATTCCTTGTAAGTCTTTTCTATATCCGGATGGTTATTATCGAACCTGTGATGCTTAGCTATTGTTGTAATCAAATTACATGTCGCAATTATAGTCCAATCTTAACAAACATTGTCGCAAATAAGTATTGCGGATCAAGGACGAACGCTATTTAATTTGAAGAAAATCGGTTCAGATTTAGATATAGCCCCCACACAAATGTCGTTCCCGATTTGACTTTTTCCTCTCTATAAACCACATATTTTACCCGAATTTCTTCAAATTTGGCACAACACCTTATAATCCAAATAGAAACATCTTGGGTGAAAATGGGTAAGATCGGTTCAGATTTAGATATAGCCCCCAAACAAATGTCCCTCCCGATTTGACTTTTTCCGCTCTAGAAACCATATATTTTACCCGAATATCTTTAAATTTGGCACAACACCTTATAATCTAACTAGAAATACCTATGCTGAAAATGGGTAATATCGGTTCAGATTTAGATATAGCCCCCATACAAATGTCGCTCCCGATTTGACATTTTCCTCTCTAGAAACCACACATTGCACTCGATTTTCTTTAAAATCTGCGCAACATTTTATAACCTAACTAGAATCACTTATAATTGAAGCGGGTAAGATCGGTTCAGATTTAGATATAGCTCCCATACAAATGTCGCTCCCGATTTGTCTTTTTCCTATCTGGAAACCACATATTATACCCCATTTTCTTTAAATTTGGCACATCATTTTATAATTTACCTAGAAATACCTGTGACGAAAGCGGGTTAGATCGGTTCAGATTTAGATGTAGCCCCCACACAAATGACGCTCCCGATTTGACTTTTTCCGCTCTAGAAACCACATATTGTGCACGATTTTCTTTAAATTTGGCACAACATCTTATAATCATACTAGAAACACCTGTAATGTCGAACACATATATTTACAGAATACAAAAATCCTTCCTGATTTCACTTCTTTACCGAATTGAATTGTACTGGGACAGAAAGTGGAGTGTATCATATAGTCGGCCCGCCCGACTTTAACCTTTCCTTACTAGTTTTTATTCTGTCCGTAACTGAAGTAAATCTGTCGTGTTCAGACAGTATAATCCTACATCGTCATGTGTAGCTGCATCCGATAATATTTGCGATATTATTTGGGATGTACAATGTTTTAAATAATAAGTTTTCTACGTTTTCCGAATATTTTTTCTTCGATTGCTTTGTTCTCTTTATTTCACTTTATTTCAGTATAATTTAGTAAACAAATGAATGTAATGGCCTTTCCGAAATTCTGAAATGATCTGTGCCGTCTTCATCGGCTGAATGTACAATTGGTACAGGAGTTTATGTATTTCCTGTTCACTTAGTTTTCCTAAATAATGAGTCTTTAATGTTTCCCGGTATGCTAATATGGCGTTATATATTTTGCACGTTCTATTTTGTTTGTCTTCGTGTGGTTTTAAATATCCTAATAGACCTCTCCTTGCCTTATATGACTTTCTACACATTGTGCGAATGTGTTTCTTCTGTCCTTCAAATACGTTAGTTTTCCTTACTCTTGAAAGTGCGTCAGCCACTTTATTTTCTTTTCCTTCTACGTGTTGAATGTCACATTCATATTCTTCCATCGTATTAGTTTTGAATTCGATTCCTTGAGGTTTGCTAACCAAATCAATGGTTTGTGGTTAGTTTTCAAAGAGAATTTCCTACCGTAAATGTAATGTCTGAATTGTTTTACTGTCCATACTATTGCTAATAATTCCTTTTCGATTGTCGAATAATTTATTTCGTGTTTGTTAAGTGTCCTAGGCACAAACGCTATGGGTCCTTGTGATTGAGACAGAATTACTGGCATCAGTAGTTAGTTGAAATTTTTAATATGTATATTTTAATACCATATTCGACATCAATATTGCCTTAAGTTCTTCAAAGAATTCTTTGTCATTTATATTGATAACAGGGTCTTTTTTCGACTTTAATGTCATAGGTCTTGCAATTTTTGCATAATCAGGTATAAATTGCCTGTAATATCCGATCAGTCTTAAAAAGGCTTGAACTTGAACTTCCTTTGCAGTCATCGGAATAGGTTTCTCTTAATTCCATCTATTTTATTTGGGTTAGGTCTTATTCCGTCCTTAGTGACTACATGTCCTAAAATGTCTGTTTCCTTTTTAAGAAAATCGCTTTTGTTCAGAGATACTTTTAAATTTGCTTCGAACTATTTTTCCATATGATGAATTTCTAGTAAATCGTTAATGTCATTGTCCTCGTTGTCTCCTTCGTAATAGAGTTTAAACATTTTGTTATTAATAGTCATTGTGTTGTTCTTATAGTCAATTATTACGTCATTCTCCCTTAAAGTTCGGTGTCCTAAAATGCCGTTGAAAAAAATATGGAAATTATACAGTCTGCATACTGTGTCATTTCTCAATGGTTTTTATTTTTTCCTTTGGTATTAAAACATTGTAATTAATGGGTATAGTACCTGCTGCTGTTTTGATAGATATTGTATCTTTTAACAAGTGTATGTAAGTTGGCGGACTTTGGTTTTTATTTAATAAATTCTCAGTTGAACCTGTATCAATTAACAGTCTAAGTCGTCTTGTTGGACTTCTGAATATGATATATGGTAACCCGACAATTTGTTTACTACTTAAATTAATATCATTCTTACTATTTCCTGAATCTGCTTGCTGTCCCTGGAAATGATTCTGTTTTGTGGTCTGTGCTGTTCCAAGTTCCATTGGTTCTGGTCTCGATGGATTCTGTTGCTGTTGATGATATGGTGGTGATCTTTGTTGCCATTGGTGTTGATTTGGATTATGTTGTCCTTGATGTTCTGGATTGTAGACTTTTGGCTTCCAATTGTTTCTTTGTTCATTCTGGTGATTTTGTTGTTTCTTATGGTTTTGGGGTGTTTTCTGCTCTGGTTTGTCATTCTGATTTTTCGCCTTTCTTTCTTCATGTAGAAATCCTGATTGGCTTAGTTCATGAATAGCTTCTTCCATGGTGCTGGGTAGTCTCGTGGTAACATTTTTTTGTGCCGTTTGGATATTTCTTTCCACATCAGCGATGCGGTTTTCCTGTCTGCTTTTCTGGTTTAAAAGAGCCAATTTATGCAAAATAAAATTGTAAAAATAGATTGTATTGCCTTTATATTGCGCTCATCGCAGATCCTCATATAACTGGTCTGAAATTGGTTTCTAACATTTCCTTTATGTCAGTTATGTCAATTGTTCAAGTGTGGATGGATTTCCATTACTATCCTAGCTCGTCCTGTCAATATACTTTTGACAATATTTATGCACATACGTTGTGCTTGCTCGTTATACAAGGTCAGTGCTGGGATGGTATCATCAACATTCGTACAAAATGTTAACAGATCTTCCCTACGACCGCAAATCCTAGTATCTTTTCAAGATACTTTAATGGATTTATAGCTTTCTGTCTTCGCCTCCATTTGGTGGGTTAAGAGCCATTTTTCTGTTATGAATGTCCTTTTTGGTAGGCTTAGGTTTTTGTTTGATTGTAGATTTTTATTTCCGGATAATCACTTTTTAAAATTGCGTTGCAGTTAACGCTTTCGCAATTTAAGCCAGACACTGCACTTTTTATATGGAGCAGGAAATGAAGTGAAACGAAATGAAAGAAATTCGCGTTAATTACGTCTGCACGCGCCAAGTATCTTTTGGGTTTAATTGGTTAACTACCGGATGTGCAATTTTGAATTGATGAAATGTTTTCGTGTGGACTGCATTTACATGTGCCCAATATCTTTTGAATTTATAACTTATTGTGTGTTAACTCCTCCCCATTTAAAAACGATTGTCAGCAATCGTGCAATTTTGTCCGAACAATACGGTCATGTATTAATTCATGGGTAGGAGCTATTGTATGAATAATTACTTTTTCTCTTCTTTTTGTAAAGAGCCTTATTAGAACAAGGCATATAGCAAAAAAAGTGAATAAGGAGAAAGTGGTATATTTAGTAACAACAGAGTCTGACTTAAGTTCGTGGATGGACTTAGTATTATTAATGTGCAAGTGGTTTAACATTTCCAAGGGTAGTAGGGTAATAAATTCATTTTCGACTGGCGTTTGTTGAATTGTTGGTGGAGAAACATTTAAAAATAGAGCTTCTAAATTTCTGTAAAATGTATCGTTTATTCGCAATGTAGCGTTGTGGAATTTGATTAAGAATGTCCCATTAACCGTTTCATTGTTTATTGTTCCAGTAAAATCATTAAGAAGAATGACAGCGGGTGAGATATTTTCTATTTGGGGTATATGGTAGCCGAGAGAAATTGGACAAGATGAGTTCATTCCGTTTAGTAGCGGTGGGATGCAAGTATCGTTGGATATGTTTACCAATTGGTCACTTTTACAAATTTTTACATTTTTTATTGTCGCACATTAGTTTTTAATGTCAAATATTTTATGGTTATTTTTATTATTTCGATAAACTTGGTACTTATTTTATAATTTTTCTTTATGGGTTTTATTATAACATTATCGAATTCTTCCCTGCTAGTGAGCTGGATTACAATGATATACAACATTTTTTTCTGATTATAAAGACCCTTAATGTTTGCAAACTCGAGGGCTTCTTCTATTGATGTGTGTGTAACAAAAATGAATTTATAATATTTTGCTTTGCCCATTGGTTTGCGTATTTGATGTTAGTTAATTCTTCTTTTGTGAATCTGAGCTTAATTTGCATGCTGAGTGCAGCCTCGTTTACAAAATCATCATCTTCCTTAATTGCTTTGGTTATATGATTGGTAATTTGGGTAAGGTTTCGTAATATCTCTGTAAAAATGTTGTTGGTTATTGTTTTGGATAGTTTGATCTAATGCATTTTTCACTGTTTCAAAATCGTCGTGGTCTGGAGAATTATGAATTCTTACATAAATGACGTCCCTCGGGTTGAATTGTTTGATCGGTTCTCGTTTCTCATTATGGATTTTATGGTCAGTCGCCTGCTTGTCTTTCGATATTTGAATGTTGTCTTGTCTTGCTTTTTCGTACATCTCGGGGTCTGCACTGACTCATCGTTGGAAAAATACCTCAAGTGGTCTCTGTCCCGGTGTGCTGTGTATGGTATAGTTATATTCGTAAACTGCTCTGTCTTACAATTCTAGAAAGTTAGGGTATGTGCGTTCGGTTTTAAGACAGCGCATGATTTCCGTTAGGGTGGAATGAAACCGTTCGACTTGTCCGTTTACCGTACTCGTATATGATGGAGCTTTGTAGATTTCTATTCCCAATTGATCTTGTAACATAAAAGTTATTGAAGCCGAATTAAAGGTTTTTTTCATTTTCAAAAACAACAACATTTTCAAAAACAACAACGCCGAATAAAAAGACAAGTTCTCGTAAGGGCTCTTTCACGCCCTCGACGGCTCTTGACTTAATAATCTTGCCTTGCACGTATTTCGAAAATTTCAGTTTTGTAAACGTCAATATGAAGAATTTCGCCAGGGTGTGAGGGTATTGGCGTTTCCTTCAGTTTGGGTTTCGATGGATGCCTATCGTATTTATTTTCCTTACAAATCGCACATTGTTTAACGATTCTGTTAATCTTGTTATTCATACTGTGGAAATAAAATCTTTCAAGAATTTGTATTTTATTCTCCTTAGCGTTTCTGTGGGCTCTTTTGTGAGTACTGATAATTATTTCATTCTGTTGGTGATTATCTTTGGCATTCCCCACTTGGAGGTTTGTAAATGTAATGCGAAAGTTTGCAAAATGGTTTGGAAAAATTTCCTGAATTTTTTCCATTAATGATTCGGGGGCTTTAATACCATGTATTACGGACGGATTAAGGTATTTCTTTAAGGTTGAAACAAGCTGTTCGGTTGTGTAATCTATTTTTGAAAGTGTGTGCCTGTGGGTGGTTGGGAAAACTATTTCGAATTTATAGGTATTAGTTGAATTTGGATTAAAAATTATTTGATTCTTCAATGTGTTTATGGGAGCTATCGTCATTTCAGTCATTGAATTGATTTGTGATACTTCGGGCACCCAAGGAAGGACATCTGCCACTACGTTGCTTTTTCCCGGTTTATAGTTCTGGGTTGTGGGAAATTTGCAATGGCTTCGACTTTTTTCGGTTTAGTTTTTATTCCAGCTTCGGAAATTTTAAATCGAAGGAATTCTACTTCCTGCTTGATAAAAGGCATTTGTCCAATTGGACTTTCATATTAGCTTCTTCTAGCGTCTTGAATACGTTATAGATATCCCGAATGTGATCCTCTTCAGACTTGCTATATATGACTATGTCGTCGATATATACGTAGCATATCCCGCCTATGTGGTCGCGGAATAGTGCACGTTGGAATATCGAAGGCGCATTTTTCAATCCAAATGGTAAGCGGGTGAACTCGTATTTCCCGTTATTAATAGAGAATGCCGTTTTTTCTATATCGGAGCTTTTTAGTGGGATTTGGTGGAATCCACTTTTAAGATCAAGGATTGAAAAGAATTTACTATTTCCTAATATCCCTAGGACGTCCGATATTTCAGGGATTGAATATCTATCCGAAATTGTGACGGAGTTTAATTTTCTATAATCTATCACCATCCTAAACTGTTTATTCCCTTGAGAGTCCGGGCGTATTATTCCATCGTTTAATAACTTTTCTACCTGAGTCTCGACTTCGCGCTTAAATGAAGCCGGATAAGGGTAAAACTTGGTGTAAATTGGGGTATCAGTTGACGTACGGATTTATCCAATTAATTTTGTAGTATATGCCAATTTTTCGCCCGGCTCTGAGAAGAGCATGGGGAATTTTTGTGCCAATGAGTTCATGAGACCTTTTTGCTCGACCTTCATGTGATCGTCCTGTATCTTTATTGAATTTACACTTTGTCTTATGTGTTGTTTAAGTTCAATTATAGTACGATGACGAGCGACCATATAATTTTCGTTTGTGTAAATGACTGCATCTAATGCTTTTAAACTATCATTACCTAAAATACCATGAAAAGATTTAGGAAAAATTTAAGCCTATCGTGAATCCATTCGCGAAAAATGGAGTTTTATTGGGGATTATTTTTTTGCCAGGTTGGGTTGAACGTAATTTTTACTCAAGCCAGTGTCAATGAGGATTGTAAGGATTTCTCGTCATTCTAAAAAACGAATGTCACTTAGCTCCGCATCTACTTCATTATCGGCTCTGCTATCTTCTGCAGTTTGATAAATGTCGTAATAACAATTTTCTAGTTCTTGTTCATAATATTGGGTTAATTACTGGTCCTGATTTTGACTTTCTTAAATTACGTTATCATGCTCCAAAGTGACTGCCATTCCGTGTTTATGTGAAAGGTACGATGTGCTTCAGCAGGATTGATATTCTGCTTTGAAGGTGAAGGATGGTCTGTTTGCGTAATTTATTTGTTGCGACCGGATGCTTCGGTTGACATCTATTGGTTCTGCTGGCTTGGGTGCTGTTGGGAGCGGTGGTGGATGCCCTGTATGGTTATGGTTTTGACCACCAATGTTGTTATTAAATTTCATAGTAGGGAGATTCTGTGGGTATGGAATGTAGGCTATAAATTAACGAAACATTAGTTTTGTTCGGTTTTTAAAAAAGACCGTCTTTATTGAGTGGTAAAATACGACTGATTAAACTGATCAAAGATAAAATAAAATAATCTTAATTCTAATGTTTGACGTATGAGAGCGACACGTATGAGATTGAGCTGCAGGTGTTCATACTGCAGAATCAGCATTTTGGCGTTGATGTGAATTTCCCATGGGAACGTTTGGTGAACATGTTGTTACAATGTTTTTGTCGTTAACACCTCCCCACTGAAATTCGAGCGCCCTCGATCGATTTTTCTTTCAAAAATAGGGGATCTGTGAAATCCTCGGTACTTCGATTGTGCCTGGTGATAGATTAGGTAATGACTGATGTACTGATTCTATAATCTCATCCGAAGATTTCTTGGTTGGTACCTCCGGTAAGGAAACGTGTATTGATGGACTTGTAGTAATAATGGTAGGAGCTAATTTATCCTGTTTCCTAGACCATTTTGATTTTAATAACAGGTAACCTACTGATGTTAATGCTATGGTCGAAAGCCCAAAGTTCGCAAATAGGCTCCATTTATGTTTATCCCCCAAAAGATTTATGAATTCGGTGTTATTAATGTGAAGCTCCTTCATCATTTCAAGGCTTAGATTTTCTTCAATATTGATTGCAGATAATCTAGGCTGCAGAATTGCTAGTAGGGGATGTAGTGTTATAGTCTCGTGAAAATCAAATTGCCTGTCTCCAACTTTAATTGATGCGTTTTTGAACTGTATTACGAAAGTGCCAGTTAAATTTCGGGGCTCAGTGTTAATATGAATTGTTCCATTGAATTGATTCAGCAGGATTATTCCAGGATCTCTTCAATTGCAGGTATCTTTCGATTATCTATAACGGTGCAGTTGATTCATTTATTTTTTCAGTTGACAATTTATTTATAACAACTTGTTTGTTATTATTATTTAGAACGTTATTTGTTTTCCGTTTTAGAATTTCAAAATCGTCGTGGTCAGGATTTCCTGCTATCCATTTCCACGCCGATCCAATAAAATTGAGGGACCGTGTAACTCTTGGTTTTATCCTTTCTAATTGGTTTTGCAATTTCATTAAGTCATTTTGAAATAGTGGGTAAATGAATTTGACCCTACTGACATCATAACTTATTACTGTCTGAAGGCTGTCTATAATCTCCTGGTATTTATCAATGTCAATAATATGAATTAGCTTAAAAATTCCGGTCTGTAGCCTAGCATATCCAGCATCGAAAGTGACAATCTGAGCATTCGTGTGATCCAATATCTGAACGTTAGCATGAACGAGGATACAAATAGTCCTGTAAAAAAGCAATTGTTTAGTTTCTTATATTATTTTTGTGGACAACCCTGCCCGATTCAGTAATAACGGTGGTATTTTTATTCTCTTTTACAATTTCCTTCCTGTAAGTTCTGCTGAGTTTCGTTCCTTTTCTTTTAGTTTGTTTAACAAAAATTTCCTGGCCTATTTCATAATTTTTTGGTGCCGATTTCTTCTTGTTGTGGTAATGTGGCCTGTTTTTGCTTAATTCTTTCCAAAATATCTAATCTTGATCTCTCGACATCCTGTGGGTCAATACTAATTCTCTGTGGAAAGAAAGCCTCAATTGGTTTTTTTGTATAGTTGAGTGTATGGTGTTATTGTATTCAAAAATTGACTTACTTAAAAGGTCCGAAATTGAATTGTGAGCATTTTCTACTTTTAGACAACGCATAACCTCAGATAGTGTAGAATGAAATCTTTCTATCTGGCCATTCACACTACTGCTATATGGAGGGATTCTAAATACTCTCACAATATATTGATTTTCAAGCATGAAAATAATAGAAGTGGAATTAAAAGATTTCTCATTATCAATGACGACTATTTCGGGCATTCCGAAGTTAAGAAGTACTTCCCTGAGATGTTCCTTCACATCTTCAGTGGCTCTAGATTTCAGCACCCTAGTCTGCGCATATTTAGAGAATTTGTCTATTGCTGTGAGAATGGGAGTTTTCTCAGTAATATATATATCTATGTGGACGATTTGCCCGGAGAACTGTGGAATTGGTGTTACGAATAATTCTGTGTTATTTGGATGCCTTTCATACTTATTTTCTTTACACACCTTACATTGTCTTAAAATCCTCTTTATTTTCGCATGCATCTGTGGAAAATAAAATTTTGAAATTATCTGGTTTTTGTTTTCTATACTGTTTCTATGTGCTCTATTGTGTTCCTGTATTATCTCATTTTCCTGGTCTCCGGGGACTTTAAGATCTGTTACCATAGTCCTGGAGTACTTCACTTTGTATCGTGTGAAATGTTCTCCAAATATTTCCTGTAACTTCCCTAGAATATCATCGGTGGTCCTAATGCAGTTCGTCACCGAAGGATTGAGGTGTCTTTTCAAAATATCCTTTAGAAACTCAATAGAAGGATTTGGATCATTAATGGTGCGTCGATGATATGTCGGAAATACTATTTCAAATTTGTAAGAGGGCATATCTTCGTGAGAAGAAATTATTATTTGGCTTTTGAAGGCGTTGATGGGAGCATCGGTATATTGGATTAAGTTTTGTGACGAGCTTTCGTCGCTGTGCTGTGTTGCTGACAATGAATTAACATTTTGTGGCGAACTTTCGTCGCTTTCCTGTGTTGCTGACAACGAATTAATCTGGGTATCAGCTTGTGGGGGTCGTGACAAAGCGTCTGCTACAATGTTTGCATTGCCGGGTTTATACAATAATTCGTAATTCGTCCTCGAGGAATGCCTTCCATCTTTTCAGTTTAAAGTTTGAATTTTTATTATTGACAGAATATGTCAACGGTAAGTGATCTGTAAAAATTTTCATTCTGGCAGCACCGTAGAGATAGTTTCTCAGTGTTTTCAGAGCCCAGACAATCGCGAGCATTTCTTTCTCATTCGTCGCGTAATTCTCTTCTGCCTTGCTCAGTGTCCTAGAAAGGAAAACAATTGATCTACCGTCTTGCGATAAAACCGCTCCAAGGGCATAATTGGAGGCGTCTGTTGTTAACTGAAATTCTTTCTCAAAAACCGGGTAAGCCAAAATTACGTCTTCTGATACTAATGATGATTTCAGTTTGTTAAAAGCTTCTACTGCGTCACGATCTAAGTCAATTTTGATCTTACCGGAAACATGTTTATTTGCACGGCCGCCCTCCCCTCTCAGAAGCAAAGTCAATGGTTTTGCAAACTTGGCGTAATCTTTTATGAAGCAATGAAGGATCTAAGATCCTTTATTGTTTTTGGTAACGGAAAATTTTTTACTGCATCTACTCTTTTGCGATCAGTTTTAATACCAGAGTCGGAGACTATAAAGCCTAGAAATTCAACCTCGGCTTTAAAAAATTGGCATTTATCCAGTTGGACCTTCATATTTGCACCTTCTAATGTGCTAAATACAGTTCTTAAATTTTGGAAGTGTGACTCCTCATCCTTGCCGAAAATAATAATGTCGTCTATGTAGACGAAACAAATCCTCCCAATGTGTTCACGTAATATGTCATCAAGAGCGCGTTGGAAAATCGAAGGAGCATTTTTTAATCCAAAGGGTAACCTGGTGAATTCATATTTACCATTAGTTACCGAAAATGCCGTTTTCTTGATATCGCTCTCTTTAAGAGGAATTTGATGAAATCCGCTTTTTAAGTCTATTACAGAAAATATCCTATTTTTAGACAACTGCGGCAGAACATCGTTTATATCCGGTATTGGATATCGATCCGGAGTCGTTACTGTATTTAATTTCCGGTAATCGACAACCATTCTAAATTTCTTAGTTCCTGAAGAATCAGTCTTTTTAGGGACGATCCAAATAGGCGAATTATATGGGGACCGTGAAGGTCTTATGATGTCATGATCGAGTAATTCCCTAATTTGTCTCTCGACCTCATCCTTGAGATGCATGGGATATGGGTAATATCTAGAATATATAGGATTTTCATCCACAGTGTTTATTTCACCTACCACGGTTGTAGAATATGTTAATTTCTCATTTGGTTTACCAAATAGACCACTGTGCTCTTTGACTATGTCTTCCTGCTCTGGTTTTGCGATAAATGATCCGTTCTGATGTCTATCGAATTCACTGACTGTTATTTATAAGCATGTAATTCTGAGCCGTATATATGATAGCCGAAAGTTCTTTCAAACTATCATTTCCAAGTATTGACTTCAGGGTCGGTAATAGAAAAAATTTGATAGGGGGAGAATCTGCACTAAACATTTTCACGAAAGTGTGCTGGCTAATTTCAGTCTTCCCGCCCACAGAATTCGCAAAAAAAATGTCCTCATTCTGAATCGGTCTCTCTATTAATGAACTCATAATGTAATTTTTATTGGAACCGGTGTCTATTAAAATTTTTAGAATTTTTCCCGAACTCGCCTTTGACTCGAAATAGGGTAAAGACGAGTTTGTTAACCTAAAAAATGGATGTCAACAAACTCTTGCATCTCATACTGTTCATTATCGTTATCCCTTTCAAAATGTTCGTCGATATTCTCGATATATTCTCTTAGAGGTGGGAGCTGTTCTCCTTCCTCGTAACTTTCCATCTGCGTCTCGTACACAGGTTCGTCATTGTTTGGTGTTGTAATAGTGTCTACATGAAAGTTCCTTTGTAACTTCGTAGGTGGGGGCCCCTGTGAAGGATTCGGAGGCCTTTTACCAAAAAATTGATTAACGGCTGGTCTATTCATATAGTTCACAGCCCTGGTCCGCATGGATGAATCTACATCCATTGGTTCCGGTCTAGGTTGAGGTTTTGGCCCTATAGGCCTAGGCGGTGGGACATTTTGTGCATGAACGTATCCCTGTTGGGGATTCTGACTAAAATACTGTTGATGTTGTCCCGGAATATTCGTCGGTGTGTATTGTCCTTGAAGAATCTGATTATATTTTGGTTGACCTCCCCTAGGTGGTGGCGGAGGTGCATGTTTTGGTACTTTATTAGAGACCTGGTGGCTATTAGCATACCAAGCTCTGAATTGTAAATTTTCTAATTTCAGACACAGATGTAATGCCTGTGGAAGATCGGTCGGCTCTCTGATTCCGAGAAGACGTGACAGATCGCCATTTAATCCACGAATAATCGTGTATAATGCCTTGTCCCTATACGTTTGAGTCAAAAGTTCCAGAGACTCACGTTCTATTTCCATGCAAGACAATTCCTCTGGACCAGAGTCGTCATCTGGTATTCGAGCGTGGTTAAATCACGCTTATCCGCATAATGAAGAGTTAGGCATTTTGATATGCAATCCCAATTAAGGGGTGTATTGTAAGACTCTAAAGCTGACGACGCAGCGCCTACTATTTTATTCCTAATGGCATTAATTATCGCATAATATTTCGGAGTGCCTTTAGAAGAATTATACAGATTAATAACACGATCAACACTTTTTTCCATGGACTAAATTCAGATGGATCTCCGGAGAAATCCCTTAAGCATTTAACGACATCGGGAACTTTATCCAGGTCGGATAAATTATTCTTGAATCGTTCATCAATTTCCTGATCATGGCGTTCTATCCCTGAATTGGGATTCAAAATCCTCCTGACATGAATTTGGCACTGTTGTGCACAAAGATTTGAAATTGCAGCTTGTAGTTCCACATTTATATTCTCTATTGATGATCTATCCTGATTAGCAGGTCCTGGGATATTATTAATATCCTCACCCTCCCATCTATCGTGAGCAGCATGCCCAGCAGGAATATTAAGGATTGGGGGTCGAATCAAGTTGTTCGGATTGGACATTATACCTTATTTAAAAATTAAACTGTATTTCACTGACACTGGGTACGTAATTCTCGACGTATCACTCAATTCTATTGTTCGAAATATTTTAATATTCTCAAAATTGCCGAACACGAAATTCTAGGATTCTTGAAAATTTTATTTTCACTAATATAATAATTAATAATTATTTATATTAGTGCCAAAGGCAATTTTAGTACAAATTTTTTGATTTAAAATTTTTGCTTAATTTTCTAGACAAAATTTCACTTATTATTTAATTTTTGCATTTCACTGAATTTCTTTGATTTTAATGCGCTTAACTTAACTTAAACTTACAGTAATAAGAAATTTATCACTACAAAACCGGATGCTCGCATTATCCTTTTTTCTACTGATACTAGGGGTGCTTCACTTCACTGCTGCTTTGCTGGATCGTCTGCGACTGGAATCCTTGATAAATGTCTTTGTGATAGGTTAATTATTTTTAGTAGCCAAAGGATACTTGTATTCAGTAACCAACAGGGTACTTTTTATTTTTTGTACCCGAAGGGTACCTTTTTATTTTTTTTGTAGCCGAAGGGTACTTTTTTATAAAAAACGCGCGTTTTGTAGCCGAAGGGTACTTTTTAACGGAAGCGTTTTTCATGTTGGGCGCCAATTAACGAAACATTAGTTTTGTTCGGTTTTTAAAAAAGACCGTCTTTATTGAGTGGTAAAATACGACTGATTAAACTGATCAAAGATAAAATAAAATAATCTTAATTCTAATGTTTGACGTATGAGAGCGACACGTATGAGATTGAGATTGAGGTGTTCATACTGCAGAATCAGCATTTTGGCGTTGATGTGAATTTCCCGTGGGAACGTTTGGTGAACATGTTGTTACAATGTTTTTGTCGTTCACATATACTTGGCTGGAACGTCTGTTTGTTTCCTTGTGAGTTGTATTTTTGGGTTGATGGTGGTGGATAGCTTTTATTTGCTGGTTGATTATTGTGTATTGTTTTGATTTGCCATCTTTTCCTTTTTTAGTTATTAGTTTTAAATTTTTACACAATTTATTCTGATTGATTCCTTTATATGTGCTCTAATTTGCAAAGGAATATATTTTCCACAAAAAGAAGTTTAAAGGTTGCTACACGGTATAATTTAGACTCAAAATTATTTAGAATATATTGTCAAAATATAATTTATAATTTTTTAGTAGCTTACTATAGTATAAGTAGAGTTATATTCATCTTGTTAAATGTAGAGACGGTGGTGTTGACTTGGAGTATCCTGATGTACGTGTCTTCGTTGTATTGGTTGGGTTACAGAGATGCTAATTTGGTTTCAAGGGCACAGTTATTTCACGACTCTGGTTTCACAGCGTAAATGATGAAGTCACTTTCACAGCACTTTACACTTATGCTTATTTTTGATGTGTGTTTTTTTTGCTTGATTAAAGTTTGTTCCTTTTGTTTGTTGATTTTAACTTGTTAAGTTGCTATAATTTTTCACTTTCGAGCTTTTACTCTTGAGTTTTGTTATAATTTTGACCGTTAGGTTCTTATAATTTTTTTATACCCTCCACCTCCAGGATGGTGGTATACTAACCTTATCAAAGTATACATATTCTTGATCGTTATAAAATTCTAAGACGATCTAGCCATGTCCGCCCGTATGCTTGTACTTACCAATATCAAGGGTATGCGCATTCCCCCAATAACAAAAACGTGCACCATAAAGTGATTCTTATTTGTAGGGGGTGAAATGGGGCAAAAAATTGATAAAAATGGTACCTATCAAACGACAACATCGGCGCGGCCGAAGTTAACGCCCTTTTTACTTGTTATTTTAGAGTTTTTATTTTTTTCACTGCTAAAGCGGCTTGCGTTCAAACGCGTCCTTTTTTCTTTAAGGATACTTAGGGGCCTCCTTCTTAACATTCACGCAATGGGTGACTTATTTACCCACTTTTGCTCGAGCGCCAGTTAGACATTTTTCGCGATACTTATCCAAAGTAACGCGGACACTGTTGAAATTGAAATAAAGGGCTTTTTCCAGTGTTGTCGAAAACTGCAACTTGTAGTTTATTGACCGATGTTCAGTAACAGAGTGATTTTGACATATGTTTATTATTCAGAAGAGACTTATCGCATTACCAATACATTCTTATAATAGTTTGCTTACAAAGCTAAATTTGTTTTATTTATTTAATTTGTTGAATTTCCATTGAATTGCTTACAAAGCTAAATTTATTTTATTTATTTAATTTGTTGAATTTCTATTGATCGTTGCGAAAGCGTTGCAGTTAACGCTTTCGCAATTCAAGCCAGACACTGCACTTTTTATATGGAGCAGGAATGTGTTCGAAATGAAGTGAAACGAAATGAAAGAAATTCGCGTTAATTACGCCTGCACGCGCCAAGTATCTATTGGGTTTAACAGGTTAACTACCGGATGTGCAATTTTGAATTGATGAAATGTTTTCGTGTGAATTGCAGTTACATCTGTGGTCACAACCCTTAACAGCCTAACTCGAGTTAGGACACAATTGAGTTATTAGCACCATCGTATTCAGCGTATCTAAATTTATTTGCTCTAAATTTTTCATGTTTGTATCTCTTCTAGGAAGGCAATTAATCCTAAAAAACTTAATAGCTTAAGTTATTTTTCCAAATTACTGTTTTGGCATAACTGCCTAAGTCAATTTAGGATTACAACAAATATAAACATTATTTTTTCATCATTGCCTAAATCAACTTAAGTCGTTAATCCAAAAAAAAAAACAAAGAAACAATTTTATTTTCCTAACTTGAGTTAAGTTACAATTACAATTTCGTTTATGTCAATTTAGGCACACTTAAAGTTTTTTATTTAATCTGGAATAATAGCCTAACTCAACTTGAACTTTTTGACTTTCTTTCGTTCAACAATTCATAAGAGCCTAAGTGTCTTTTTCGATAATATCTTTTGACTGCGAAAATAAACAACTATTTTTTGTTAACAACTAAGTAAAGAAATTCGTTTCCTTGGAATCTGTAGCAAAGTTTTCCAAAAAACACCTTCTCCTGATTTTCAGTGAAGATTCAAAACTTTAAACTCCTGTACTGAAAAAATTGAAAAACAGACTTAGGCTGTTATGGGTTGTGTCCACAGACATGTGTCCAATATCCTTTGAATTTATAACTTATTGTGTGTTATCTTATAACCGCTGTAAAATTCTATATAACCCCACAGATATTAGAATATCAGGAACAAGACGATAAACTATTTATTCATAAAGATATCAAAAATTCTGAGATTGAATTATCTCAAAGATTTTACTAACATTACTTGTAACCTTTTATTCACTTCATATCAATTATATATAGTAAATTACCATATTCAAGGTAGATATCCAATAAAAAGTGATCTTTTATTGATACAATTTTATAGCGAAAACGTGGTAAAAAATGTGAGAGAAATGTGTAAAAAAGCTGAATTCCCGCGGGAAACCCGTGCAAATTTTCCGGGACGGGAAACGGAAACTATAAAAATTCCCGGGATTTTTCCAAAGTCTAGGTAAAACGAATGGACACTTGTGATGAGGCAGTAGTGCATAACAAAGCGCCGATTTAAAACAAAGGACACTTATGCCCAACATAAACACAATCACATTGTATGCATTGAAGAGTGTAACATGACCTCGCCTTGATGAGGACACACACGAAGCCTATGCCGAAATGTAAACACATGTCCCATTAAATAACGGAGTACAACACTACATACTCGTTACACATACATATAAAGGGTGATTTTTTTTTTGGCGTTTTCAGTTTTAATTATCTACGAGTTCATGTGTGTTTCGTGGCATGTGTTAAAGTCAAAAATGTTCAGTTTGCCTGGCCTTTTATAATGAATTGAACTATTTACAAACAAACAACGCTTGTAAACATTTCAGTTTTATTATTAATATTCGTGCTCTGTGAATAATTGGCTTCAACGACGACTCATTTTACGCTCAGAGGGTACGTCAATAATCAGAATTGCCTAATCTGTCCGAAGAGTCGCCAGAGTCAGTTCAAGACATACCAATGCAATTCACTGTTTGGTTCGGTTTATGGCCAGTGTCAGGGCCGTGCGCAGGGGGGGGGGGTACAACCCCCAGAGAGGTTTCGAACATATACTTTTTAAAACTTTATAGACTTTCTGAAGCAATAAAATATAAAATTTTTAAAATTAAAACAAAAATGAAATGGTAATTTTGCAGTAAAATCGTGAAATCTTAAATTTTGGACAAAGGTTATGAAAAATACAAACAAACTAAACGAATTGTGCCAATTTCAAGATAGTGTAATGCTAATTTCGCAATTTGGTGTTCAAATTGTTCGGAAAAGTTTCATTTCAATTAACCGATACCATTTCTTGACATTCGACTAGAGCAATATCTTATAAATTTTTAATTGTGCACTATAATAAACGTTTGGAAATTATATAACAAAATATTTTAGTAATTTAAAAAAACGTAGATAAGAATCACTATGATATCATATTTTATTTGTTTGATATTGAATCTCCTTGCTCCTTAGGAGCCTAACAATATGTATACGAATCTTATAAAATGATATAATAATAAATCCCGCTTAGGATTTGGAATGTTCTACGGTCCCCTGCACTGTAACGACAGGGTGGATATTATTTTGTTCTGTTTTATTTAAAAAGACAGTGGTCATGATATCATAATGAAATCTAAAAACATTCTTAATAAAAGCAAATAATTTGTTTGATGCTTGTAGAGCGCTAAGATGTAACATTTGCGATGCGACATAATGTAACTAAATCTGAACCGATGTGTCCCATTTTCATCACAGATGCAACAACAACGGTTTTTTGTTACTTCTAATGTTTTGCGAGTTTGCAATGATAATACAAATCCATTTCGACAAACGAAGAAAACTGTTTGATATAAACACGTTTCTCTTCATTTACTACAAGTGATGACATGTTTACCCAAACAAACTATTTTTTCCAACAAAATAAACTCAAAACGATGTTCACGTGTCTAAAATTTCGTTTTTACGTAGTGCATTTTTTCTCTGCGTGTAGGTCTCTATTTTAAAATCTACTTTAAAGTTGCGAAACAAAAAAATGAGTTTTAACTTACTCAAATTTTTGTTATATTTCTCACTTGTGTCAAAAATTTTTCAGAGTTATTATTTTTTATTTTTGTGTACATATGTAACAAGTATAATTCAAAAGAGAAACAACAAATTCAGTAACTTGGATCTACGTAGGAAGACGAAACTCTAAAATACCAATTATTTTGTTTTTGGAATTAAAATTTTTAGGTGTTTTTCGTCTTGCATTTCATCGAGTACAAAAAACTGTTATAAAAATGAAGAAACATTACAAAATATTTTTTATTTAATCGGAATATGCGTATAAAGATTTTGAGTAAACATTCTGTTACTCATGTCCTATATAAATTAAAAATCCCAAAAACTTACTAGACATCATATTTAGACCCAACTTGGCAAAAAACATTTTTCAAATTTTCTTCATTTATCATAGAAAAAATGCGGGCATGAATGGTTACGCGTCGAGGAATTTGATCGTTTTTTGTGTAATATCTCACTTGTCATATAAAGCCATTTTTTTAATTTTCTGATTTGGCTATCCACTCACACTTTAGTTTGTGTCTACATAAGTGGCTATGAACATAAAAATAATATAAATAAAATAGTTCAACAATGGAGCAGAAATTATCCGAAGTTTATAATTCGTTACAACGATTTTGTTTAAAACATTTTTCTAGATTTAGGGCATATCGTACTATCAGATTCCATCATTTCGCGTTCATAGCATTTGGACTCCACATATTTCCCGCGAAAATGAAAGTTTTCCAAAAAAATATCCAATTTTTATTTTTTGTTTACCGTGCTCTACCGCAATACACACTTTGTAAAAAATTTGGAAAATGGGATAAAAATGGTACCAATCTGACGGATGAAGCTGGATTCTTTAAATTCGCTGTGTACATAGCAGAACATGCGTTTTCTATACAACTATACCAAGATTTCATGAAAAACGTTATCAAGTTTACTTTCTTCTCTTTTTTCAACATTCATAGTGCTCAATTTTAAACCAATTTGAACCATAAAACCGCGAATAATAGGAAATTTCGAAAACTTTTTAATCGTAGCAATTAGTAAACCTTTTTAGATTAATCTGTTGAATAATAGTTAATAATTTCTCTTCAAATTAAGGAGAAAATCATTTTTTTCGCTCTCCTGAAAAGTAATGTTTTTGTTCATAGCCACTTATGAATATAAGCCCTCGATATGTATGTATGTATTTTCAAGCAAATGTTTTAATAAATAAGTTCTGCCTATCATTAAAAAGACAATCGCAATGTATTTCCGTGGTAATAAATTACTTTATAATAACTTCTATTCAAAAAAGTGCTGTGGTCATACTGTTCTGTCTATATGCTTAAAGTTTTTTCTATATTGGTAAAAACAGCAAACAGCTGTTTATTATCTCAGCAGATACAAATCTGCTGTCTCTTTTTCAACAGCAGAAAATCTGCTCTTTCTGCTTTCTTTTACTGACAAATCCCTTTGAGTTTACTGATAGATGGATTACTGAAATGCATTTTTTTCCGACGATGTCTGACGAATGTATCAAAATATTTCTCGAAAATGCTGGCAAAAAATATAAATGGTTTCCAAACTCTCACGTAATAATCAAATTAACGACATTTATCATTGCGCTATAGACTGACTAGACTTCACGAGAAAAATTGAACATTGATTGAAAATTGACTAAAATAATTAACAGAATTTTCACCTGCTGTATTTTTTTGTAAAACTACTCTCAGAAAAATAGCATTCCTAAATCTGAGTAAAATTCATACTACAATTTAGTTCAACAATTTTACTGCAGTTCAGTAAAGATTTCCTAAAAAGTTGGAAAATTAACTAAGTATGAGTAAAGTTTTCCTCTTTCAAAGCCATAGTAAATAGCTCATTTGCTAGAAATAGGTTAGTAAATTTACTTTAAAACATTTCTTTGGATCTAATAAAAAAATCTTACGATTGAGTAAATTCACACTTGTGTGGAAGAATATTTTCAAGGTTTTAAGTAAGAAAAAATCTGATTTTTTTGTATTGAAAAAATTCCATTTAGGAAATTTTAACTTAAAAATGTGTTTTTTTCCTAAAATTAAGTTAAAATATTTACTAAAAATTATGCCGAGTTCTTCAAACATTTATGTATTAATGAACTTATAAAAAACATTCGTTTGCAGAGACTTATTTCTTAAATACTTTATGAATTATTCTACACATCCACTGCGAAGGCGCCTATCTTGCCTTCGCAACAATCATGAAGTAATAGCTCAAGTATTTATGGCAGAGGTATCATGAACTTTTGAGAAATATTTCATGTTGTCATTTTTTGTATCAGTTTTGCATACTCTGAAGCAAAACTATTTGTTTGATTTTTTTTTAGTTAAATTGAACTTATTTTAATTTTACTTTTTTCCTTGCCTAGTTTTAGGAAAATTTCAGCAAAATTTTACTAAGATTTAGTAAAAATTTACTTGGTTTTAGAAAAATTTTACTTTAATTTGGTAAAACTTTATTTGGTTTTAGGAAAAATTTACTTAGATTTAGGAAAATTCCGCAAATTTAGAATTAGTAAAAATGTACTTGGATTGAGGAAAAACTTACTGGAATTTTCCTCAGTTTGAGTAAATATTTACTTGGTTTGAGGAAAATTGAACTAGAATCAACTTCAAAGCATGTATTAATTTCAAGGAAAAGTTTGAACTTGATTTGAGGAAATTTGCTTTAGCGCTATACGAAGTTCAATTTTCCTAAATTTTAGTTAATTTTAACTCATTACAGGGTTCACTGTTTTATGAGTGTAGATGAAAACCCCCCCAGGGAAAATCCTGCGCAAGGTCCTGGCCAGTGTTGCCACTGACAAGAATTATTTCCTACCAAAATTTTCGGAAAAAAACTATCAAGATCGTGCAGAACCTACCAATAAATTTTAACTATAAAAATTAGTATTTAGTATATGTTATAATATGTTTAGTTATGTTTAATTAAATCTTTCAATATTATATGAAATATGTACGTATTTAGATATATTTAGCAAAAACCGACGAATAAAGAAATTGAGTAAATAAATTCTGCAAGTATTGTCTTTCCAAGTGAAAATTAATTCAAAATTTATTTCGACTGGAAACAGTCTAAAAGTAAAACTTAAAAATATATTCGTCAAATATACTCTTTAAGGAAGTTATCTTCGGTCGAGTATTTATTTCAAACTAATTTCATAATATAAACAGAAGCAAGCAAAAAGTCTTAAAAATAAAGAACATTTAGATAAATATGTGTGTGTCTCAATAGATATTTGGAATTTGTGATTTTTTTAAATTTTTCCCAACTTCAAACACGTAGGTTTTTAACGTTTTTAATATATTATCGTCACAGCCTAGAATATTTCCTCCGGATACGTCTGTCAAAACTATGTCGAATATGTCTCATACAATTTGACCTAAATATAAATTATAATTCTCTTGTCTCAGTTGGTTTAAATTAACATCTGTGGGGTAACTGTATTTCTATGGTTTTTAAAACATCAAACTCTTAAAAAAATTAAAAGGCTGAGTCCATTCCTTAAAAATCAGCGCTTTAAAATAGCATATGTACTGGCTAGAACTTCAATATAAAAATTCGAACATTTGAACACTTTAATGGAAAGAGAATATAAGCAAAGCCTACTGATTTTTTAAAAGCAATAGGAAAGTTTTTCAAAAAAAAAAACACATAAAATGCATGAAATCTTTATTTGAATCGATAGTACGTTCCATATAATTTAATGTTTAAAGATTATTCAATGCAAATGTTGACCTTAACTGCGCCTCAAATGGTCCATCCGCTTAGTCCAATTTTGTCATTTCCACGTTTTTGAGTAACAGAGGCCCAATTGCTGCGAACGGCGACAAATCGATAATTGATGGTCACCATTAACACTGGCCGATGCAGTTGCGATATTTTCTTCAGTTCGCACTCTACGTAAGCGTGTTGGTGGTTTAATGTCCAACAATTTAAATTTGGTGCGAAATTTAGTTACAATAGCCCGAATAGCCGCTTCAGTGGTTCGATTAAACTGACCATAAAATGGAAGCGCGCGATGAACTTTCTTAACAGAGCACGTATTTTGATAATAAAATTCAATAATTTGCAAGCGTTGTTCGTTTGTAAGACGATTCGTGGTTAAATTATAGACCAAACTGAAGATGTTTGACAGTGAAACAAAATACGAAAAAATAATAGCTAAAAATCACCCTTTACTTACAATATTAATACAGTTAGATTGATTTAAGTACAAAATTCAAATATTCCAACAATATTCCTAAAGCTATGACAACCATATATAATGAGAAATTGCAAAATTAGACAAAAATTATATATTTAGTATCAATGTATATATAAAGTTGGCGTCTTTTGTTCTGCTCCATATTTTGCCATTCATATACGTGTTCGAAGACTGGCCTGACGTTGATATTACTTTTTAATACCCAGAAGGGCCCAATTCTATATTTGTATATTTAATTAAGTAATAAAAATTCAACAAAACCTACCAAAATAAGGGTTTGCCTACCATCCAAACGAAAAATAACCTACCAATTTTGGTAGGAAAAGCCCAAAACGGCAACACTGTTTATGGCCCGACGGCATTATTGAAGACTATCACTGACTCTTTTGCCCAAGAGGGAAGAATTGAATTTTGTTGACATGTTGCTACAGGACGGTGCCACATGACATTCTGCACGCAAACAATTTTGTTTTAGAGAAAACTTCAATAATGTACTGACTGAGCGTCTTTCTTAAATAAATTCACAAGAAGTACAGTTACCCTACAAACTAAAGTGAATAAACATTCACAAAGTTGGAATATGGCGGAAAAATTTAAACAATATGTGTTTGCTGGTACAATACACAGAGATTTCTTAAGTTACAAATAAACAGCATATATATCGTTCGAAACGTCCAAGATTCTTCTTTTTACGGTGAGAAACTGAAAATCGGTTGGTAATCGATGTTATACGCTTATAAGTGCGTAAAGGTATGCAAAACCGGGGTTTTACACGTAAGTCAAGATTTTGGGGGTATCTGGGAAAGCCGACAAGAGTTTTTACAAGTCGCATCTCTAAAAACTGAATATCGTTAAAATTTTGCGATTTAATTCATTCTGAAGGCACATATTGTCCATCTAATGGGAGTAGCTGATTATTTTTATATACAAACACTGTGCGAGCTCTATGATCGCAACCACCTACACTAGTCAACAGTCAAAATGTACTCGGGATGCGATAATTTTTTCTGTGTAGATAACCTTGACATGAGCTCGAAAAACGCAATAAAATTTTTTTTTTTCGTTTGGTTTTTTTTTATTATTTTTTTTTTAAATTTTAAAAATTTTTTTTTGGTTAATTTGTTTCGTCCGGCATAACTCGGGAACCACTAGCCCGATTTAATTGAATTAAATTTTAAAAAATTTAAAATTACAATTCCCTTAATCTGTTCATATATTGTTTTCCTATACAAGCAACAGTTTCCAAGTTAAAAATGAATATATAAAGGAAAAAACTTATTTTTTGCCTAAAGATTTAAATTTTTTTTTTTTTAAAAATCCATAAAAAATCCAAAATGAAAAAAAATGTCAAATCTTATTACTTTTACGTAAAGCCACATAACCTATGAGCAAAATGAGACCAAGATCATGAAAATCGATGCACGCGTTTCGCTTTTATTCGCAATTGAGTAAAGGTATGAATTTCAAAAATTTAAAAAATTTTTTTTTCATTAATTTGTTTCGTCCGGCATAACTCGGGAACCACTAGCCCGATTTAATTGAATTAAATTTTAAAAAATTTAAAATTACAATTCCCTTAATCTGTTCATATATTGTTTTCCTATACAAGAAACAGTTTCCAAGTTAAAAATGAATATATAAAGGAAAAAACTTATTTTTTGCCTAAAGATTTAAATTTTTTTTTTTTTAAAATCCATAAAAAATCCAAAATGAAAAAAAATGTCAAATCTTATTACTTTTACGTAAAGTCACATAACCTATGAGCAAAATGAGACAAAGATCATGAAAATCGATGCACGCGTTTCGCTTTTATTCGCAATTGAGTAAAGGTATGAATTTCAAAAATTTGCTCGACATATGCACAACTTTGTCTATGGTAAGGTTTTTTCTTTTTTTTTATTCTCAGAATTAACAAAACGGAAGCATGGAGGTCAACGCTTATGTTCCCAAGCAGAACTGAACGATTGGGTTAGAGAATTGAAACTCTCCAAGGAAGATGCAGAGTTGCATGCATCGCGCATGCAACAGTTCGGTTTCTTGGCTCCTGGTGTGGTGACAACAATCTACAGGAAGCGTCATGAACCATACGCAAGGTACTACACAAAAAAAGACAACATCTGTTTTTGTAAGGACATTCCCGGATTATTTGGTGAACTCGGGTACTCTTACGATCCAGGAGAGTGGCGTCTTTTCATCGACAGCAACAAGCAGAGCCTTAAAGCAATTTTACTGCACAACGGCAACGAGAAACCTTCGATTCCAATTGCTCATGCCGTTGACACCAAGGAAACATACGAAGTCATGGACAATCTACTAAAGTGCCTTAACTATGAGAGGCACGATTGGAAAGTTTGTGCCGACCTTAAGGTTATCGGTATCCTTTGTGGATTACAAGGTGGATTCACAAAGTACTGTTGTTTTCTCTGCCTTTGGGACAGCCGCGATCGTCAACATCATTACACCAGGAGGAGTTGGACAGAAAGAGTTAACTTCATCCCCGGCAGCGACAACGTGAAATATACACCACTCATAAAAAGGAAAATGTTTTTCTCCCACCTCTTCACATAAAGCTCGGACTCATAAAAAACTTCGTGAAAGCTATCAACAAAGATGGCGAAGCGTTCGCCTATTTAAAAACCATTTTTCCTCACCTTTCATCGGCAAAGATTAAGGAAGGCGTTTTCGACGGTCCGCAAATTAAAAAGTTGTTGCAAGACCAACAGTTTGAGCACATTTTATCACCAAATGAAGCTGCAGCTTGGAACTCATTTCGGCAAATTGTTTCCGGATTTCTTGGAAACAACAAAAGCTCAAATTACAGAGAGATCGTCGAACAACTACTCCAAAATTATAAAAAAATTAGAGCAAATATGTCGCTTAAGATACATTTTCTACACTCGCACTTGGACTTCTTTCCGGACAACCTGGGCGATGTGAGTGACGAGCATGGTGAGCGTTTTCATCAGCAAATGAAAGAAATTGAGCACCGATACCAAGGGGACTATATCTGGTTCCTGATAAGAGAAACAGACCCACAACAATATAAAAGAAAGACAAAAGCACATAATTATTTTTAATTTGAAGGTTTTTATTTTTGTGTTTAGATATTTTTTTTTTAACTTTTTTATAATTAATTAATGTTGATATCCTTAGGATAATTTCTTGTACATATATCGAATTGTTTTTTAATTTAAAGTCATATATTTTTGTCACCCAACAAATTTTAATTTTTTTGTAATAAAAAAGAAAAAACCTTACCATAGACAAAGTTGTGCATATGTCGAGCAAATTTTTGAAATTCATACCTTTACTCAATTGCGAATAAAAGCGAAACGCGTGCATCGATTTTCATGATCTTTGTCTCATTTTGCTCATAGGTTATGTGACTTTACGTAAAAGTAATAAGATTTGACATTTTTTTTCATTTTGGATTTTTTATGGATTTAAAAAAAAAAAATTTTAATCTTTAGGCAAAAAATAAGTTTTTTCCTTTATATATTCATTTTTAACTTGGAAACTGTTGCTTGTATAGGAAAACAATATATGAACAGATTAAGGGAATTGTAATTTTAAATTTTTTAAAATTTAATTCAATTAAATCGGGCTAGTGGTT
Organism: Polietes domitor; assembly: GCA_947397865.1. Lineage (NCBI taxonomy): Eukaryota > Metazoa > Arthropoda > Insecta > Diptera > Muscidae > Polietes > Polietes domitor. The sequence continues at coordinate 159,560,680 of OX377620.1, read as the reverse complement.
CCCGAGTTATGCCGGACGAAACAAATTAACCAAAAAAAAAATTTTTAAATTTAAAAAAAAAATAATAAAAAAAAACCAAACGAAAAAAAAAATTTTTATTGCGTTTTTCGAGCTCATGTCAAGGTTATCTACACAGAAAAAATTATCGCATCCGGAGTACATGACATTTTTTTCAATTTGTTGAGTAGTGCTATTATCGCAAATGCTCGTTGTTTGCAACCAACGAAATATTAGCATTGGAGTCTATATAAGCGCAACTTATGGTCTCGATTATGCAACTTCTATACAAAAGTTGTATTGTTCGTTTTCTATTTTCTGGATAGAAGAAAATACTTTGAATTTTTAGAAGAAGATACTTTGAATTTTACCAAGGACGAAGCGAGGAAGAACCCATACAATCGTCCCAGCCGACTTGGTTGTGTGGAAATGTACAGCGATATTTACAAGTATTGATGACATCAATTGAAATTATCGAGATATGGAACTTTAGTGCATGGTGTAAACTTCTTGTTTTTTGCTTTCCTTCTTCATTATTGTAGATTATTTTGTGTTGAGTATGTATGCTATACTAACTTTGTTGTCGGTGATCAGTTAAATAACTTATTTGGACAATTGTTATCCGCAGATTGCAAATCTCGTTAGAGTATCCTTGGATAATCAAAAGTTCCAAAAGGTGAAGAGTACGGCCATTTCAATAGCTTTTATTTTCCAGGGATGATATCGAATTTTTCAAAAATCCAATCACCTCTATTTCACGAAATGTCGAAGGAAATGCTTTAGAATTTCTAAGAGCTCAGTTGAACCCAAATTATCCAGAGTCTTACTTTCTTACTTTTGCAATATGGTGTTAATAAAACTGAAAAAATCCAAACGAAAGGCTTTAAACAGTTCAATAAATCTATTGATTTTAGTGTGATACAATTATTCAAAGGTCAATTTAGGGTTTGGTTATCGCAACTATTCGGTTATTGTAACAGGGATGGACAGTAATTATTCGCGATCATCGATCTCGTACTGTATTGAGTATAAAAATGTTAATCAGATTAAGCACTTCAGTACTTTAAATGAGTAAATAAAACTAATTTTGGATATTTTTAAACATTTTTACTTTAATTTAAATAATCAGAATTTCGTAAACTTAATGTAATTTGCTTAATATTTTTTATTATTAATTTCATTATTTAACTATTTTAGTGAACAAATTTGAAATCATTACAAATAGTAAAACTTCGAGTATTGTCCGAGTTGCAAATGATCCCTGGGATAACGTGGCGAGTTATTGGCGCCTCTAAATAGTCAATCACTATTACTGGCCGGAATGTCGGCTTAAAATTGGCAACCCCACCACCATTCTAGGATACGGAGGACCAATCATCCACCTATCCGAATTATACTCGATTTATGAAACTTTTACAAGAAAAAATGAAACAATGCCCCTACAACGATGACGACCCTTGGTACACGAAAAATGATAAGAATAGGACAATGGAATGTTATAACGCTCAAACACACTAAAATCTTGGCCCAGCTACAGGCTCAAATATCCAAGATCCAACTAGAGAATTGGGAATTAGCGAGATGCGATTGTGTGGTAGTGGAGAGTTTACATCAACTAATGGAAACCTAGTTCTGTATAGCGGGAAAGAAGATAGAGCCGAAAGTGGAGTAGCCATCGTGATTTCAAAGAACCCAAAGAAAACGATTATGTCCTGGAAACCCATCAACGAGTTGTGTGGTTTTGAAGTCAAATAAAGAAAGCTGTAACCATAATCGAGTCAGTTCAAATACTAAATATTTTTCAAAGTACCTCGATTATCCCCACAAAATCTCCGAAATATTTTCTAAGAAATCTCCAAAAGAAGTTTCCTACACCCATTTCATATTTGTTGTCCTATTGACCGTCATAAAACCTCCATGGTTGGGAACAAATGCCCACATCTGGCAAGACTGAAAATGCTACCGCGAATTGGAGAACACAGTTTCTTCTAGGTACCTATGATCGTAGTAACAAATTTACTGGTTCGTAGTAGCGAATATTTAGGATATTGCTTTGAACAAATCTTCAATGCAACTATTTCTGTGGTGGAAATATCAAAACCTTTAATACTAGGACATACATTGTTGTGTCACGTAAGAATGTGGCTGGTCAAACCTGGCCTCTGACGCTATCTGGATCAAATATAAACAAATCAAAGAATAATTCACACTCTGTCGCAAATTTATACTCATACATATGAGATGGGAATGCAAACATAAAAAATATTTGGGAATTATTATTTTATTAGTGTATGCTTTTCAAGTTTTCTTCTTTCTTTTCTTTCAGGCTGCAATTCAAATGTCGAAATTCTGTAAATACATCAATCCAAAACATTCAGATTAATCACTGATTATACTTGATTTGCAAAAAATAACAATATACATAAATATCGGTGTATATCCAAAGTTAAAGACGAGATTAGGAGATATAACACGAATTACATCAATACATTCCAATTTTTTGGTGTTAAAACTTTTAGATGCCAGTAATAAATTATGACAGCATTAAAAAAACTGCCACATCGTTTTATTTAATTCTGTAGTGTTAGTAATTCTAAAAAGTTTTTTGCTTTATTGAGCTATTTCCAACAATGTTAAAATTTGATAAGCTCGCTGGAGCTTATTTGTAGGTCTATATACCTTTTTTAATATTTTCTTTGAAAATTGTTTGCCCATAAAGATATAACATAATTCAGCCTATTACTAGGTTTTTATGTGCTGTCTATAATAAAATTCTGTGAATTTACTTACTCCGTTGGAATCGAACACAACTCGCATGCTGTTAGAAGAATACGTCGACTGTGTAGGAATTATTTGATTATAAACTAGTTTTATTCTCTCCTTTACATATATAGGGTATAACTGACTCAATTATTTTTACTGACTCATGCTACTGCACACTTACCTTGTATATTTCTAGCGAGGAAAATGTTTAATTTAGAAGACATATGTGTGAGGACTATATCAAAACTTGGACCGATGTGACCAACAGTTTAGCTCGACAATTTAATAATATAATTCATGCCAATCTTCATTCTCAGGGGTAATTTTTTACGGGATAACTTAGCTGCGTAAAATAAATATCCACACAATAATAAAAATAATTGTTAAAACTGAAGCCAACAACACTATCAAAAAATTAAAAAAAAATAACAAGCTCTTAGGGAATATATTTTTTCATGGTAAGATATTCAATATATTTCCAAATGTTTGTAGCTATAATCCTATAATATTTAAAGACATTTATAGTTTCCTTTGCTATTATATTTTTTACAGAATTTTTTTACCAACATAAATTGTTATAATCGATCTAAAATTTTCGTATCTGCAGCTCCATCTAGTTGTACTGAGACTCCCAAACTTTACTCTCTCAAATAATTTATTTGTAGAACACAGCTATCTTTTCAAGTCACTATAATGCCACGCTTTGAAAAGCAAATAATAAACACAGCATTGAAAGTAAAAAAGTCCTAAAATTAGTCAACAATGATCAAATTTGCCAAACAGCGAATAAAAGCGATTTGTGGATCTTTTCTTTCCATTTGAAGACGGTCGACATATTGGAATATTTTTACAATAATTTTATGTATAGCATCTCTATTTACAGACCTACCAAACCATCCTTCTACTTCCAAATTGATTGCAATCGCTCTTCTTCATAGCTCCACAGTATGCTGCAATCGAACGATTTTCAATTCGCATTTTTTTTTAGCGATTTCTAGTTTCTAAATTTTTAATTTTTTAAATGGCTTTGTTTAATCAAACATCTTCTTCATTTGTCCGTCAGAAAAGAAAGAAAACTGAAATAAATTTGTTGAAATCGACAAAAAACGATTTGGAAATCATGGTGTTTAGGTTGGTCATGTTTTTTAAAGGATTGACTTTAACTTTTCCATCTATCAAAAGTATTCACATAAATATATCTAGATTGTACAATAAGTTCTTATGTTTGGCATTTACATTTGTAAATATTTTAGCTGGAATATCTGGGGGGGGGGGGCTAAAAAAGTTCTGGAGTGGTATTAGACCAGCGACCCCCTTTCTATGCCTATGATTGTCTTAAAAGTAGGAAAATTAACTAAATATGAGTAAAGTTTCCTTATTACAATGTCAGAGTAAATAATACATTAAGTAGCAATAGGATAGTCAATTTACTTAACAACATTTCTTTGCATATACATAGTAAAAATTATTAAAATTCTTACGGAGTAGCTGCGGCGACGGAACAGAGATAGCATAGAGAAGAGGAAGAAATGTCTGAAATCAAATCAAAGTCAAATCTGTTCACATGTCAAATTTAAAAAATGTACCTCTGTAAAAACGAAATTGTACAATAGTACAATTGTACCACATTTTCGGTTTTCCATCACTAATCCACACACAGATTGAATACCGCATACACAGGCAGATTGAGTATCGCGTCATATTTCCTCTTACCCTCAATTGAAGTGGCAGTCTGTCACAAGCCGGAGAACAGAGACGTGGTCTCAAATTTCTTCTTTGCGACAGTATAACATTTTCATATTTTCAAAACGAAAATCAAATTTAATACTCGTCTGTAGTCTATTAAAACTTTTAAAAATGTTAACAAACACTTTTCATTTAGACAAAAGAAAAACAATGAACGATTCTAAAGGTGGTAGCCTTTAAATCAAAGCTGTGTGAATATATTCCGTCGTGACAAATTTAGAAATTATGTGAAAAATATTTAAACTATACAGAGTTTATTGAGAAAAACAAAAATGTATATGGAATTCAAAGTATTCATTTGAATGCGCGATTAACATACATTTGTTGCGACAATAAACAAATACACACGAAGAAATATGTCATATTTGTGAGAAGTCATATTAAAGTTGTCGGTTTAAGTTTATGAAAGTGTTTTAATATTTTTAATGATTTTACAAAAAAACAATCATTTTATCTCTACAAAAAAAACGGTGATCGCAATAAAATACTCACATTGTCATTCGATACATTAAACATGACATAAACGCAAATTAATCCATTAATAAATTGTGTGAACATATTTAAAATATTCGGAATATCGTTCAAAATGCACATTACAAATTTAAACAATGTTTATGAATGTGAACACAAATTAACTTGTGGAATGTAATACAATAATAAAACAAATACAAATACAAGAATGTTCCCGTAAATTAATTACGCCGATATTGAAGAAATATTTTCCATTGTCTATATTAAATCTTCAAAAATTGCCTTATGTATAGAAAATGCTTCTATCAGATATATTAATACTATAAAATTTCACGATGCCGAGAATAAATACGAAATAAACCAGATGTTCTTCTGACTGGCGTGCGCGAAAAGGAAATATTAACGAGATGCTCAACGCGTTACATCACCATTGATGTGTGGGACAAACAACTATACAAAGGGCGAAAAGTAAATAATCAATATTCATAAGAAATGTAGATTTACATGTATTAAAGTTATATATAGTTTATACTAAAAAAAACTAAGAAAATAGGGAAAAAACTGTGATAAATTCAGGATATTTCTAAAATACAAGAGTAATAGCAGAAAATATGGTTTTGTTAAAGCGTTAAAAATTCCCAAAAAATTAAATATTTGTTATCGACATAAATTAAAAAAAAATACAATATATTTAACGTAGGGTGCCCCAGGCTATAAGGGTGAAAATGCGAAACGCATTTTTTCTAATTTAAATTAAATTTAATTAAAATTACTATGGAATCTACTTATTTTGTGATTTTTTCTCAGTAAATGACTATCTGTGTTGTAAATACACTGTAAGCTTCAGAGTGTGTGTTTCGAACGTTTTTGATATATCTGCCAAAGTGTAGAAATTCTCATGTGTATTTATTTTTTACAAATTATTATTTTATTAATATATATATATATATATATATATATATATATATATATATATATATATTAATTTCGATTTTCACGGCACAAAAGTTATGACAGGTTGAGAAAACCCAACGTGACCATTTCTATTTGGGAAAAAAGCTGAGCATATGAATTCAAAAAGTGGGATTTGGCGGGATTTTGTAGGAAAAATGAGAGATGCTGAAAATCTAACCAAAAACTAAAAACACAAAAAATCTGTTATATTGAAATATCAAGAGTCTGATTATTTATTTGCTTTTTATACACTCCACGAGAGTATAATGGCTTTGTGCATTTGTCCGATCTTAACAAAAATTGGCACACGTAAGTTTTGTGGATCAAGAACGAACGCTATTTAATTTGAGGCAAATCGGTTCAGATTTGGATATAGCCCCCATACAAATGTCGCTCCCTACTTGACATTTTCCGCTCCAGAAACCACATATTGTACCCAATTTTCTTTAAATTTAGCACAACATCTTATAACCCAACTAGAAACACCTATGCAAAAATTGGATACGATCTGTTCAGATTTAGATATAGCCCCCATACAAATGCCGCTCCTGAATTGACATTTTCCGATCTAGACGCGACATATTGTACCCGATTTTCTTTAAATTTGACACAACATCTTACAATCCAACTAGAAACATCTATGCCGAAATTCGGTAAGATCGGTTCAGATTTAGATATAGCCCCCATACAAATGTCGCTCCTGAATTGACATTTTCCGCTCTAGAAACGACATATTGTACTCGATTTTCTTTAAATTTGACACAACATCTTACAATCCAACTAGAAACACCTATGCCGAAATTCGGTAAGATCGGTTCAGATTTAGATATAGCTCCCACACAAATGTCGCTCCCGATTTGACATTTTCCGCTCAAGAAACCACATATTATACTCGATTTTCTTTAAATTTGGCACAACATCTTATAATCCAACTAGAAACACCTATGCCGAAATTGGGTAAGATCGGTTCAGATTTATATATAGCGCCCATATAAATGTCGCTCCCGATTTGACATTTTCCACATATTTTACCTGATTCTCTTTAAATTTTGGACAACATCTTATAATCCAACTAGAAACACCTATGCAGAAATTGAGTAAGATCGGTTCAGATTTAGATATAGCCCCCAAACAAACGACGCCCCCTATTTGACATTTTCCGCTCTAGAACCCACATATTGTACACGATTTTGTTTAAATTTGGCACAACATCTTATAATCCAACTAGAAACACCTATGCAGAAATTGGGTAAGATCGGTTCAGATTTAGATATAGCCCCCATACAAATGTCGCTCCCGATTTGACTTTTGCGCTATAGAACCACATATTGTACCCGATTTTCATTAAAATTGGCACAACATCTTATCCAACTAAACAAAGCTATGGTGAAAGTTGGTAAGAGCGGTTCATATTTAAATATAGCCGAAATACAAATGTTGCTCCCAAAACTTTAACCGATTTCGGGCAACTGTACATTTTATATTTCACCTATTTCGTTCCAGATTTCAATATATCCTTTCCGATTTAACATTTTTTGTCAAACACATACATTTACAGGATACCAAAAAACCTTCCCGTTTTCACTTTTTCATCGAATTGTATTCGGATAGAAAGTGGAGTGTATCATAGAGTCTGCCCCGCCCGACTTTAGCCTTTCCTTACTGGTTATTATTCTCCCGTTTTTATAAGAGCATAATCTTAAAAAAATAGCAAATAAATAGTCTGTTAAGCGGTCTTTTCATAATGTAATTTAGTTGCGCGATCTGTCAAAACCACATGATTTCGATAGAGGATCGCATGCAAATTTTGACAGTCTCTTCAATTCTTAATTTTTTTGAAATTCCACGCTTTTCGTGCGATCATATTTCACAAGGCAAGCAAAGGAAATGAAAAATAAAGTCAGCAGAAATTTAAACCACGTCTTAAATGTTTTTAATTAATTTTGATTTTCTATACGATTTTTTAAATGTGGGAGAGAAAGCACACCCAAAGTCGTTTTACACAATTGTGTAATGTAAAGGCTGCTTAAGTTAAAAGTGTAAACCGAAAAAGCGGGGCATTTTTTTAAAAACCGGGATAATGTGTAATGAAAAATTTAAACAGGACTGGACACCGAAAGGCGTGATAATCACGCGATAAGCGGAATGGATGGTCACCATTGTGGATGGCACAAAGAGAGAGTGTATAAAAATATCAAAAACAACTTATCAAGGACAAGTTGTATTGGGGGTTTTCGTGTCATTGAAATGTTGTAGACATACATATAACTTCTGAATTACTTATAATGAATGCTTGGTTGGTTTACGCGGCACTCTCACGAGAGCGTCATCTATTATCTTAAGGTACCGATTTGAATAGACCACACTACTCGGAAAGGTCCAGCTTGAACGATTGAGATATTTGATTAGATTAGAGATCAATTTCCAAAATGTATAGTTTTGTTAACAGATATTGAAAGGCTGCATAGATAATTTATAGTGATTACATTCCGCCAAAAAGTTATCCGGAATTTGTCATTTACTAAGCTCATCTAAAGGTATTGTAAATTTGTTTGTCGTATGTTGGTATAGCAGTTCTCCATCTAACGTCCTGGAGTTTTCGGAACATTTCCAATTTCTCAGCAATGGAAATAAAAAATATTAATATAATATCATATTAAAAATATTTTTTTAAGTTTGAGAAAATGATAAAATTGTACGGAAGTGCTAACATTGAAACTGATGTCTGTAAGAACTACAATTTGTTTCTCATATTTTAATTTTATTTTCATGTTTTACCATCAGTCATCAACTCCAAATTCGATTTGAAATTACCAGCGATTTGAAATCAATTATAAATGTGGTGTGAAAATTTAAGGATGGAGATCCTTCAGTGGGTGAAGAATATAGCGTAAAAAAGTAGAAAAGTATTCGAGAACACAAGAAATACTCGGTATACATTTAAAGTTTCGGGTTACTCGGTATAACTGTAAATTTCTTTTAATATAATGAAGCTTTCAACAAAGTTTGATTAAAATGTGTGTATGTACTTATGTTGATGTGTAAATAAAATAAATGAATGTGAGACTATAAACAAAAGGTGCAATATTGTGTGTATTTCCGTCTACAAAATATGTTGGATTATCTGCAACACGTATCAATGGATGAAAACGAATGAAACGTATTTTAATGAAATAATGCCCATTATTAATGAACTCACTTTCGGTGGTTTTAATTATTTTTCTCTAGAAGTAGTCGAATTTGCTTAGTTCCGATTACAAAAAAATCGTTGGAACTCGAATCCACAGCTATGAAAGAAACTGTAAACTTATTTTCCTAATAAATATAATTTTGCACATCTTATTATACACTCCACGAGATATTATGTCTTTGTGCATTTGTTTGTAACATCCAAAAGGAAGTGAGATATTCCCATTGTTAATTGTACCGTTTGACTTAGAATCACTTTTTGAATCGATTTAGCAATGTTCGTCCGTCTGTTTGTCTGCCTTGTTGTAATTAAAGTTCAGGTCGCAATTGTAGCCAGAACAAAATGAAACTTTGCACAACGAAGTTTTTCGGGATAAGGACGAAAGCTATTTAATTTGAAGAAAATCGGTTCAGATTTAGATATAGCCCCCATACGATTTTTACTCCCGATTTGACTTTTTTTAACTCTAGATACCACATATTTTAACAGATTTTTTTCAATATTGCCAAAATATCTTATATTTCTCCGAGAAATACCCATGGTGAAAATGGGTCACATCGGTTCAGATCTATATATATCGCCTACATATATTTCGCTCCCGATATAACTTTTTCCGCTCTCGAAACCATATATTTCGACAGATTTTCTTCAAATTTACCACTATTATATTTGAACTAGCAACATCTCAATTCTAGAAATATCTATAGTGAAAGGGGTCAAATCGGCTCAGATTTATATATAAATCCATACAAATGTCGCCGTTTTTACTTTTTCTGCTCTAGAAAACACACATTTTAACAGATTTTGCTCAGAACATAACTGGAAACATACATTTTGAAAGAGGGTATCATCGGTTCATGACATAGGACACTTTCCAAAATCCTCATCGAATTTAATTGCAATGGCGTAGAAAGTGATGGGTGTTATATAGTAGGCCCCGTCCGACTTTAGCCTTTCCTTACTTATTTTGTACTGAAAACATTCGTTGAATACCGAACAAAACACATATCGAGACATATAGTCTTGAGCTCATTCAAAAATCGTATAGAGAAAGGTACTTACAGTTTTTTTTACAAATTTTCCAACTTTGCGGGCAACTATCCAAAAGTTTTTTATCTTAAGGCATGTTCGGATACTACGAACAGTTTGGAACAAAAATTAGCCATATCGGTTCAGCCGTTCTGAATTGATGCGATTACCACCGTTTCTAGTATATATATAGATTCAATTTTTCTAGCAGATAAACATATCATTAAAAATATAGACTTAAGTAAATGTTAATAAAAAGTATACAATTTTTAACCTTCTTATTCTTTTTGAGGATTATTTTTAATAACAACATATCAAATTCATATTTTGGATTTGTTTCTTCGATGGCATAGTGATATCATGCATATGTATTAATACCGTCACTTTGATTTTCTCTTTTGTCTATTGCATAACTTAAAATTACTTTATTTACTTGGTTGGAATAAATTTGGTGTTTTTCGCTTTTATGAAATAAACAATTTCTGTATGAAGCTAAACTATATTTATATAATATACATTTTTTACACCTTTTAACATCTTTATTTCTCTCCCATTTTTTTATACTCGGTAAATAAATTCTAGACCGCAGCCTTACAAAATCCGTCATTACATTTCCACAATTCTCATCCTTCATTTTGCCTAACACCTCTTTCCTTAGAAGAGGTAGTTTATAAATTACTTTCGGGGGATAATCCGAAGTGTCAAATTGTTGTTCGATATCATTTTTTATATCTTCATAGAAATCCTGTTTGTATGGTATATACAAACGAATCAGTATCCAAGTAATTTAAAAACAAATTTCTTTTAAACTTAGGCTTCATGTAAACATAATGAAAGTCGTACATTTTCCCTTTCGAGAGCTCTAGCACACGAAATTCTAACTATATAAGTTTATTGTAAAACATCTCTAACCGATCCATTTGAATTGCTACCATATTGTCTGAAAATATGGATAAATTGTGAAAATTGTATTTAAATAACCAATTTTGGGCACACAAATGATTACTATTTGTTCTGTTCCAGTTCGAAACAATTTTGGCGCCTATTCTTTTGTCTACGTTCTCCATAGTTTTTCCGTATACTGCATTATTTAACAATTTGAAAAAATTCTCAAAATTATTGTTTGCAGCAGCTCTATGTCTTGTGTTAAGATCTTTATATTCTTTACGTCATGGAGACTGGTTAAACGTCAGAAATCGATGAACGTTTTCCAAAACCAACCCTTGTTTTAAATATTGTTTTAAAATGGATAAAAAGAATCTGTAGTTAATTCTTTACACTTCGATCCCCAAATTTCTTTGTTTTCTGCACAAAAGGACAGATCACTGTGTAAATCGTGTAAATTTATAGGGCAACTCAATGTAACTTCAATCTCAAATCGAGGGAGTTGTAGGGTATCAAGATTTAAACTTTTTTCAATAAATGAATACGTACAAACGATTTGATGGTGAGATTCTGACTCTTTATTCGTATATGTTTTCTTCTAATGCACAATTTTACATTGTTACAATAGCTTATTTTACTTTTGTGTCTCTTATGATTATCAAGCTTTATTGGTTTTGGTGTGTTCACAATACGCGTGATTTGTTTCCTGTTATGAAGTATTTGAAGTTTTTGTTTGCTGACATAAGCGTGATTCGTTGCCCGTTCTTACATTGTAGTTCGAACTCATTGGGAGTAACTAAAGATATTTGGAAGTTTACTGCGTCGAAATAATTGCATTATCCATAAGCAGAAGTGTTTATGATGCTGTGTGGAAATGACTATGTCACAAAAAAATAAACTTAATTTAATGCACGGAATTATATGGAATCGTAACATTGTCGTTATTATTATTGGTTTTTCTTCCTCATTTTTAAATAATTTAAATTTTAGATGTCGTAACAGTTTAGCTGTAATCCTTCATTGTTTTACAATTGGTATTATTCTAAACCTATCCATCGTGTGCATATTCCCCAATCGAAAATTCTTTGTCATTTGATTAATTATTATCTCTAGATTTAAGAATGCCTTTCAGATTCCGTTTTTCGAATGAATAAGAAAATCATAAGGGAAACAACCTTTTTTAATAAGTCTAAATTCTTTCTTAATATTAAACTGCGATTTTACTATATGAAATCATTGTTCAATATTCTGGCATTGTATCCAGAAATCTTAGTTCAATATTCTGCTTATCGCTCATTTTTGTAAATTGTGTTTTTTTAATTAATTTTGCCTAGCTTTCACAACGGGAATCATAATTGGTATACATTTTGGAACTTGATATTTAATGTTACAAACATTATGGGTAGCGCCTCTAAATTTTCCACTAATGTGACTATGATACCTAACCCGATCATTATTTTAACATTTACCACATATGTGACATTGTTTGGCATTTTCATACAAAGCTTTTCTCTGCTCTTTAAAACACTCATTTCCTTTTCCATTTTGCTTGTATAAACTCTAAATTTATCGAAACTTTCACTATTTATATAGCAACTAGAGTTTGCATCCCGGGATTTCCCGCATGAAAATTCCCGGGAATTCGCACATTTTTCATTTCTCGTATCCCGGGAAATTCGTACGGGAATCCCGCGGGAATTCAGTACAAAATTTTACATACTTCTTCGCATATTTTTTTCCATTATTTCCACAATAAAATTCAAAATGTTGTATAAAAATATAGATCTCATAGCTTTTAATCAGATATGTCAAATATTTCAGTTGGATGACAAAATATTTTTAAGCTGCGTTCGGATGTAGACTCAAAATCCACTTTTTCGGATTTTTCTAGTCAAACTCCATATGAAAAAATTAAAATCCGGGAAAAATAGATTTTGGGTGTGTATCCGAACGCAAAAAATAAAGAATTTAAAGTTTTCGAAGCGACAGGACAAAGAACAAACACTTCATTTAATGCTCTACTCACAAATAATGTGAACGATCGTTCTTCGTCGCGTCCACATTTTCCAATAAAATAAGATATATCTGATCTTTAATTAATTTTGAAACTTGCCAAGATGTTTGAATTGATCTTACATTGCGCTATATTATATGAATTCTGTAACAGGTTCGTTGTGAAATATATATTTATAAGGACGAAAGCTATTTAATTTGAAGAAAATCGGTTCAGATTTAGATATAGCCCCCATACGATTTTTACTCCCGATTTGACTTTTTTTAACTCTAGATACCACATATTTTAACAGATTTTTTTCAATATTGCCAAAATATCTTATATTTCTCCGAGAAATACCCATGGTGAAAATGGGTCACATCGGTTCAGATCTATATATATCGCCTACATATATTTCGCTCCCGATATAACTTTTTCCGCTCTCGAAACCATATATTTCGACAGATTTTCTTCAAATTTACCACTATTATATTTGAACTAGCAACATCTCAATTCTAGAAATATCTATAGTGAAAGGGGTCAAATCGGCTCAGATTTATATATAAATCCATACAAATGTCGCCGTTTTTACTTTTTCTGCTCTAGAAAACACACATTTTAACAGATTTTGCTCAGAACATAACTGGAAACATACATTTTGAAAGAGGGTATCATCGGTTCATGACATAGGACACTTTCCAAAATCCTCATCGAATTTAATTGCAATGGCGTAGAAAGTGATGGGTGTTATATAGTAGGCCCCGTCCGACTTTAGCCTTTCCTTACTTATTTTGTACTGAAAACATTCGTTGAATACCGAACAAAACACATATCGAGACATATAGTCTTGAGCTCATTCAAAAATCGTATAGAGAAAGGTACTTACAGTTTTTTTTACAAATTTTCCAACTTTGCGGGCAACTATCCAAAAGTTTTTTATCTTAAGGCATGTTCGGATACTACGAACAGTTTGGAACAAAAATTAGCCATATCGGTTCAGCCGTTCTGAATTGATGCGATTACCACCGTTTCTAGTATATATATAGATTCAATTTTTCTAGCAGATAAACATATCATTAAAAATATAGACTTAAGTAAATGTTAATAAAAAGTATACAATTTTTAACCTTCTTATTCTTTTTGAGGATTATTTTTAATAACAACATATCAAATTCATATTTTGGATTTGTTTCTTCGATGGCATAGTGATATCATGCATATGTATTAATACCGTCACTTTGATTTTCTCTTTTGTCTATTGCATAACTTAAAATTACTTTATTTACTTGGTTGGAATAAATTTGGTGTTTTTCGCTTTTATGAAATAAACAATTTCTGTATGAAGCTAAACTATATTTATATAATATACATTTTTTACACCTTTTAACATCTTTATTTCTCTCCCATTTTTTTATACTCGGTAAATAAATTCTAGACCGCAGCCTTACAAAATCCGTCATTACATTTCCACAATTCTCATCCTTCATTTTGCCTAACACCTCTTTCCTTAGAAGAGGTAGTTTATAAATTACTTTCGGGGGATAATCCGAAGTGTCAAATTGTTGTTCGATATCATTTTTTATATCTTCATAGAAATCCTGTTTGTATGGTATATACAAACGAATCAGTATCCAAGTAATTTAAAAACAAATTTCTTTTAAACTTAGGCTTCATGTAAACATAATGAAAGTCGTACATTTTCCCTTTCGAGAGCTCTAGCACACGAAATTCTAACTATATAAGTTTATTGTAAAACATCTCTAACCGATCCATTTGAATTGCTACCATATTGTCTGAAAATATGGATAAATTGTGAAAATTGTATTTAAATAACCAATTTTGGGCACACAAATGATTACTATTTGTTCTGTTCCAGTTCGAAACAATTTTGGCGCCTATTCTTTTGTCTACGTTCTCCATAGTTTTTCCGTATACTGCATTATTTAACAATTTGAAAAAATTCTCAAAATTATTGTTTGCAGCAGCTCTATGTCTTGTGTTAAGATCTTTATATTCTTTACGTCATGGAGACTGGTTAAACGTCAGAAATCGATGAACGTTTTCCAAAACCAACCCTTGTTTTAAATATTGTTTTAAAATGGATAAAAAGAATCTGTAGTTAATTCTTTACACTTCGATCCCCAAATTTCTTTGTTTTCTGCACAAAAGGACAGATCACTGTGTAAATCGTGTAAATTTATAGGGCAACTCAATGTAACTTCAATCTCAAATCGAGGGAGTTGTAGGGTATCAAGATTTAAACTTTTTTCAATAAATGAATACGTACAAACGATTTGATGGTGAGATTCTGACTCTTTATTCGTATATGTTTTCTTCTAATGCACAATTTTACATTGTTACAATAGCTTATTTTACTTTTGTGTCTCTTATGATTATCAAGCTTTATTGGTTTTGGTGTGTTCACAATACGCGTGATTTGTTTCCTGTTATGAAGTATTTGAAGTTTTTGTTTGCTGACATAAGCGTGATTCGTTGCCCGTTCTTACATTGTAGTTCGAACTCATTGGGAGTAACTAAAGATATTTGGAAGTTTACTGCGTCGAAATAATTGCATTATCCATAAGCAGAAGTGTTTATGATGCTGTGTGGAAATGACTATGTCACAAAAAAATAAACTTAATTTAATGCACGGAATTATATGGAATCGTAACATTGTCGTTATTATTATTGGTTTTTCTTCCTCATTTTTAAATAATTTAAATTTTAGATGTCGTAACAGTTTAGCTGTAATCCTTCATTGTTTTACAATTGGTATTATTCTAAACCTATCCATCGTGTGCATATTCCCCAATCGAAAATTCTTTGTCATTTGATTAATTATTATCTCTAGATTTAAGAATGCCTTTCAGATTCCGTTTTTCGAATGAATAAGAAAATCATAAGGGAAACAACCTTTTTTAATAAGTCTAAATTCTTTCTTAATATTAAACTGCGATTTTACTATATGAAATCATTGTTCAATATTCTGGCATTGTATCCAGAAATCTTAGTTCAATATTCTGCTTATCGCTCATTTTTGTAAATTGTGTTTTTTTAATTAATTTTGCCTAGCTTTCACAACGGGAATCATAATTGGTATACATTTTGGAACTTGATATTTAATGTTACAAACATTATGGGTAGCGCCTCTAAATTTTCCACTAATGTGACTATGATACCTAACCCGATCATTATTTTAACATTTACCACATATGTGACATTGTTTGGCATTTTCATACAAAGCTTTTCTCTGCTCTTTAAAACACTCATTTCCTTTTCCATTTTGCTTGTATAAACTCTAAATTTATCGAAACTTTCACTATTTATATAGCAACTAGAGTTTGCATCCCGGGATTTCCCGCATGAAAATTCCCGGGAATTCGCACATTTTTCATTTCTCGTATCCCGGGAAATTCGTACGGGAATCCCGCGGGAATTCAGTACAAAATTTTACATACTTCTTCGCATATTTTTTTCCATTATTTCCACAATAAAATTCAAAATGTTGTATAAAAATATAGATCTCATAGCTTTTAATCAGATATGTCAAATATTTCAGTTGGATGACAAAATATTTTTAAGCTGCGTTCGGATGTAGACTCAAAATCCACTTTTTCGGATTTTTCTAGTCAAACTCCATATGAAAAAATTAAAATCCGGGAAAAATAGATTTTGGGTGTGTATCCGAACGCAAAAAATAAAGAATTTAAAGTTTTCGAAGCGACAGGACAAAGAACAAACACTTCATTTAATGCTCTACTCACAAATAATGTGAACGATCGTTCTTCGTCGCGTCCACATTTTCCAATAAAATAAGATATATCTGATCTTTAATTAATTTTGAAACTTGCCAAGATGTTTGAATTGATCTTACATTGCGCTATATTATATGAATTCTGTAACAGGTTCGTTGTGAAATATATATTTATTTTATTTTAATAAATGTGAATGTTTCATTGGAAAAAATAAGCTTAACTCATGGTAAACAGTATGTTGAAGATTTCCCGTGCTGGATCCCGGGAAATAAAAAGTACGGGAAAATGCAAACCCTAATAGCAACTAAAAACATAAAGAACGTGCTTTTGAACTAACTTAGTTTTATCATTTCCATATCTTCTAAGACACTTTCGAAATCTGCATATACTGTAAATGGAACATCTATTTGTCGTTGGAAATCTTTGAATACCAAGACAGCATTTTCGGGAATTGATTTAAAAGTTTACATGTTATTATATATAAGTAGTGCTTTTATTAAATAAATAATTTCGGTATGAAGCTAAACTATATTTATCTAATATAGATAATATAGATATTTATACATTTTAGACCGCATTTTGCATAACATCTTTTTTAGAAGAGTTTATAATATTTAATATTTATAATCCGAAGTGTCAAATTGTTGTTCGATTTAATTTTTTATATCTTCGTAGAAATCATCTGTTTGTGTGGTATATATAAACTAATCAGTATCCAAGTAATTTAAAAACTAATTTCTTTCGTACATTTTCCATTTGGAGAGCTCTAGCACACAAAATCCTAACTATATAGGTTTATTGTAAAACGTCTCTACCCGATTCATCTGAAATACTACCATATTGTCTGAAAATATGGATAAATTGCGAAAATTGGATTTAAATGTCCAATCATTAGCACCCAAATGATTACGATTTGTTCTGATCCAGTTCGTAAAAATTTTGTCGCCTTTTCTTTAGTCTAAGTTCTCCATAGTTTTTCAGTATATTGCATTATTCAACAATTTGAAAAAATTCTTTTCAAAATTATTCTGTGTCTTCCATGTCTTGTGTTAAGATCTTTATATTCTTTCAGTCATGGAGACTGTCTAAACGTCAGAAATCGATGAACTTTTTCCAAAATCAACCCTTGTTCTAAGCATTATTTTAATGAATAACATATCTATGTCAAGTAAAAAAAAAATAATTAATTCGATCCTCCAATTTCCTTTTTTCGACACAAAAAGGCAGATAATTGTGTAAGTCGTGTAAATTTGTAGGACAACTCAATGTAACTTCAAACTTATATCCGTCGAGGGAGTTGTCGGGTGTCAAGGTTTAGCTCTTCGTCCGTTAGCCAACTAAATCCGCCACACGGTAGATACTCTGACATGGCCCAATAATAGAGTTTATTTGCATATAAATGTACTAAAAATTGAGAAGGTTTATTTTTATCAAAATTATCTAAACATTTGTCGTTTGCTTTTGAATATCTCTTGACACATGTACAGAAATTATAGATTTTCCAAAACATCCGTCAACAAAAGCACATCAGTTTCAAATATATTTCCAATTAATCCTTCATGGTTTTACAATTGAAAGTCTTCTAATCTTTTATCGCATGAGTTAAATGTTGAGGTTTAGTTGTTTAAATAAAACACTGCCTGTTTCCTTTTTTATTAGTTCTTTATAAACGTTCCTTTTAATAATTTTATTAGGACAGTGTGTATTGATCCAGCATGAATAGTTGCAATTTCTTTAAATGTGATATTATTGATATTATCGATTTTTAGTTGTTGAAGTGTCATTAAGGTGGTCATTTTAGTTGTTTGGTTTGCTCTAATTGTTGAGTTATTATCTGGTAAAAGGATGACTTTATCCCAAAATATAGATGTGTTATCATAATAGATGATATCATTGATTTTAACACTACAATTTTTGAATAATACTACGCCAGTGTCTTTAATTTCTGCTTTAGATTTAAATTCTGCAAGTACATTTTATTAGTAATTTGGACTATTTATTAATATAATAAAATTGTTTTCTATTTGTAGGATTTTATTTAGTTTTCCCAAATTCGTTAGGTTGTAATATGCTGTTCCTCTGTTGAAAAGTGGTTCTAAACATGTTGAATCTTCCATCAGTTCTTCTTGAAGTGAGTTGCAATAAAATGTAATTTCTACCCTGGGGCAAATGCTTGAAAGCTGTCAAAATTTGCTCCTTAGTTATCGCATGAAGATCAATACTTAATGTATCCAAGGGATTTAAGGGTGTTTCCGGTTTTATAAGTTCTATAATTGGATGACACCTGTTATACTTCTGTGTGCGGCAAATGACATAATTATTTATTGTATGGGTTATCTTCTCCTTCAAATAAGGGAAAAAGTAGTTTCTATTCAGATGAATATGAGTTTCATTAATACCCCTATGGTTATGTTTTTCGTGATAGTCCCTAATAGTGGATTCCTGTACATCCTCCTCTGTTATATCCTCTAAGAATTCCATGCTTCTAAGAATTCTGAAGAGTTTACTGTAGAAAAAGTATTTAGAGTACGCTGCATGTACAATTTTGAATGTATTATCGTCCGTAAATATTACCGTGAGTTTGTTGGGTGGAATGTATTATCGAAGAATTTCAGTTATTTTACTTTCATCAAATGCCTTCTCTTTAATTATACGCCATTGTTTATTGCAAAAAATAGTTTCAAGTATCACCGATGAGTCAGGGCAATCTTTCCTGAGAACCAACTGCAGATTGAATCCCAATTTTCAACGGCTGAATGAATAGTTGAACCATGTGTATCCACATTTTGCGGCAAAATTCCCACTGAAATTTCTTCATTGTGGTGGATGTGAATATCCGGTTATTTATCGTCCGTATCTACTTTAATTAATAATTTAATCCAGTTTTAGTCGCCATCTTATCAGTTTTGAGTTCGGTTCACTTAGACTCAACAAACAGGTCAAAGGCCTATGATCCGTGACTATTATATGATAAGTGACTATTATATTATATTGGGTATATTATAATGTCATCCAGGTATACTACACAAATCTTCCCAACAAGGTCCCGAAGGACAATGTCCATAACTCGT
Organism: Polietes domitor; assembly: GCA_947397865.1. Classification (NCBI taxonomy): domain Eukaryota; kingdom Metazoa; phylum Arthropoda; class Insecta; order Diptera; family Muscidae; genus Polietes; species Polietes domitor. Next base: position 159,540,826 of record OX377620.1, on the reverse strand, counting down.
TGGAATGTTGACGGAGCATTTTTCAATCCAAATGGCATACGAATGCAAACATACATACACTTTACATTTTCAACAGTAAAGGCCATTTTTGGAATATCTTAAGGTTCATATCTATTTGGTGAAAGCCACTTGCTAAATCAAGTGTAGAGAAATACATGCACTTCCCCAGTTTATCCGTTATGTTCGGATGTGGATATATATCCGAAATAGTTTTCTCATTTAAATTCCGGTAATCGATTACCAAACGCCACTTGCGCATTCCACTAGCATCCATTCCACTACCCAGACAGGTTCACTCCAAGGTGAGTAGCTGGGTCTTATAATTCCTTGATCCAATATTTTAGAAATTTCGCTGCCAACTTCCTCTTTGTGCACATACGGATATCTATACCATTTAGTATAAATTGGTATGCCATTCGATGTTTAAATCGAATTTTTGATTTGGTTCGTAAAGGTTAAATCATCCCCTTCGTTAAATAATGTCTTCATATTCACGTAGAATCCTTGATAGTTCCCTAATTTCGAGCGGATTCAAGTGGTCCAATCGCTATTTTTGTCGAATATCATATACATGCGGATTATACGTCTCTGCATGCAGGTGTTCACGGCGTCCATGTGACTGTAACCATCATTTACCAGATAGAGGCCACCTTGGATGAACAGATCCATTTATTTTCGTCTCTTTCAAATTTATTTGTCCATTATGTACGATTACAGGGAGTTTTACAATATTTCTCGATTTAGGTTTCAGAGTATAACGTCTTGAAGGTATATTTGTCTTAAATTTCAATGGGATGACTTCATCATTCGCCTTAGGCATTGTCATGGTAAATCGATAGCCGTTCCTTTTTCAGTGAAGAAGTTCAAACCTAATAATCTGTCAACATATTTATGGAAATTAAAAAAAAGAAAATCGAAATTTCCTTTAATCTTGAATTCTTTAAATAAGGGCAAAATAACCTGTTAGTCACTGATTCCATTATCCTCTGATTTTTCTCCTTGATAAACTGTGGATTAATAAAAGATGAAGTCGCTCCCGTGTCTATTAGAAACCGAAGAGGTCTTCCGAATGGAGAGGCAATATCCACGTATGTTTATTCCGTTCCATAAAGATTTACATCTATGTATTCGGTGGGTTCGCAAAGCTAATTCAAAATTGTATATTCCCGTTGAAATTCATTGTGGTGTTGATAATCATGTTCGTCATTAAACCTTACTGATTGCTGAATACTGTGCGTCCTCCCGGAAAAAAGTTCGTAAGGAGTCAGTTTCGTAGCCGAATGAATGGCATTATTATAGGTTATAAGTGTCTCAGCAAATATCTCATCATGGTCGCATGTGAGTTTCGCCTGCCTCCTCTTATCAAGGATAATCCTATAAATCTCCGTCAGAGTTGAGTGGAGCCTTTCGACAGGGGAATTGCTCGACGATTGTTGGAAGGACGTGAAATGTAATTCGATGTTAAACTGTCTGCAAAAGTCTTTAAATATAACAGAAGAAAATTCAGCCCCCTGATCGCAAACTATTTTTTCGGAAGACCATGTAGTGAAATGAAATGCTTTAGGGATTTCAATACGTTCAGAGAGTTACGGTTAGGAATTATAACCTGCAGCGAATTTAGAAAATTTATCAAGAATGTTGTAATAAGCTGATCGCTGTGCTAAGGGTGAACTTTTTAGTCGCTGCCCTTTTTCTGGTCAGGTTACCCCTTTTTGATAATATTGGCTTGAACTTTGTGAATTGTTAGGTTTATTTAGCTTGGCTCTTGCCGAGATTATCAATGATTGAAATTCTTCGTTCTTGGTTTCAAAAACAAAATGAATCTGATTTTATTTGAGAAAATGTTGGGTTTATATACCCTAGTCTTCATCTTTCTTTTTACATTGTATATATCGCTTAATTATCTATACATCAATACAGTATTGCTTACATTCTAGATAAATTCTATTCAGCCACTATTCAGTTTCCTAGGTCAGTTCTTGCTCTACATTATCTGTGCGCCTGATACTTTTCGCGGCACATATTCAAAGTATTCCATACGGTGTCTAATTACACTCATGAGCCGGCGCTCCATAAAAATGTTTGGGTCAGCGGTTCTCTGGAAGAAACCAAAACGGTGAAGTGTGACGAGAAATGGATTGATCCAATTCGAGTGACGCTTTAGTCAGTCAACTCAAGTGTCAACGACATTAACCGTACTTTGTATTTATTAGGGTAACTGAAGAATAGCTGAGTTTTGTTTATTTCAGAAATACACTGAAGAACAAATGTGTGAGTACACTACACCCTCACCCTTAAGAAAAATCATACAATAGTGAAGCTATTTCATGATTTTCAGAAAATGATCGGGTTCTGTATTTGTTCGTCATTGTATTTTTTATAGAGTGGTATCATATTCTACTTAAGTGCTATGTTTTCTTAATTATTGTGCAATAAAATTGTTCGTGGAGAGAGAAAAAAAAAATATATGAAATGTTTGCTTATATTGTTAATTTGTAGTTGAATTTGTTTTATATAATTTGACATTGTTCTTATGTACTAATTTCTCCTTATCGTTAATTCTTATAAGTATGTTTGGTTCTAATACCTTCAATATTTCAAATGGACCTGAGTATGGTGCCATATTTTTCCTTCTATTCTCTACCTTTAGTAATACTAAATCGCCTATACAAAGTTTTAAACTCTTTCTAATCTGGTCTGACCGAATGTGTCGCCTAGATTTTACTGTCTCCAAAAATGATCTAGCCTTTTCCAGAGAAAATTTCATTCTTGCCTTCATTTCGTTTGCATAATTGTCGTAATTATAAATTTTCCCATGTGCCATTACCTCCTCCCCTGGTAATATTGCTAATCGTCCGTATACTAATTCAAATGGACTATATTCTGTGTCTACATGTGGTGTCGTGTTATAAGCGAATGAATAGTATGGTAACCATTCATGCCAATTTTCGTCGTTTACGAAAGATAGAAAATATTCATTCAATACTCTATGGTTCCTTTCCACTGTGCCTAGGGTCTCGTGGTGGTATGGGGTTGAGAATTTTTGTTCTATATTCAGAAGTGTGCAAACCTCTCTTAAAACATCATTTATGAATTCTGTTCCTCTATCTGACTTTAGGGCATTGAATATCCCATACCTCAATATGACGTTCTCCACTAGAGTCTTTGCGATTGTCTTTGCCTCTTTGTTTTCCATTGGGCATGCTATTATGAATTTAGTCAATTCGCATTGTGTAGTCAGTATGTAACGGAATGCTTCTGAAGGTGGTAAAGGTCCGACAGTGTCAATTGTCATTGTTTCAAAAGTTCGTGTAGGGGTGTCGGTAATTGTCAGTGGTTCCTTCGTATGTCTTATCTGTTTGTTCCGTTGACATTTGTCGCAAGTGTTAACAAATTCTTTAACCATGTGTGCAAGGTTCTTCCATAGATACCGTTGTTTCAATTTCAGTGTGGTCTTTCTTATTCCGAAATGACCTCCGCATGGCGTTTCATGATGTTGTTTTATTAGTTTTATTTGATCTTGGTGATTTTGTATAAGCCGAGGCTTCGTGTATGTGATTATTGTGACGTCGCTTGCTACATCAGGTAGCTCATTAAATTTTTTAAAAAATTCCTCTTGTGGAATTATTTCAAATATATCATCACTGTTCTCTAGACAGTATTGGATAGTTTTCATTGACTGTGGTTCTTCCGAATCATCTTGATGATTGGGACGTTTAACAAGTCTTTTGTTGAGTTCTTTTCGTAGCATCTCCATGAAATCGTCGGAACGACATGAAACTTCACTACAGTAGACTCGTGTTTCATTGTTTAGGTCATCTGGTTCTACTTTGACCATTTTCGTGTTTGTTTTGATTGTTTCAAATTTTAGTTTGCGCGCCTTTTTTATATCATTAATTGATGTGCAATTCCACATGCGAAGTCGTTTAAATTTGCTATCAATGTTTTTATTTTTGTCTTCTTGCTCCTGTTGTTTTGTCTTGCTTCTTGTTATGACAAGCGTTTTCTTTACCGTCTTGTCCTCATTTGTGGGAATCATGTTCTTTAGTAAATCGGAGTCAATCTTTATTCTTGATAATGCATCAGCGTTTGTGTTGTTTTTTCCTTGTTTGTAAACTATGTCGAAGTCATAATCAGCCAATTCTATTCTCATTCTTGTCAATTTAGAACTTGGATTTTTGTGTGAGAATAAAGATACCAAAGGTCTGTGGTCTGTGACTACTGTGAATCGCCTCCCGAAAAGATATGGTCTGAAGAATTGTATGCCCCAATGTATTGCCAAAAGTTCCTTTTCTATAACTGATTTATTTTTTTCATGTTTTTGAAGGACTTTGCTAGCATACGATATTGATAGATCTTCTCTGAGTTTTTCTTGTGAAAGGACTGCTCCTAAAGCGTAGTCGGAGGCATCTGTAGTTAAAATGAACGGCTTGTCGAAATCCGGATATTGTAAGATAGGTGGGTTAATTAGTTTAGTTTTCAAAGTATTGAAAGCTTTATCCCGCTCAGCTGTCCATTCGAACTTCACACCTTTCTTTACTACTGCATTCAGGCAATTTGCGATTTGTGCGAAATCTTTGATAAACCTTCTGTAGTAGTTACAAAATGCCACAAATCTGCGTACTTCGTCTGCGTTTGTCGGGGTTGGATACTTAGTTATCGCATCAAATTTACTGGGATCAGGTTTTATTCCATTAGCCGTAATGAGATGCCCCAAATATATTACCTCCGGCTTGAGAAAAGAGCATTTGTTCGCATTTAATTTCAAATTGTATTGCTTAATCCTGTCTAGTACTTTTATCAAATTTTTATTGTGGTGGTCTAAACTACAGCCAAATATGATTATATCATCCACGTACAGAAATGCTTCAGCTTCTAAGCCTGATAATGCTAGAGTTAACATTCTTTGGAAACTATTCGAAGAAATCTTTAATCCAAAAGGTAGCCTTGTATATTGGTAATGTCCATCTGGTGTAGAAAATGCTGTGCATGGTCTTGACGCAGGTTTCAGTCCTATTTGATGAAATGAACTAGTCATATCAAGCGTTGAAAAATACTTAGCTCTCCCTAGTTTGTCGAGTATGTCCTCGAGTCTCGTAAGGGGAAATTTGTCATTGACTATCTTATTGTTCTGAAGTCTACTACTAGTCTCCACTTCCTTAAATCCGTCTGTCCTTTCTTAGGCACGAGTAGCAATGGTGCATTGTATGGACTCACTGAAGGTTCTATAATACCGTCTTTTAATAGTTCTTGTACCTGACGCTCTATCTCCTCCTTGTGTGCATGAGGTAATCTGTAATTTCTTATATAGACCGGTGTTGAGTCATTCAATCGGATATCCTGTTTGTAGAAGTTGTTTGTTGTTAGTTGTTCTCCTTCCAGGTGAAATATCGATTGGTAGTTCCTCAGTATATCCTTCAGTTGTTTCTGTTCAACTTGATTCGTATTTTCAAAATCAATACTCTTCAGTATTTGCTGGAATCTCTGTTCGTCGTGCTGTGTTTTATTTCCGCTTATATTGATTATGTCATATTTTGTTAATGGGAGTATTTTTAATTCTAAATTTCTAATAGTTATATTTTTATCAGTTGTATTCAATAGTTTTATGTGTTTGTTTCCATCTTTGGGTAGGATTGTGTTTGCAAGGAATATGCCCTTATCAATTTCTCTGTTACAGACTAATGAATCCTCTTCTAGTTCTATGTGGAATGGTACAATGGCTTCTGATCTTGGTGGAATTTTTACAAGGTTGATTTTTGATGCTGCATTACTTATTGGTATTTCCAATTGATCGTTATTATAGTTTATTTTTAAGATATGAGTCTCATAATCGATATTACATTTATACTTTGTTAGGAAATCTCTTCCTAATATTCCGTCCGCTTTAATTGGGAAATCTCCATGCACCAGTTGTACCTTATGTTTCAAGTTGGTCCCATCAAAAGTGATAATTATGTCTGTGGACCCGATAGAGGTGATTTCTTCGTCTGTTATGCCTGTAAAACGGCAATAATCTTGAGGGTTTTCTTTATGATTCTTTAATAAATCTTCTTTAACAAGGGTGATGTCTGCTCCAGTGTCTAATAAGAATTTCAGTTTAAAATCGACATCTTTAATATGTAGTTCAATGAAATTTTTAAAATTGGACGACATATGGAAAATTTGTTTTGTTTCTAGTCTTCCTGGCCATCTGGAGAATAGTTTTGCTCGACCATCTCCGGCTCCTTGTAGTTTCCCTGTTCATCGTCAAAATCATTATTGTAATCGTTGCACTCTTGGTCGTTCACACAGTTGACATTTTGGTTGTTCCGATTATATCCTGTATTGTCTTGATTTCTGTTTCTATAATTTCCATTGTGGTTTCGTCCATATCCGTTGTCGCGACCTCTGTTGTTGTATTGGTTAATTCGACTGTTGTTAGGGTTCCCGCGATTGTTCTCATTGTTCCTTTTGTCGCGTCCCTCATTGCGATTGTTGCTCGGGTATTTGTTGTCTTGTTGTTGTCTATCGTTGTAATTTCTGTTTCTATTATCTTGATTTTGGTTATTCTGGGCCTTCTGGAATAGTGTTTTGTGAGTTACGTTGTTTGTTCTCACCTCCTCAGCCAGTAATATTGCCTCTTGAAACGTTTTCACTCTGCTTGCATCCAAGGTCTGGACTATACTTCTGTTGTTCAATCCGTTTTTGAATGTATTGAAGGCGATGTTGTAATTCATGGTGGATATAGTTGTCCTTTGTTCCTCGCCTAGATTCGATACTTGAAGTTCTGTTAACTCTGCGACTAGTGTCTCGATGTATTCACTAAACCTCGTTATGGTACGGTCTCCTTGTGTAAGTCCAGTCAGTTGGTTAAGAATACCGTTCGCTGTCCTTCTTGGTTTAAAAATCGTTTTTAAATGTGTCAGTACCTGTTCAGTAGTAGTGGGGCTTCCTAATTGTCTGATCCTGTTCTGGATCCTAGTGTCAATACGATTAGTGTAAACGAAGTTAAAGAAACTAATCTTCTTTCCGTCCGATAAAGTACTATCTATTAGCTTGATCGTTGATATGAAATTATCCAGTAATTTTCGGTCGCCCGTGAACACCGGGATGATTTTCATATATTCTATCAATTCCTTCGTGTCCATCTTGTCACTTTGGTCCAGCACTAATTTCCGTGTTTCCTTACTGGTTTCCTGTCCTAATAACTCTAGTCCCTTTCTTTTATGTTGTTCCAACAGTCCAATATATTCAGTTTTAAGCACCTTGAAATCACTCAGTCTGTGTGCTCTATCCTCGTCCGTATATTCAGTTGATGATAAAATCCGTTCCGCCTCTGATTGTATTTTCGTCAACTCCTCAAGTTTCGCTGTAATCGTCCCGGTCTTGTATGGTTTTCCTAAGCTCTTCTTAGCATTGTCTATTAAAACCTCTAGTGCAAAAAGCGTCGCTTCCATTGTTTAAACATTCAGCTCATTCTTTATTTGGTTACTCCTAACTTTTTTGTTTATATATTGCTTTAAGTATTTTACAAGTAAGAACAATGTTAGTATTGCTACGATTAAAATTAGAATCTCCAAATCTAACGTTACAATTTTACTATTATTATTAATAATTGTCTCGTCTTTCTGAGTTTTATCTAACATTATTACACAATTTTATTTTCAAAACAAAACAAAAAAAGTTTTACTTTTCCTCCTTTATTATTCTCATATTCTTAGACATTGCTTTTTTCCTCCGTTTTTCTCTACGGATGTTTCTAATGGACGATATCAATTCTTCTTCTTTCTTTAAATTCGCCTCCTTTGGCCCTTCACACTGTAATAGTGAACGAACCACCGCTAACTCCCTTTTTGCCCTACTTAGTAGGTCTCTTTTAACGATACGGATCCTCTCCGGGGGCCCGAACACTATAAGCGGCTCTTCAATCTGTTGTATCCTGGATGGTAAATAACGCGGTTGCGGTCCAACTTTGCTTCCTTCTGGGCTATATTCTATAATCGACTGCTGCACCTGAGCCCCAATCGTCTTTAGAGCTGCTATATTTCTCCGTTCGGCGATATTGATGTCCTCAATGATTTGCCTTAGTTCCTCTTCTGAGAATTCTCCCCATCCAGACATTTATTGGCAGTGTTCATAAACCAGTACTCACGCAGGATCAAAAAAAAAAAAACTCTGTGTAAGTCAGTGTTTCTGTAGATTGGTAATTCGCAGGATCGCCATGTAATAAGCTGATCGCTGTGCTAAGGGTGAACTTTTTAGTCGCTGCCCTTTTTCTGGTCAGGTTACCCCTTTTTGATAATATTGGCTTGAACTTTGTGAATTGTTAGGTTTATTAAGCTTGGCTCTTGCCGAGATTATCAATTATTGAAATTCTTCGTTCTTGGTTTCAAAAACAAAATGAATCTGATTTTATTTGAGAAAATGTTGGGTTTATATACCCTAGTCTTCATCTTTCTTTTTACATTGTATATATCGCTTAATTATCTATACATCAATACAGTATTGCTTACATTCTAGATAAATTCTATTCAGCCACTATTCAGTTTCCTAGGTCAGTTCTTGCTCTACATTATCTGTGCGCCTGATACTTTTCGCGGCACATATTCAAAGTATTCCATACGGTGTCTAATTACACTCATGAGCCGGCGCTCCATAAAAATGTTTGGGTCAGCGGTTCTCTGGAAGAAACCAAAACGGTGAAGTGTGACGAGAAATGGATTGATCCAATTCGAGTGACGCTTTAGTCAGTCAACTCAAGTGTCAACGACATTAACCGTACTTTGTATTTATTAGGGTAACTGAAGAATAGCTGAGTTTTGTTTAGAAATACACTGAAGAACAAATGTGTGAGTACACTACATGTCATCGAACTGAAATTTAGTTCGGTATTATTTTGTAAAATAATTACATCGCATCAGGCGTATTGTAGGAGCTATAACGTTGCGGATGTTTAATTTATTAATTTAGAGTCCACATCAGCAATCAAGGATCACTTAAAACAGAATTTGTCATTTTTTTGATGTCTTGTATAAACGATTCAAAGTTTTTCAGGTGAGCTAATCCAGTGAGCCTCCTTTACAAATGACGATTTGTTGATATTTATTTTAGCACGAATTATTCTTATTACTGTCCAACTAAAATCCCTCTCTTGGAATTCGGACATTTTATTAGCGATTTCTGCAAGTTGTTTTGAAATCATTTCATCTATATTGTCTCCCTTGGATAATAAGTTCATTTGCTCTATGATAAATAATAATGAATTCAATTTCCTTTTCTTTCTCATTGTAATTTTCATTTTCGCTAACAATTTTTTCGTTTGCGTTTTCAGCATAGTTTTCTTGTTAACCTTTAATTTTTTCTCCTTCTCCTCTTTTACCACATATATTCGCAAATAATATTATATTTAATTGTAATATATTATGTTTTTGCAAACTTCGATTAAGCATTTCCATGAAAATGCCTCTCTTTTCCGTAACAAATTCTTCAAATAGAATATGTTCTCTTTTATTCGGAATTTCATAATATTTCATGTTTGGTTCATTCGATTAATTTAAAGGTAGTTCTACAGATAGATTTTCGCTACGGTCCGTCTGAATGTTACAACCAGATCATTCTATCCTTGTTCTATTAGAACAATTATCCTTTTCTTCTGTCCAGCTTGTATTGTAGATATTCTAGTTAGTGGTGTTCTTTAGGATATTGTACAGGATATAATACATATTGATTATTGCACTTATAGGATAATACGTCATTGATTGTTCCCTGTCATGGGAAATTGAATTTCCATTTGATATGGTTACCACTGAATTGGAGTCGGATATTGTTGGTAATGGACACTTGTGGATGGATACTGGATTTGATTGATTGTCAGTCTTTGTTGTGGCCTACATTGCCGCTGAAAAAGACGGTAGCGGCTTCGGGGTTCCTACGGTAATATGTACCGAACAATTCTGGGTATGGGTCACCATAAAACGTAATATATACTATTGTTCTTGTACGCTACATAGTTTGGAATTACCATTATTTTCATATTATTAATGGGCGTTGAGATTACTCGAACAAAGTTGAATATTTCCTGTTCAGAAATCGTAATACGGATAGTTTTCAATAATATCTGATGATTCTGATATGCTTGCATTGACAATGAGCTATAGACATGACTCTCTGACAATGTCGTAACATGTCTATAACTTCGTGTCTTCTAACATGGCTATAACTTCGCCAATCTCTTTGGTCCCATTATGAACTTAGGGATTATTTTCAATTTCGCCAGTAACATGATTTCCCCAGTGATTATAAATCATATCCATTTTATTATTGTCATATCCTATTCACATGTGTCACACATTCGAACGACGCAATACTCTTCTCCAATTCCCTTATTTATAACAATCTGTGCCTTGCTTAGGAAGTCATTCATGACCTCCTGCCCGTTACTAATGAAATCAGCGATAGATTGTCCATTCTCCTCAATTGCTTTTAATTTCACTTTATTATTATTATTCCCATTCTCCTGTGTCTCTTTATATGTGACAATCTTTTTTTAATAGATCCGCTTTCGCGACTTTCGTAGTATATTTCTCGCTTCTGTTCTTCTTTTATTTTATATATCTAAGACGTTCCAATATATATTATTTTTAGCTTCGTGTATACTAATTTAAAGAACTGTATGGTGCTTATTCATTGGATTCCACTTTTTGGCTTATTTCCTTACGTCTAGCTTAAACATTTTACCCCCTAGTATTGAGGCTCATTGTACCGTTATCCAGTTGTTCCAACTGGTTTCATAAGACTGTCTGAGCTTCCAAAGCTAGCGGCGCTACTAATCGCGTCCTACTCCTTGTAAACATACACCCTACGTAATCCTTCCCTTCCCAATACTCCTTAATTGGCATTCTACCAGATATTTAATTGCTTGTTATTCTTATTGAGTGAATATTTTTTTCCTATTTCTAATGGTCGGGCGTGGAATAGTAAGAAGGTTTCTCCTTGTTGGGAAATATTTAAGTTTCCCCCATAATGTATTTACAATATATCGAATACTCGGCCCTGATCCAGGTAGTCGGCAGCAGTATCAGCGATTAATACCACGTAAGTATATTTACGATAAATTGAAAATACTTCCCCAGACTCCTCTTTGGGAGTTATTTGGATACTTCGTAATATCCCTTTCCTTTACTCCTTTTGGAGATTTCGCGTACTTACACGCTACAACGAATACTCGGCCCTGCGAGATGCAGTCGGCAGCGATTGATACAACGCAAGTATATTTACGTTGTAATTTGTGTTTCTTCCGCACAGCAATAGCTGTATGAGGGTGGTGCTTAACACTTCGTTATAACGGGTACTCGGCCCTGCGCGATATCAGCGATTGATACCACACAAGTACAACACACGTTACAAGTCCGTAGCTAATCAGACGATCTGACGCAAAATATTCGACCTTTGCAAGGAGCAACGGCACCTCGGTAAACCACGAGAGATTAAACCGAACAAATACTACACCCGAATAATATTTTCACTTTTTAGTGTTTGTGCTGTATTGCACCATATATTGCATTTATTCACTTAGATCATTTCCTTATTTCCCTTCCGCGTATTCCACCCCTAGCCTAGTGATATTTTAAAAATATTTTACAAACTAACTTACTTTGGTATTAGAATTAATATCATTTTCCACTGGTCCATTTATTGTGTAATAATTGATAATATTGCTGATGTTGTTGTTACTTCTGCTTCCTTTTAAGGACTTTTCCGGCTGCGCCAGTCACTAGTCTTGGCCGAGGTGACGCTTCCTTTCTTCAGGATATAGCTTGTACACTTATTTTTTACTTTGAATACTTCTTTTTTCCTTGAACACTTCCTTCCTTTAAACATTTCTTAGCTTTCTTCCAAATTAAAGACCGATGTTCTTCTTTTCTAAGTCAGAGACGAACTAACATTTTATTTCATATATATACGCTTAAAATCTAGAGTTCAACTTACAACTATACATTCGTTTACATAAATACATACATAGCATCTTAACCTACAACCTCTCTCAACCTCTGCGATGTTCGCGTCATAAAAAGGTAACCCGTTAACGTCGATCGAACTGTTGTTACACCGCACCACCACCGATCTGTCGATGGCCGGTTGACTTACACAGTCAGTCATCTTTCATCTTCTTCTCGTTAAAAATTAGCACAAATTATTTTCCCGATTGGAAAACTTCTTCATATTCTCCTACATCCTGCGTGTCGCAGATAGGAGATGGACCGGCAAGTAAGTTGCGAAAACAAGCCGAGTCTAATTTGTATGTTTGGCAATAAAATGTATCGTACGATTATGGGCATCGGCCGTCAAAGCATTTAATATTATTATTTTTATATGCTATGCAATTTGGAATAATAATTCGTTTTGCTCTATTCATAAGAGTTGGCAAATTGAAATGTGTCTTCCTCAAAAATTGGTTGGTAACTACTTTCGTATGATATCGATATGTTTGCATTTATAATAAAGTATTATCAATTTCTGCATTGATAACAGAGTAGAACTACTTCTCATGAGATTTTAATATACTGTTCTTCTAACAATCCTATACCTTCGCCTGTTTCCTCTTATCGAGGATTATTCTATATCCGTCAGATTCGAGTGGAGCCTTTCGAACACAGGATTACTCAACGACTGTTGGAAGGATGTAAAATGCAACAGAAGAAAATGTTGCCCCTGATCACAAACTATCTTCCCCAAGATCTTATTGCGGGCATAACGCAAAAGCATTTGTTTAAAATTTTGTTTACTCATGTTAGCGTAAGTGAAATTGAGGGACGAAAAAAATTTCGTGCGTGAATGTGACTCACGCACCTTACTTTTGCTTGAGTTGCACATATTTTTTTTTTTATTTTTTTTTTCATATCATTAATATTTTTACATTTTATTCTTACCACATATAAATACTGCTGATTCGAATTGTGTACTCCACAAAATTGATACAAATTTAAACAACAAAAATCTAACAGATAGGGAATTATATATTTTTAACTAAATTTCGGAAGCCCACTCAATGATTCTGCATTGTAACTGATGTTTGCCAAAAGCTATCCATAAAGTCGATCTAGAATGCCCTTCCGATTTCCCCTATTACCACTCTCCAACCCACATATGACACTGGTTTTTAGACTTATTTTCCAGATCACAGTAAAAGCGGATCATACCCAGAATCCACTTATCAAAGCCAATCTGGTTGAAATCGATCCCATCTCAGAATATTATAATTAGGCATACCCTAAGTAGGCATTGTTTGAGATTGGGGGTTATTATGAGTTTATCTTGCACATCAATTTAACATTCGGTTTGAAACAACTTGAAATATCGACCTGAGCCACTATGAACTGTGCATATTTTTGATTCTAAAAAAATACATTTTGTAAAAAGACTACTGTTACGCGGGAAATCTGCTTGTTTATAAATAAAACACGCCAATGATGCGTATAAGTAAGAGAAATTAATATTAATAACACTCATACGCCACAATGAAATCAAAGTGGTTTCTTATGGCACTACTTAACGTTCCCGTGGAAGGGAGCGGCCCTGTAAACCAAATTAACTACTCTCTGAAGATTGTAATATTTATTTTTATATTATAATTCATACCTTCATAATTATTGCTAAAGAATATTCACAATATAAATTATTAACAAATTATTTTTTTGGAAAGTTGTACATTTTTTAAAACGACCACAAACAATAGTTAAATCCAATAAATACAAAACTGAGTCTGAATCTTTCTTGGCAAACAAAATATAAATTATAAACTGCCGAGAACTTGAAAGGCTTTTCTAGGGCTAAGTCTTGTAGTTCGTTTAGAACAAATTATTTTCTCTGGCATTTTATGAATATATCAAAACTCCATACTGCTGGGTGAAAATTAAAATTATTATTCTCAATAATATTCTATTAATTTTTGATCTTCTGAGAATAAAAATAACAAAAAATTAAAAATATCGAACTTACATCTAGGGAGCAAATTCTTCGTTTAAATTCAGTTTACATTTTTTATATCTATTAAGTGGCCTTTTCAGTGTGATCATTGAATCGGCTTATGTTGCTGATTTAATGGATGCCTCCAGAGTTGACACTGATGTTTAATACATTGGGGTGGATCTGTAACTAATAAACCCACAGTTCAATATTCCGAATAATCTTCGTGAATGAGTCTCGGTTGCAGAACTAATAAAGGAAAACTGTCATCTGACGACCACTTTTCCGAAACAAGTGCTTCCAAGAAGAGTTTGGAACATTTTTAATTCACTTAATATTAAGATTTTTGAGATCAATAATGATAATCTTTTTATAGAACTCATATTAAAGTAAGAATTCAGAAATATTTTTGAACTAGAAAGTACTTTTTATAAAATAAGTACCACAAACGTATTACAAGGATATCGGGACTTTCTAAAGAAGTGACTGACAATTTATAAAGGAACGTAACACATTCTGTAATTAAATCGGATTACAGAATACCATCAATTCTGATTGAATGTAGCTCATTAGCTAAAACAGTTCGATTACATGATATTTCGGACTACCGAGGTGTTAATGCATACGTAGATTACCAAATGCAACAAACAACACCCTTGGAATTATTCACTTTACTCTATCGAGCGTCTATTATATCTATCCCCTGGATCTATATCCATTCCGTGTAGTTTACATACCTCTCCATGTTTTATGTTATATTTTAACTAGGCACGTCTATAATGACAGGGGATGTCAACGGTTTTGTTTGTGTATGGGATTAATATGGGGCTAATATGCCAAGTATCACCACAACCGAATTCTCACAAAAACATGATCTTAAAGAAAAAGTTGATCCTCTAGTATTATAAAAACAATATCCTAGATACAGAAGGGGACAGAATAAAAAACATTACCATTACCACCATATGCGTCTATAGGGAACTTACCTTCATTTTCAACCTTACAATCGTATGAGGTAGGATATACATGGTTTTCATATACATATGAGAGACAACATAGATATTTATTTTGATTTTATTCTATTACAAATGTATAAAGTGGATTATGCCTATATAATTAAAAATATCGTTATGACTAAATAATTGTAAATATCTTTTTAAAGGTCTTATAATAATTTAAAATTAATAACCATGTAACAATGATTTTCCATTCATTTTTATATAAAAAACGTCTGATTAGTGAATATGTGGAATTTTACTTGTTTAATAACGTACATAATTTAATTATTTACAATATCATTATTTATGCAATTATATGTGTTGTTTTACTTAGTCAATAGCGTACATATTATATTTATTTCCAATTGAATTCTGTTGTCTTACAGTATGTAAATGTAAATATAAGACCTGTACTTAATAATAATAATTTAAATATGTTAGTATTAAGTCCGATGTGAATCAATAAAATTGAATAAAAAATAGAACTCTGATATTGTTTTCCTGTGGGTAACAAGAAAAGCCAATGCTAAAGAACAACTGGGGGAGAATGGATCCGAATGATGGGCTGCAAAGAACAGTCAAAACTGACAATGCCGAATGCCAATGATATAAATGAAGTAAAAGTTGTAGAAGGGGGAATAGACTTTTGTAAAATAGAAATCTGTTTAATATTGACTAAAGTGTGAGTAACCTTGAATTTAGCTTTAATGATATATTCAAGTCATGAGGGACCAATTAGTAATTATATTGTCAAAGTAACCCATAGATCAAATGATACTATACTCTATTGAAGATTCGCTAAAGATAGATATATACTAATACCTTCAGCGGAGACTGGAAAATCCACACCAATCACTGAGGAACGTTATCTTGAATCTGAGGACAGCAGTGGAGACGAACTCAACATGGCACAAACGGCCATTGAACACTGTACCTAGACTGTTTCCCGAAACTGTACCTAGACTATCTCTTCCAAAAAAATTTATGAACATTAAACAAAATAATAGATATATATGAAGTAGTGCGTTAAGACTCTAAGTATGTTTGGACCAAATCCGTTTCACGATGACTTTTTTTTTAATTTTTGGCATCTTCAAAGTGGGTCATAGATCTTCTACATATCTGTTCTAAGAAAAAAGTTGCGGTTTACCGCACCTAACATGATAGCTATGGTAAAAAAATTTATTTACAGTTCTTTAAAGGTCTATTAATTCAGAACAAATTTTGGACAAAAATGCAACACAAAAAATTATAATGGAAACATGTTTTTTATAGGTGTTTTCAGGATTGTTTAGCACACAGGTTTGACCCAGCGTCGAAATATTTTGCAGATCATCACTAAATAATCCAATCTTCATTTTTGGGGAATAACTGAAAACAATGTTTTTATTTGTATAGACCGTACATATACTGAACTTTTTAACACCGTAATCATAACATTAATTTAGCCAAAAATGGATACAAATCCGTAATTTTTAAGTTTTTGATTTTTAAAAGTTATGTAAATTCGTTTTAGCTACGCGAATCTAAAGATTGGCCGAACTATTTTGTGAGTCGTTATAAAACAAATTAAACTTTTATTTTAGGTGCGGAAAACCGCAACTTTTTTCTACCAGGTCTAAGATAAATGTTACATGTACATTGCTTACTCCGTTAAAATTGTAGTTACTAAAAATTAATCAAAATATATATTTTCATTTTTTTTAAATTTTTGGAGTTTTTTGAACCATAAAAATTTTTTAAACATCGTTGCGGAAAATTGTATACATAGCCCTTCGGCAAAATTTTTGTTCGAATCAATCAATCCACATACACTGAAAACGATTCCTCTAATTAGAGTATACAACAGTGGTGGACTAAATTTAAATTTCCATAACATGTGTGTTGGACAACCAAAATTCTGTTCCTGCGCTGTCGACACATGTGTTTTATAAACTTCTTCGAGTGATTTTCGATTCGATTGCTTTCTTTATTTTATGTTTCCAGGTCCAGACGCTACCGTAATATTACTTAAATCTTATGCAGCAGGGAAAAATAAAAACGTCCAATGAACTTCCAATACACTTAAATACCTCTCTTGGATGGATTACCAGTGATCTTTTCAGAGTTATTTGTTGAATGATGTTATTGGGAATAGAAGATCAGATAATGAATAACACTGTGAAGCCTACTTTGTACAACATGTCCAGACAGTGAAGCCTGTTTTATCAGTTACGGTCACCTCGATATTCAACATATAATTTATAGTTACAATATTAAACATATTCGTAGGAATATATACCTACGAACATACCCGTTGTATGTCAGTATATGGGCATTTCCATAATGTCGAACGTGACCGTCGTCCACATTTAAAGATACAAAAATGTGAAAATAAAACGGATTTTTATTTTGACCATATGTTTAACGTATAGCTCTTATTTAACTATATAATTGGTGCTAATCGATTTTGGAAAATTTTTCATTTTCTAGATAATTTAATAAAACCATGGCATTCGCACGAAACTAAAACAGAAGTCGTTTTCGCGGACAAAAAATCAAGCGCCGATTTCAGCGAAACCTGTGGCAATATTTCAACGTGGCTAATTTTAGAATATTGTAGTAATATAGTTTTTTTGTAATTTAACTTTAAGCCCTGTCGAACGTGTCATTTGTTTCCATCCTGATAAATATCATTGTTTCTGCTGTACTTTTTACGAAATTGTAGGTAATATATTTATTTAGGGCAGTGCTTTCCCATTGGTAATGATAGACCGGTCTGCAGAATTTGACTATGAGATACAAAATGGCACGCAAAACTCGCTTAGTCGAATTTCTTTGATAACATGTCAAACCCAGGGACAAGTGGTGACAATTTGTAATCGAAATCAGGCAGGTCTCAAGGAGACCGGCACACCTGATGAGTAGGAATAGGAAATTATACGCAACTACGAGAATAACAAGCACAGGGAAAGGAGTGAAACTTTCTTACACTTGAAGAGGCAGGTTTATTTCCCAAATATGCGGATAAACCACTAAACATTTTGCATATAGATTTATATGCAATCAACATATTTCTAGTAAAACGGTTATAGATATCGATCAAGAGTGAATAGATGCATTTAACAAATTGAAAAGAACATTTTCCTCAGAGAACGTAGCACTGACATACCCAGATTTTAATAAGAAATTCGAACTAACAACAGACGCTTCAAATTACGCCATGGGCGCAGTTCTATTCCAGGACGGGAAACCAATTGTGTTTTTTATCTAAGACTTTTAATAAGGCTGATGAGTACAATGGGACCAACGAAAGAGATAAGTTTGCCATTCTTTGGGCTCTTAAGTCACTCAGAAATTATCTGTATGTCTCGAGAAAACGAAAATCTATACGAACCACCTTCCACTAACATACCCAATAAATAATAAAAATGCATACATCAAACTCGATAAATTTTTGGGGATATTACAAGAAGTAATTCACAAGAATTTCACGCAATACAAAGTAAAATATTCTAGAACCATGATTTAAAGAGTGAGGTTGAATAAGACACCGAAATAATAAATGAGCACGGCAGAGATCATAGAAAATAAAACACAAATACTGAAAAAAATTATTTTCCTCAGATGCATACTAAATTTAAGAAAATAGTAAAGATGCGTAAAGTATATAAGGAAAATAAATATGAGATGCATCCGAATACATCGCCAATACCGCAGACAGACGATACACATAGATATTTGCATAACCGAGAAGATGGCAAATCTTAACTACGTCATTGCAACAATACTTAAATTTAGAGCAATAAAGAACCACTAATCATATCCTTCGGAATACCTGAAATAATAGTTATTGACAACGAGAAGTACATACAAGTTTTTAAAATTCCAAATTCTTATAGTAGTACTGTAAATGGACAGGTTTAAAATTTCATTCAACTCTACCTGAGATAATGTGTTGTTTGAAAACACAATATGTCTATATATGATGACAATTCGATACATTCAACTATTCAAGTTGAAGCATTTTTCGGGAAAAGAGTTAATTCACACCAGCAAGACATAGAAAAGAACTGAAATAGCAAGATTTAAAGGAAAACAATTAGAGGACATTAATTATCGAAATAAAAATAGAGCTCAACCAAGAATTTTTGAACAAGGACGGGTAATATTTGTAAAAGTCAAAGAAAATAAAAACACGACTGACATTACGGTATCAGGAAACCCCATACAAAAAAACATTAGTAGGAACTAATGTATTAAATATGTTCAGATCACTTCTTACCCTGGCAATGGCTGACGTTAAAATCCTCGACTACTCCAATTCCCAGAATGTGACATTTGACTCTGGATTTGCAAAACTTCAGACCGGGACATTCAAAATTATTCATGTTATAGATTGTAATGTCCAACAAATATTTGGTGTGAAAATTTAAACAGTTCTTCCTTACCCAAAATTCGGTAAGATCACTTTGTGAACGTGGATTGTAGGTTAGTTGGAAATTGTAAGAGATAATTTATTTGAATAACAAAAAAGACTATGGGAGCCATTGAAACGCTAGCAAGCAGTCGGGAGGGGAGTTCGGGTCTTTTTTGAAATTAAAATTTGTACAATCCAGGACATAAAAACACAAAAAAACTACTTTGGATATTCTAGTACTTGACCCAACCAGAAATTGCCCCAAGTTGGTCAGTTGTTGAATGAATAGAAGAAAAGTATCAGTCCTGTTATGCCTGTAATAGGAATCCCCAGGTGTTGTTGGAGTTCCGGCCTCATAACCCAATCCCTACCTTGGTCTTAGTGGCATCAAATTTTCTAAGACCCCAATTAGATTAAATACTACCTTTCCTCATCTCTCCATCGTAAGAAAACTACTTAAGAAATTACGCTTTCATTTTAACAAATTCAAATAGAATTCAAAAATTTATTGACTTATAAAAATTCATTTTCATTTTACTATTCTTAAAGAGAGAAATATTAACATAGCCTAACCAAATGTTACTGTTAATAGAAATTAACATAGTAATCTAAAATCTTAAAAGGTACAAAAATCTATCTTTTCATTTAACAGAATTAATTGCTGTTAACATACGTGGATACATGCTAACAAATCGTTAACATAATGCAAATAAACGGAGGGATTTATACATTTTTTTACAGAATTTGCATCCCTGGTAAATATGAGAATCGAATAGAAGGGCATTAGTTTTCACTAAGTTAAATTTTCGTTTTTCCGTTTTCTAATCTTGATCTAATTTTGTTTCTGGATATTGGACACGTAAAAAAATTGGAATCTAGTTTGTCTAATTCTAAATATTTAAGATTTCAAATTCATTTAAAAGAGTATGGGGGAAATAAGCAAAATTTTAACGTGTATAAAGAGAAGAAAAATTACATCACTCACCAATTTGCAGGTCTTATGGTCTCCGAGGCCTCGATGATCACGGTCATGCTGCGATGTATTGCTGTTTAAAGAAAGTTGATTAAAATTTTACCTATGACCAATACTTAGGAGAATTTTGAAATCTTATATACCCTTTTCTTATACGATACTTATTTAATTAATTTTGAGGTTACTGTTGTGTTTCATCTTGTAGATTTGTGGTTGTTTTCATCCGGTTAATTATTTTAGGTTATAATGTTCCCAAGTATGCTGGAACTACGTGGAAACAACCAACTGGTTGATGAATATAGTTTGCTGTTTGTTAAAAATCGATGATTGTAGGCTTCATTTGTAAAGTGAGTTTAGTGGGGTCTAAGCAAATGGCTGATATTTTTATGCACGACTTATGTAAGGGGTCTTCTGGTTTCCGTATCAATTTCGCACACGAATCTCTCAAAGCCTTTTCCGTCAAAGGTATAGGTTGTAGTACCGGTATGATGTACACGTTGTCCCAATGTTATGATTATAACTTAGACTTTATAGACACCGGCCAAGATAGATGATCCTCATTCCCATCGACTCATTAAGAATCCACGGAAATGAGGATGACGTCACTTCCAGAATCCCTAGCAGTTATCTCAGGAATAATTTGTAACTTGTGGTACCTTCCATAAATAACGTGGTGAAAAATACGAACTGGCTTGGTGGAAACAAAAAGATTCCTTGCACTGTGCTAGAGTTTGGTTATGTAGCCTAGAGTGAAAATGGTTATTCCAGATTAAAATCAAAATTTCCATAAAAATTTACCTTGCACCAGGACTAATTTAAATAGATTGGTAGAAGATTCTACGAATTTGAGTATAAGGAACTCTGATTAATTTGATCCGTTTCGATATAAATTTGATTTACTATCACCAACTATATAAAAACTTTGGTACTTGTTTTGGGCAAACGCTCAGAGTGCATAAATATGCTGTTTGACGGTGATGTGCTTTGTTCAACGATCAGTAAGCAAAAAGAAAGAATAAATATGCTGCGATGCCAAAGATGTTAAACCTAAGCCAGAAATGCCCAAATCTTTCCTTTTCAGCTCTGTTGCTACAAACTACATACTCTCATTAGCGTACATACATTCAGCTACATCATGTGCATTACCCAACAACAACAACATAGCAACGCAATGCCGTGTGACAAAACAAAGCCAACAACAACATAGCAACGCAATGCCGTACGACAACAACAACACAGCAACGCAATGCCGTGTGACAAAAACAAGACAACAAAGCGAGGCTTGTTGAGAATCTAATTTCTGTTCTATAAATAGAACAAGGCTTACAGTCTGGCATATAATTGAAGTGACATCACTGATCGATGGTAACCTTAAGGAATTTTGCATTAGGATTTAGTCCTTTGTTTCTAATGTCATATTTCCATTATTGCCCAAAAGTAAAACATTAAAACTTTCAATTATATACATATAAAAATATGTGCTGAACAACTATTGAAAAAAAAAATGTTTTAGCCCGAGTACGATTCGATCCCGCGACCTCAGTATGGTGACTTTGCTCTAGTCCATCGGCTACGTCAAGTCATTCATATTCGGCGGATAGGTGAATGTATCAATCGTCTACCACAAGATATGGACGAATACCAAAAACTAATAGACTCTATGCAGAATACATTATCCCAAAACATAACTGAACACAATATCCTACATCCCTTTCTTGACCATGAAATAACACAAACCCAAGGCTAAATAGATAGACTGAAACAAAATATGAAAATCAAAAGATCTCTAAACTTTATAGGATCGGTCAGGAAAGGATTCAGGGAAATCCTGGCCATGACGATTTTGAAATAATCACTTAAAAAACAATCAAATGCTTAAAAATAAAAGCAAGACGTTATTAATAAAGTTTCGTTCGAAAAAAGAAATGAACTAACGAGAACGAAGATTACAGAAAAAATAATTACTAAATGAAATTAGTTTTAAATTTAAAATAGAAATACTTAAGAAAGAAATAATTAATATGCAGTACAAAAAATAATATTATTCGCATAAATCAATTGGGCAAAATTAGGTATTGTAAATTCCCCAGAAGAAACATAAATTGTAAAAGAAATTGCAACCAACGACTCCATACCTTTTTTAAACATAGAAAAAACATACGAATTTGCGGAAATAAAAATAGCTTCAGATTGAAATTCGCTTGTTTAGATAATGAGTATACCGACAATAGATGATTATAAGTTTGTAAACAAACTAGCATTTAAAAACGTATTAACTTACAATAAAACAATATGCATGCTATGAGATTGTTATAATATCACTATTTGTAATAAAACTAACAGAGAATATTTAGAAACTGATAGTCGCCTAACAATTTTAATCAACAGTAAGCAATCAAATTGTTGCGTAATAGACAATAGACATATTCCAAGAATGTAGGCGCTCTGATATCGAGTACGTTCCAGAATCATGACTATAAAACGAACCGGAAAGGAAGACTCAGTGCTTCAGGGGAAATATACGAACGCCGAGTTAGAGAACACACCTGAGCCTAATGGTCGTACTACTCCCAAAATACATACCGATAAGATAAAGGGATATAGTGGAAGCGGCATACCCTATAGGACCATTACCAGGAATAAAAGGCATACAACAAAACTAGTTCCATCGATTGAACAGGAAAATTGAACAGCTAGAAGTAGACGAAATCCAATCAAAGGTGATTTCGCAAAATTTGGAGGTGCTTCCAAATGAACTAAAGATAATTAAGAAAGTGAAAAAACAAGAAATTAAAGGAGAAGAAAAGATAACGTAAAGAAAAGCAAGCAAAAGTGGAAGAGACAAATGTTAACCAAATGGCGGGAACCGCGATCTGTATTAAAATTGAAATTGTAATAGTAATGCTTGGTATTGTTGCTAAGGTACATAAAAGGATATATTAAAAATAATATAAATAGACAGAATATCAGAAATACAATAAATGAAGTATTATATAAATATATAAATACACAAAAAGTCAAAAATCTAGAAGCAAAAAACACAAAAGAAGAACATAAGGTTTGAGTCAAGAAATTTGTTAGCTACATATGGATATCATTATCGAAGAACTGAAAACTTCTTCTATAATTAGAGGAATTACCATTATTTTCATATTATTAATGGGCGTTAAGATTACTCGAACAAAGTTGAATATTTCCTGTTCAGAACTCGTAATACGGATAGCTTTCAATAATATCTGTGTATGATTCTGATATGCTTGCATTGACAATGAGCTATAGACATGATTCTCTGACAATGTCGTAACATGTCTATAACTTCGTGTCTTCTAACATGGCTATAACTTCGCCAATCTCTTTGTTCCCATAATGAACCTAGGGATTATTTTCAATTTCGCCAGTAATATGATTTCCCCAGTATCTCTCAAATTATTATAAATCATATCCATTATATTATTGTCATATCCTATGTACATGTGCCACACATTCCAACGACGCAATACTCTTCTCCAATTCCATTATTGATAACTATCTGTGCCTTGCTTAGGAAGTCATTCATGACCTCCTGCCCGTTACTAATGAAATAAGCGATAGATTGTCCATTCTCCTCAATTGCTTTTAATTTCACTTTATTATTATTATTATTATTCCCATTCTCCTGTGTCTCTTTATATTTGACTTTTTTTAATAGATCAGCTTTCGCGACTTTCGTAGTATATTTCTCGCTTCTGTTCTTCTTTTATTTTATATATCTAAGACGTTCCAATATATATTATGTTTAGCTTCGTGTATACTAATTTAAAGAACAGTATGTTGCTCATTCATTGGATTCCACTTATTGGCTTATTTCCTTACTTCTAGCTTAAACATTTTACCCCCCTAGTATTGAGGCTCATTGTACCGTTATCCAGTTGTTCCAACTGGCTTCATAACACTGTCTGAGCTTCCAAAGCTAGCGGCGCTACTAATCGCGTCCTACTCCTTGTAAACATACACCCCACGTAATCCTTCCCTTCCCAATACTCCTTAATTGGTATTCTACCAGATATTTAATTGATTGTTATTCTTATTGAGTGAATATTATTATTTTTTCCTACTTCTAATGGTCGGGCGTGGAATAGTAAGAAGGTTTCTCCTTGTTGGGAAATATTTAAGTTTCCCCCGTAATGTATTTACAATATATCGAATACTCGGCCCTGATTCAGGTAGTCGGCAGCCGTATCAGCGATTAATACCACGCAAGTATATTTACGATAAATTGAAAATACTTCCCCAGACTCCTCTTTGGGAGTTATTTGGATACTTTGTAATATCCCTTTCCTTTACTCCTTTTGGAGATTTCGCGTACTTACACGCTACAACGAATACTCGGCCTGCGAGATGCAGTCGGCAGCGGTATCAGCGATTGATACAACGCAAGTATATTTACGTTGTAGTTTGTGTTTTTTCCGCACAGCAATAGCTGTATGAGGGTGGTGCTTAACACTTCGTTATAACGGGTACTCGGCCCTGCGCGATGCAGCCGGCAGCGATATCAGCGATTGATACCACACAAGTACAACACACGTTACAAGTCCGTAGCTAATCAGACGATCTGACGCAAAATATTCGACCTTTGCAAGGAGCAACGGCACCTCGCTAAACCACGAGAGATTAAACCGAACAAATACTACACCCGAATAATATTTTTACTTTTTAGTGTTTGTGCTGTATTGAACCATATATTGCATTTATTCACTTAGATCATTTCCTTATTTCCCTTCCTCGTATTTTATCCCTAGCCTAGTGATATTTTAATAATATTTTACAAACTAACTTACTTTGGTATTAGAATTAATATCATTTTCCACTGGTCCATTTATTGTGTAATAATTGATAATATTGCTGATGGTGTTGATGGTACTGTTGCTTCTGCTGGTTTTGTTGCTTCTGCTTCCTTTTAAGGACTTTTCCGGCTGCGCCAGTCACTAGTCTTGGCCGAGGTGACGCTTCCTTTCTTCAGGATACAGCTTGAACACTTATTTTTTACTTTGACTACTTCTTTTTTCCTTGAACACTTCCTTCCGATGTTCTTCTTTTCTAAGTCAGAGACGAACTAACATTTTATTTTATAGATTATATATATACGCTTATAATCTAGAGTTGAACTTACAACTATACATTCGTTTACATAAATACATACATAGCATCTTAACCTACAACCTCTCTCAACCTCTGCGATGTTCGCGTCATAAAAAGGTAACCCGTTAACGTCGATCAAGCTGTTGTTACACCGCACCACCACCGATCTGTCGATGGCCGGTTGACTTACACAGTCAGTCATCTTTCATCTTCTTCTCGTTAAAAATTAGCACAAATTATTTTTCCGATTGGAAAACTTCTTCATATTCTCCTACATCCTGCGTGTCGCAGATAGGAGATGGACCGGCAAGTAAGTTGCGAAAACAAGCCGAGTCTAATTTGTATGTTTGGCAATAAAATGTATCGTACGATTATGGGCATCGGCCGTCAAAGCATTTAATTTTATTATTTTTATATATAGATGTAATTTGGAATTCTAATTCGTTTTGCTCTATTCATAAGAGTTAGGATTACGTGGGCAAATTGAAATGTGCCTTCCTCAAAAATTGGTTGGTAACTACGTTCGTATGATATTGATATGTTTGCATTGATATTATCAATTTCTGCATTGATAAAAGAGTAGGACTACTTCTCATGAGATTTTAATATACTGTTCTTCTAACAATCCTATACCTTCGTCTGTTTCCTCCTATCGAGCATAATTCTATATCCGTCAGATTCGAGTGGAGCCTTTCGAACACAGGATTACTCAACTACTGTTGGAAGGATGTAAAATGCAACAGAAGAAAATGTTGCCCCTAATCACAAATTATCTTCCCCAAGATCTTATTGCGGCATAACGCAAAAGCATTTGCTTAAAATTTTGTTTACTCATGTTAGCGTAAGCGAAATTGAGGGACGAAAAAAATTTCGTGAGCGAATGTGACTCAGGCACATGACTTTTGCTTGAGTTGCACATATTATTATTTTTATTTTTTTCATATCATTAATATTTTTACATTTTATTCTTACCACATATAAATACTGCTGATTCGAATTGTGTACTCCACAAAGTTGATACAAATTTAACAACAAAAATCTAACAGATAGGGAACCAAGTTCATAGTTTTATGATTAAAGCATATATTTTTAACTAAATTTCGGAAGCCCACTCAATGATTCTGCATTGTAACTGATGTTTGCCAAAAGCTATCCATAAAGTCGATCTAGAATGCCCTTCCGATTTCCCCTATTACCACTCTCCAACCCACATATCACACTGATTTTTAGACTTATTTTCCAGATCACAGTAAAAGCGGATCATACCCAGAATCCACTTATCAAAGCCAATCTGGTTGAAATCGATCCCATCTCAGAATATTATAATTAGGCACACCCTAAATAGGCATTGTTTGAGATTGGGGGTTATTATGAGTTTATCTTGCACATCACAAAAGATTTTAGCCAAAATTACATACAAATCGCCCCACCGTTATTAAAACTTTAGTGCTGCTTTATGGTCACTGAACAGTACTACGTAAATTTAACATTCGGTTTGAAACAACTTGAAATATCGACCTGAGCCACTATGAACTGTGCATATTTTTGTAAAACGACTACTGTTACGCGGGAAATAAATAAAACACGCCAATGATGCGTATAAGTAACAGAAATTAATATTAATAACACTCATACGCCACAATGAAATCAAAGTGGTTTCTTATGGCACTACTTGACGTTCCCGTGGAAGTAGGGTTTGGGGTTTCCCGGACTTTTTTCATTTCCCGGGAAAAAGGGGAATGAAAAAATTCATTCCCGGGAATTCCCGGGAAAAAGTAATTTATTTATAGGTATGTCCAATATGGTTTAAAATATCAACATTTAATAACTGGTGTGTGTTTTTTTGAATACTGCCATATTACAAATTAAAAACGAATGTTATTGTCAAAATATTTTACAAATTATTTTTCATTTTACAAATATTTTACTCTACCTTTCAAGATTATATTCGGAACATACAAATTTATATTGAGAAATGTAAATTTATATTAGGAACATATAAATTCATAATGGGTAATGTAAATTTATAATAGGAACATGTTAATTCATAATGAGAAATATAAATTCATAATGAAAATTGTTAATTTATATTGAGAATAATTAATTCATAATAGGAACATACCATTTCATAATGAAATATACAAGTTTGTAATCAGAAAATCCAAATTCATAACCAGAAAATGCGTTTTCATATTCAGAAAATATGAATTCATAATGAAAAAATATAAAATCATAAAAAATGTAAATTTATAATGAGAACATTATAAAATATGTGTTTCAACGAAAATATCCATAGAAAAACGTACATACATAGTTTCGACTATAAATTTTACAGTTCCTGATTATGAATTTATATTTTATGAATATATATTCCTGAATAAGAATTTATATTTTCTCATTATTAATTTGGATTTTCTCATTTTCTATTTATATATCTCATTATCATTATTATATTTGTATGTTCTTATTATGATTTTATATTTCTCATTATGAATTTACATTTCACGAATTTAGAATGTTGATTGTGAATTATCATGCTCCTATTATGAATTTTCATTTCCTGTTATGAATTTACATATCTTATCATGAACTTACATATTCTGATTATAAATTACATTGTCTCATTATAAACTTGAAGAGGTGTAGACTAATCGTCAGAATTGGACATTTATATCGCAGGTAGAAGTGACTGACACCTACACTAGATTCAAGATTGAAAACGATTAAGGAAACAAATAACTCATATGACGGAGAATGTTATGACACATTTAATTTAGAATATTGATTCGTCTGGAGACAAAAAAACATAACAAATTAATATTAATTTCATGAATTCATAAAAAATAAAAATATTAAAATAGTCCAGTCATTAATTCTTACAAATGGTCATTGAAATACACAGTAGCATATATTTATATTCCTATTATATTTCTCTTGAAAGTTTCCAGGCGAACAATTTTTATTGTATTCCTATTTTTAGACCATTTCTTTCTGGCTACATATGTAAAGTAAATTGTTCTTGAAGAATATGTTCACCTCGATTCCTCTAGGAAAACAAGAAAATTTACATTATGTAAGCCATAGTATTGTCGACATGATATTTTTATCAAAAGTTTTTATTCCCCTATTTGGGTTTCACATAAAATATCTACTCATCAAATACTTATTATTGTCAGTAATGTAAATACATATATGAATTTGAAATACATCAAAAATTCCAATTTATATAGTAACATTAAATTATTGATCAACATAATAAATAAATTATTTTTTGATATTTCCCGTATTCCCGGGAAATTGGACCCCAAACTCTACGTGGAAGGGAGCGGCCGTGTAAACCAAATATAAAATCCAGTCATACTTTATATTTTGAAGTACCAGACCAGCTTGCCTCACAAATTATCTGCATGAAATGCTGATTCTATTCTAGGGCTGAATTGATAACACTTCAATCAATAAACATTTTGTCGAAGACCTGTGTATAACTTTCTCTTATGCCGTTTGGCTTCCTAAAAACGCTATTTCGCTATTTAGTCGTCGGCCTTATTTGTTATACAATAAAACCTCGATAGTCCGAACAATTGATTGCAAGCCATAATTCGAATTAGTTGCTGTTACTTTCTTTAATTTCTTTAATTTTCAATTAACGACTCTCTGAAGATTGTAATTTTTATTTTTATATTATAATTCATATATTCACATATTCACAATATAAATATTCATATATTCACAATATAAATTATTAACAATATTATTTTTTGGAAAGCTGTATCATTTACCCTCTTGTAAAAACAAAATTAAGTACATTTTTTAAAACGACCACAAACAATAGTTAAATCCAATAAATACAAACCTGTCTGTCTGAATATGAAAATATATTTTTCTTGGCAAACAAATTATAAATTATAAACTGCCGAGAACTTGAAAGGCTTTTCTAGGGCTAAGTCTTGTAGAGTCTTTAGAACAAATTATTTTCTTCTGGCATTTTATGAATATATCAAAACTCCATACTGCTGGGTGCAAATTAAAATCATTATTCTCTTCCTAGTGATTTTCTGATAAATCTGTTTCATTTATCCAATGCAGCAGTTCATCGCGGATCACGTTCACATCAAAAGAATTTTTGATCTTCTGAGAATAAAAATAACAAGTTGTGGTTCTCACTAAAAAAAGAACTTACATCTAGGGTGCCAATTCTTCGTTTCAATTCAGTTTACATTTTTTATATATATTCAGTGCTGCTTATGATGCTGAACCTTTTTATTCACCTAATATTGAGATTTTTGTCTGAGATCAATAATGATAATCTTTTTATAGAACTCATATTAAAATATGAATTCAGAAATATTACAAAGATATCGGGACTTTCAAAAGAAGTGACTGACAATTTATAAAGGAACGTAGCACATTCTGTAATTAAATCGGATTACACCGCTGGATCTATATCCATTCCGTGTAGTTTACATACCTCTCCATGTTTTATGTTATATTTTAACTAGGCACGTCTATAATGACAGGGGATCTCAACGGTTTTGTTTGTGTATGGGGTTAATATGGGGCTAATATGCCAAGTATCACCACAACCGAATTCTCACAAAAACATGACCTTAAAGAAAAAGTTGGTCCTCTAGTATTATAAAAACAATATCCTAGATACAGAAGGGGACAGAATAAAAAACATTACCACCATGTGCGTCAATAGGGAACTTACCTTCATTTTCAACCTTACAATCGTACGAGGTAGGATCATGTATGGTTTTCACATACATATGAGAGACAACATAGATTTTTATTTTGATTTTATTCTGTTACAAATGTATGAAGTGGATTATGCCTATATAATTAAAAATATCGTTATAACTAAATAATTGTAAATATCTTTTTAAAGGTCTTATAATTTTTATATAAAAAACGTCTGATTAGTGTATATGTGGAATTTTACTTGTTTAATAAGGTACATAATTTAATTATTTACAATATCATTATTTATGCAATTATATGTGTTGTTTTACTTAGTCAATAGCGTACATATTATATTTATTTCCAATTGAATTCTGTTGTCTTACAGTATATTTCTATGTCCAATACATTTTTTCCTTCAATTAATTCTTATTAAATTAAGAATCATCATTTGTTTATAAATATTTGAAATAAATATTTGCCATTTTCAAGAAATTATATCGCATACTTTTTGAATTTAAAAATTGTATCTTTTTGAATTTGTCAAGTGTTTTATCAAAATATTTTAAGTTATATTATTGCAGTTTTTCCGACATTTTCTTAAACATGAATTGTAACTTAGTTTTAAGTTTTTATGAATACGATCTTTAGAATTTAAACCTTAAACATGTATATATGACTCTACATTTAAAATCAAATATGAACAACATATTTCAAGTATATTGGTGTTATAATAATGATAAATTAAATAATTGTAATAATATATCATGGATAACTTTTTTCTCTCTTAATCATAATTATTTACCGATCTGTCAAATATTTAAATATACAAATGAATTTCGTTCGAAGCCATTGATTACACTAGTCAACAGTCAAAATGTACTCGGGATGCGATAATTTTTTCTGTGTAGATAACCTTGACATGAGCTCGAAAAACGCAATAAAAATTTTTTTTTCGTTTGGTTTTTTTTTTATTTTTTTTTTTTAAATTTTAAAATTTTTTTTTTGGTTAATTTGTTTCGTCCGGCATAACTCGGGAACCACTAGCCCGATTTAATTGAATTAAATTTTAAAATTACAATTCCCTTAATCTGTTCATATATTGTTTTCCTATACAAGCAACAGTTTCCAAGTTAAAAATGAATATATAAAGGAAAAAACTTATTTTTTGCCTAAAGATTTAATTTTTTTTTTTTTAAATCCATAAAAAATCCAAAATGAAAAAAATGTCAAATGTTATTACTTTTACGTAAAGTCACATAACCTATGAGCAAAATGAGACAAAGATCATGAAAATCGATGCACGCGTTTCGCTTTTATTCGCAATTGAGTAAAGGTATGAATTTCAAAAATTTGCTCGACATATGCACAACTTTGTCTATGGTAAGGTTTTTTCTTTTTTTTTTTTATTCTCAGAATTAACAAAACGGAATAAACAAAGGGTTATTTAATTTTTATGATTGCGTAAGCAAAGTAATAAACGCTAATAAATGTGCGTGAACAATTAAAAGGAAAAAAGGAAAGGGGACTTTTTTAATTATTTGGGTTTTCCGTTGGCTACCTGTATTATTTTTTTACAGAAATGCAACCCACATTTAAGGGTGGTCATTATTCGGAAAATTTAAGACTCACACATGGTGAAACAGGTATGTAGCCACCGTAAAAAAATATACACCCATTTATAAGTACCTGTCAGTAAAATACTAAACAATACACAGTATAAATAGATCTTCATTGATCGATTTTACTCATTCAACAAGTGTCGACGAACGCGATAGTTAAAATGAGCAAACGTTCGCGAGGATTTGAATGCAATACCAATCCAAGTAATTTTTGTTACATGTGCGGAGAATACGTTACTGAAAAAAACAAGCGTTGTTTTTCACCTAAATTGAGAGATTCATTTGAAGAGAGCTTCAATTTAAAGGTCTCAAACATAGATGAGCGGTGGACACCAAGTGCTTTATGTCCAAGATGCTACGTACAGCTAGCTGACTCAAGGTAAGTGTAGATTACGAAATTCAAGAACATATATAACTTATTATTGAAATTCTTTCAGACGACAGCCGAGAATCATCATGCCAATGCTTTGGAGAGCTCCGCTTTGCCATGTAACAGATTGCTACTTCTGTCTTAGCAAAAAAACAGGCGTGGGAAAAAATATACGATGGACTTACGCTGCTGTTTCAACAGTGAATTTTCCAGTGCCATTTTGCGAAGAACCAGTGGACCCGCAACCGTCCGTTTCAAGATGGGCATCTAATAATGAGGCGATACATCCAACATCAGATCCGGAGACAGTAGAAACCACATCAGAATGCGAGTCAACATATACATTGCATGGAGGTCAACGCTTATGTTCCCAAGCAGAACTGAACGATTGGGTTAGAGAATTGAAACTCTCCAAGGAAGATGCAGAGTTGCATGCATCGCGCATGCAACAGTTCGGTTTCTTGGCTCCTGGTGTGGTGACAACAATCTACAGGAAGCGTCATGAACCATACGCAAGGTACTACACAAAAAAAGACAACATCTGTTTTTGTAAGGACATTCCCGGATTATTTGGTGAACTCGGGTACTCTTACGATCCAGGAGAGTGGCGTCTTTTCATCGACAGCAACAAGCAGAGCCTTAAAGCAATTTTACTGCACAACGGCAACGAGAAACCTTCGATTCCAATTGCTCATGCCGTTGACACCAAGGAAACATACGAAGTCATGGACAATCTACTAAAGTGCCTTAACTATGAGAGGCACGATTGGAAAGTTTGTGCCGACCTTAAGGTTATCGGTATCCTTTGTGGATTACAAGGTGGATTCACAAAGTACTGTTGTTTTCTCTGCCTTTGGGACAGCCGCGATCGTCAACATCATTACACCAGGAGGAGTTGGACAGAAAGAGTTAACTTCATCCCCGGCAGCGACAACGTGAAATATACACCACTCATAAAAAAGGAAAATGTTTTTCTCCCACCTCTTCACATAAAGCTCGGACTCATAAAAAACTTCGTGAAAGCTATCAACAAAGATGGCGAAGCGTTCGCCTATTTAAAAACCATTTTTCCTCACCTTTCATCGGCAAAGATTAAGGAAGGCGTTTTCGACGGTCCGCAAATTAAAAAGTTGTTGCAAGACCAACAGTTTGAGCACATTTTATCACCAAATGAAGCTGCAGCTTGGAACTCATTTCGGCAAATTGTTTCCGGATTTCTTGGAAACAACAAAAGCTCAAATTACAGAGAGATCGTCGAACAACTACTCCAAAATTATAAAAAAATTAGAGCAAATATGTCGCTTAAGATACATTTTCTACACTCGCACTTGGACTTCTTTCCGGACAACCTGGGCGATGTGAGGGACGAGCATGGCGCACATGTAACAAAAATTACTTGGATTGGTATTGCATTCAAATCCTCGCGAACGTTTGCTCATTTTAACTATCGCGTTCGTCGACACTTGTTGAATGAGTAAAATCGATCAATGAAGACCTATTTATACTGTGTATTGTTTAGTATTTTACTGACAGGTACTTATAAATGGGTGTATATTTTTTTACGGTGGCTACATACCTGTTTCACCATGTGTGAGTCTTAAATTTTCCGAATAATGACCACCCTTAAATGTGGGTTGCATTTCTGTAAAAAAATCATACAGGTAGCCAACGGAAAACCCAAATAATTAAAAAAGTCCCCTTTCCTTTTTTCCTTTTAATTGTTCACGCACATTTATTAGCGTTTATTACTTTGCTTACGCAATCATAAAAATTAAATAACCCTTTGTTTATTCCGTTTTGTTAATTCTGATAATCAAAAAAAAGAAAAAACCTTACCATAGACAAAGTTGTGCATATGTCGAGCAAATTTTTGAAATTCATACCTTTACTCAATTGCGAATAAAAGCGAAACGCGTGCATCGATTTCATGATCTTTGTCTCATTTTGCTCATAGGTTATGTGACTTTACGTAAAAGTAATAAGATTTGACATTTTTTTCATTTTGGATTTTTTATGGATTTTTAAAAAAAAAAAATTTAAATCTTTAGGCAAAAAATAAGTTTTTTCCTTTATATATTCATTTTTAACTTGGAAACTGTTGCTTGTATAGGAAAACAATATATGAACAGATTAAGGGAATTGTAATTTTAAATTTTTCAAAATTTAATTCAATTAAATCGGGCTAGTGGTTCCCGAGTTACGCCGGACGAAACAAATTAACCAAAAAAAAAATTTTTAAAATTTAAAAGAAAAAAATAAAAAAAAACCAAACGAAAAAAAAATTTTATTGCGTTTTTTGAGCTCATGTCAAGGTTATCTACACAGAAAAAATTATCGCATCCGGAGTACATGAAATTTTTTTCATTTTGTTGAGTAGTGTTATTTTCGAGTTCAAGTAATCGAAAAGGATTCGAAGTTAAAGTCTGTAGTCGTTTCTGTTTAAAATTTAACACAATTTAGTTTGATTTTGACGACAAAAGATATTTTACAAACTTATAATTTAAATGTAAATATAAGACCTGTACTTAATAATAATAATTTAAATATGTTAGTATTAAGTCCGATGTGAATCAATAAAATTGAATAAAAAATAGAACTCTGATATTGTTTTCCTGTGGGTAACAAGAAAAGCCAATGCTAAAGAACAACTGGGGGAGAATGGATCCGAATGATGGGCTGCAAAGAACAGTCAAAACTGACAATGCCGAATGCCAATGATATAAATGAAGTAAAAGTTGTAGAAGGGGGAATAGACTTTTGTAAAATAGAAATCTGTTTAATATTGACTAAAGTGTGAGTAACCTTGAATTTAGCTTTAATGATATATTCAAGTCATGAGGGACCAATTAGTAATTATATTGTCAAAGTAACCCATAGATCAAATGATACTATACTCTATTGAAGATTCGCTAAAGATAGATATATACTAATACCTTCAGCGGAGACTGGAAAATCCACACCAATCACTGAGGAATCTTGAATCTGAGGACAGCAGTGGAGACGAACTCAACATGGCACAAATGGCCATTGAACACTGTATC
This sequence comes from Polietes domitor, assembly GCA_947397865.1. NCBI lineage: Eukaryota > Metazoa > Arthropoda > Insecta > Diptera > Muscidae > Polietes > Polietes domitor. The sequence continues at coordinate 159,505,681 of OX377620.1, read as the reverse complement.
TAGACTGTTTCCCGATTTTGATGGAAATCCAGAAAATCTGTGATCATTTTTGAAGCACTATCTCTACCTTTTCTTTAAGATACTCGCGGGGCAGTCGCGATGCCTTTAATAAGGACGAAGCTCAAGGGGAATGTAAGGAATACTGTGTCGACAATTTCTCAGATAATAAAAAGATCAGTAAAAAGTGAATCGGTTTGGCTTAGATTATCCAAATTTATGAACATTAAACAAAATAATAGATATATATGAAGTAGTGCGTTAAGACTCTAAGTATGTTTGGACCAAATCCGTTTCACGATGACTTTTTTTAATTGTTGGCATCTTCAAAGTGGGTCATAGATCTTCTACATATCTGTCATAACATTAATTTAGCCAAAAATGGATACAAATCCGTAATTTTTAAGATTTTGATTTTTAAAAGTTATGTAAATTCGTTTTGGCTACGCGAATCTAAAGATTGGCCGAACTATTTTGTGAGTCGTTATAAAACAAATTAAACTTTTATTTTAGGTGCGGAAAACCGCAACTTTTTTCTACCAGGTCTAAGATAAATGTTACATGTACATTGCTTACTCCGTTAAAGTTGTAGTTACTAAAAATTAATCAAAATATATGTTTTAATTTTTTTCAATTTTTGGAGTTTTTCGAACCATAAAAATTTTTTAACATCGTTGCAGAAAATTGTATACATAGCCCTTCGGCAAAATTTTTGTTCGAAAGTGTTATCAATCAATCCACATACACTGAAAAAGATTCCACTAATTAGAGTATACAACAGTGGTGGACTAAATTCAAATTTCCATAACATGTGTGTTGGACAACCTAAATTCTGTGTTTTATAAACTTCTTCGAGTGATTTTGGCTTTCTTTATTTTATGTTTCCAGGTCCAGACGCTACCGTAATATTACTTAAATCTTATGCAGCAGGGAAAAATAAAAACGTCCAATGACCTTCCAATACACTTAAATACCTCTCTTGGATGGATTGCCAGTGATCTTTTCAGAGTTATTTGCTAAATGATGTTATTGGGAATGGAAGATCAGATGATGAATAACACTGTGAAGCCTACTTTGTACAACATGTCCAGACAGTGAAGCCTGTTTTATCAGTTACGGTCACCTCGATATTCAGCATATAATTTATAGTTACTGATACACCAATATTAAACATATTCGTAGGAATATATACCTACGAACATACCTGTTGTATGTCAGTATATGGGCATTTCCATAATGTCGAACGTGACCGTCGTACACATTTAAAGAAACAAAAATGTGAAAATGAAACGGATTTTTATTTTGACCATATGTTTAACGTATAGCTCGTATTTAACTATATAATTGCTGCTAATCGATTTTGGAAAATTTTTCATTTTAATTTAATAAAACCATGGCATTCGCACGAGACTAAAACAGATTTTAACTTTAAACCCTTTCGAACGTGTCATTTGTTTCCATCCTGATAAATATCATTGTTTCTGTTGTACTTTTTACAAAATTGTAGGTAATATATTTATTTAGGGCAGTGCTTTCCCATTGGTAATGATAGACCGGTCTGCAGAATTTGACTATGAGATACAAAATGACACGCAAAACACGCTTAGTCGAATTTCTTTGATAACATGTCAAACCCAGGGACAAGTGGTGTCAATTTGTAATCGGAATCAGGCAGGTCTCAAGGAGACCGGCACACCTGATGAGTAGGAATAGAAAATTATACGCAACTGCGAGAATAACAAGCACAGGGAAGAGGCAGGTTTATTTCCCAAATATGCGGATAAAACACTAGTAAAACGGTTATAGATATCGATCAAGAGTGAAAGATGCATTTATCAAATTGAAAAGAACATTTTCCTCACAGAACATTTTCCTCACTGACATACCCAGATTTTAATAAGAAATTCGAACTAACAACAGACGCTTCAAATTACGCCATGTTCGCAGTTCTATTCCAGGACGGGAAACCAATTGTGTTTTTATCTAAGACTTTTAATAAGGCTAATGAGTACAATGGGACCAACGAAAGAGATAAGTTTGCCATTCTTTGGGCTCTTAAGTCACTCAGGACATTCAAAATAATTCATGTTATAGATATGGACGAATACCAAAAACTAATAGACTCTATGCAGAATACATTATCCCAAAACATAACTGAACACAATATCCTACATCCCTTTCTCGACCATGAAATAACACAAATCCAAGGCTAAATAGATAGACTGAAACAAAATATGAAAATCAAAAGATCTCTAAACTTTATAGGATCGGTCAGAAAAGGATTCAGGGAAATCCTGGCCATGACGATTTTGAAATAATCATTTAAAAAACCAATCAAATGCTTAAAAATAATAGCAAGACGTTATTAATAAAGTTTCGTACGAAAAAATAAATTAACTAACTAGAACGAAGATTACAGAAAAAATAATAACTAAATGAAATTAGTATTAAATTTAAAATAGAAATACTTAAGAAAGAAATAATTAATATGCAATACAAAAAATAATATTATTCGCATAAATCAATTGGGCAAAATTAGTATTCTAAATTCCCCAGAAGAAACATAAATTGTAAAAGAAATTGCAACCAACGACTCCATACCTTTTTTAAACATAGAAAAAACATACGAATTTGCGGAAATAAAAATAGCTTCAGATAGCAATTCGCTTATTTAGATAATGAGTATACCGACAATAGATGATCATAAGTTTATAAGTTTGTAAAGAAACTAGCATTTAAAAACGTATTAATTTACAATAAAACAATATTCGGCATGCTATGAGATTGTTATAATATCACTATTTGTAATAAAACTAACTTAGAATATTTAGAAACTGATAGTCGCCTAACAATTTTAATCAACAGTAAGCAATCAAATTGTTGCGTAATAGATAATAGACATATTCCAACAATGTAGGCGCTCTGATATCGAGTACGTTCCAGAATCATGACTATAAAACGAACCGGAAAGGAAGACTCAGTGCTTCAGAGGAAATATACGAACGCCGAGTTAGAGAACACACCTGAGCCTAAAGGTCGTACTACTCCCAAAATACATACCGATAAGATAAAGGGATATAGTGGAAGCGGCATACCCTATAGGACCATTACCAGGAATAAAAGGCATACAACAAGACCAGTTCCATCGATTGAACAGGAAAATTGAACAGCTAGAAGTAGACGAAATCCAATCAAAGGTGATTTCGCAAAATTTGGAGGTGCTTCCAAATGAACTAAAGATAATTAAGAAAGTGAAAAAAACAAGAAATTAAAGGAGAAGCAAAGATAACGTAAAGAAAAGCAAACAAAAGTGGAAGAGACAAAGGAACCGCGATCTGTATTAGAATTGAAATTGTAATAGTAATGCTGGGTATTGTTGCTAAGGTACATAAAAGGATATACTAAAAATAATATAAATAGACAGAATATCAGAAATACAATAAATGAAGTATTATATAAATATATAAATACACAAAAAGTCAAAAATCTAGAAGCAAAAAACACAAAAGAAGAACATAAGGTTTGAGTCAAGAAATTTGTTAGCTACATATGGATATCATTATCGAGGAACTGTAAACTTCTTCTATAATAAGAGGAATTACCATTATTTTCGTATTATTAATGGGCGTTAAGATTACTCGAACAAAGTTGAATATTTCCTGTTCAGAAATCGTAATACGGATATTTTTCAATAATATCTGTGTATGATTCTGATATGCTTGCATTGACAATGAGCTATAGACATGATTCTCTGACAATGTCGTAACATGTCTATAACTTCGTGTCTTCTAACATGGCTATAACTTCGCCAATCTCTTTGTTCCCATAATGAACCTAGGGATTATTTTCAATTTCGCCAGTAATATGATTTCCCCAGTATCTCTCGAGTGATTATAAATCATATCCATTATATTATTGTCATATCCTATGTACATGTGCCACACATTCCAACGACGCAATACTCTTCTCCAATTCCCTTATTTATAACAATCTGTGCCTTGCTTAGGAAGTCATTCATGACCTCCTGCCCATTACTAATGAAATCAGCGATAGATTGTCTATTCTCCTCAATTGCTTTTAATTTCACTTTATTATTATTATTCCCATTCTCCTGTGTCTCTTTATATTTGACAATCTTTTTTAATAGATCCGCTTTCGCGACTTTCGTAGTATATTTCTCGCTTCTGTTCTTCTTTTATTTTATATATCTAAGACGTTCCAATATATATTATTTTTAGCTTCGTGTATACTAATTTAAAGAACTGTATGTTGCTTATTCATTGGATTCGACTTTTTGACTTATTTCCTTACTTCTAGCTTAAACATTTTACCCCCCTAGTATTGAGGCTCATTGTACCGTTATCCAGTTGTTCCAACTGGTTTCATAAGACTGTCTGAGCTTCCAAAGCTAGCGGCGCTACTAATCGCGTCCTACTCCTTGTAAACATACACCCTACGTAATCCTTCCCTTCCCAATACTCCTTAATTGGTATTCTACCAGATATTTAATTGCTTGTTATTCTTATTGAGTATTTTTTTCCTATTTCTAAGGGTCGGGCGTGGAATAGTAAGAAGGTTTCTCCTTGTTGGGAAATATTTAAGTTTCCCCCGTAATGTATTTACAATATATCGAATACTCGGCCCTGATCCAGGTAGTCGGCAGCAGTATCAGCGATTAATACCACGTAAGTATATTTACGATAAATTGAAAATACTTCCCCAGACTCCTCTTTGGGAGTTATTTGGATACTTTGTAATATCCCTTTCCTTTACTCCTTTTGGTGATTTCGCGTACTTACACGCTACAACGAATACTCGGCCCTGCGAGATGCAGTCGGCAGCGGTATCAGCGATTGATACAACGCAAGTATATTTACGTTGTAATTTGTGTTTTTTCCGCACAGCAATAGCTGTATGAGGGTGGTGCTTAACACTTCGTTATAACGGGTACTCGGCCCACACAAGTATTTACAACACACGTTACAAGTCCGTAGCTAATCAGACGATCTGACGCAAAATATTCGACCTTTGCAAGGAGCAACGGCACCTCGGTAAACCACGAGGGATTAATCCGAACAAATACTACACCCGAATAATATTTTCACTTTTTAGTGTTTGTGCTGTATTGAACCATATATTGCATTTATTCACTTAGATCATTTCCTTATTTCCCTTCCTCGTATTTCATCCCTAGCCTAGTGATATTTTAATAATATTTTACAAACTAACTTACTTTGGTATTAGAATTAATATCATTTTCCACTGGTCCATTTATTGTGTAATAATTGATAATATTGCTGATGTTGTTGATGGTACTGTTGCTTCTGCTGGTGTTGTTGCTTCTGCTTCCTTTTAAAGACTTTTCCGGATCATACCCAGAATCCACTTATCAAAGCCAATCTGGAGAAATCGATCCTATCTCAGAATATTATAATTAGGCACACCCTAAATAGGCATTGTTTGAGATTGGGGGTTATTATGAGTTTATCTTGCACATCACAAAAGATTTTAGCAAAATTACTTACAAATCGCCCCACCGTTATTAAAACTTTAGTGCTGCTTTATGGTCACTGAACAGTACTATGTAAATTTAACATTCGGTTTGAAACAACTTGAAATATCGACCTGAGCCACTATGAACTGTGCATATTTTTGATTCTAAAAAAATTACATTTTGTAAAACGACTACTGTTACGCGGGAAATAAATAAAACACGCCAATGATGCGTATAAGTAACATAAATTAATATTAATAACACTCATACGCCACAATGAAATCAAAGTGGTTTCTTATGGCACTACTTGACGTTCCCGTGGAAGTAGGGTTTGGGGTTTCCCGGACTTTTTTCATTTCCCGGGAAAACGGGAATGAAAAAATTCATTCCCGGGAAAAAGTAATTTATTTATAGGTATGTCCAATATGTTTTAAAATATCAACATTTAATAACTGGTGTGTTTTTTTCAATACTGCCATATTACAAATTAAAAACGAATGTTATTGTCAAAATATTTTACAAATTATTTTTCATTTTACAAATATTTTACTCTACCTTTCAAGATTATATTCGGAACATACAAATTTATATTGAGAAATGTAAATTCATATTAAGAACATATAAATTCATAATGGGTAATGTAAATTTATAATAGGAACATGTTAATTCATAATGAGAAATATAAATTCATAATGAAAATTGTTAATTTATATTGAGAATAATTAATTCATAATAGGAACATACCATTTCATAATTAAATATACAAGTTTGTAATCAGAAAATCCAAATTCATAACCAGAAAATGCGTTTTCATAGTCAGAAAATATGAATTCATAATGAAAAAATATAAAATCATAAAAAATGTAAATTTATAATGAGAACATTATAAAATATGTGTTTCTACGAAAATATCCATAGAAAACCGCACATACATAGTTTCGACTATAAATTTTACAGTTTCTGATTATGAATTTATATTTTATGAATATATATTCCTGAATAAGAATTTATATTTTCTCATTATTAATTTGGATTTTCTCATTTTCTATTTATATATCTCATTATCATTCTCATATTTGTATGTTCTTATTATGATTTTATATTTCTCATTATGAATTTACATTTCACGAATTTAGAATGTTGATTGTGATTTATCATGCTCCTATTATGAATTTACATTTCCTGTTATGAATTTACATATCTTATCATGAACTTACATATTCTGATTATAAATTACATTGTCTCATTATAAACTTGAAGAGGTGTAGACTAATCGTCAGAATTGGACATTTATATCGCAGGTAGAGGTGACTGACACCTACACTAGATTCAAGATTGAAAACGATTAAGGAAACAAATAACTCATATGACGGAGAATGTTATGACACATTTAATTTAGAATATTGATTCGTCTTGAGACAGATAACATAACAAATTAATATTAATTTAATAAATTCATAAAAAATAAAAATATTGAAATAGTCCAGTCATTAATTCTTACAAATGGTCATTGAAATACACCGTAGCATAGGCGAACAATTTTTATTGTATTCCTATTTTTAGACCATTTCTTTCTGGCTACATATGTAAAGTAAATTGTTCTTGAAGAATATGTTCACCTCGATTCTTCTAAGAAAACAAGAAAATTTACATTATGTAAGCCATAATATTGTCGACACGATATTTTTATCAAAAGTTTTTATTCCCCTATTTGGGTTTCACATAAAATATCTACTCATCAAATACTTATTATTGTCAGTAATGTAAATACATATATGAATTTGAAATACATCAAAAATTCCAATTTATATAGTAACATTAAATTATTGATCAACATAATAAATAAATTATTTTTTTTTGATATTTCCCGTATTTCCGGGAAATTGAAAATTTTTTCCCGGGAATTCCCGGAAAAATTTGGACGAATTTGGAAAAACGATTCGGGAATTCCCGGACCCCAAACCCTACGTGGAAGGGAGCGGCCGTGTAAACCAAATATAAAATCCAGTCATACTTTATATTTTGAAGTACCAGACCAGCTTGCCTCACAAATTATCTGCATGAAATGCTGATTCTATTCTAGGGCTGAATTGATAACACTTCAATCAATAAACATTTTGTCGAAGACCTGTGTATAACTTTCTCTTATGCCGTTTGGCTTCCTAAAAACGCTATTTCGCTATTTAGTCGTCGGCCTTATTTGTTATACAATAAAACCTCGATAGTCCGAACAATTGATTGCAAGCCATAATTCGAATTAGTTGCTGTTACTTTCTTTAATTTCTTTAATTTTCAATTAACGACTCTCTGAAGATTGTAATTTTTATTTTTATATTATAATTCATATATGTTAATGACAAAGACATTAAAACATTCACCCCACAAATGTGCAACGCTTGAAAATACAGAGCATTGACACACGTAACCCAATTTAACCGAAAGTAACTGACTGCAGACGCTGACGACTCAATTCCGTGGAATTACTTAAGTCAATACTTTGAAATAGCTTAAGTTAGCATAAATCAAAATTGTAAAGTATCAATAAGAAAATAATGTAAAACAAAATTCAGTTGTATTCTCATTATCAACAAATAAAGTTTATATTTTTTTAAGTCTCCGGACTAGTGAAATTATAATTGGCGCCCAACATTAAAAATATCCCATAGGATATCAACAGCAAATATCCCATAGGATATCAGTTCCCAACACCCGAGAGGACATCAACACCCAACATCCCACAGGATATCACCACTGCTAGCTGTGTAATCAACAGGTTATCAGGCGAGGATAAGTGTAAACTTGCTGACACCCTAGTACACGAAATACGGAAAAGGACCAGGTCGGAGTTTCAAATCGTCATGTTAGCAGCTGTAGTTCTGTAAGTTAAACTAAGTAGTAAGTAAGTAAAACGAAAGTGTACCACAAAAGTGAGAATTATTTAAGGAAAAATTGCGATTCCTACGGGAATTTACATTAAGCACACATCTAGTTGCAAGTGAAAAAGAAAATTATTAGAATTCCTAAAAACAAAAATAATATCTAGAAAATAAGTGGAAAAAATATAAATAACAGTGGAAAATAACATAAATAAATTGAGAATCTGTAAGAAAAATTAACGAACACCTAAATAGTATTGAAAATGGCTAATCCAAACAACCTCATTAGACCTCCTATCCTCAACATCCCTAATCCTGACAATAATAATGGACAAAACAATAATGACAGACATACTGCAATTACGGAAGAGACGATTGCGAGAATTTGCGCACAACAGTGTCAAATCGCCATTAGGCAGCACATGCGACCAAGCGCTGACATAGCTGGTGTCGACCAAATTATTGAGGATAGATTTAGGAATGACCTAACGGACTTAGATAAGGTTCCCGATGTCGTAAAAAGCTTACGCGAATTTGCAGGAAATGCATCGGAATATAGTTCGTGGAAGAAGAGCGTAGATAGAATTCTCAAATTGTACGACTCATGCAAAGGCACGCCAAAGTACTTTGCAATTCTGAATACAATAAGGAATAAGATTGTCGGTAACGCCGACGCGGCTTTAGAATCGTACAATACACCCCTCAACTGGGATTGTATTTCGAAATGTTTGACCCTCCATTACGCGGATAAGCGTGACCTGACCACATTAGAATATCAGATGACAACACTGGTTCAGGGAAACAATAAAATCCAGGACTTTTACCAAGAAGTATATGCCCATCTGTCACTTATAATGAATAAACTGTCATGCTTAGACATAAATAGAGAATCACTCGATATTCTCGCGCAAACTTACAGAGACAAGGCTCTCGATATATTTATAAGAGGCTTAAAAGGTCAGATGTCAATACATCTCGGCATGAAAGAACCGACAGACCTTCCACAGGCACTTCAATTATGTCTGAAAATGGAAAACCAATTTGCAAGGGCTCAATTTGCAAACTCCCATAACAATATAGGTAGAAATAACAAACAGAACTCTCGACCAACTCCACCATTATACCCAAAAGCTCAATACCAAAACCAAACATCGTTTCACCCACAGTTGGCATTCATGCCGCAACCTTCCCCTAATTTTCAACAATATAATGCAACCACACCTGTGTATCCTCGTAATAATACTGACCGATTGGCTTATCAACAATCGTATCCAAATCAGAATTTCCAACCACCTAGACCAAATGCACCGAAACCCCAACCTAGACCTGAACCAATGGAGATAGATCCATCCATGCGATCACGAGCTGTAAATTATATGAATCGGCCAGCTCCGAATAATAACTACATCGGCAAAAGACCTACAGATCAGTCTGATCAATTGAGAAAGCCCGATAAGATACAAAGAAATTTTCATTTGAACACAGAGGAAAACTTTGGTCCAAATGCTGAAGAGTACAGGTCGGATTTAGAAAATTACGAAAATGAGCAGCAACTGCCGCCTTTTGATGATTATATTACGGACCAATACGATGTTCTTGATGAGGGAGACCAGACAGAAACACAAGAATTCGTTGACATTCATTTTTTAGATTAACTAACTCGTCGCTACCTTTCTTTAAGTGTAGGACGAATACCGGACAGATTCTAGAAATTTTAATTGACACCGGATCAAACAAAAATTATATCCGACCCAGCCTTGTTAGAAATCCGTTAAAAAACGAAAATGCCTTCTTCGCGAACTCAGTGGGCGGAAAGACTGCCATAACACAGCACACCTTCATTAATCTTTTCAACAAAAACAACGACCCGCTCAAATTTTTTTTATTACCAACACTTAAATCCTTTGACGGAATACTGGGAAATGACAGTCTAAAGGAATTATCAGCAGTTATCTACGCAGCAAAAGATTACATGCTGATAAATAAAGAAATGAAAGTCAAAATACAACAGAAAATATCCAGGTCTGTGAATACTATCGACATTAGGACAGAACATTTGAATGACGAAAGAAAGCATAAATTAGATCTTACAATTGAGAATCACAAATCCTTATTTAATGAGCCGAACGAGAAACTTACATACACATCAGCAGTAGTTGCAGATATTCAGACCACTAATGATGAACCGGTATATTCCAGGTATTATCCATACCCCATGCATTTGAAAGGGGAAGTGGAAAAACAAATACAGGAGTTATTAGATCAGGGAATTATTCGACCTTCACGATCCCCGTACAATTCACCCATCTGGATTGTACCGAAAAAATTGGACGCATCTGGTCAGAGAAAATTTAGAATGGTTATAGATTATCGTAAGCTGAACGCAGAAACTATCCCAGATAGATATCCAATTCCAGAGATAAATGATATTCTTCCTCAATTGGGGAAAAACAAATTGTTCTCAGTCTTGGACTTGAAAAGTGGATTTCATCAAATACCACTTAAGGAAAGTGACAGACAGAAAACCGCATTTTCTGTTAACAATGGTAAATACGAATTTACCAGACTTCCCTTTGGGCTAAGGAATGCGCCGTCCATCTTTCAACGGACTCTGGACGATATTCTCAGAGACCATATCGGAAAAATTTGTTTCGTCTATATGGACGATATAATCGTATTTGCTGAAGATGAAGATTCACATCTTGAGAACCTGTCGACTATATTCGGAACATTGGAAAACGCAAATATGAAGGTCCAATTGGACAAATGCGAATTCCTTAGGCAGGAAGTCGAATTTTTAGGATTCATCGTCTCAGATGCGGGTATAAAGACCAATCCCAAGAGGGTCGAAGCAATAATGAACTTTCCTCTTCCAAAAACGCTAAAAGACCTAAGATCGTTCCTGGGTCTTTCTAATTTTTACAGACGTTTCATCAGGGATTATGCTAAAATAGCTAAACCCCTGACGGCACTTCTAAGAGGGGAGGCAGGACGTGCGTCTAAACATACCTCTAGCAAAATGGCTATACAACTTGACCAGGATGGAATAGATGCATTCAACAAACTGAAAATAACACTCTCTTCGGAGGACGTAATACTAGCGTACCCGGACTTTAATAAAGAATTTGAATTGACAACTGACGCCTCTAACTACGCCATGGGAGCAGTACTGTCCCAGGACAATAAACCAATTGTGTTCTTATCAAAAACATTCAGTAAGGCTGAAGAGCATTACGCAACGAATGAAAAAGAGATGCTCGCGATTATTTGGGCTCTTAAAGCTCTCAGAAATTACTTATATGGTTCCGCAAAGATTAAGATCTATACGGACCATCTTCCATTGACATACGCCTTAAATAACAAGAATGCAAACTTCAAACTCAAGAGGTGGAAAGCATTCCTTGAAGATTTTAATTACGAACTGAGATATAATATAGTTGCGGACGCTTTATCTAGACCACCCAAGAACACAAATCAAATAAATTCCATGACTTCCACCCAACATAGTGACGATAGTTCATCTCAAAATCTAATACAGTACACTGATGCTCCAATAAACGTATTTAAAAATCAGATTCTTATATCATCAGAAGAGGACCAACCGTCTTATAAATTCGAGATAGTTTTTCCTACTTATCATAGACACATAATAAATGAACCTAATATTACGGAAGTGACTCTCACCGACATCTTGAAAAAATGTCTGAATCCATCTGTTGTAAACTGTTTAAAGACCACTTATGAAATTTTCGGGAAAATACAGGAAGTGTTTCGCGATAACTTTTCCCAGTACAAGGCAAAATACACTAGATTCATGGTTGTCGATCTGAAGAATGATGAAGAGCAGGAAGCAGAGATAATAAAAGAACATGATAGGGCTCATCGAAACAGTACGGAAAATAAGGCGCAAATTTTGACGAAATTTTATTTTCCCAGAATGCATGCGAAAATTAAAAAGATTACAAAGCAGTGTAAGGTATGCAAAGAAAACAAATATGAAAGGCACCCGAATAAAGTCGCTATACAGGAAACACCAATACCACAATTTCCTGGGCAGATAGTCCATATAGATCTATACATTACGGAGAAGAAGCCAATATTAACGGCCATAGACAAATTTTCGAAATACGCTCAGGCGAAAATTCTTAAATCCAGAGCAGTAGAGGACGTTAAGGAACCCCTAAGAGAAATCATCATCTCTTTCGGAATGCCGGAAATAATAGTAATCGATAATGAAAAGTCATTTAGTTCCAAATCTATAATTTTCATGCTAGAAAATCAGTACAATGTGAAAGTTTTCAAGATTCCTCCTTACAGCAGCACCGTGAACGGACAAATCGAACGTTTTCATTCGACTCTGTCAGAGATAATGCGTTGTCTGAAGTCAGACAACGTTCACAAATCGTTTTCAGAACTTCTACATAGATCAATCTATGAGTATAACAATTCGATACATTCGACTATTCGGAGAAAACCAGTCGAAGCATTTTTCGGAAAGAAAGTTAGTACAGACCCCCAGGACCTGGAGAAGGAAAGAACCGAAATATCTCAAAAACTTAAAGAAAAACAATTAGGTGATATTGACTATCATAATAAATCTAGATCCCAACCTAAAACTTATGAGCAAGGACAGGAGATTTTTGTGAAAGAAAACAAAAGACTAGGGACGAAACTTAGCAAAACTTACAGACCAGAAATAGTTAAGGAAAATAAAAACACAACTATCATTACAGAATCCGGAAAAATCATACACAAAAACAATATTAGAAATTAATTAAATATATTTCAGATTACTTTCTACCATGACAATGGCGGAGATTAAAATTCTCGACTACTCGAACTCTCAAATTGTAACCCTTGATTCTGGACCGGCAAAACTCGAGACTGGAACGTTCAAAATCATCCATGTCATAGAAATTGACAAATATCAAGACCTAATTGACACCATGCAGAAAACATTATCTCAAAATATTAGTGACTACCACTTCCTTCATCCCTTCCTCAGCCACGAAATGACACAGATACAAGGATACTTGGATAGGTTAAAACCAAGGATGAAAAGATCCTTAAACTTCATAGGATCAGCATGGAAATGGATCGCAGGGAATCCTGACCATGATGATTTTGAGATAGTAACGCAAAAAACCAATCAAATATTGGTCAATAACAATAAACAGGTCGTCATCAATAAACTTTCGTTAGAAAAAATCAACGAGTTAACGAGAACAACAAATGAGATAATTAGAACTATAAATTATAACGATGTTGCTAGAGAAAAGCTAATAGCAAAATTAAAATTCAAAATCGATATACTTAAACAAGAAATAATTAATATTCAGTATGCCATTCATTGGGCAAAATTAGGAGTCGTAAACTCATTTATACTGTCTCCAGAAGAAATAGATATTGTAAAAAATATTATAGTTAAAGATTCTATACCATTTGTTAATATTGAACAAACGTTTGAATTTGCAGAGATAAAAATCGCGTCAAATACCAACTCACTTGTTTACATCATAAGTATACCAATAACAAATGACTCATTTTGTAACAAACTCTTAATAAAACCTGTAAAAATCGATAAATTTGTAAACAAACTAGCATTCGAAAATGTATTAACATGTAACAAAACAATATATGGTATAAGAAAACAATGCAAAAATTATAATAATATTACTATATGTAAGAAGACAAATTTACAAGAAATAGAAACTAATACTTGTTTAAATAACCTAATAAACAGCAGGACATCAAACTGCAGTGTAATTGATAATCGCCATATTCCAGCAGTTGAAGAAATATCTCCTGGTACAATTCTGCTAAATCAGTTCAGGGGAACAGTCAATATAAATGGAGAGCCTCAAAATCTTACCGGTACATATGTCCTACAATTTCATAACGCAACGGTTAAAATATTTGATAAATCATACGAATTTTTCGAAGTAACAAATATTCAACCTCTACCAGCTATATTACAACCAAAACACACTACGTTTAATGTGGAAGAAACGGTATCTTTAGAAATAATTAAAGAACTTCAAAACAATAACACCCAAGCTATAAGCCTGTTGGGAAACAAACATGTATGGAGCCTAACCACAAACTCTGGACTCTCCTCACTGGCACTCCTACTATCCATTATTTTACTTGTAAAATCTGGAATCTGCAGAAGAAAAAGGGAATTGGTTATCAACCCACCCACTATCAATCCATGTAATCATACACATATCTCCATGCCAGAATTATCAGAAAACCAGCAGACAGAACCACAAGGAATAACACGCATTTCTCACATACCATATTTTTAACCGATCGAGGACGCTCGGAATTAAGAGGGGAGGTGTTAATGACAAAGACATTAAAACATTCACCCCACAAATGTGCAACGCTTGAAAATACAGAGCATTGACACACGTAACCCAATTTAACCGAAAGTAACTGACTGCAGACGCTGACGACTCAATTCCGTGGAATTACTTAAGTCAATACTTTGAAATAGCTTAAGTTAGCATAAATCAAAATTGTAAAGTATCAATAAGAAAATAATGTAAAACAAAATTCAGTTGTATTCTCATTATCAACAAATAAAGTTTATATTTTTTTAAGTCTCCGGACTAGTGAAATTATAATTTATATTCACATATTCACAATATAAATATTCATATATTCACAATATAAATTATTAACAATATTATTTTTTGGAAAGCTGTATCATTTACCCTCTTGTAAAAACAAAATTAAGTACATTTTTTAAAACGACCACAAACAATAGTTAAATCCAATAAATACAAACCTGTCTGTCTGAATATGAAAATATATTTTTCTTGGCAAACAAATTATAAATTATAAACTGCCGAGAACTTGAAAGGCTTTTCTAGGGCTAAGTCTTGTAGAGTCTTTAGAACAAATTATTTTCTTCTGGCATTTTATGAATATATCAAAACTCCATACTGCTGGGTGCAAATTAAAATCATTATTCTCTTCCTAGTGATTCATTTATCCAATGCAGCAGTTCATCGCGGATCACGTTCACATCAAAAGAATTTTTGGTCTTCTGAGAATAAAAATAACAAGTTGTGGTTCTCACTAAAAAAAGAACTTACATCTAGGGTGCCAATTCTTCGTTTCAATTCAGTTTACATTTTTTATATATATTCAGTGCTGCTTATGATGCTGAACCTTTTTATTCACTTAATATTGAGATTTTTGTCTGAGATCAATAATGATAATCTTTTTATAGAACTCATATTAAAATATGAATTCAGAAATATTTTTGAACTAGAAAGTACTTGTAATGAAATAAGTATCACAAACGTATTACGGGACTTTCCAAAGAAGTGACTGACAATTTATAAAGGAACGTAACACATTCTGTAATTAAATCGGATTACAGAATACCATCAATTCTGATTGAAAGTAGTTTATTAGCTAAAACAGTTCGATTATATGATAATTCGGACTACCGAGGTGTTAATGTATACGTAGGTTACCAAATGCAACAAAGAACACCCTTGGAATTATTCACTTTACTCTATCGAGCGTCTATTATATCTATCCGCTGGATCTATATCCATTCCGTGTAGTTTACATACCTCTCCATGTTTTATGTTATATTTTAAGTAGGCACGTCTATAATGGCAGGGGATCTCAACGGTTTTGTTTGTGTATGGGGTTAATATGGGGCTAATATGCCAAGAATCACCACAACCGAATTCTAAAAAAAAATTACCTTAAAGAAAAAGATGATCCTCTAGTATTATAAAAACAATATCCTAGATACAGATGAGGACAGAATAAAAAACATTACCATTACCACCATATGCGTCTATAGGGAACTTACCTTCATTTTCAACCTTACAATCGTATGAGGTAGGATATACCGATCTGTCAAATATTTAAATATACAAATGAATTTCGTTCGAAGCCATTGACTATTTTCGAGTTCAAGAAAAGGATTCGAAGTAAATGTCTGTCGTCGTTTCTGTTTAAAATTTAACACAATTTAGTATGATTTTGACGACATAAGATATTTTACAAACTTATAATTTCCTTGTAAATGTAAGACCTGTACTTAATAATAATAATTTAAATATGTTAGTATTAAGTCCGATGTGAATCAATAAAGTTGAATAAAAAATAGAACTCTGATATTGTTTTCCTGTGGGTAACAAGAAAAGCCAATGCTGAAGAACAATTGGGGGAGAATGGATCCGAATGATGGGTTGGAAAGAACAGTCAAAACTGACAATGCCGAATGCCAATGATATAAATGGAGTAAAAGTTGTAGAAGGGGGGATTAGACTTTTGTAAAATAGAAATCTGTTTAATATTGATTAAAGTGTGAGTAGCCTTGAATTTAGCTTTAAAGATATATTAAAAAATTATAATGGAAACATGTTTTTTATAGGTGTTTTCGGGATTGTTTGGCACACAGAGACACAGGTTTGACCCAGCGTCGACCTATTTTGCAGATCATCATTAAATAATCCAATCTTCATTTTTGGGGAATAACTGAAAACAATGTTTTTATTTGTATTGACCGTGCTTATACTGAACCTCTTAACACCGTAGTCATAACATTCATTTAGCCAAAAATGGATACAAATCCGTAATTTTTAAGATTTTGATTTTTAAAAGTTATGTAAATTCGTTTTAGCTACGCGAATCTAAAGATTGGCCGAACTATTTTGTGAGTCGTTATAAAACAAATTAAGCTTTTATTTTAGGTGCGGAAAACCGCAACTTTTTTCTACCAGGTCTAAGATAAATGTTACATGTACATTGCTTACTCCGTTAAAATTGTAGTTACTAAAAATTAATCAAAATATATATTTTCATTTTTTTCAATTTTTGGAGTTTTTTGGACCATAAAATTTTTTAACATCGTTGCAGAAAATTGTATACATAGCCCTTCGGCAAAATTTTTGTTCGAATCGATCCACATACACCGAAAACGATTCCTCTAATTAGAGTATACAACAGTGGTGGACTAAATTCAAATTTCCATAACATGTGTGTTGGACAACCTAAATTCTGTGTTTTATAAACTTCTTCGAGTGATTTTGGCTTTCTTTATTTTATGTTTCCAGGTCCAGACGCTACCGTAATATTACTTAAATCTTATGCAGCAGGGAAAAATAAAAACGTCCAATGACCTTCCAATACACTTAAATACCTCTCTTGGATGGATTGCCAGTGATCTTTTCAGAGTTATTTGTTAAATGGTAATGGAAGATCAGATGATGAATAACACTGTGAAGCCTACTTTGTACAACATGTCCAGACTAATAGTGAAGCCTGTTTTATCAGTTTCGGTCACCTCGATATTCAACACATAATTCATAGTTACTGATACACCAATATTAAACATATTCGTAGGAATATATACCTACGAACATACCTGTTGTATGTCAGTATATGGGCATTTCCATAATGTCGAACGTGACCGTCGTACACATTTAAAGAAACAAAAATGTGAAAATGAAACGGATTTTTATTTTGACCATATGTTTAACGTATAGCTCTTATTTAACTATATAATTGGTGCTAATCGATTTTGGAAAATTTTTCATTTTCTAGATAATTTAATAAAACCATGGCATTCGCATGAAACTAAAACAGAAGTCGTTTTCGCGGACAAAAAATCAAGCGCCGATTTCAGCGAAACCTGTGGCAATATTTCAATGTGGCTAATTTTAGAATATTGTAGTAATATAGTTTTTTTGTAATTTAACTTTAATCCCTGTCGAACGTGTCATTTGTTTCCATCCTGATAAATATCATTGTTTCTGCTGTACTTTTTACGAAATTGTAGGTAATATATTTATTTAGGGCAGTGCTTTCCCATTGGTAATGATAGACCGGTCTGCAGAATTTGACTATGAGATACAAAATGGCACACAAAACTCGCTTAGTCGAATTTCTTTGATAACATGTCAAACCCAGGGACAAGTGGAGACAATTTGTAATCGAAATCAGGCAGGTCTCAAGGAGACCGGCACACCTGATGAGTAGGAATAGGAAATTATACGCAACTACGAGAATAACAAGGGAAAGGAGTGAAACTTTCTTACACTTGAAGAGGCAGGTTTATTTCCCAAATATGCGGATAAACCACTAAACATTTTGCATATAGATTTATATGCAATCAATATATTTCTAGTAAAACGGTTATAGATATCGATCAAGAGTGAATAGATGCATTTAACAAATTGAAAAGAACATTTTCCTCAGAGAACGTAGCACTGACATACCCAGATTTTAATAAGAAATTCGAACTAACAACAGACGCAGTTCTATTCCAGGACGGGAAACCAATTGTGTTTTTATCTAAGACTTTTAATAAGGCTGATGAGTACAATGGGACCAACGAAAGAGATAAGTTTGCCATTCTTTGGGCTCTTAAGTCATTCAGAAATTATCTGTATGTCTCGGGAAAACGAAAATCTATACGGACCACCTTCCACTAACATAGCCAATAAATAATAAAAATGCATACATCAAACTCGATAAATTTTTGGGGATATTACAAGAAGTATTTCACCAGAATTTCACGCAATACAAAGTAAAATATTCTAGAACCATGATTTAAAGAGTGAGGTTGAATAAGAAATCGAAATAATAAATGAGCACGGCAGAGATCATAGAAAATAAAACACAAATACTGAAAAAAAATTATTTTCCTCAGATGCATACTAAACTTAAGAAAATAGTAAAGATGCGGACAGGTTTAAAATTTCATTCAACTCTACCTGAGATAATGTGTTGTTTGAAAAAAATGTCTATATATGATGACAATTCGATACATTCTACTATTCAAGTTGAAGCATTTTTCGGGAAAAGAGTTAATACACACCAGCAAGACATAGAAAAGAACTGAAATAGCAAGATTTAAAGGAAAACAATTAGAGGACATTAATTATCGAAATAATAATAGAGCTCAACCAATAATTTTTGAACAAGGACAGGCAATATTTGTAAATGTCAAAGAAAATAAAAACACGACTGACATTACGGTATCAAGAAACCCCATACAAAAAAAAAACATTAGTAGGAACTAATGTATTAAATATGTTCAGATCACTTCTTACCCTGGCAATGCCTACTACTCCAATTCCCAGAATGTGACATTTGACTCTGGATTTGCAAAACTTCAGACCGGGACATTCAAAATAATTCATGTTATAGATATGGACGAATACCAAAAACTAATAGACTCTATGCAGAATACATTATCCCAAAACATAACTGAACACAATATCCTACATCCCTTTCTCGACCATGAAATAACACAAATCCAAGGCTAAATAGATAGACTGAAACAAAATATGAAAATCAAAAGATCTCTAAACTTTATAGGATCGGTCAGAAAAGGATTCAGGGAAATCCTGGCCATGACGATTTTGAAATAATCATTTAAAAACCCAATCAAATGCTTAAAAATAATAGCAAGACATTATTAATAAAGTTTCGTACGAAAAAATAAATTAACTAACTAGAACGAAGATTACAGAAAAAATAATAACTAAATGAAATTAGTATTAAATTTAAAATAGAAATACTTAAGAAAGAAATATTTAATATGCAATACAAAAAATAATATTATTCGCATAAATCCATTGGGCAAAATTAGGTATTGTAAATTCTCCAGAAGAAACATATATTGTAAAAGAAATTATAACCAACGACTCCATACCTTTTTTAAACATAGAACAAACGTACGAATTTGCGGAAATAAGATACATAGCAATTCGCTTGTTTAGATAATGAGTGTACCGACAACAGATGATCATAAGTTTATAAGTATGTAAACAAACTAGCATTTAAAAACGTATTAATCTATATATAAAAGAGTTGCGTTACTGACTGACTGACTTATCATTGACCAGCCCCCAGACCAAACGGCTGAAGCCAGGTTCATGAAATTTTCAGGGTAGTTCCCAAATATGATGTAGACGTCGATTAAGAAAGGGTTTTACGAAATTCGTACTTTTAGGGTATAAAATGGCCCAAAAAGGGATAAACATCGAACCTTCGTCCTGACTAAACGGCAGTAGCTATAAACATGAAATTCGGTGAGTTCCTTGCAATGACCATGCAGACGAGCTACAAATAGGGATTTTTCGAAATTTGTACTTTTAAGGGACGAGCGGGACAAAAGGGATAAAAATGGTACCAACTAATGTATTACAGCTAGAAACGTGAAATTTGGTATGTAAATTCCTCTGACCATATAGAAACGAAGTAAAATTGGATTTTTCGAAACTTGTACTTTTAAGGGTAGAGCGGGACAAAAAGGGATAAAAATGGTACCAACTAAAGAATTACAGCTAGAATCGTGAAATGTGGTATGTAAATTCTTCTGATCATATAGAAACGAAGTAAAATTGGATTTTTCGAAATTTGTACTTTTAAGAGGCGAGCGGGACAAAAAGGAATAAAAATGGTACCAACTAAAATATTACAGCTAGAATCGCGAAATTTGGTATGTAAATTCCTCTGACCATATAGAAATGAAGTAAAATAGATTTTTTCGAAATTTGTATTTTTAGGGGGCGAGGGGGATAAAATGATATTAACTAAAGTATTACAGCTAGAATCGTGAAATTTGGTATGTAAATTCCTCTGACCATTTAGAAGAGCGGTATAATTAAATTGTTCGAAATTTGTACTTTTTAGGGGGTAGGCGGGACAAAAAGGGTTCCAATTTAAGAATTGCAGCTATAGTCGGGAAATTTGGAGTGTAAACTGTTTGTAAAGCGCAATCTAAATGGATTTTTTGAAACTTTCTTATAGGGGGTGAGCAACAAGGGATAAAAGTAGTACCAACTAAAGTATTGGAGCTATAGTCGTGAAATGTGGTGTTTAAATTTCTCTGTCAACGTAGACAACGTGTGTGAGTGCTAGCTAATATGAGGTTTCTAAATTACTATTTTAGATTTATCTATATCCACCAAAAGAAAATTAAATAAATACTATCTAAAAACTAAGACGGATAAAATTAACAAATAACTGGATTTTTCGCGTGCGAAGCTAGTTTACAATAAAACAATATTCGGCATGCTATGAGATTATTATAATATCACTATTTGTATTAAAACTAACTTAGAATATTTAGAAACTGATAGTCGCCTAACAATTTTAATCAACAGTAAGCAATCAAATTGTTGCGTAATAGACAATAGACATATTCCAACAATGTATGCGCTCTGATATCGAGTACGTTCCAGAATCATGACTATAAAACGAATCGGAAAGGAAGACTCAGTGCTTCAGAGGAAATATACGAACGCCGAGTTAGAGAACACACCTGAGCCTAATGGTCGTACTACTCCCAAAATACATATCGATAAGATAAAGGTATATATTGGAAGCGGCACCATTAGGACCATTACCAGGAATAAAAGGCATACGACAAGACCAGTTCCATCGATTGAACAGGAAAATTGAACAGCTAGAAGTAGACGAAATCCAATCAAAGATGATTTCGCAAAATTTGGAGGTGCTTTCAAATGAACTAAAGATAATTAAGAAAGTGAAAAAACAAGAAATTAAAGGAGAAGAAAAGCAAGCAAAAGTGGAAGTGACAAATGTTAACCAAATGGCGGGAACCGCGATCTGTATTAAAATTGAAATTGTAATAGTAATGCTGGGTATTGTTGCTAAGCTACATAAAAGGATATATAAAAAAAATAATAAATGTCGATGAAGCTAAACGCTTTGTAGCATTTTGTAATTATTACAGGAGATTCATTCCCAAATTTGCTGAGTTATCAAGCCATTTGAGTCGACTGTCGTGAAGGAACGCTCCTTTCTAATGTCAAGAATTTGAGGTATATTTCCAATACCTTAAGGATCAACTATTAAGACCAAGGGTATTACAATATTCTGACTTTAGTAGAGAATTTTGCATAACGACAGACGCTTGTAGAACTGTTTTAAGCCAATAATATCATGGTATTCAATTACCAATGGCTTACGCATCTATAGCATTTACAAAGGGCACGAACTAGCCGCCATACATCGGGCGATACAATATTTCAGACCGTACATTTATGGTAAGAAATTTCTAGTTCTAAGTGATCATAGACCACTTACCTACCTATTTTCAATGAAAATCCCATCCTCAAAATTAACTCGCGTGATACTCGATTTAGAAGAATACGATACGACAATTGAGTACATCAGGGGAGGAGAAAACTATGCGACAGCTGCCCTCGCAGTTTTAAATGATGCCCTCGCAGTTTTAAAAATGATCATGACTATATAGCGATATTAAATGAATTTCAGGAAAACCTTTACCATGCAGAACAAATTATAAAATCCTAGACAAGGCTAATAAATAAATATAACAATTCAAAAATGATCCCGAAATCAGGGAGGACAATGAAGCAATTTTCAGAAAGGAAAACATGAGGAACAAGATTTTCCAAACGAAAAAAACCTTGTCGATAATGGCATAACGCTTCGATC
The DNA here is from genome assembly GCA_947397865.1 of Polietes domitor. Taxonomy (NCBI): domain Eukaryota; kingdom Metazoa; phylum Arthropoda; class Insecta; order Diptera; family Muscidae; genus Polietes; species Polietes domitor. The sequence goes on along the minus strand of OX377620.1, from coordinate 159,482,842 downwards.
TATAGAAAACAAAAAGCTCCATAACTCTAAAATGAAATTGAGAAAAAGGAAATAACGACTTTTATTTTTTAGCTTGCCTTTTATCAGTACTCAAATACTGGAAATGTAGAATAATGGGGACGACCAAAAAGACTCAGTTAACGTGTCGAGACTTCAGTTGAAATTCAGAAAAAATATAGACATATTCCCTGATCGATTCTAAACAAACCCTGAAAATTTCAGCTTGGAGAAATAACGGGTTGTATTAAAAAAAACATTTACTAAATGTAGTCGCCCGAAAAAAGTATTTTCTGAACGATTGTTCATAAATAACATACACACACAAGTAGTTTGCAGAGATACAAGCCGACTGAAAAAACTCCACGCAATCCATGGTGGAGGGTATTCCACAGAGGCTGTTGAGTTTCGTAGAAATGCAGTAATATTACAGAATATATATATATATATATATATATATATATATATATATATATATATATATATATATATAATATATATATATATATATATATATTCTGTAATATTACTGCATTTCTACGAAATATATATATATATATATATATATATATATATATATATATATTTATATATATATATATATATATATATATATAATTAATACTTCAACTCAATTCAAAAAATAAATATTTTTATATTTATATTTTCAAAAAAGCTTAAATACTATAAATATTCGTATATAGTGGGTTGGTTGTATTTCCATTCTATTTTAATTCCAAAAGTACAAATTTTGAAAATCCATTATTTCACGTACATAGTGCAAAATCACATAACTTCATGATTCAACCAATTTTTGCCGTAAAAGTAAAAAGTACGAATTTGGAAAAAAATTTTTATTTTGCGTGACTATGCAGTCAGAGGAATGTGTAGACCGAATTCCATGATACTAGCTGCAGCTATTTGGTTGGTACCATTTTTACCCCCTTAAGAGTACGACTATCTAAAATATCTTTATTTGATGTTTCTACCCAATTAGAATTTCATCATTGTAGCTGTAGTCATTTAGTTAGTACTATTTTTATCCCTCTATACCACTGTATCCCTTGAAAGTACGAATTTCGAAAAATCCGTTTATTTTCCGTGTCTACGCAGTCAGAGGAATGTATACTCAGAATTTCATGACTCTAGCTGCGGTCAATTGGTTGGTACTATTTGTACCCCCTTTTTCATTTTAACCCCAAAAAGTACGAATTTCGAAAAATCCGTTTATTTTACGTGTCTACGCAATCAGAGGAATGTATACACCGAATTTCATTATTCTAGGTGTAGCCGTTTGGTTGGTACCATTTTTATCCCCTTTTTCCTATTTTACCCCCTCAAGAGTACGACTTTATAATATCTCTTTATTTTACGTGTCTACGCAATTAAAGGGATGTACACGCCGAATTTCATCATTCTAGCTGTAGACGTTTAGTTGGTACTATTTTTTATTCCCTCTGTACCCATTGTATCCCTTGAAAGTACGAATTTGGAAAAAACCTTTTATTCTTCATGTATACGCAGTCAAAGGAATACATGACTCTAGCTGCGGTTATTTGGTTGGTACTATTTGTGTCATCTTTTTCAATTTTTACCCCAAAAAGTACGAATTTAGAAAAATCAGTTTATTTTACATGTCTACGCAATCAGAGGAATGTATACACCGAATTTCATTATTCTAGGTGCAGCCGTTTGGTGGGTACCATTTTTATATTTATATTTTTTTCTGCTTCTCCTGCTTTGGCTTACGTTGGGGCTGGGGCATTGGACGTTGCGCTTGAGATGGTTGCTGCTGCTGATGACGAAGACGCATGCGTTGCCTCGGGTTCGGTCGCTTCTGCTGTTGGCGCTGATTTTGTAGACGTTGAGGTTGTTGGAGTTGTTGTCGCTTTTGTGGCAGTCGCTGCGGCTGGTAAACGGACCTACTTCTCGGTTCCGGCCCACTCGTATAATCCACATGCCGCCGTTCAATGCCCTGGAAGCAGGCCCGTGCGCAGGATTTTCCCCTGGGGGGGTTTTCATCTACACTCATAAAAAGTTAACCCTATAATGAGTTAAAATTAACTAAAATTTAGGAAACCAAGTACATTTTTACTAAATATAAGTAGAATTTTGCTGAAATTTTCCTAAATCTAAGTAAATTTTTCCTAAAACATAATATTTTTTACTAAATTTAAGCAAAAATTTCCTAAAACTAAGTAAATTTTTACTAAATCTTAGTAAAATTTTGCTGAAAATTTCCTAAAACTAGGTAAATGTTTACTCAAATCAAGTAAATATTTACTCAAACTGAGGACTTTTTTGCTGATTTCCTCAAAACGAGTACATTTTTACTTAAACTGAGGAAAATTTTATTTTATACAAGGAAAAAAGGTGAAATTAAAATAAGTTCAATTTAACTAAAAAAATCAAACTAATAGTTTTGCTTTAGAGTTGCATGTACCTCTGCCATAATTAGGCGCCTTCGCAGTGGTTGTTTAGAATAATTCATAAAATATTTAAGAAATAAGTTTCTGCAAACGAACGAGAATTGCTTCTTAGATTAATATTCAAGAATTTTTTTAGCAATTTCAAATGTTTTTATAAGTTCATTAATACTTAAATGTATGAAGAACTCGCCATAAATTTCAGTAAACATTTTAACTTAATTTTTGGAAAAAAACATTTTTAAGTTAAAATTTCTTAAATGGAATTTTTTCCATACAAAAAATTTCAGATTTTTTTCTCACTTAAAACCTTGAAAATTTATTGCCAGGATCTTCGAGAAATATTTTGATACATTCGTCCGACAGACACTGTATTTCAGTAATCCATCTATCAGTACACTCAAAGGAATATGTCAGTAAAAGAAATCAGAAAGTCTGCTGAAAGAGCAGATTTTCTGCTGTTAAAAAAGAGACAGCAGATTTGTATCTGCTGAGATGGTAAACAGCTTTTTGCTGTTTTTAGCAATATATATGATACGCATATTGTCCCAAGCTAATATAAAAGAAAATTCGAGCTAAACTCGCTTATGAACTTATCTATTTTTATCTTTTAATTAACAACAGCCAATTTTAGCAGACTGCAAACTCTTTAGCAATGTGAATGGTGATGTAAGATTGCAGCTGTAAGCAACAGACAATCGCTGCTTTTATTAACAGACTTGCTCTCTAAGTGTAGAATTATTTTAAATAGTTGCTTGAAATTACATACATACAGTGGTGGCCAAAACATATGCAACTAGGTGTGACTTACTTTATTTGGCTCTGTAAGTTTGTAAATTTAAATGACACAGGGAACAACGTTGTTAAAATAAATATTAATACAGCATTAAGATTTCAAATAATTAATAAAATTCACATATTCTGTTAACATTTTTTATTATCGACATTTTTGTTGATAATTATAAAAATCGGTGTGGACAAAACATATGCAACTCGACAATTTTGTTTTAAATAACGGAATTTTTGATATTTATTTTGATTTGTTGTTGTTCGTATTAGTAAATAATAAGCCTGTGTAAAGAAATTTATAAGAAAATTTTATTTTATTTTGTTATTTTTCTATTGAAGTTAAAATAGAGTTTGTATTGAAATGGCAATGCGATTGTTCAGTTCGTTTATAGGAAGAGACAAATGAGTCTATTTTCACAAGTCTGCTCATAAAATTGCCCGTCCGACCACTTATCCTTTGCGGTCAATCACTGCGGTGTACAACAGCAATTTGTGATTTCCTTTAAAAAATTAGCAATAATGCGAAACATTGAATTTTTGTGAACATTATATTTCTGGACAATGTCTTTGTGTTATATTCCACCAAAATAAGCAGTGATAATTCGTTGTTTGAGCTAAGATCATAATTTATCCGATGCCATCACACTTAGTTGCATATGTTTTGGCCACCACTGTACATATCGAGGGCTTATATTCATAAGTGGCTATAACTTTTCAGGAGAGCGAAAAAACTGATTTTCTCCTTAATTTGAAGAGAAATTATTAATCGTTCTTCTACAGTTTAATCTAAAAAGGATAACTAATTGCTACGATTCAAAAGATTTCGAAATGTCCTATTATTCGCGGTTTCATGGTTCATAGCCACTTTTATATGTTTAAAATTGAGCACTATGAATGTTGAAATAAAAATAAGATTTATTGTAAACTCCATAACTTTTTTCATGAAATCTTGGCAATGTTGTATAGAAAACGCATTTTCTGTGATGATGTACACTATCGAATTTAAAGATTTCAGATTCATCCGTCAGATTGGTGGCTTGTAAGATATATGTAGCCAGTCGCGAAAATCGTTGCAATTGATGAAAAATCCAAAATTCGCCGTTGCAATTCCTTATAATTTAACTTTCTTCATTCATAATTCTGAAACTTTTCATACACAAATATTCCCCATGAAGTCAGCAATCACATGCCAAAGAAATTTGGTATTCTCAATATAATAAAAAGTTACGCCGGTTTTTCTAAATATACTTTTCATAATTTTTGACTTTACAGCCACCATTTTTCTTATTTTAGCCTGATAACTGGGGAATCAAAATGCTATTAACGCGAAATGATGGAATTTGATAGTACAATATGCCCTAAATCTAGAAAAATGTTTTATACAAAATCGTTGTAGCGAATTATAACCTTCGATTTTATGGTGCTCCATTGTTGAAATATTTTATTTCTATTATTTTTATGTTCATTGCCACTTATGCAGTCACAAACTAACGTGCGAGGGGATAGCCAAATCATAAAATTAAAAAAAATGGCTTTAGAAAAAATCTTTTCTTTGGCATCAAAAACTCAATTTCGAGAAAATGGTTCATAGCCACTTTTGAATATAAGCCCTCGATATATATTTTAAAGAATAATTACAAAAAACGATCAAATTCCTCGGCGATAAACCCTTCAGTCCCGCATTTTTTCTATGATAAATGCAGAAAGTTGGATATGCTTTTTGACAAACTATGGGTCTAAATAGGATGTCTAAATAGTTTTGAGATTTTTAATTTATATAGGACATGAGTAACAGGATGTTTACTCAAAATCTTTATACGCATATTCCGATTAAATAAAAAATATTTGGAAATGTTTGTACATTTTTATAATCTTAATTATGTATAAATTCCAATAACATATACAGTTTTTTCGTATTCGGTGAAATGCAAGAAGAAACAACTAGAACTTTTAATTCCAAAAAAAAACAATTATTTGGTATTTAAGAGTTTCGTTTTCCTACGTAGATCCAAGTTACTGAATTTGTTGCTTCTCTTTTGAATGATACTTGTTACATATGTACAAAAAAATACTAACTCTGAAAAATATTTGACATAAGTGATAAATATAACAAAAATTTTAGTAAGTTAAAACCAAGGCATATTTATACTGGTGATAGCAGTAGAAATTCGGCACCAACAAAATACAAGTAATTTTTTGAATGGTGAGCCATACTGTCACAGCAAAATATATGGGATTAGACAGTTTCGGTTACTTTTGAATGAACTAGTAAATCAAAAAAATTTTTTTTTTTCAAATCCATGCTTTATGCAAGCAGAATTCTATTGGGCCTAGAAATTCTTTTTTAGTTATCTTTTGTAGAAGGAAAAATTACTGCAAAATTTCAGTTTTTTATCTGCCATAGAACATATATTCGAAAATGGGTTTTAACTTCGTATGGGAGGTGCCACGCCCACATTTCCATTACCGCCCATTTTTGTCACAACTACGCACATTAATGCTAGATGCACTTACACAAAATTACAGTAGGTGTAATTTTGGTTTTAACTTCATATGAGAGGTGCCACGCCCACTTTTGCATTACCGCCCATTTTAGGCGCAACTACGCACATTGATGCTAGATGCACTTACACAAAATTTGAGCACTATACGTGTCATAGAACTGACACTATTCGATAATATGTTTTAACTTCGTATGGGAGGTGGTACGCCCACTATTCCAATACCGCCCATTTTTGGCAGAACTACGCACATTGATGGTAGATGCACTTACACAAAATTTCAGCACTCTAGGTGTCATAGAACTGACAATATTCAATAATAGGTTTTAACTTCGTATGGGAGGTGCCACGCCCACTTTTCCAATACCGCCCATTTTTGGCACAACTATGCACATTGATGCTAGATGCACTTACACAAAATTACAGCACTCTAGGTGTCATAGAACTGACTATATTCAATAATAGGTTTTAACTTCGTATGGGAGGTGCCACGCCCACTTTTCCAATACCGCCCATTTTTGGCACAACTATGCGAATTGATGCTAGATGCACTTACACAAAATTTCAGCACTCTAGGTGTCATAGAACTGACAATATTCAATAATAGGTTTTAACTTCGTATGGGAGATGCCACGCCCACTTTTCCAATACCGCCCATTTTTGGCACAACTATGCGAATTGATGCTAGATGCACTTACACAAAATTTCAGCACTCTAGGTGTCATAGAACTGACAATATTCAATAATAGGTTTTAACTTCGTATGGGAGGTGCCACGCCCACTTTTCCAATACCGCCCATTTTTGGCACAACTATGCGAATTGATGCTAGATGCACTTACACAAAATTTCAGCATTCTAGGTGTCATAGAACTGACAATATTCAATAATAGGTTTTAACTTCGTATGGGAGGTGCCACGCCCCTTTGTCCAATTGGTAAAATTTGTCCATTTCCTTGTATTGTCATCGAAAATGATTAAGTGTGCAAAATTTGAGCAAAATTGGTTGAGAAAAAAGCTTTCAAAAATTGATTTCAAATTTTGTGGCACACAAACATAGAGAGAAAGTAACCTTATATAAAGCATGGAAAAAAATTTCAGTCAGCTGGGCTCCTGCTATCACCTTTATAAATACGCCTTGGTTAAAACTCATTTCTTATAGTTTCGAAACTTTAAAGTAGATTTTAAAATAGAGACTTACACGCAGAGAAAAAATGCATTTCGTAGAAACGAAATTTTAAACACGTGAACACCGTTTTTGAGTTTCTTTTGTGGGAAAAAATAGTTTGCTTGCGGTAAACATGTCATCAGTTGTTGTAAATGAACAAAGAGAAATAAATTTATGTATATCAAACAGTTTTCTTTCGAAATGGATTTGTATTATAATTGCAAACTCCCAAAACATTGGAAGTAACAGAAACCGTTGTTGTTGCATCTGTGATGAAAATATGGTACATCGGTTCAGATTTAGATACAGCTCCATAAAAATGTCCAATCGCAAATATTACATCTTAGCAAATTATTTGCTTTTATTAGGAATATTTTAGATTTCATTATGATATCATAGTAATTCTTATCTCCACTTTTTTTAAATTACTAAACGATTTTGTTATTAAATTACCAAACTTTTATTGCAGTACACAATTAAAAGTTCATAAGATATTGCTCAGTCAAATGTCAAGAAGTGGTATCGGTTAATAAAAATGAAAATTTTCCGAACAATTTGGTATCCTTTAGCGAAATTAGCACTACACAATCTTGAAATTGGCACAATTCGTTTAGTTTGTTTGTATTTTTCATAACCTTTGTTCGAAATTCAAGATAGTGTCCACGATTTTTTATGTAATTTTCGTGTTTTCACGATTTTACTGCAAAATTACCATTTCAGACGAGTTATATTAAAAGGCCTTAAAAATTCTATATTTTATTGCTTCAGAAAGTCTAGAAGGTTTTACAAAGTATATGTTCGAAACCTCTCTTGAACCCCCAAACCCCCCTCCCCTGCGCACGGCCCTGCCTGGAAGGGTGAACTAACTCGTGCGACTGCCGGAGAACGCCACGAAATGGAACCCTCCTGGCACAACATCCGATGATGCAGTCCTCCACATCTACGGCACTCCCGCAAGAAACGGCAGCCATCCACCTGATGGGTACTTGCCAGGCAACACGAGCAGTATCCATGGACACGCACCATGTACACCCGCTGTGGTACCGTCAACCTTTTGAATTGCATACAGAGGTGCAAAGGGTGGTTTCGAAACAGACCAGGCATAAATTTGGATTTGACCTATAGGCAAGAAGAATGAATTAGTACTATATTAAAATCGAGACGAAAACTCACATAAGGGACGGACGAGTTAACAAGCTACGACTTATCACTGATTGGTAGTGCACATAGTTTGACTATAGGTCGTGTTACCACGCCTGATTGCGTTCGGATGTCTGCTACTCGTACGTGACCATCACGCCCTCGATGTACCGTTTCTATGCGACCCATTTTCTATTCATTTGGTGGCAGCAATTCGTCCTTTATGATAACAAACTCTCAAATTTGTAAGTCCTGCATCGGACCTTGCCGTTTGCATCTTTTATGCAATTCTTGTAAGTACTCCGTTTTCCACATTTTGCTGAAGTTATGGTGCAAGCAATAATTTAAGCTTTTCCCAACGTGATAAGTGAAAAATTATCCGCAGGTATATCAGGGGCGAGTACCAACGGACCTCCTCGAAGGAAATTACCGGGCGTTAGTGCCTGCAGATCGTTTGGGTCTTCTGATAATGGAGATAAGGGTAGAGAATTCTTCCAAATTAAATTTTTGAGTTCCGGCAACCTTCCGAAAATGTGTCTTGAAACTTTTTACACCCGCCTCCCATAGGCCGCCCATATGAAGGGCACTAGGCGGTATGAATTTCCATTCAAATCCTTGAATTGTGTCTTTCACTCTTTTCGCCGAAAGTTTCATAAAGTCAGCATATTCTTTTAAAAAGGACCGACGTACCAACGAAATTGGTACCGTTATCTGACATTAGACACTTCGGCAGGCCCCTTCTTCCTATAAATCTGGTGAAAGCAGCTAGGAAGGCGTCAGACGATAAGCTTGTGCAAGCTTCTAGATGTACTGCTTTTGTCGCGAAACATACAAATATACATGCATATGATTTTTGGTACGGAGAGTTTCTCAACATACCAGCCTTAATCTGAAATGGTCCAGCAAAGTCGTCACCAGAATATGTAAATGGTAATGACAACGATAAACGTTCCAATGGCAACGCAGACATAATCTGGGTCCGTACTCTTTGCTTATACCGGACACATATCAAACATCCGCGGACACATTTCTTAATTACTCGTTTAAGACTGGGAATATAAAATTGACTTCGAACCGTGCTCATCATAAGGGACACATCTGGACGAGTACTTTATGGACGAATCCGAGAAATACTTTGCAAAGTTGAGATGAATACGGAATAATTATCGGAAATCTCTCATCGTACGTCATCGATGTATTGGCGAATCGCCCATTAACTCGAATTACACTTTGACCATCTAGGAAGGGATTCAGGGCGCGCAGAGTACTCTCTCTCGACAAGGGCTTTGAGGTACTCAGTTCATCATATTCTTGGGTAAAATGGGAGCGTTGTGTGATCCGCACCAGGACCATCTTCGCGTGAGAAAGTTCCGCTTGAGAAAGCGTTTTTTCCCGACTGGTCTTAATATCAGATTTTTAGCATGCCGCTTTAATAAATCTATACATATAGGCAATGACAGATAAGGCTCGGGGATAAGACGAAAATGATCACAAAGACTCCTATCTATTTGTGCGGAGCAATGAACATAAACCTTCCTTTGTTCAGGTGGAGTCGTAGACGGTGGACTTGATGTTGGCCAATTATCCTAAGAACTTAGAAGCCAGGCTGGGCCTTGTCACCATCTTGGATTCTGTGCTAAATCTAGAGAATTGCATCCCCGAGTACCAAGATATGCTGGATTGCATTCTGTCGATACATGCCTCCATGTGGAATTTCCTACATTTTCCATAATTATAGCGGTCCTATTCGCTACATAAGTGTTCCAAACCGATGGAGGTTTCTGAAGTCATGCTAAGACGATAGTAGAATCAGACCACAAATGCAGAGAGACACGTTCAAATGGAAGAGTTGATACAATGTGATTGAACAGACTCGAAAGTAATACCGCTCCACATAATTCTAGCCGAGGTAATCTAACCTTTTTAAGTTGCGCAACCCTGTTCTTTGCCACCAACAAATTTACGGAACGATTAGATGCAGTTTCAGAGCGTACATACAAAACGACACAATATGCCTTTTCTGAAGCATCACAGAACCCACGAAGCTGAATCGTACTTGTTGGATGAAAATTTACCCAATGAGGAATCTTAATAGAGTTAATGAACGTAAAATTCTGAATGAAAGCATTCTATTTCAGCAATATGTTCGGTTTTACCTCTTCATCCCAGTTTACGCCATCTAAACACAAATCCTGTAATAATATCTTCGCCTGTATAATTATGGGTGCCAGCCACCCTGTCTGGTCAAACAGCTTTGCCACCGATTACAGAATCTTTCTTTTTGTCACAATATTATGACTTGATAAATCCTCAACCTTATAGACGACGGAGTCATTTAACGCATCCCACAATATGCCAAGCGTTTTTGTTGAGTTTGAACCATCAATCTTCAGCAAATTGACTTCTAACACGTTTTGCTTTGAAATTTCAGCTAAAAGATCCGGATGATTAGCTGTCATCTTTTTAAGCGGAAATCAAGCCGGGCCTCATGCTGAGGCTATCGTATGACCACGTGACAGTACATCGTCTACATACGTTTCACGTCTCAAAATCTTTGAGGACAACGGACTTTCCAGCTCCGTGTCCTCGGCCAACTGCAAAAGTGTGCGTATAGCCAAATAGGGAGCACAATTTATACCAAAGGTGACCGTTGTCAGCCCATAATCCTCTATTTTACTAGACGGATTTTTCCTATATAGAATTCAGTGATATGGCCGATCGGCTTTATTTAGCACGATTTGGCGGTACATTTTCTCGATGTCACCATTGTCACACTTTCTGGTCGAAAAACCGCATGATGTGGCAAGTAATATGAAAAAAACTTTCCGTTCCTACAAACTTCTACAGAATTGGTACTTTTCATATGACTTAAAATCTAGTATTCATCCAGGACATTATTACATATTTCTGCAAGGTCCTTGTCTCTCTGCAATTTGATCTCCATATGTTCGTACTGTTTCTTTGCTATGAACCTGGAGGAGTCCAAGAATACAGTATCTGGAAATTCCTTTTTAAAGGGTAACCTCACAACATATAGGCCGTCCGATCGTCGGAACGTTGTCTTTTTATACATTTCCTCACAGTATAAATCAAACTTGGGCGAAGTTGGATTACGTGAGACCTCCTCCTGTTCCCAAAATTTTCTTATCAGTGATCCTATATCTTCATCACCTTTTGAAACAACGTCCACTGTCGTAAGTGACACTTCCTGTTGCCTAATGGGACCATATATATACCAGCCATAAATAGAATTTTGCGGTACCATATTTCCCAGCACGTGCTTCCTAGTTCCTTCCAACACGATATATGGAATCACATCACTGCCAAAGAGCATATCAACTTGTGCTGAAATGAGGAAACCCGGGTCTGTCAAATTTAAATCACTCACATCGGTGAGCTCTGATATGGGAATTGTTCGCATAGGTAACAAGCTTGTTAGATTCCTGACCTGATCCTTGACGCAGAATCTATTAGTGCTCGTAGGGTAAACGTTTTACCTTCATGTCGAATCTGGACCAAAGCGGTCGGTAATACTATGTCGTCCTGACCTTTGGACATTGTTCAAATGACTCGAGGAGTTTGAACTGCATGGCCCTTCTACAGAATCATTGGCATCGACATGAGTCGTCTCTGTGCGGAAGGGATTATTATTGTTATTCCGGCTTCCATTAGAACTCGAATTCCTTGACAGAGACCCATTTCAGCCTAAATGTAATGTACTGTGATGATTCCTCCTACAATACACGTGTACGGTACTTCTGCAATCTTGACTATTATGTCCAACCATTAAACAGTTGTCACAGCAACCGTTGTCGCGAGCAATATCTACCCTCTGATTCACAGAAAGCCCTAAGAAATGAGGACAATTCCTCAACCAATGCTTCTTATCGCATAAGGGGCAAAATTTTTTCGAATTATTCTGAGACTGGCCCTGATTCCTAGATACTTGATTTATTTGTTGACGTCGAAGACTGTCAACTCTCTCCATAACATGATGTTTATTTATTAAAAATTCCTCCATCTACGACCATAGGGGCAAATCCGAATGGGATTCCAGGGACTGTTCCCATAATGCCAATGTGTCGACGGGTAATTTTGTCGAACATAAATGGATAAGGATGGAATCCCATTGTCCTACTTCGACATCGTGTGTTGTCAGAATCGCTAGGCAGTCACTTATCGTTGATTGAATTCTATTTATATCCTGACCACTTTCCGTTTGTGCTGCTGGAATGTTAAAAAGTATTTCCAGTTGCTTGTCGACTATAACTCTCTTATTCTCATGGCGTGCCCGAAGGGCCTCCCAAGCCAATGAATAATTCTGGTCTGACAGAGAATACTTATTAACGATCCTTCCAGCTTCTCCTTTCGTCTTATTACGCAGATGATATAATTTCTCTGCCTGCGTCAGACGAGGATGATTCCCATAAATAGAAGCATCATTTGCGTAATAAGACGAAAATTATTCATTGGCTTGGGAGGCCCTTCGGGCACGCCATGAGAATAAGAGAGTTATAGTCGACAAGAGTTCTCTTTCAGGGATCTTTGCGAATGTTGCGCACACTCTTAAGCAAATTATACGATTCATATTCAAATTTAGTACAAATGGCTGAACCCATGTTGCCGAGTACCTTTTAAAAACATATATATATATTTTTTTTGATGCACTGATATGCGCTGGCCGGGAATCGAACCTGACAACTTCCGCTTACAAGACGCACTCACTTGCATTAGACTACGAAGGCTTAATTGGTGTGTGGTCTGTATCTTTATATACGTATGTATGTTCTTGTATCCACTGTTTACACAAATAACTGAAGAAACTATTACGAAAATTTAAAGACAAAAAATATGTACACCACCAATTTGTATTGTTAACTGCGCACAAAAGGAATAAACAAATCAGTATTGTATTTTTATACCCTCCACCTCCAGGATGGGGGTATATTCACTTTGTCATTCCGTTTGTAACACCTTGAAATATTCATCGGAGACCCCATAAAGTATATATATTCTGGGTCGTGGTAAAATTCTAAGACGATATAGCCATGTCCGTCTGTCTGTCCGTCTGTCTGTCTGTCTGTCTGTCTGTCTGTCTGTCTGTCTGTCTGTCTGTCTGTTGAAAGCACGATAGCGGCCGAACGAAATGAGCTAGGAGGTTCAAATTTTTCCTAAATGTGTCTTATGGTTATAGATCGGTTGGGATTGAAAGTGAACGAAATCGGCCCAGAGGGAAAATTTTTTCCCTCACAAGGACTGAAAATACCCCTAATATTTAGAGCATTTCAGCATGTTTTTTAAACATATAAGCTTGTATTTACTTGATATTTGCAATGCGCATTCCCTTTATAGCATAAAAGGGCACCATAGAGTGATTTTTATTTGTAGGGGGCGAAATGGGACAAAAGGGATAAAAATGGTACCTATGAAACGACAACAAATAGAAACACGAAATTTGGCGTATACATTCCTCTAATAGAGTAGATACATAATATAAAAGTATTTTTTCTAAATTCGTACTTTTAAGGGCTACCTAACGGCTGCACCTAGAATAATGAAATTCGATATATACATTCCTCTGATTGCGTAGACACGTAAAATAAAAGAACTTTCAAAAATTCGTACTTTTTGGGGTTCAAATGGAAAAAGGGGATAAAAATAGTACATACCAAATGACAGCAGCTAGAACCATGAAATTCGGAATATACGTTCCTCTGACTGCGTAGACACGAAAAATAAAACGTTCTTTCCAAATTCGTACTTTCAAGGGATACAATGGCTACAGGGGATAAAAATAATACCAACTAAACGAATACAGCTATTCTAGCAGAAATTCAGTGTGTACATCCCTCTGTTTGTGTAGATACGTAAAATAAAGAGATTTTAGATAGTCGTACTCTTGAGGGGGCAAAATTGGAAAAAGGGGATAGCAATGGTAAAAACAAATTAGCCGCTGATAGAATCATGGAATTAGGTGTATACATTCATCTGACTGCATAGCCACGTAAAATATTTTGTTTTCCAAATTCGTACTTTATTTTGTTGCTTTTACGACAACAAATGGTAGGATCATGAAGTTGTCTTATACTGCGTACGTGAGAGATAAGGTATTTTCAAAATTTATACTTTTGAAATTAAAATAGGATGGAAATACAACCAACCAAACGACTGTAGCTGAAAATACACTCTCTATCCCCCAATATTTAGGGTATTTATGATTGCTCCTTATATTTACTTTATGAATTGAAGTATTATATCCATTAAATATATATATAATACAAATATTGATAGCCTTGGCTTATTAATTAAATTTCTTATTTTCATACAGTTAAGATTTGTTGCGGACATTCCTCATAAAAGTTTTACCGGGCGAAATGGGACAAAAAGGGATAAAATATGGTACCAATGATACGACAACAGCTAGAATCATGAAATTCGGTGTGTACATCCCTCTAATTACATAGACACGTAAAATAGAGGGATTTTTCGAAATTCGTACTTTTAAAGGATATAATTAAAAAGATGGATAAAAATGGGACTTACCAAACCGCTGAAGTTGAAATCATGAAATTCGTTCTGACTATGAATACTCGAAAAAGGGTTTTTTCGAAATTTGTACATTTGGGCGGAGAATGGGGATATCTTTAAAATTTATACTTTTCTTATCACTTTGTCTGTATCTGAAACTGCTTCTCCCTAATGGCGACTGACAATCACTTAATATTTAGGCATGTTCACTTTCACAATTACAGCATTGTATTTATATAGGGTCCGCCATCTAACGTTTTTTTTTTCAACTAATCAACCGTTGGACTATTATTTGTGGGGTGCCCGAGGCAGCCATTTGAATGAAATTATTTTCCATTATTAACCGGAAGGATTGTACTTTCAAATAAAAAAAGAAATTTGAGAAAATATTCAGTAGTTTTTTAAAAAGTTATTTGCGGACCCTATATATATATTAGTAGATTTTAAACAGTGCGCATAAGTATAAATTATAGTTTGAAACAGTAAACAAATATTGTAATGTTTATAAACATATCACAATTTTCGTAATATTGTTCTGTACTTCTATGTCGACATCCTTTAATCTGCTGGTAATACTGTGGAATGCACTCCGTGGTGGAGGGTATATAAGATTCGGCCCGGCCGAACTTAACGCCTTCTTACTTGTTTTGTATTGCTTGGTACAAAAGTGTGACCGAAGTACCCAAATTATCAACAATGCGTGTAAAAAACAAAGCAATTGCGAAAAGTGATTGACTTTGTCTAAACGCCACA
The DNA here is from genome assembly GCA_947397865.1 of Polietes domitor. Classification (NCBI taxonomy): domain Eukaryota; kingdom Metazoa; phylum Arthropoda; class Insecta; order Diptera; family Muscidae; genus Polietes; species Polietes domitor. Next base: position 159,467,542 of record OX377620.1, on the reverse strand, counting down.
ATGTAAATAAATTAAATAATAATTATTTGAATGTACAGTGGTTTCTTTTAGCGGTTTTCGAAGGACCATGAACGAGATCCTGCCAGGATGGTGGACTCGTTAGGTTCTCAAAGTCGGAATCTTGTGAGAAGCCTGTGTATTGTGGTTGTTGTTGCACGAAAATGCAAACAACGAAAACACAAGATAACACAAATATAACGTAAGTAAATGTCGTTTACTTACGTTATGGTTCCTTGAAATAAAACACTGACGATTTCGATATGAGGGAATTATTATTTATTGATTGTTGACACGGTGGTCTTTGGAAAAATCACTTGCACTTTTTGAGAAACAGAAAAGTAAAGTGGACAACACAAACATATGAAGTTGGCCGCACTCCTCGCCTTCCAGTTTCAGGTTCCTTCCACTTAGTCGTTCAGATAGATCGTCAACAAAGCACATTTTTTAAAGATTGCTGCAGGAGTGTTCTTTAAAAATATTTAACAAGAAACACAATTTGTTTAAAATAGTTAACATATTTCGGCGTGTATGTTGACTTCTACGCAAAGTCGAAAGATTAGGCGTGGCTAACGAACTTAACGCTTTTTTACTAGTTTTAATGAATTTTGAAAAATATATTAAAAATTTGTCAAGTGTTAAATGCGATCTTCAAAATGAAAAAATCTACACATAATTTGTATATGTTGTTTATTAGGCTAGAATTGCATGGGTCTATATTTTATTAATAGTAAAAAGCTATCTAAAGGTGCTTATGAAACTGTCAAACATACGACTATGCTATTGAAAGTGATTTTTATACCTGATAGTAGCATAATGGTATCCTTTCATAAACTGCTTGACAGTCTATGTCTTATTAATATATGTTTTAAATTAACCAATTGAACAACGCAGTATTGCATTTAATTTTATCAAAGTATGAATTAACTTGATATCTCAAATATTCCCTTAAAACTAGAACCTTAATATAAAAAAGGAAAATTAATTACATTTTTTAGAAATTGTGGACTTTTGTCGGTTACCAAAAATTTATTAAGTGACAAATTTTAATTGATAATGTACCAAAATTAATTTAAAACAAACAAGTAAGAAGGCGTTAAGTTCGGCCGGACCGAATTTTATATACCCTCCACCACGGAGTGCATTCCACAGTATTACCATATTACGAAAATTGTGATATTTGTATGCACATTACTATATTTGTTTACTATTTCAAACTATAATGTATACTTATGCGCACTGTTTAAAATCGACTACTATATATAAATAAAATACTGAAATTGTGAAAGTGAACATGCCTAAATATTAGGCGATTGTCAGTCGCCATTAGAAAGAAGCAGTTTCAGATACAGACAAAGTGATAAGAAAAGTATAAATTTTAAAGATATCCCCATTCGCCCCATTCTCCGCACAAATGTAAAAACCCTTTTTGAGTCTTCATAGTAAGAAAGTATACATCGAATTTCATGATTTCAACTTCAGCGGTTTGGTAAGTCCCATTTTTATTAGTCTTTTTAATTATATCCCTTAAAAGTACGAATTTCGAAAAATCCCTCTATTTTACGTGCTATGCAATTAAAGGGATGTACACACCGAATTTCATGATTTTTATATATATAGATATTTTATCCCTTTTTGCCCCATTTATTTTCTTTGTGGTGCTTCCAAGCTACAAGAGGAATGTCCGCAACAAATTTTAACTGTATGAAAATCAGAAATTTAATTAATAAGCCAAGGCTACCAATATTTGTATTATATATATATTTAATGGATATAATACTTCAATTCATAAAGTAAATATAAGGAGCAATCATAAATACCCTAAATATTGGGGGATAGAGAGTGTATTTTCAGCTACAGTCGTTTGGTTGGTTGTATTTCCATCCTATTTTAATTTCAAAAGTATAAATTTTGAAAATACCTTATCTCTCACGTACGCATTACAAGACAACTTCATGATTCTACCATTTTTTGTCGTAAAATCAACAAAATAAAGTACGAATTTGGAAGAAAAAATATTTTACGTGGCTATGCAGTCAGAGGAATGTATACACCGAATTCCATGATTCCATCAGCGGTCATTTTGTTGGTACCATTTTTATCCCCTTTTTCCAATTTGTCCCCTCAAGTGTACGACTATCTAAAATCACTTTATTTTACGTATCTACACAACTAGAGGGATGTACACACTGAATTTCATCATTCCAGCTGTATTCGTTTAGTTGGTACTATTTTTATCCCCTGTCGCCTTTGTATCCTTTGAAAGTACGAATTTTGGAAAAAACGTTTTATTTTTCGTGTCTACGCAGTCAGAGGAACGTATACTCCGAATTTCATTATTCTAGCTGCTGTCATTTGGTAGGTACTATTTTTATCCCCTTTTACCATTTGAACCTAAAAAAGTACGAATTTTAGAAAGTTCTTTTATTTTACGTGTCTACGCAATCAGAGGAATGTATATATCGAATTTCATTATTCTGGGTGCAGCCGTTAGATTGGTACTATCCCCATTTAACCCCTTAAAAGTACGAATTTAGAAAAAATACTTTTATATTATGTATCTACTCTATTAGAGGAATGTACACGCCAAATTTCGTGTTTCTATCTGTTGTCGTTTGGTAGGTACTATTTTTATCTCTTTTCGTCCCATTTCGCACCCTACAAATAAAAATCACGCTATGATGCCCTTTATGCTATAAAGGGAATGCGAATTGCAAATATCAAGTAAATACAAGCTATTATGTTCAAAAAACATGCTAAAATACTCTAAATATTAGGGGTATTTTCATCATTGTGAGGGAAAAAATTTTCCCTCTGGGTCGATTTTGCCCACTATCAATCCCAACCGATCTGCAACCATAAGACACATTTAGGAAAAATTTCAACCTCCTAGCTCATTTCGTTCGGCCGCTATCGTGCTTTCAACAGACAGACGGACATGGCTATATCGTCTTAGAATTTTACCACGACCCAGAATATATATATATATATATATATATATATATATATATATATATATATATATATATATATATATATATATATATACAAACGGAATGACAAAGTGAATATATATAGTCGAAATATATGCGTATTAAGCACTTTATGCAAAATACGTGCGTTAATCATAATATCAATGCACGTACGTATGTATAGATTATGTATAAATAAAGTTCCAAAATAAAGAACAATTGTAGTATGCAAATCATTGTTTTACTGCGCCTTTATTGAATACACGGTTAAAGTGGCCTGTACTTCATTCATCAAATTCCAAGTTTATGTACTTACAGTCAGGCCCGTGCGCAGGATTTTCCCCTGGGGGGGTTTTCATCTACACTCATAAAAAAGTTAACATTATAATGAGTTAAAATTAACGAAAATTTAGGAAACCAAGTACATTTTTACTAAATAATAATAATAAATAATAATAGGATAAATACGACGGACATTTGTAGGGGGCCTATAACAATACTAGGGGGTTGTTCCATAACGAGGGCCAATATAGTTCCCTTTAGGCATTTCTAGTGGAAATGAGTCATGATATGCAAAATTTTATAAGGATCCGATGTAAAATTAATGTGTAAAATGGGAGCCCATTTGTACGGGGTTTATAGCAAAATATGGACCCATATATTTGACTTTAATAGTAGGTATTCCTAGTTGAAATAGAACATGATCTACAAAATTTGATCAACTTCTGATATAAAATGTAGGTTCTAGAACGGTAATAGTAAAAAATGGGGGCCCGTTTGTAAGGCCGCTACTTTAAAAAGTGGATCCATACAGATCACTTTCAAAGTATGTAGGTATTCTAAGTTGAAATATAATATGATCTGCAAAATATTATCAAGATCTAATGTAAGATGTGAGTGTGTTCTAGAGCGATAATAGTGTAAACTGGGGCCCAATTTTATGGGTACTATACTAAAACATAGTCCTATATAGCTGGCTTTATAAGTAGGTGTTTCTAGTCTAAATGTAACATGGTGTGGGAAATTTGATCAAGATCTGATGTAAAATGTACATTTTAGCGCAGAAATAGTGTGAATCGGAGGCACATTTGTATGGGGGCTATATCAAAACATGGACCCATGTATATATATATAAATATATAAAAATAATATATAAAAGAATTAACTTTATTGAATAGTTTTTAAGACTGAATGGAAACAAGTCTTCTGTGCGACTGACTTTGCAATTTTCTTTGCCTTATTAACTAAGTTCGTAAATGTAATTAATTATTATGTTGTCAGCAAAAGAACATTTTATAATGTTGCGAAATAAAACTGTCGATTAAATACAATTATACCTAGAGACAGTTTATTAAGCAAAATTGCATTACAGAATATTGATTAAAAACGTTGACAATACAATAATTGTGGCCACTAACTTAAAGTTCATTAACATTACCAATGTTGTCTAAGAATTGGTCGAACTTATCCGGATTTTTGGTATGTAGCTAATCTGTCTGGAGTTTTGGTAGTATTTATGTATGTAACTACTCCCCCTTTAGACAAGAATTCTCCTGAATTCTGTTATTTAATTTTATTCTTATGTATTTTGGTCTAATGAAAAAATAATAATTGTTACCATGACAATGCTAATTACTACATTGTTATTATTTGTATTTGTTCAAATGATACCTAACGTATACAATTTTGAGCTATATTTGTATTTTCAAATATTTGTTTTTCTTCTGTAATTTCTGCAGTATTTAAAGAATAATAATCTTTTATCCTAATTGAACAGTTATTAATATTGATTAAATAATTTCCATTTAAAATATTTTTCTCATGATTACACGTTTGATTTATAGTAGTATTTGCTGCATTCTTAATATAATTGTGTCTATATCCAATTGTAAAATTTCAAAGTCTCTATTTTCCATTAATGAATCTATTAGATTATAGTCCTTATTCGTAGTGGTAGAATTAATATTAAATTAACTGTTATAAATGTTTTAGGTATTTTTATTCCAAAAACAAGATAAGAATTGTTTAGAAATGCTGTTCCAAACTGCAGGCCCGTGCGCAGGATTTTCCCCTGGGGGGGTGGTTTTCATCTACACTCATAAAAAAATGTGTTAAAATTAACTAAAATTTAGGAAACCAAGTACATTTTTACTAAATATAAGTATAATTTTGCTGAAATTTTCTAAATCTAAGTAAATTTTTCCTAAAACATTGTATTTTTTACTAAATTTAAGCAAAATTTTCCTAAAACTAAGTAAATTTTTACTAAATCTTAGCAAAATTTTGCTGAAAATTTCATAAAACAAGGTAAATTTTTACTCAAATCAAGTAAATATTTACTCAAACTGAGGACAATTTTGCTGATTTTTTTCCTCAAAACGAGTAAATTTTTACTTAAACTGAGGAGTTTACAAGGAAAAAGGTGAAATTAAAATAAGTTCAATTTAACTAAACAAATCAAATAAATAGTTTTGCTTCAGATGATACCTCTGTCATAAGGAGTTGAGCTATTACTCCATGATTGTTGCGAAGACAGTGGTTGTTTAGAATAATTCATAAAGTGTTTAAGAAATAAGTCTCTGCAAACGAACGAGAATTGCTTCTTAGATTAATATTCAAGAATTTTTTAACAATTTCTATTTTTATAAGTTCATTAATACTTAAATGTATGAAGAACTTGGCATAAATTTCAGTAAACATTTTAACTTAATTTTAGGAAAAAACACATTTTTAAGCTAAAATTTCTTAAATGGAATTTTTTCCATACAAAAAATTTCACTTAAAACTTGAAAATATTCTTCAACATAAGTTTGAATTTACTCAATTGTAAGAATTTTTTATTAGTTCCAAAGAAATGTTTTTAAGTAAATCTACTACCCTTTTTCTAGTAAATTAACTATTTACTATGGCTTTGAAAGAAGGAAACTTTACTCATACTTAGTTAATTTTCCAATTTTTCCGGAAATTTTTACTGGAGCGTTTGGAAACCACTCATATTTTATTGCCAGGATCTTCGAGAAATAGTTTGATACATTTGTCCGACAGACATTGTCCGCAAAATTACATTTCAGTAATCCATCTATCAGTACACTCAAAGGAATATGTCGGTAAAAGAAATAGCAGATTTTCTGCTGTTAAAAAAAGAGACAGCAGATTTGTATCTGCTGAGATGGTAAACAGCCGTTTGCTGTTTTTAGCAATATATATGATACGCATATTGTCCCAAGCTAATATAAAAGAAAATTCGAGATAAACTCGCTTATGAACGCTTATCTTTTTTTATATTTTAATTAACAACAGCTAATTTTAGCAGACTGCAAACTGCAGTGTGAATGGTGATGTAAGATTGCAGAAAACTGCTGTTATGCCAAAAAACAGCTGTAAGTGTAGAACTTCTTTTTTAATAGTTAATTACATACATACATATCGATGACTTATATTCATAAGTGGCTATGAACAAAAACATAACTTTTCAGGAGAGCGAAAAAACTGATTTCTCCTTAATTTGAAGAGAAATTATTAATCGTTCTTCTACAGTTTAGTCTAAAAAGGATTACTAATTGCTACGATTAAAAAGTTTTCGAAATTTCTATTATTCGCGGTTTCATGGTTCATAGCTACTTTTGTATGTTTAAAATTGAGCACTATGAATGTTGAAGTAAGAATAAGATTTATTGTAAACTCCATAACTTTTTTCATGAAATCTTGGCAATGTTGTATAGAAAACGCATTTTCTGTGATGATATACACTATCGAATTTAAAGATTTCAGATTCATCCGTCAGATTGGTGGCTTGTAAGATATATGTAGCCAGTCGCGAAAATCGTTGCAATTGATGAAAAATCCAAAATTCGCCGTTGCAATTCCTTATAATTTAACTTTCTTCATTCATAATTCTGAAACTTTTCATACACAAATATTCCCCATGAAGTCAGCAATCACATGCCAATATTTTTGTATTCTCAATGTAATAAAAAGTTACGCCTGTTTTTCTAAATATACTTTTCACAATTTTTGACTTTACAGTCACCATTTTTCTTATTTTAGTCTGATAACTGGGGAATCAAAATGCTATTAACGCGAAATGATGGAATTTGATAGTACGATATGCCCTAAATCTGGAAAAATGTTTTATACAAAATCGTTGTAGCGCAAGAAGAAACAACTAGAAATTTTAATTCCAAAAACCAAATAATTGGTATTTTAGAGTTTCGCTTTCCTACGTAGATCCAAGTTACTGAATTTGTTGTTTCTCTTTTGAATAATACTTGTTACATATTTACAAAAAAATACAAACTCTGAAAAATATTTGACATAAGTGATATATATAACAAAAATTTTATTAAGTAAAAACTCATTTCTTATTGTTTCGCAACTTTAAAGTAGATTTTAAAATAGAGACCTACACGCAGAGAAAAAAATGCATTTCGTAGAAACGAAATTTTAAACTCGTGAGCGTCGTTTTTGAGTTTCTTTTGTGGGAAAAATTAGTTTGTTGTAAACTTGTCATCAGTTGTTGTAAATGAACAAAGAGAAATATGTTTACATATATCAAACAGTTGTCTTCGTTTGTCGAAATGGATTTGTATTATAATTGCAAACTCCCAAAACATTGGAAGTAACAGAAACCGTTGTTGTTGCATCTGTGATGAAAATAGGATACATAAAAATGTCCAATCGCAAATGTTACGTCTTAGCAAATTATTTGCTTTTATTAAGAATATTTTAGATTTCATTATGATATCATAGTGATTCTTATCTACACTTTTTTAAATTACTAAACGATTTTGTTATTAAATTTCCAAACTATTATTGCAGTACACAATTAAAAGTTCATAAGATATTGCTCTAGTCAAAAGTCAAGAAGTGGTATCGGTAAATAAAAATGAAATTTTTTTTGGTATCCATTAGCGAAATTAGCACTACACAATCTTGAAATTGGCACAATTCGTTTAGTTTGTTTGTATTTTTCATAACCTTTGTCCGAAATTCAAGAAAGTGTCCACGATTTTTTATATAATGCTCGTGTTTTCACGATTTTACTGCAAAATTGCCATTTCAGACAAGTTATTTTAAAAAGACCTTAAAAATTCTATATTTTATTGCTTCAGAAAGTCTAGAAGATTTTAAGAAGTATATGTTCGAAACCTCTCTGGGGGGCGGTTGAACCACCAACCCCCCCCCCCCCCTGCGCACGGCCCTGCTTGCAGTTAAACATTTAACATTCAAACATTTGGTGACCCCGGCAATTAAACCTCGACGTCCAGGCCATACAAGGTACATATCACATACACATATAATACAAACTGACCAAACGGTGACAAGGCCCGTGCAGGATAGTATGGTAATCCCTACAATTGGAACAAAATACATAAGATATCGTAGGGAACAATCCAAATTTTGGCGACTCTTCTTCTAATACTTCAACCCAACCCATTGAAAAAGCCAGAATACTGGTAGATCATCCAACTCAATCTAGAAAAAGGATCATTGGCAAAATGTTGGAAGAATTAGTAGCAAAGCAGGAGGAGAGTGCGATTGAGATCGCAAAGGTGATTGCTACCGTAAAAAGGCTCCGTTAGAATTGGATTTCTACCAAAAGAAGTCAGTAGAGCTAACAGAGCAGTGGAAGGTGTACGAAAAACAAGACAAGACCATCTGGCACAGAACGTTTATTATTATTAGGATTAAAATCTGCAGACCAGAGAGGAAAGCAACTACCCGTACTAATCTCACAAAAACCGCTTCCTGCAGTTAGAGGAACGATGCAAGAGGAAGGGCTTATCTTGGATAGAGAAACTGCTGAAATAAAGAGCACAATAAGGCGACAACGAACCATGATAATATCCCTAGAGCGATTGATCCAAGGCCAGTCTAAGGTTGAATCGCCGTTGCAATCAGTTTTGGCCATAGACAAGCTGTGGACTAATATCGAAAAAATGCACTTGAGAGTGCATGGATTATGTGATGATCCAGCTACAGACGGCTACGACATCACAAAATATTTAGAGTTAGAGGGGCAGGTCCTAAAACACAAGGAAGAACTCTTGTCTGGGCGGAAAGGTACTCAAACTCACGCGACCACATCGACGTCACTGTCAATTGAACCCACAGATGACGATTCCCAAGTTCGACGAAGACTACAGACATTCGCTGATATTTTTACAAAAATGATACATGATCAACCGTTTCCTGCAATTCAGAAGATGTGACACGTGAATTATTTTTTCGATTTCCCGGGATCCCGGGACAGAACGGGAAATCGTCAACATATTGTTTTCTATATAAAAGCATATTTTTTCCGAATAACACATTCGAACTTTAATAATGTAAATTATTATATTTCTGTCTTACAAACATTTGGTGTGAAACAAACTTATAATGACCCTAAAATAACCTTATAATAACCCTATTCCACGAAGAGATGTAGAGTATGAAATGTAGGCATATTTTTTAAATTAAGAGGTTTTTTGAAACATAAACATTTTAAAGCAGACAACCAATTTAAAGATTTATAAGTCTATTTCTAATTTTATTGGAGAAAGTGAGCGTGGAAGTGTTAGTAAATTGTAAATTATCAGTTCCCTTTCCTGTAGCTTCGAAAACTTAAATTTATATTTTGAGGCAGTAATATATCAATTTTTAAATACAAGTTGTTACTTTAGATTGTATATATTTTTAATTGATTATAATATTATATATATATATATATATATATATATATATATATATATTTAATTTATTATTAAAATTGTGTATAACACCTGTACGATTTCTCCACAGATATTAACATGTCAAGACTTTTTTAATAAAGATATCAAAAATTTTGAAATTGAATTAATTAATTATTGTAGCCTTCTATTCTGTTATATTCAGTTTATATTGAATTACGTTAGAAGATTTATATCGCCTAGCTGACACATATCTAATTAAAAATTGTGAAAAAGTGGTGAAAAAATATGCGAGAAATAGGTAAAACTGGCTGCTGAATTTCCGCGGGAATCCCGTACAAATTTCCCGGGATACTGAAAATATGCAAATTGCCGGGATTTTTCCCGCGGGAAATCCTGGGATGCAAACCCTACTGGGGATAGATCAGATCATCATGCCAATTGATGGACGATGAGATCATTTACGAAATACTCATCGAAGCACAACACGTTGCCTCACACACATAATAGCAAACTAAAAGCCCAACAAGCTGGGTCCCAATCAACAGTACAATCTGCTAGGAGAGGAGGATCCAGAGCCATTCTGGATTCCGGGACTGAAATAAACATTGTAACAGAAAGGCTAGTGAAACGATTATCAACTGAGCCAATAAGACGTCATTTTCCATTGAGGGTATTGGTGGAAGATCAAAGAACACCAGTCAACGTGCCTATATGGAGTTCCAATCAATGACAATCAGCCTATTCCTGAAAAAATTCAACTGGCCAACTTATACTTCAACAGTACAGGCAAAATTGACGTCATTTTAGGCGCAGAATTTTATTTCGATTTAAATCGATAATAATTTTTTTCGAATTAAAGTAAAGTGGATTTCCGTCCATCTTTGCACAACTATTTACACTGCATCCAGTCACACAAAATGTCAGCACTCTAGTTGTCATTGAACTGACCATATTCGATAATATGTTTTAACTTCGTATATGAGGTACCACGCCCACTTTCCCAATACCGCCCATTTTTGACACAACTACGCACATTTATGCTAGATGCACTCACACAAAATTTCAGTATTGTAGGTGTCATAGAACTGAATATATTCGATAATAAGTTTTAACTTCGTATGGGAAGTGCCACGCCACATTTTTTGGCACAACTACGCACGTTTATGCTAGATGCACTTACACAAAATTACAGCACTCTAAGTGTCATAGAACTGAAAATATTCAATAATAGGTTTTAGCTTCGTATGGGATGTGCCACGCCCACTTTTCCAATACCGCCCATTTTTGGCACAGCTGTGCAGACTAATAATTGGAGAATTTTCACAAAAATGCAAGACTCTAGCTGCTACAGTACTCCGAATATGCTAATTTATAAAAAAATTTGTGTGGGAGGTGCCACGCCCACCGAAAATATAAAAAATTTATATAGACTATATTCACCACCGCTTCAGCATGAACGTACTGTGAAAACTTCATGAACGATCGGTTCGTTTATATATATATAGATTTAGTATTTAGTATTTAGTATTTAGTATTTAGTATTTAGTATTTAGTATTTAGTATTTAGTATTTAGTATTTAGTATTTAGTATTTAGTATTTAGTATTTAGTATTTAGTATTTAGTATTTAGTATTTAGTATTTAGTATTTAGTATTTAGTATTTAGTATTTAGTATTTAGTATTTAGTATTTAGTATTTAGTATTTAGTATTTAGTATTTAGTATTTAGTATTTAGTATTTAGTATTTAGTATTTAGTATTTAGTATTTAGTATTTAGTATTTAGTATTTAGTATTTAGTATTTAGTATTTAGTATTTAGTATTTAGTATTTAGTATTTAGTATTTAGTATTTAGTATTTAGTATTTAGTATTTAGTATTTAGTATTTAGTATTTAGTATTTAGTATTTAGTATTTAGTATTTAGTATTTAGTATTTAGTATTTAGTATTTAGTATTTAGTATTTAGTATTTAGTATTTAGTATTTAGTATTTAGTATTTAGTATTTAGTATTTAGTATTTAGTATTTAGTATTTAGTATTTAGTATTTAGTATTTAGTATTTAGTATTTAGTATTTAGTATTTAGTATTTAGTATTTAGTATTTAGTATTTAGTATTTAGTATTTAGTATTTAGTATTTAGTATTTAGTATTTAGTATTTAGTATTTAGTATTTAGTATTTAGTATTTAGTATTTAGTATTTAGTATTTAGTATTTAGTATTTAGTATTTAGTATTTAGTATTTAGTATTTAGTATTTAGTATTTAGTATTTAGTATTTAGTATTTAGTATTTAGTATTTAGTATTTAGTATTTAGTATTTAGTATTTAGTATTTAGTATTTAGTATTTAGTATTTAGTATTTAGTATTTAGTATTTAGTATTTAGTATTTAGTATTTAGTATTTAGTATTTAGTATTTAGTATTTAGTATTTAGTATTTAGTATTTAGTATTTAGTATTTAGTATTTAGTATTTAGTATTTAGTATTTAGTATTTAGTATTTAGTATTTAGTATTTAGTATTTAGTATTTAGTATTTAGTATTTAGTATTTAGTATTTAGTATTTAGTATTTAGTATTTAGTATTTAGTATTTAGTATTTAGTATTTAGTATTTAGTATTTAGTATTTAGTATTTAGTATTTAGTATTTAGTATTTAGTATTTAGTATTTAGTATTTAGTATTTAGTATTTAGTATTTAGTATTTAGTATTTAGTATTTAGTATTTAGTATTTAGTATTTAGTATTTAGTATTTAGTATTTAGTATTTAGTATTTAGTATTTAGTATTTAGTATTTAGTATTTAGTATTTAGTATTTAGTATTTAGTATTTAGTATTTAGTATTTAGTATTTAGTATTTAGTATTTAGTATTTAGTATTTAGTATTTAGTATTTAGTATTTAGTATTTAGTATTTAGTATTTAGTATTTAGTATTTAGTATTTAGTATTTAGTATTTAGTATTTAGTATTTAGTATTTAGTATTTAGTATTTAGTATTTAGTATTTAGTATTTAGTATTTAGTATTTAGTATTTAGTATTTAGTATTTAGTATTTAGTATTTAGTATTTAGTATTTAGTATTTAGTATTTAGTATTTAGTATTTAGTATTTAGTATTTAGTATTTAGTATTTAGTATTTAGTATTTAGTATTTAGTATTTAGTATTTAGTATTTAGTATTTAGTATTTAGTATTTAGTATTTAGTATTTAGTATTTAGTATTTAGTATTTAGTATTTAGTATTTAGTATTTAGTATTTAGTATTTAGTATTTAGTATTTAGTATTTAGTATTTAGTATTTAGTATTTAGTATTTAGTATTTAGTATTTAGTATTTAGTATTTAGTATTTAGTATTTAGTATTTAGTATTTAGTATTTAGTATTTAGTATTTAGTATTTAGTATTTAGTATTTAGTATTTAGTATTTAGTATTTAGTATTTAGTATTTAGTATTTAGTATTTAGTATTTAGTATTTAGTATTTAGTATTTAGTATTTAGTATTTAGTATTTAGTATTTAGTATTTAGTATTTAGTATTTAGTATTTAGTATTTAGTATTTAGTATTTAGTATTTAGTATTTAGTATTTAGTATTTAGTATTTAGTATTTAGTATTTAGTATTTAGTATTTAGTATTTAGTATTTAGTATTTAGTATTTAGTATTTAGTATTTAGTATTTAGTATTTAGTATTTAGTATTTAGTATTTAGTATTTAGTATTTAGTATTTAGTATTTAGTATTTAGTATTTAGTATTTAGTATTTAGTATTTAGTATTTAGTATTTAGTATTTAGTATTTAGTATTTAGTATTTAGTATTTAGTATTTAGTATTTAGTATTTAGTATTTAGTATTTAGTATTTAGTATTTAGTATTTAGTATTTAGTATTTAGTATTTAGTATTTAGTATTTAGTATTTAGTATTTAGTATTTAGTATTTAGTATTTAGTATTTAGTATTTAGTATTTAGTATTTAGTATTTAGTATTTAGTATTTAGTATTTAGTATTTAGTATTTAGTATTTAGTATTTAGTATTTAGTATTTAGTATTTAGTATTTAGTATTTAGTATTTAGTATTTAGTATTTAGTATTTAGTATTTAGTATTTAGTATTTAGTATTTAGTATTTAGTATTTAGTATTTAGTATTTAGTATTTAGTATTTAGTATTTAGTATTTAGTATTTAGTATTTAGTATTTAGTATTTAGTATTTAGTATTTAGTATTTAGTATTTAGTATTTAGTATTTAGTATTTAGTATTTAGTATTTAGTATTTAGTATTTAGTATTTAGTATTTAGTATTTAGTATTTAGTATTTAGTATTTAGTATTTAGTATTTAGTATTTAGTATTTAGTATTTAGTATTTAGTATTTAGTATTTAGTATTTAGTATTTAGTATTTAGTATTTAGTATTTAGTATTTAGTATTTAGTATTTAGTATTTAGTATTTAGTATTTAGTATTTAGTATTTAGTATTTAGTATTTAGTATTTAGTATTTAGTATTTAGTATTTAGTATTTAGTATTTAGTATTTAGTATTTAGTATTTAGTATTTAGTATTTAGTATTTAGTATTTAGTATTTAGTATTTAGTATTTAGTATTTAGTATTTAGTATTTAGTATTTAGTATTTAGTATTTAGTATTTAGTATTTAGTATTTAGTATTTAGTATTTAGTATTTAGTATTTAGTATTTAGTATTTAGTATTTAGTATTTAGTATTTAGTATTTAGTATTTAGTATTTAGTATTTAGTATTTAGTATTTAGTATTTAGTATTTAGTATTTAGTATTTAGTATTTAGTATTTAGTATTTAGTATTTAGTATTTAGTATTTAGTATTTAGTATTTAGTATTTAGTATTTAGTATTTAGTATTTAGTATTTAGTATTTAGTATTTAGTATTTAGTATTTAGTATTTAGTATTTAGTATTTAGTATTTAGTATTTAGTATTTAGTATTTAGTATTTAGTATTTAGTATTTAGTATTTAGTATTTAGTATTTAGTATTTAGTATTTAGTATTTAGTATTTAGTATTTAGTATTTAGTATTTAGTATTTAGTATTTAGTATTTAGTATTTAGTATTTAGTATTTAGTATTTAGTATTTAGTATTTAGTATTTAGTATTTAGTATTTAGTATTTAGTATTTAGTATTTAGTATTTAGTATTTAGTATTTAGTATTTAGTATTTAGTATTTAGTATTTAGTATTTAGTATTTAGTATTTAGTATTTAGTATTTAGTATTTAGTATTTAGTATTTAGTATTTAGTATTTAGTATTTAGTATTTAGTATTTAGTATTTAGTATTTAGTATTTAGTATTTAGTATTTAGTATTTAGTATTTAGTATTTAGTATTTAGTATTTAGTATTTAGTATTTAGTATTTAGTATTTAGTATTTAGTATTTAGTATTTAGTATTTAGTATTTAGTATTTAGTATTTAGTATTTAGTATTTAGTATTTAGTATTTAGTATTTAGTATTTAGTATTTAGTATTTAGTATTTAGTATTTAGTATTTAGTATTTAGTATTTAGTATTTAGTATTTAGTATTTAGTATTTAGTATTTAGTATTTAGTATTTAGTATTTAGTATTTAGTATTTAGTATTTAGTATTTAGTATTTAGTATTTAGTATTTAGTATTTAGTATTTAGTATTTAGTATTTAGTATTTAGTATTTAGTATTTAGTATTTAGTATTTAGTATTTAGTATTTAGTATTTAGTATTTAGTATTTAGTATTTAGTATTTAGTATTTAGTATTTAGTATTTAGTATTTAGTATTTAGTATTTAGTATTTAGTATTTAGTATTTAGTATTTAGTATTTAGTATTTAGTATTTAGTATTTAGTATTTAGTATTTAGTATTTAGTATTTAGTATTTAGTATTTAGTATTTAGTATTTAGTATTTAGTATTTAGTATTTAGTATTTAGTATTTAGTATTTAGTATTTAGTATTTAGTATTTAGTATTTAGTATTTAGTATTTAGTATTTAGTATTTAGTATTTAGTATTTAGTATTTAGTATTTAGTATTTAGTATTTAGTATTTAGTATTTAGTATTTAGTATTTAGTATTTAGTATTTAGTATTTAGTATTTAGTATTTAGTATTTAGTATTTAGTATTTAGTATTTAGTATTTAGTATTTAGTATTTAGTATTTAGTATTTAGTATTTAGTATTTAGTATTTAGTATTTAGTATTTAGTATTTAGTATTTAGTATTTAGTATTTAGTATTTAGTATTTAGTATTTAGTATTTAGTATTTAGTATTTAGTATTTAGTATTTAGTATTTAGTATTTAGTATTTAGTATTTAGTATTTAGTATTTAGTATTTAGTATTTAGTATTTAGTGATCCAATAGAATTCCAAGATCCAAAAAGGAAACAACAGACTCGAGTTTATGATCACCAAAAAAATAATTAGTTTCTAAATTTCTAGCTCTAGAAAATGACATATGTTTCCATTTCAACATATTTAGTTCCATTAAATTAATTTTACACCACTCATGAAAACTATTAAGATCAGACTGTAGAAAACATTGTTCAGTGGGATCTTTAAAGGATCGAAATATTTTTACATCATCAGCATACAATAGAATATTAGAATGTCGAACTACAGAGGGAAGATCATTAATAAATATTATAAATAGAATCGGACCAAGATGACTTCCTTGAGGTACACCGGAAGACACAACTATATTTCGGGAGAGAGCTTTTCCAAATTTTACTCTTTGAATTCGACCATCTAAATAACATTTTAACCACGATAATAATGTTTTACTAAAGCCCATCATATCTATTTTCATTAGCAGAAGGTTGTGATTTACTTTATCAAAAGCCTTGCAAAAGTCTGTATAAATGGAATCAGTATGCATTCGGTTTCTAAAACCATCATTTATAACTGTAGTGAGTTCCAAAACATTCGTTATAGTTGATCGATATTTACGGAATCCATGTTGGCAGGGCGACAACAATGAGGAAACTTAAAGGAAAATAACATATCAGTCATAATTTTTTCTAATAGCTTCGGAATGACACTTAATTTTGCAATGCCTCTGTAATTTGATACTTCAATTTTGCTACCAGATTTAAAAAGGGGGATTATATATGATTCCTTCCATAAAGGTGGTAAATATCCAAAACTTATTGATTTATTAAAGATTATTGAAAGAGGGTATGATAAAGTATCAGCACAGTATTTAAGTATGTTATTAGGGATCCCGTCTGGACCAGGATTAAATGTGATATTTAATGCCTTCAAATTTTCCAAAACCGTATATCTGCTTATAATTGAAACATTTATAGGTGAAGCTTCAACAATATTAAAGGGATAAGGAATAGAACGATCAAATTTTTTATTTGAGTAGGTCGATGAGAAAAAGTATGCAAATAAGTTGCTAATTGATAAATCATCATCTGCTAAAATGGAACCAAATTTTAAAGAGTTAGGGAAACTACGTGATCGGCGTTTGGAATTTACAAACTTATAGAAAGATTTAGGGTTATTTCTCAATTGATTTTTCATGGTGATTATGAAATTCTTGTATGCACTTCTGTTCGCAATGTTGTATTCAGATCTTGCAATCGAATATTTAGAAAAATCAGCAGAGGAGCCAGTTTTTTTGTATTTTTTAAATAATTTATTTTTCTTATTCTTCGATTTAGCTAAATGAAAATTGTTCCAAGGTGGGCCAATAGTATCATGTTTAAAAATTTTAGGAACTGATTTTGAGATGCCATCATGTAACACACTGTTGAAATTATTTATCACATCATCTAAAACTTTGGACGACAAAATATCATTCCAATTAATAGATGATAGAAGTAAATTAAGTTTTGAATAATATGTTCTAGTATAGCAGTAAACTTTTTCATATCTAACATTTTGTGAAGTTTGAGAAGATGAAATAGAAGGAAGCAAGATTTTTAAATCTATGGTAGGATGAAAGCGGTCAACGGGATATGTAACCGGAATAGAAAAATTCAGCGAAACCTCCAACGGCTGATTAACAAAAATCAAATCCAAAAGCCTGCCATATACATTATATACATTATTCACCTGAAAGAGACCATAACTTAACAAAGATCCAACGCAATCGTTAACGCAATTATTTGCAAGAACTGGAACAAGAATATTTGGATCAAAGGATTGATTCCACGTGATTGAAGGTAGATTAAAATCTCCAAGAACAACAAGTATATCACACGATTTAGAAGTTTGAAAAACTGACTGTATTGCGGAAACATGTTTAGAGTAAAGTGCAACATCAGAGCCGGGAGGAATGTAGGAACATGAAATGAATAAATTTATATTCTTAAACCTTACTTTAATTGCAACAAATTCAATATCAACGACGGAAGGCAGTATAATTTGTTCAGAAGGAAACCCGATGGAGACTGCAATTAAATCCCCACCGCCTGTTTTTTTAATTTTATCAGAACGATCACACCTGAATATCTGATATTTTTCACATAAGATTTCTGAATTATAAACTTTATCCTGAAGCCAGGTTTCAGTAAAGACAATTAAGTGGTAATTGAAATTATAACTATCAGTATAAAGTTTAGATAATTTAGAATTTAATCCTCTAACATTTTGATAAACTACATGAATATGATTATCAGAGAGTAAAGAAATTAGTTTTTTGACACAACGTTTGAATGCAACGGTAAGTGAACAATATCTGATCGAATGTTATCTCTATAAACATATTCATGAATAATAGCTTTCGGCGGCCAAAAATCTGGATTAACAACAGAGTCAAATACGTCTTCAGGGACAATGATTTTAAACGAAGCTTTACTTCGTTTCTCGGTATATTTAAATTTAAAAACGATAATTTCAACATCGGCATCCAACTTAGATTTAACATATGATGCTACATCTTCTTGACTTTGACTTGACTTTGTTTTCCGGATGTACATAAAAGTGGTTCAAAATTGTATGATTTCCATTCTATTAGAAAGTATAATCAATTTAATTGGTTATAATAAAAGAAATAACAATATTTAAAAAAAATAAATTGATTTAAGGGAATATGATGGTTTATTTGCATAAGAAAGATACAGGGGACAAGTGTAATGTCCGTCACGTAACATCGGCCATATACATAGATCGCATTCAGAACGCCTAATATTAGCAAAAAACATGGATACAATGTAGCGTCCGGCACTCAGGATTTAAAAGTGTATAGTGTTTCATTTGCTGAAAGATGAGACTTAACATTTAGACCAAAGTTTACCTGAAATTCCACTTTTTTTCATACTTAAGAATATTTTTGAAAAAAGTGTTCGAAAATTCGAACAAAGGACCGAAATGTGAAATATTCAATACATGGATTAGAATTTTATATTCTCTACATAACTTGTAATAATCAAACCAATTATCGGTTAAATTACAGCAATTACGATCAATTTGCAGTACTTATCTTTTAAACAAGCATGAGAAATTTTCAGATTTCCATGACAATGAAGCACCCTACAGAGTACAAATTTAATGTCATTTAACTTTCTCGGGATGCATAATGATGTCATTACTATAATCTTCAAAATGTTTATAAACTCCATGTGAATGATGACAGCCAAAATTCTCAACGAATAATCAAAAATATAGTTTATTTTTCTATATCTCCTTGGGATCTAATAACTTCTCGGAGGAAATTAATTTTTCAGAAATAGGTTCTGAAAAATAACACAAAAGTAAGTTATAATAAATTTGCATACAAAGGCTTGCAAGGTATACTTTTCCCTTATCCCCCAAAAGATAAAGATAATCCCCAATAGAACAGGTAGAACCACTGTTCTACCACTAAATAAGGTGACAAAACGACGCCTTAAGGCACTACTTGAAGCTACTGTGAGAGCGGCTACGTAAACCATATTCCTTAAAGATAATGGCTTAATGTAGAAAGGGTGCAACTTGAATTTTCAAAAATCATATTCTTTACATAATATTATTATTAAACGGAATAGTTTCTTAATTAAATTTGTATATTAACATTTGTATAGAAACAAATCTATGACAAAGAAATAGAATTATGAGAAACTATACAATGACAGGTAAAGTATGTCAAGAATGACTTTACACATACAAAATAAATCCGAGATTTCATCGTTTTTAGCAATAAAATGTATGTTTTTATTTATCACATACATTTTTTTGGGTTATTATGTTAGGATTATTAAAAAATAAAGCTAATTCCATGCAAATTAAACTAAACGTACAAAAAAAAAACAAATATTTCTCCAGTTTGGCAGTGTCAAGAAACTCTTTTCACAAATGTGTTTATGTTTACTCTAATAAGTCTTTACGCTAATTGTTTACTAAGTTAGTACTTGGTATGACCCGCCTTTGCATCCACGAATAGAAGTTAATAAAAATCAATTTAATACCACGGAAAGATATTGCGATTGTCTTTTTAATGATACACATATTGTCTCAAGCTAATATAAAAGGAACACTTATCTATTTTTTATATTTTAATTACCAGTAGTCAATTTTAACAGACTGCAAACTCTTTAGCAGTGTAAATGGTGATGTAAGCTTGCAGAATAACTGGGGTTATGCCAAAAAACTGCTACAATTGCAGAAAAGTGTCTGCTGATAGGCAGCAGATAATCGCTGCTTTTTTATTAACCGACTTGTTCTCTAAGTATAGAACTTCTTTTTCAAATAGTGGCTTGAAATTAAATATATACATATATATTTTAAAGAAATATTACACAAAAAACGATCGAATTCTTCGGCGCTTGACCCCTCTTTAAGCCCCGCATTTTTTTTATGAGAAATGCAGAAAATTGGATATGTTTGTTGACAAAGTATGGGCCTAAATATGATGTCTAATAAGTTTTGGGGTTTCTAAATTATACAGGAGTTACATGAGTAACAGGATGTTTACTCAAAATCTTCATACTCATATTCCGATTAAATAAAAATATTTGGAGATGTTTCTTCATTTTTATAATCTTTAATATGTATAAATTCGAATAACAAATACAGCTACTTTTTGTATAGAGATAAAATACAAGGCGAAAAACATGACAACAAAATTCAGTAAGTTAAAACTGATTTCTTATTGTTTCGCAACTTTAAAGTAGATTTTAAAATAGAGACCTACACGCAGAGAAAAAATGCATTTCGTAGAAACGAAATTTTAAACACGTGAACATCGGTTTTGAGTTTATTTTGTGGGAAAAATTAATTTGTTTGAGGTAAACATGTCATAAGTTCTTGTAACTGAACAAAGAGAAATATGTTTACATATCGAGGGCTTATATTCATAAGTGGATATGAACCATTTTCTCAAAAATGAGTTTTTGATGCTAAACTATTCTTAGATTTGGATGTTATCTGTCATATAAATTTGGAGAAGAAATTTTGTTCTAAAGATATTTTTTCAAATTTGGCTATCTACTCACACGTTAGTTTGTGACAGCAAAAGTGGCTATGAACATAAAAATAATATAATTAATATAATTCAAAAATGGAGCAGCATATAACCGAAGGTTGTAATTCGCTTCAACTATTCTGTTTAAAGCATTTTCCTAGATTTATGGCATATCGCAGTATCAAATTCCATCATTACGCGTTTAATAACATTTTGGTTCCCAAGTTATCAGGCTAAAATAGGATAAATAGTGGCTGTAAAGTCAAAAATTGTGTAATTTTTTATCATATTGAGAATACCAAAATATGTTTATGGCATATGATTGCTGACTTCATTCGACGAATTTTGGATTCTTTAACAATTGCAGCGATTTTCGCAATTGACTTCATAAATATTACAAGCGACATTTGTTCCTAATACACAAACAAAAATTAAGTCGGATCCGTAGGCTTGATCGCGAGAAAGTTATAAATCAAAAATGTCATGTGTGAAAATCATTTTAGCCATATTTGCCCCGAAAATTAAAATATTCCAAAAATATCCAATTTGAATCATTTGTTACCACTACCACAATATCCACTTTTTGTAAAAAAAATTGGAAAAAGGGATAAATCTGACGGATGAAGCTGGAATTCGCTGTGTACATTCCAGAAAATACATTGCCAATATTTCATAAAAAATGTTATCGAGTTTACAATAAGTATTATTTATATATTTGAGCATTAATGGCTATGTGTTTTTTTTTTAACATTCATAGTGCTCAAATCTAAACATGTAAAAGTGGCTACGAACCATAAAATCGCGAATAGTAGGAAATTCCGAAATCTTTTTAATCGTAGCAATTAGTTGATTAATGTTTTGATATAGCCCTTATACAAATGTCCCAAACGATTTCTAACTCAGAGAGGGGTATATCATTCGTTTGAATTGAAAGAAATTTAAAATGCAAATTGTAATTCTTTTAAAAAATTAAAGTATTGTACTTTCTTTTGTATAAGTAAAAACTGTCTACATAAAAAATTCTTAGGTTACTCCAATACTTTTTCGCAGAAACGAAGAATTTCATCTCGCCAATAGATTTCTACATAATTATTAATTTAGAGGTAAATTGCTTTTCAATGATTTTATTCCAATTATATATACTACAAATTTGGACAAAGTTTGGCACTCATAATTAAGCTGCTTGATGCTAATCCAAGCAAATTATTTGTTTTTATTAAGAATATTTTTAGATTTCATTATAATATCATAGTGATTCTTATCAACACTTTTTTAAAATTACTAAAAAAACTTATTGTAGTACACAATTTAAAGTTCATAAGATATTGGTCTAGTCAAATGCCAAGAAGTGGCGAAATTAGGATTACACAATCTTGAAATTGGCACAATTAGTTAAGTTTGTTTGTATTTTTCATAACCTTTGTCCGAAATTCAAGAACGTGTCCGCGATTTTTTATGTAGTTTTCGTGTTTTTACTGCAAAATTACCATTTCAGACGAGTTATTTTAAAAAGAACTTAAGAATTCTATATTTTATTGATTCAGAACGTCTAGTATATGTTCGAAACCTCTCTGGGGGTTTGAACCCAACCCCCCCCCCCCCTGAGCACGACCCTGGTGGTTTGTTTTCTCTGATGAAGCCAAATTTCCTCGCGCTGCTTACCAAATTGGTTCTAAATATTGCTGAGCGTCCATGGTGGTTTCTATAAAGGTTAAGTCTTCGACTCCTTTGCTTGAGATGCACCCCCAAAACATAACTGACGGTCCATCGTTGTAATTAGGGTTTGGGGTCCGGGAATTCCCGAATCATTTTTCCCGGGAATTCCCGGAAAAATTTGGGCGGGAATTCTCGGGAAAAAAATTTCAATTTCCCGGGAATACGGGAAATATTAAAAAAATAATTTATTTATTATGTTGATCAATAATTTAATGTTACTATATAAATTGAAATTTTTAGATGTATTTCAAATTCATATATGTATTTACATTACTGTCAATAATGAGTATTTGTTGACTATTTGTTTATATTATATTACTACAAACAAAACTTTTTAAATTCGCTAAATAGCCATATAATATCATGCCGACAATACTATGGCTTACATAAAGTAATTTTTCTTGTTTTCCTAGAATAATAGAATATCTTCTTCAAGAACAATTTACTTTGCATATGTAGCCAGAAAGAAATGGTCTAAAAATAGGAATACAATAAAAATTTTTCGCCTGGAAACTTTCAAGAGAAATCTAATAGAAATATAAATATGCTACGGTGTATTTAAATGGCCCTTTGTTAGAATTAATGACTGGACTATTTTAATATTTTTATTTTTTATGAATTTATTAAATTAATATTAATTTGTTATGTTTTTTGTCTCCAGACGAATCAATATTCTAAATTAAATGTGTCATAACATTCTCCGTCATATGAGTTATTTGTTTCCTTAATCGTTTTCAATTTTGAATCTAGTGTAGGTGCCAGTCACTACTACCTGCGATATAAATGTCCAATTCTGACGATTAATCTACAACTTTTCAAGTTTATAAAAATGTAATTTATAATCGGAATATCTAAGTTAATAATAGGATGTAATAATAGGAGCGTGATAATTCATAATCAGCACTGTAAATTCGTAACGTGAAATGTAAATTCATATTGAGAAATATAAATTCATAATAAGAAAATACTAATTGATAATGAGATATATAAATACAAAATGAGAAAATCCAAGTTGATAATGAGAAAATATAAATTCTTATTCAGTAACTCTAAAATTTATAATCGAAGCTATGTATGTACGTTTTTCTATGGATATTTTCGTAGAAACACATATTTTATCAATGTTCTCACTATAAATTTACATTTTCTCAATATGATTTTTTATTTTCTCATTATGAATTCATATTTTCTGAATATGAAAACGTATTTTCTGATTATGAATTTGGATTTTCTGATTAAAAACTTGTATATTTCATTATGAATTGGTATGTTCCTATTATGAATCAATTGTTCTCAATGAATTATGATTTATATATCTCATTATGAATTAAAATATTCTTATTATAAATTCACATTACCCATTATGAATTTATATGTCCCTAATATGAATTTACATTTCTCAATATAAATTTGTATGTTCCGAATATAATCTTGAAAAGATGTAGAGTAAAATATTTGTAAAATGAAAAATTATTTGCAAAATATTTTGACAATAACATTCGTTTTTAATTTCTAATATGACAGTATTGAAAAAAACACACCAGTTATTAAATGTTGATATTTTAAACCATATTGAACATACCTATAAATAAATTACTTTTTCCCGGGAATTCCCGGGATTCCCGATAATGAAATTTTTCATTCCCGTTTTCCCGGGAAATGAAAAAAGTCTGGGAAACCCCAAACCCTAGTTGTAATACAACATCACTTTCGTCTCGTCGCAAAATATGACGTCATCCCAATAGTCACTCATTCGGGAAACATTCATCACAGCGAAAGAAAAGCGCTTTTCTACATTATCGAAAGAAAGAACAGGTTTTTTTCTTGCTGCTCTTGATGAATATTTGTTCTTCAGAATAACTATTTCACGAGAAAAAATTACTCCACACTCTTCCTCGAGCTCCCTTGCAAGGGTTCTGGTCGAAATTTTGGGGTTTCGATTAATTTTCCTAATCATTAGGCGTTCCGCACGTTCAGTTATTTTGGGCTTAAGACCTCCTCCACGCTTTGGCTCCAATCTACACAATATTTTGACTGGCATTTGAAAAACACAATATTTGACGAAGTGATGTTATAAAACATAAAGTGATCACAACTGCCACAATCAGTGACAAAAGCAATGTAAATCATAAATAACTGTCAAAAATTAAAAAAAATGGGAGAGTTTCTTGACACTAATAAAAATGACTTTAAGATGTTCTTGTCTTATTTTTTGTTTAATACAACACGATTTTTCGTTCCTTTTTGGCCATACCCTGGCAAATGCTGTATGTAATCACAATACATATATAAAAGGAAACAAGCTAAAAACCAAAAAGTGACCTTTTCATAAAAATTATTTTGAAAATTATTATTTATTTCTAATGTGTAAACTGATTCTTGACATACTGTATCATTGTATGGTTTATAGTGTTTACAGACATTTAGTTAAGTTAAATCCAAAAGATCGTGACTGATAAAACGCTAAAACACATCGCAAAAGACGAAAACGCGATTTAAAAAATGTCAGTGGAACCCTTTTAGAATTGAGGTGAAGATATGTATTCAGGCCCGTGCGCAGGATTTTCCCCTGGGGGGGGGGGGGGGGGGTTTCATCTACACTCATAAAAAAGTTAACCCTATAATGAGTTAAAATTAACTACAATTTAGGAAACCAAGTACATTTTTACTAAATATAAGTACAATTTTACAGAAATTTTCCTAAATCTAAGTAAATTTTTCCTAAAACCAAGCAATTTTTTACTAAATTTAAGCAAAATTTTCCTAAAACTAAGTAAATATTTACTATGCCTTAGTTTCTTAGTAAAATTTTGCTGGAAATTTCCTAAAACTAAGTAAATGTTTACTCAAATCAAGTATAAATATTTACTGTCCTCAAACTGAGGACAATTTTGCTGTTTTTTTCCTCAAAACGAGTAAATTTTTACTTAAACTAAGAAAAATTTTATTTTATACAAGGAAAAAGGTGAAATTAAAATAAGTTCAATTAAACTAAAAAATCAAAAAATAGTTTTGCTTCCGAGTATGCAAAACCGATACAAAAAATGACAATATGAAATATTTCTCAAAAGTTCTCATGGCGCCTTCGCAGTGGTTGTTTTGAATAATTCATAAAGTATTTAAGAAATAAGTCTCTGCAAACGAACGAGAATTGCTTCTTAGATTAATATTCAAGAATTTTTTAAACAATTTCAAATGTATTTTATAAGTTCATTAATACTTAAATGTATTAAGAGCTCGGCATAAATTTCAGTAAAAATATTAACTTCATTTTATGAAAAAAAAAACACATTTTTAAGTTAAAATTTCCTAAATGGAATTTTTTCCATACCAAAAATTTCAGATTTTTTCTCACTAAAAACCTTAAAAATATACTTCCACATAAGTTTGAATTAACTCAATTGTAAGAATTTTTTATTTAATCCAAAGAAATGTTTTTAAATGTTTAAGTAAATCTACATTTAAAAACTAACTTTTTCAAGTAAATGAACTATTTACTATGGCTTTGAAAGAAGGAAACTTTACTCATACTTAGTTAAGTTTCCAACTTTTTAGGAAATTTCTAATGGAGCGTTTGGAAACCACTCATATTTTATTGCCAGGATCTTCGAGAAATATTCTGATACATTCGTCCGAAAGACATTGTCGACAAAATTGCATTTCAGTAATCCATCTATCAGTAAACTCAAAGGAATATGTCAGTAAAAGAAAGCAGAAAGTCTACTGAAAGAGCAGATTTTCTGCTGTAAAAAAGAGACAGCAGATTTGTATCTGCTGAGATGGCAAACAGCTGTTTTTAGTAATAGTAAAAGAAAATTCGAGCTAAACTCGCTTACGAACGCTTATATATTTCTATATTTTAATTAACAACAGACAATATTAGCAGACAGCAAACTCTTTAGCAGTGTGAATGGTGATGTAAGATTGCAGAAAACTACAGTTATGCCAAAAAACAGCTGTAATAGCAGAAAAGTGTCTGCTGATAGGCAGCAGACAATCGCTGCTTATATTAACAGACTTGTTCTCTAAGTGTGGAACTTATTTATTAAAATAGTTGCTTGAAATTACATACATACATATCGAGGGCTTATATTCATAAGTGGCTATGAACAAAAACATAACTTTTCAGGAGAGCGAAATAACTGATTTTCTCCTAAATTTGAAGAGAAATTATTAATCATTCTTCTACAGTTTAATCTAAAAAGGATTACTAATTGCTACGATTAAAAAGTTTTCGAAATTTCTTATTATTCGCGGTTTCACTTTTATATGATTAAAATTGAGCAATTTGTTGAAATTGTTGAAATAAGAATAAGATTTATTGTAAACTCTATAACATTTTTCATGAAATTTTGGCAATGTTGTATAGAAAACGAATTTTCTGTGATCTACACAGAGAATTTAAAGATTCCAGCTTCTTCCGTCAGATTGGTCGCTTGTAAGATATATGTAGCCAGTCGCGAAAATCGCTGCAATTGATGAAAAATTCAAAATTCGCCGTTGCAATTCCTTATATTTTAACTTTCTTCATTAATAATTTTGAAACTTTTCATACACAAATATTCCCCATGAAGTCAGCAATCACATGCACAAAGAAATATTTTGGTCAATATAATAAGAAGTTGCGCCGGTTTCTCAATTGGTTCATAGCCACTTTTGAATATAAGCCCTCGATATATATTTTGAAGAAATATTACACAAAAAACGATCAAATTCCTCGGCGATAAACCCTTCCGTCCCGCATTTTTCTATGATAAATGCAGAAAATTGGATATGTTTTTTGACAAAGTATGGGTCTAAATAGGATGTCTAAAGAGTTTTGGGGTTTTTAATTTATATAGGACATGAGTAACAGGATGTTTACCCAAAATCTTTATACGCATATTCCGATTTAATAAAAAATATTTGGAAATGTTTCTTCATTTTTATAATCTTAAATATTTATAAATTCGAATAAACAAATACAGTTTTTTTGTATTCGATGAAATGCAAGAAGAAACAACTTGAAATTTTAATTCCAAAAAAAAACAAATAATTGGTATTTTAGAGTTTCGTTTTTCTACGTAGATCCAAGTTACTGAATTTGTTGTTTCTCTTTTGAATAATACTTGTTACATATGTGCAAAAAAAAACTAGCTCTGAAAAATATTTGACATTAGTGATAGACTTTAAAATAAAGACCTACACGCAGAGAAAAAATGCATTTCGTAGAATCGAAAATTTAAACTCGTGAACATCGTTTTTGAGTTTCTTTTGTGGGAAAAGTTAGTTTGTTTGCGGTAAACATGTTATCAGTTGTTGTAAATTAACAAAGAGAAATGAGTTTATGTAAAGGGTGTTTTTATTGGGGTATAGAACTTTAAGTTGGCATCACTTTTTTAACTGGCGGCCATTTTGTCAGCTGTCAAGTGATTAATATTTAGTTTGGTTTGCCATTTCATCATGAACAGGTTGACAAAAGAACAACGTTTGCTAATCGTGCAAATTT
The DNA here is from genome assembly GCA_947397865.1 of Polietes domitor. Lineage (NCBI taxonomy): Eukaryota > Metazoa > Arthropoda > Insecta > Diptera > Muscidae > Polietes > Polietes domitor. Next base: position 159,439,304 of record OX377620.1, on the reverse strand, counting down.
ATTTCGAAAGTAATGGTTCAGTTCGCGAAGTTCACAAATTTATTTCGAAAGTAATGGTTCAGTTCGCAAGCTCCGTCCATTTTATGGTCGACATAATCGTCCATCAGAGCAATTTATTCGGTTAACCATGGATCGTTTTCGCACTACGTTTAATCTATGTGATAATACGCATCCGCAGAGACGTCGAACAGTGCGCACCGAAGAAACAATTGCCGTTAGGGGACTTGGAAGCCAACATTCGTGGCGTTTTTTTTTTTTTTTTTTTTTTTTCACTGAACCAACACTCAGGGGATGTCCCCTATAAATGCAGCGCATTGCGTTGGCGGAAGGAAAATACGGTATTGGAAGGAGGAAAGAGGGAGTAGTGTTTGTTGACTTTTGTTTTAAACTTCTGAACATCATAATTAGCTGGGAAGATATCTGCCGGAAGTCGATTCCACATACGGATAGTGCGGGCGAAGAACGAATTCATTCTGTAATGTGTGGTGCGGTCGGTTGTCAAATTTATAACAAATGGATGAGAATTCCTGGAAAGTCGCGTATCTCTACCGAACGTTCTCACGGGCGGTATAAGATCACGAATATCGGAGGAACAAACCCCATGAAAGTAACGATAGAACAAGGACACACAACCCACATTACGACGATGTTCAAGGGAGACAATAGAATTGGATATCCTACCATCACCTATCAACACCATCGCCCTCCTCTGGACACGGTCAAGTAGCTCTAGTGATGAAGCTGGAGCACCCGACCATATATGGGAGTTGTATTCCATCTTTGGTCTGATGTAAGTAGTGTAGATATTGAGAAGATCAGGGGGAGTGAAGTATTTCTTACACCGGTTTAAGAAGCCTAGACACTTGAATGCTTCTTTCGACATTTCAAATACATGTTTTGTCCAACGAACATCAGATTGAATTTTCATGCCTAGAACATCAAGAGTATCTGATTGCTCAATATCTACACCGTTCATTAAAATCGACGACACCGTTGGATCAGTGAATCGCTTGTGAGACAACAAGGAGCACTGGGTCTTAAGTGCATTAAAATCTACTCTATTAACTTGACCCCATTCGGAAATGGCCAGTAAATCCTGGCTGAGTGACTCATCCATCAATAGCCTTTTGTCTTCAATTTCTTGACGAGTTGGTCTATGATCGAATGAGTATGAATGACAGAGGTTGCTGTCATCGGCAAATGAGTATATTGGATTCGATGTCCGATCCAAGAGGTCGTCGATGAAAATAAGAAAAAGGGAGGGGGAAAGGACAGAGCCCTGAGGTACACCTGCGGTTAACCTATGCTCGTCGGATGAGAACCCATCTACAACAACACGTATAGTGCGATCTCTGAGGAAGCTCGATATAAATCGAGAGAAGTCACTACCAACACCAAAAGCGATAAGCTTTGATATGAGTGCGCCGTGCCAAACTCTATCAAAGGCCTTGGAGATATCTAGAGCAACGACCTTACTCTCACCAAGCTTGTGAATAGATCGATTCCACTTTTCGGATAGCAGTGTCATCAGGTCTCCCGTAGATCGATTCCTACGGAAGCCATACTGTCGATCATTAAGTAAGTCATTAGTTTCTAAATACCTCACAAGATGGTGGTTAACCATACTCTCCATAACCTTCGAGAGCGCTGAGCAAATCGCGATCGGTCGATAGTTAGCAGGATTATTAGCCTCACCTTTTTTAGGGATGGGCTGGATGTTCGCAATCTTCCAACGCGCTGGGAAAACCCCTGCACGGTATGCAAGGTTGAAAAGATTGCGAAGTGGACGGGCAAGCGTCGAAGAGCACTTACATAGGACAAGTGCTGAAATGCCATCCGGGCCCGGGGATTTATTTACGTCGAGATTTGCGAGAACCCTTTTAACTCCACGTGTTCGAAAAAAAATCTGAGGCATGGAACTAGATACATTTTCGATCACGGGGAGTGGTTGATTGCTTTCCGGCAAGGATGAATTCCTTGCAAACATTTCAGCCAATAGGTTAGCTTTGGCAACCGGGTTAGTGAATATCTGGTCATCTTTAACAAGAGTTGGGATTGATGAGGAGTTATCCTTTACTCTTCTTACAAATGACCAAAAGCTCTTACTTCCCCTGGGAGAAGAAAGAACTTTGGCACGAAGACGTTGTTCGTACAGAAACTTTTCACGTCTAAGTACCTTGGCACACATGGTTCTTGTCTGTTTGCGTAGCAGATCAGTTGTGGCATTTTTATTTAAACGCCATTTCCTGAATGCTTCCTCTTTGGATCTGACAGCAGCCTTGCATGTCTGGTTAAACCAACTTTTATTAGATGGTTTATCCGAAATAACTTTAATTGGAATAAATGACTTCATTCCAATCAAGATAATATTTTCAATCATTTCAGCCGCAGCATCTATATCGCCATTTAGAAAGCAAAGTTTCCAATTGAAATGCTGGAAAAAGTAGTTGAGCTCGGCCCAACGTGCCTTTTCATATATATATATTGTCCGCTTTGGGGCTGGGGTCGAAGCGACACGAAGAGCGGAATATGAAAAGGATGCTGAAACAATACAGTGATCCGAATTACCAAGAGGTGCTAAAACGTTAACTTCATACTTTTCAGGGTGTGATGTTAAGAAAAGATCAAGAATATTTGAGTGTTGCCCTTGGACACACGGAATGTGAGTCGGTTCATTCACTAGTTGCGTCAAATCATTATGCGCGGCAAAAAGCTCGGCGTATTGACCCTCCAGTGTTGAGTTACTCGAATGAGCAAGCCAAGAGGAATTGTGGACATTGAAATCGCCAGCAACCACAATTTCACTGCCAGGACAATCCTCTAAAATTTTTGTAATTGAATCGGAAAGGGCGTCAAAGCCATTTAGGGATACCTCCCTTTCCGCGTTTGGACTTCTATACACAAATCCGAAATGTAGTACGTGTGTTCCAATCTTGAATTTAACCCAAAGGGAGTTAAATTCTGGATTTTCTGAGCTTAAGTTATGCTGGCTCTGAAACACTATATTTTTACGTACATATACCACAAGACCTCTGTGGGGGATAAAAAGAGATAGGGTGTGATACCCAGGAATGTGAAAATCCTGTGGATCAGAATCCTCACACACCTGGGTCTCACAAAGAGCAAGAACATCGGGCCGATGGAAATGTGCGTGAGCATACACGGCAAAAAAATTCGATCTAAGCCCTCGTATGTTGGCAAATTGTATTTTAAACTTGCCAACCATTAGGATTTAAAGAAGTAAAAAAACTGAGTCAAAACATGTAACCAGAATTATCACATCTCCCTCCTTACCGTTGCTGTTCTCACCCAATGCCTAGTGTTATGCCTAAGGCATAGGGCGAACAACGACAAGAAGAGAAGATCGAAAATTCAATCACACGAAAGGGAATGGAAGAGGAAGGGGAGGGGAGCAACGAACACGCCAAGAAGGGAACATAGAACCCGTTTGTGCGGTCAGTGAAGTACGGCTACTGTAGTTGTTTTAGTCATCATTTGCTGCTCCCGCTGATGACAATGATGCCGTTGTTGTTGCTTTGTTTTGGTACGCGTCGCAGCTTTCGTTTGTTCGTTTTGTTATTTTTGCATGCAGGTATGTTTTTGTTGTTGTTATTGATTGGTTGACTATTATTATTTGGAGCACGGCGCGGTTTTTGGTTGTTTGTGATTTGTTATTGTTTTTCCTTTTCTTATTATTGTTTTGCGAGTTGAATCTTGTAATTGTTTCTATTATATGTTATTTATTTGTAATATTTTTATGTGATTTTATATAATTTAATTTGACACTATTTAGTTTAGAATAATTTATTAAGACAAACAAAAAAAAAACTTTGACGACACACAACACGGACGACAGATAAACGCATGTGCAACGGACGACGGACAAACAAACACTGTATTATAATTGCAAACTTCCAAAACATTGGAAGTAACAGAAACCGTCGTTGTTGCATCTGTGATTAAAATAGGACACATCGGTTCAGATTTAGATACAGCTCCATAAAAATATCCAATCGCAAATGTTACATCTTAGCACACTACAAGCATCAAGCTAATTATTTGCATTTATTAAGAATATTTTAGATTTCATTATGATACCATAGTGATTCTTATATACACTTTTTAAAATTACTAAACGATTTTGTTATTAAATTTCCAAACTTTTCTTGCTCTAGTCGAATGTCAAGAAGTGGTATCGGTTAATAAAAATGAAAATTTTCCGAACAATTTGGTGTCCTTTAGCGAAACTAGCACTACGCAATCTTGAAATTGGCACAATTCGTTTAGTTTGTTTGTATTTTTCATAAACTTTATCCGAAATTCAAGAATGTGTCCACGATTTTTTTCGAAACCTCTCTGCGCACTGCCCTGTATGTATCTATGAACAATATACAATCTACGAATAGCTTAGATTTCTGTAGATATGAAAACGTTAATTTTATAAATGTTGAATTGTCAATATTTATATCGAAAAATTTTCCATATTATATCCTTACTTTGATTTTAGTTTTTTATAAAATACCGCATAATTTATCATTTACGTTTTTTTGGTGCAGTATTGGCCTTTAAATGATTAAATATTTAAATACCTCTTACATCTACTAGTTATTTACGTTTCGTCCATGTTCCGCACACTAATAGGCAGTGGAGGAGTCCATCATCGCAGCAGTCTCACTTATAATTTCTCTTCAGATACGCCAGAAGACCGTGATTGGTATTTATCCTTGGTACCTGATAACATATTCTTTTTTTAGACTGGACACGTATTTAATAAGATGCAGGGCTTTTTAGATTTCCAACGAAGTTCATGTCGTCTGGGCCAACATATGACTGGATCGCAGACTTTCGTCTATTTCTCGATTAGGATATACAGGGTATTTTAAATTTCCAACGAACATCGCGCCGTATGATCGCAGAATTTCTCTCCAGATAATTACAAACATGATTTAATATTCGTGTAATTATTTCACTGACGCTCTCACGATATCAACTATATACTTTTCACATAAATGATTAATTTGACATACAAATTTATGTGTCCATTTTCATTTAGCGGCTACTTCCGCCTTATCGAAATTTTGCAGTAAAATTTAGTTTGTTTAAATAAACTTGAAACTTTGTTGCAATGTTTGATTTACGTTTTGACAGTTATGGAACGTTCTGCAGCTGCAGCTAAGTCATTTGAGACCACCTTCATGTTCTCCGGCTTTTGATAAACTACCACTTCAAGAGAGGGTAAATAAAGTAAGCCGAGATACTCAATTTGTATGTGCATGTAATGTTCAATCTGTGTATATTAGTGACGGGACAGAGTAAATGTAGTACCATTGTACCATTTTAGGTACAATGATAACAACGGAGATGTTTTGCATTTTACTTACGGGCACAAAACAAGTGTATTCTTGCAATGCTATCTTTTTTAACATACTCCATTCATAGATTACACAGAAGTCAAAATTTTATAATTCAGAATAGGTCAAATATGACCGCCACTTTTTGTTTTTTAAGGATTTGCGATATATGTATGTGATTGATTTACTACCCAGAAAAATATTTTAGAATATATATGAATATATAGTATATATATGAAGTATACTCTAATGACAATTACAACAAACACAGTAAAGAACAAACAAAGGCGTCAAGTTCGGACGGGAGGAATCTTATAGATTCTCAACCACGGAGGGGATTCAAATTGTCCCTAACTTTGTCTTACGGTTGCAGATCGGTTGGTATTGAAAGTAGACGAAATCGGCTATGAGGGAAAAGTGGGCGCTCATCGGGGTCAAAAGTGAGAGAAAAGGGGTAAAAATACACAAAAAGCGGCAAAGAACTTCCACGGTAATTTTTACTGGATTAAAAATTTTTATTATTTATTTCAGTAAATTCGGTTATTTTTGCTATCTTTCGCTGTGGTTCGTCCCAATTCCAATTTTAAGTCATGAACCTAAATTAAACAAGTAAGGAAAGGCTAAAGTCGTACAGGGCCGACTATGTGATACCCTCAACTTTCTACCCCACTACAATTGAATTCGAGGAAAAGTGATATCGTGAAGGATTTTTAAATGGGCCCTAATCATGGGCCATTGTTGCCCACTGCCATGCCACTGCCATATGTAAAATATATATAAAATAAATAATAATTTGTAAAGTTTGGCTAAAATCGGCTAAACATTTGTATGGAGGCTTTATCTGAAACTGAACAGATCTTACCCACTTTTACCATAGATATTGCTTGCTGGATTATAATGAATTGTTCCAAATTTGAGGAAAATCAGGTTAAATATGTGTGGAGGGTATAAAACAACAGTATGACTGACTGGAAGTGAACTTCCCACTACGACGTGATTAGACTTGCAAATTATAGGTAAAAATATCTAATTCCCAAATGCAATTGAAGTCAGTTTAAAATTGTCAGAGATTGTGGAACACAAACTCCATTTTTGTCTGAACTTTAACTTCATACATTTAGTAGAATTTTGTTTACCTTTTAAAAATGGTGTATTTTGTTGAAAAATCTCTGGGTTTTTCGGGATCGGGATTTCCCGTTTGTCATCCCTATTCCAACCGCTACACAATGGGACCAAACACCAATTTGAGAGGCAAAAAGTCAATTTTTGAAGTAACGTATTTTCAGAAAGTGACAATGGAAGGTTGTTGAAAATACTATAAAATGACAAAATATAAAAATTTGGATCCAGGTGGCAACTCGTTTTTTCAAACCATGCTGCCAAAGTTACTACTGTTTCTCTTGTTTCGTTCTTGAATTAGAAAATACTAACACATATATGTAAATTATATCTGTGTTTTTCATGTATGTTTACGAGTCTATAACTTTTTTAGCCGGACGTATCCGCTGAACCATATATGTGAGAAGAAATGTTAAAAGGTGCATTCCGGTTAAATGGTGGAAATGTCATTGATCTCCGCGAATTTTATCAACTAACAAGGAAGACAATGATAAAGTTGGGTGTGCCGACTATGTGATACACCTTGCGCCTATACCTAGTTTTAATAAACATGGGTGTAATATCAGTGGGTATAGTTTATACAGTTCATGTAAATTATCCAGTGAACTATAAATACATATAATGGCATAATGGCAGCGTGTTGACAAAATTTTGAAATGATCAAAAATGGAAAATTGGAATCCGGTGCCAACTAGTTTCTTGAAAGGATTAGCATCCTGTAAGTGGGTTTGGCAGTGGATTGATCAACTTAAAATTTTGCTAGAAATTTCTTCAAAAAACTACTACCATCCCACTGTAAATGGGCGTAGCCATAGGTTGTGAAACTGAATTTTTCTAAAGAACTTATGTAAGCAGCATGAGTATATGTGCGAAATTTAAAAGGTATACCTGTTTTCTAAAGTATTTTGCCTCAAAAAAATCTACTTCCAACCCATTGTAAGTAGGCGTGGCAACTAAAAAAAACTCAAATTCTTGTTTTCCTCTAAATTTGGTCATCTGCCCCGCCGTGCGCTCTTGCTGGCTCAAGGATATCGCTATTGGAGTCAAGTATGACCCACCCCCAATATTTTTTAACCCCCGCATTCTCTCTGAATATATAGGGTCCGCCATCTAACGTTTTTTTTCAACTATTCAACCGTTGGACTATTATTTGTGGGGTGCCGAGACAGCCATTTGAATGAAATTATTTTCCATTATTAACCGGAAGGATTGTACTTTCAAATAAAAAAAGAAATTTGAGACAATATTCAGTAGTTTTTTTATAGCATTTTCAAAAAAAAAAAACAGTAAGGAAAGGCTAAAGTCGGGCGGGGCCGACCCTATGATACACTCCACTTTCAATCCGAATACAATTCAATTCGGTGAAAAAGTAAAAAGGGGAAGGTTTTTTGTATCCTATAAATGTATGTGTTTGGCAAAAAATGTTAAATCAGAAAGGACATTTGTATGAGGATATATTGAAACCTGGAACGAAATAGGTGAAATATAAAATGTATAGTTTGGCCAAAATCGGTTAAACTTATGGGAGCAACATTTGAATTTGGGCTATATTTAAATCTGAACCGATCTTACCCACTTTCACCATAGTTTTGCTTAGTTAGATTATAAGATGTTGTGCCAAATTTAAAGAAAATCGATTAGAATATGTGGCATTTAAAGCGGAAAAAGTCAAATCGGGAGCGACATTTATATGGGGGCTATATCTAAATCTGAACCGATCTTACCCAATTTCTGCATAGGTGTTTCTAGTAAGATTATAAGATGTTGTGCCAAATTTAAAGAAAATCGAGTACAATATGTGGTTTCTACAGAGGAAAATGTCAAATCGGGAACGACATTTGTATGGGGGCTATATCTAAATCTGAACCGATTTGACCTATTTTCACCATAGATGTTCTTAGTTTAAATATAAGATGTTCTGCCAAATCTGAAGACAATCTGATACAATATGTGGTTTCTAGAGCGGAAAAAGTCAAATCGGGAGCGAAATTTGTATGGGAGCTATATATAAATCTGAACCGATCTGACCGATATTCACCGTGGGTGTTTCTAGTGGAAATATAAGACGTTTTACCAAATCTGAAGACAATCTGATACATTATGTGGTTTCTAGAGTTGAAAAAGTCAAATCGGGAGCGAAATTTGTATGGGAGCTATATATAAATGTGAACCGATCTGTCCGATATTCACCATGGGATTTTCTAGTGGGAATATAAGATGTTTTACCAAATCTGAAGACAATCTGATACAATATGTGGTTTCTAGAACGGAAAAAGTCAAATCGGGAGCGAAATTTGTATGGGAGCTATATATAAATCTGAACCGATCTAACACATTTTTACCACAGGTGTTTCTAGTTACAACATAAGATGTTTTGCCAATTTTAAAGAAAATCTGTTGTAATATGTGGTATCTAGAGTGAAAAGAGTCAAATCGGGAGTGAAATTCGTATGGGGGCTATATCTAAATCTGAACCGATTTTCTTCAAATTAAATAGCGTTCGTCCTTATCCCGCAAAACATCGTTGTGCAAAGTTTCATTTGGTTCTGTCTACAATTGCGACCTGTATCGTGATTACAAGAATAGATGGACGGACGGACAGACAGACAGACAGACAGACGGACATTGCTAAATCGACTCAGAAAGTGATTCTAAGACGATCGGTATAATTAACAATGGGTCTATCTCGTTTCCTTTTGGGCGTTACAAACAAATGCACAAAGACATAATACTCTCGTGGAGTGTATAAAAAGTGATTTGTTGAAATATGAGGTTTCTAGAGCGGAAAAAGTAAAACATAGGAGACATTGGTATGTGGTCCGCCATCTAACGTTTTTTTTTTCAACTATTCAACCGTTGGACTATTATTTGTGGGGTGCCCGAGGCAGCCATTTGAATGAAATTATTTTCCATTATTATCCGGAAGGATTGTACTTTCAAATAAAAAAGAAATTTGAGAAAATATTCAGTAGTTTTTTATAGCATTTTCAAAAAAAAAAAGTTATTTGGCGGACCCTATTCTTACCTCCTATCTTCAAGGTGGTCCCCATACGATTTTTTTATCATTTTTGTTATGACAGTAAGGTCCAAAACCGCCCCGGAGTCGCTCCTAGCTGGGTTAAATGTAAGACCGACCTCCACTACTTTCCATCCCAACATTTTTTCCGAACAAACTTACCCCCAATCCCCGCTCCTTAATAGAGCTCCCATACAAAAACTATTTTTTTTTTAATTTTGCCCCGAGGACGCCCCTAGTGGAGTCAAATGTATGTCCAATCCCCAATATTTTCTCAGAACGTACTTACCCTCTATCTTACCATTAAGGTGATCGCCACACATTTTTTTGTAATTTGTTAATGAAATAAATGGCTCAAAACAGGCCTCTAGTTACCCCTAGAGGGGATCCGTCTGACCAGTTATCTTAGGCGGTCAACAGCAATCAACTGCGGTACACAACAGCAATTTTTGATTTCTTTTTAAAAAATTAATAATAATATTTCTGGACTATATCCTTGTGTTATATTCCACAAAAATAAGCAGTCACAATTCGTTGTCTGAGCTAAGATCCGAATTTATCGCATGTCATTTCGAGACAAACTCTATTTTAACTTCAATAGAAAAAATAAAACAAATAAATATTCTTATACATTTCCTTGCACAGGCTTATTATTTACTAATGCGAACAACGAGAAATGAAGATTTGCACGTTATTTAAAATAAAATTGTCGAGTTGCCTATGTTTTGTCCACACCGATTTTTATAATTATCAACAAAAATGCCGATAACAAAGAAATTTTAACAATATGTGAATTATTTGAAATCTTAATGATGTATTAATGTGTATTTAAAAAATTGTTTTCTTTGTGATTCAAACAAAATTTACAAACTTAAAGTAAGTCACCCTTAGTTGTCTATGTTTTGTCCACCACTGCGCATTAACTGTTTCCGCTAAAAATGATTTACGAGAATAATTACGACATGCTGAGTTGATGGACAGGACAGAAAGGCGGACAGATAGTCAGCAGGATATGGTTAAATCTTTTTTCTCGTTTTTCTCTCTCTTCTTCCTTTTGGGGTGATACAAACAAATACATAATCCTATAATATACTGGTAGGTCCGTGGTTGTCAGAAATAATCGCTAATTTCGAAATTTCTCAAATTTGAGATTTCAATGCAAAAATGTTTAATTATGTATTTTACATTTTTTTGAAAATGAGCTCTTTCAATATCTTTTTGCAACTGTAGTATGCAATTTACTAGAAACTGTGAAGAACGGCAGTTGGAGAGATTTGCGACGACTTGCGGTCGCGAGTAATTTTAATTGTACCACATTTTCCGTTTACCATCACTGATAAACACACACACAGATTGGATGCCGCAGACACAAACATATTGAGTATCTAGGCTAATTTTTTAACAACTGAAGTGGCAGTTTGTCACAAGCCAGAGAGCAAAGTTGTGGCCTCAAATATTTCTTTTAAGCCTGTATAACATTTTCAATTTATCTAAACGAAAATCAAATTTGATAAAAGTCGGTTGCGGTTTATTAAAACTTTTAAAAATGTTAATAAATATTTACCTTTACGCAAAAGAAAACAGTGACCGCAATAAATTAAACGCTTTCGATAACATTAGTGGTCGCTAAATTAGAACAGAATGAATATTACGATTACATGACAAATTTATAAATTGTGTGAAAAATATTTGAAATATGCGGAGTATCGTAGTGAAATTTAAAAAGAATTCAAAGTATTCATTTGAATTTGTTTCAATTTTAATATTTTTAATGACTTTACAACAATTTTAGTAAAACAGTGATCACCATAAATTACATGATTTCGATAAAATGATAATAGCTGCAAAATTTAACTTGCTACAAAGACTTGACTTTAATAAAACAATAAATTATGCGAAAAATACTTAAAATATTTGGAATATCGGTGAAATTGTTCACTAAAAACTATAAGAAATATTCAAACAAATTTTAAAAATGATCACATATTAACTCAAAGATATTTAGAATGTAATAATATGCAGAAAGTTAAAGGCACGGATAAATACATTACATTTGAGAGATATCATATGTCGGAAGGCGTCCGTGAAATACCTACGCCAATATTGAAGAAATGTATTAATTTATTAGCAGACAAACTGTCTTGTGTACGGAGAGTGCTTATATCACAACCTGCGAATTATGTGTATCTAAGCAGAAATATTTAAACTGAAAAAATCTTTGAAGCAGAGCATAAATATGAAATAATACACAGGTTATTCTGACTGGCGAGGTTGAAAAGGGAATATTTGAACGAGATGACCAAGACATTACTTATCTATTGGTATGCGGAACAAGGAACTATACATAGGGCGAAAAGTAAATAGTCAATTGTATATATAATGTTGTATAATTTATATGCTATAATGAGGTACAGAGGTTATCCTCCACAAAAAAATCTAAGAGAATACTAGGAATAGAAAAAAATATTTATCAAAGCATTGCCAATTCCCTAAATTAAAGCACTAACTGGCGACATAAAAATTTAAAAAATAAATACAATATTTATATAAGTATGTATGTATGAATAAAACAACATTTTAATTTATAAGTTGTTATAAATCTACGTTTTGTCAGTATGTTGTCCAATGTATCATCATAACTATCATAATGTTTTACATAAATGTACAGAACAAACCCTATATTTAAAATCTGTCTATAACACGGTCCCCTGTGTTATAAGAGGGTGCAAAAGGTGGCATCTAAAACTTCCCACTTTAGATATTTTTTCAAGTAAACTTTCAAACGCCGATGCACATATACCCACATATATATTTATCAACTCCACCAGAATCATTAGGGCAACCCATGACATTGTTTTTCGGTTATCTGGGCATCATTGTCTGCTCCCTTCTGGAGCAGACTGTTTCAGAAAAATTGTCATATTTTATTTGCCACAAGCTGATTTTTCCGCTTAACAGTATTTGATCGATAATTTGTCAAGATTTTAGAATTTTTCGAAAAATGGCTCTGATTGCAGAAAAAAGCTAACTATGTGATGTTAACCATCTTAGAACAATGTTTCAGTGAGTAAAATTTTTTAGTTTCCGGTTTAATTAGTTAACTCTTAAACCCATAACACAAATTTATAATGAAACAAGCAAGGAAAGGCTAAAGTCGGGCGGGGCCGACTATATGATACCCTCCATTTTCTACACGTTTACAATTGAATTCGGTAAAAAAGGTGATATTGGGAACGATTTTTATATGGGTACTCTATAGAGTACCCTTTTTTCCGCTCAATAGAGCGGAAATTTCACTGTCAAATTGACAGTGAAATTAGTATGGGAGCTATATCTAAATCTGAACCGATATCGCCCACTTTCACCATAGATGTATCTAGTTGAAATATAAGGTGTTGTGCCAAATTTGAAAAAGTTAAACTATCTGGTTTCTAGAGCGGAACAAGCCAAATCTGTAGCGAAATTTTATTGCGGTTATTTATAAATCTGAACCGATCTGACCCAATTTCATCACAGATGTCTCCAGTTGAATTATAAGGTACTGTACCAAATATGACGAAAATGGGTTAAAATATGTGGTCTCGGGCGTAAAAAGTCAAATCATGAGCGACATTTGTATGGAGGCAATATCTAAATCTGAACCGATTTACTTCAAGTTAAATAGGGTTCTTGGGCTGCAGAATTTGTGCCAATTTTTCTTAGTAGCGGACGATAATTGCGACCAGCACTTTGATTACAACAATAGATGGACGAACGGACATGACTAAATCGATTCAAAAAGTTATTCTAACTCGATCAGTATACTTAACAATGGGTCTATCTCGCTTTCTTTTGGATGTTACAAACAAATGCACAAAGACATAATACCCTAGTGCAGGGTATAAAAATAAAATTCTGACAGAAATCTCTTGTGACAAATAAAACACGACAATTATATCGATGAATTTTTGTCTACAATAATAATGGTGATTAAAATTAAAAAATGGGGCAACTCAATATACATATATTAATGAAACTTGATGACTTAGAACAATTCGATAATGAACTTTTATTTTGTTAATGGACTTTTACGACTCACTTAAATCGGTTAAACATTTGGGAGCAACATTTATATTTGGGCAATATCTAAATCTGAACCGATCTTACCCACTTTCACCATAGTTTTTTAGTTGGATTATAAGATGTTGTGCCATTTTGAAAGAAAATCGGGTGCAATATGTGGCTTCTAGAGCGACAAAAGTCAAATCGGGAGCGACATTTGTATGGGGGCTATATCTAAATCTGATATCTTATCTTACCGATCCACAGGTGTTTCTAGTTGGATTATAAGATGTTGTGGCAAACTTAAAGAAAATCGGGTACAATATGTCTTTTCTAGAGCGGAAAATGTCAAATCGGGAGCGACATTTGTATCGGGGCTATATCTAAATCTGAACCGATCGTACCCAATTTCTCCATAGGTATATCTAGTTGGATTATAAGATGTTGTGCAATTTTTAAAGAAAAACGGGTACAATATGTGGCTTCTAGAGCGGCAAAAGTCAAATCGGGAGCGACATTTGTATGGGGGCTATATCTAAATCTGAACCGATCTTATCCAATTTCTGCATAGGTGCTTCTAGTTGGATTATAAGATGATGTGCCTAATTTAAAGAAAATCGGGTACAATATGTGGTTTCTAGAGCGGAAAATGTCAAATCGGGAGCGACATTTGTATCGGAGCTATATCTAAATCTGAACCGATCTTACCCAATTTCTGCATAGGTGTTTCTAGTTGGATTATAAGATGATGTGTGTAATTTAAAGAAAATCGGGTACAATATGTCTTTTTTAGAGCGGAAAATGTCAAATCGGGTGCGAAATTTGTAGGGGGGCTATATCTGAATCTGAACCGATCTTACCCAATTTCTGCATAGGTGCTTCTAGTTGGATTATAAGATGATGTGCCTAATTTAAAGAAAATCGGGTACAATATGTGGTTTCTAGAGCGGAAAATGTCAAATCGGGAGCGACATTTGTATGGGGGATATATCTAAATCTGATATCTTATCTTACCGATCCAAAGGTGTTTCTAGTCGGATTATAAGATATTGTGCCAAATTTAAAGAAAATCGGGTACAATATGTCGTTTCTAGACCGGAAAATGTAAAATCGGGAGGGACATTTGTATGGGGGCTATATATAAATCTGAACAGATCTTATCCAATTTCAGCATAGTTGGATTATAAGATGTTGTGCCAAATTTAAAGAAAATCGGGTACAATATCTGGTATCTAGAGTGGAAAATGTCAAATCAGGAGCGACATTTGTATGGGGGCTATATCTAAATCTGAACCGATTTGCCTCAAATTAAATAGCGTTCGTCCTAGATGCACAAAACTTACTTGTGCCAATTGTTAAGATCCGACTATAACTGCGACCTGTAATTTGATTAGAACAATAGATGGACAGACAGACAGACATTGCTAAATCGACTCAGAAAGTGATTCTAAGCCGATCTGTATAATAAACGACGGGTCTAACTCGTATCCTTTTGGGTGTTATAAACAAATGCACAAAGACATAATACTCTCGTGGAGTGTATAAAAAATTAACAACGTTCTATTATATGATAACACCAAAATATTTTTGTGGCATATAATTGCTGACAAAATCTGTATAATAAAAATGAAATGATGTTCGTTGGTAATCGCATCACTTGAGAACGGCTGAACAGATTTGGCAGATCTTTGTTACAAACTATTCGTGGTAGTCCGAACTGGGTTTTAAGATGAAAAAACTTTTGGATAGTTGACCGCAAAATAGGAATATTTGTAAAAAACTGAAAGTGTCTTTTTCTATAGAATTTTTGAATTAACTCAAGGCTATAAGTCTCAATGTTCGTTATGATTCTGTGAACGTTTTCGGAACACAAAAGTTCAGATAATTATAAAGAAAATTCAGAAATTTTGGACAAAATGCAAAAAAGCTTTATATTTGATGCACTTTTTGTCAGAACTGACGATAGGGACGCCATATTTTGTTGATTCATTTTGATTTTGTTCATAATTCCAGTTCATAATCAGTCATCAAATAAACAGGGAAATTCAGTTACACTTATTTCATGTATTTTCACCGATTCGAACCAAATACAAAGGATACATTTTTGAAAATTCACAATGAGGAAGACATGTGATTAATTAGCCAAACTAGGAAAGGCAGCGCTACACAACCCGATGCACTAAGCATTTAATCAAGAATTAGAATGCAATGCAAAACCAATGTGAATGCGATGCACTGTGAGTATAATATGCTTTCGGAACCTACGGCTAATGAACGATTGATTGAACTATAGTGATTTTCTTCTTGGACGCTCTCGGTCTTTTTTGATCGTACCAATTTTGGCAAACATTCGCTCGCAAAATTAAAGCGATGCTTGCTTCATCAGGAATTTCAGCTGCGTTCTTTGAAGACTGCCGAAATGCACTCAGATTGCGATGAATATGGAAATTAACGAAACTCCATCGTGCAACCTTTCAAAGATCTGATGTGGCCAACGTTTTGACCGTCCGGAGGGGTGTACTATGGCGCACTGTTGGTTCAATGATTCTGTTGGAAGGTGATTTTCGATTTGCATTATGGGCAATTCCACTGCAATTTCCAGCTGACGAACAGAATCATGTGTTGTGGAACCACCAATCTGGAGTACTTTCAAAACAATTGCTGAGCATTTGCACTAGAAAATTCTGTTGATATTGCGAAGGTTGATATTTTGTTTTTTTTTTTCAGTTCGTGTTCCATACGTTGATCCATATCATGTGTTGTTGGGCGAAAATAGTATATGGCTGCGAAAAACATTGAATTGGAGAAATTGGAAAGTTTCTAGAGAAAATTATATTGACAACCGCAGACTATCGCCTCAGAATCATCAGTTAATACCAGATTAGTTTTTGCAATGACACTGGGATGTGGGGAAATTAAAGAATAACATATTGAAGAAACGCTACTTAAAGGCAAGCACAAAGATGAAGACATTTTGAGAGCACACTCCGCTGTTAAATCGGCAATTAACGTACGACACTCATGAAAGTTTTGAACGATGGAATTGTAGTGATTATCCTCTGGACGATCATATCATCGTGTATATTTTGGCTATGATTCTCTCGCAGAATTTACCGCCTTCATCTGAAATTGCAGCTAAATTGTTGAAAAAGTTCGAACAGCCCATTCAGCAATCGAATTGCCGTTGAATACGCATATTAAAGAGCTTCCAACGTACAAACTGTCAAATGCCAAATAAAAACTAGACAGGCGATTTTTATGCAACAGTATATTTTGACAGGATGACTATAATTGAATGGCGATTTCACACAAATGAATCTCATGATCTCAATATTAAAAAATCGATATAACCAATATTATTATAATACAACAATATAATATTATAAAGACGACAGGCGATTTTTATGCAACAGTATATTTTTTTATCAGGATGATTATAATTGAATGGCGATTTCACACAAATGATTCTCATGATCTCAATATTAAA
Source organism: Polietes domitor (assembly GCA_947397865.1). Lineage (NCBI taxonomy): Eukaryota > Metazoa > Arthropoda > Insecta > Diptera > Muscidae > Polietes > Polietes domitor. The sequence continues at coordinate 159,422,290 of OX377620.1, read as the reverse complement.
AAATCGATATAACCAATATTATTATAATACAACAATATCATATTATAAAGACGACAGGCGATTTTTATCCAACAGTATATTTTGACAGGATGATTATAATTGAATGGCGATTTCACACAAATGATTCTCATGATCTCAATATTAAAAAATCGATATAACCAATATTATTATAATACAACAATATAATATTATAAAGATAAAAAATATAATTTGAATAAAATCCGCTGTCTATTAATGATTTTGCGGTGATTTTTACCAAGCACTACCAGTGAAACCACTATACTACACTACACTCTCTAAACTAAATTAATTAGAATTTTTGTGGAAAACATCACGACATTTAAAATACATGAAATAGAAAATACCTTCTTGAAACTGTCAATGGCAAAATCACCGCATTATATTCCACTTCGATTTTTCCAGTTCACCGTATGAAAAATGAAACTCATGCGAAAGGTGTGCCTAAACATTGTTCAAAATCCAGTTAAGCGAACGTGCAGACACTTCCATTGGCGCAAGCTGAATTAGATCGTATCATTAATTTGAATATCTATGCCAGCAAACGTTAATCGATACAAGAACATATTTTTCTGATCCCAGGTTTACTTAAATATTTGAAATGGCTTTTCAAAAAATCATACGAAAATTACAAACAAACTAATTGAAATATGGACAGGAAAATGTTTGTCGGGTCAGCTAGTAGGGAATATTTGTGACAGAATTGATTTAAATTTGTATTTTTGCAACAATTGCAGCTTTTTTTGCAACTTACTTATATGTTACAAACCATATTGTCTTAATACACATGCAAAAAATCAGTCGGAACCATTGGATAGTTCGAGAGAAAATTACAAAACAAAAATGTCATTTATGCAAATCATTTTAACCATATCTCCCGCGAAAATGAATATTTTGCAAAAATATCAAAAAAAAATCAATTTTTTTGTTGAAAAAGATCGATCTTCCAAATAACATGAACCAATTTTAACCCTAGTAATTTTATTGTACAAGTTGGCGTGGAATTTTGCTATTTAAGCATGAAGAGCCCCCACTAAAAATTTCCAATAAATTTTTTGTAGAACATTTTAATCCTTAAATGTCCTTTTTGAAAGAATTCTTTTGATTATCTCGAAAAAAGTCTCAAAAGCCATAAAGAGATGAGCTAGAGGGTTAAGATCTTCCACAAAAATTATCCTCTTAAAATTCCGCAATATAGTTCTGACAATAATAATTCTCTCACAGATTAAGTTACAACACTTTTCTAACATTATATTAACTCCCTTCGACCGAAAACTCAGACCAGCTGGACTATAAGTTTATTCTACAAAAATTATCTACTTAACATGCACTTTCAGAAATATATTGTTCCATACAAAAAGTCCTAATTTGTTGGACAGTGTAATTGAACTTAAAGTAGTGCATCATTGTAGTGCCAACATTGACGAATCATAAAATACAAACTAAATTCAATAATGCCAAGACATCAAAAAATCGCAGCAACGAGGAGAACAAACGTGCCAAATTTCATATAAATCAAAATGTCCAAAAATGCAGTTCTTTGTGCCGATTTATTTTGGAATCACCCATGTATGTATGAATGTATGAAATGGTATATCGCATTATTACTTATGAATATACGTATGATGGAAAAAATAAAGTTGGCTTAAAGCTTAGTTGTTGTTATTCTGTCGTGGTTGTTTCTGTGGATCTTTATTTGGTAACATAACTTTACTTTTAGAGTAAAGGACGTAGAGAAGTCGATGAGGACAGTGCGATTGCAGTGGGAATTTGGGGGAGGTATTTTTTATCGGTTTCCTTAACGTCGCGAGTATAATGCGGTAAGAAATACGTTGAAACTAATTGTGATGAATTTTTTTGCTGAGCTGTTTTCTGATAAGACCGTTCGCTTTTACATTCTAACTAGTATTACAGAAGTTTCTCTACATTTAGGGTTTCGGTAATTCATGCTGCATTTATTGTGTTATTGAACTTATTTACGATGTTCTGCATATATGGTAAATAAAATTGTCTCTTTGAGAAAATATATGTTTCGGTTACGCCTCTGTGATTTCTATCCTCATAACGAGTTCACCTTTTTTAACACAGTCTGTAATGTCGGTTAATAATGTCGTACATCGAATAAAACGAAATGTCTTGTTATTAGAGAAAAAATTTCGAGTATACATCTTGTACAATTTTTGAATAAATGGCTGTTAGCTTGATAGGTGTAACAAATTTCTTAAAAATTTCGGTAACTATTTCTTATGTAAATTGGATTTTTCGTACGGTTCTCCTCTGTATATTCCTAAATGGGATTTCAACGGCGATTTTGTAATTTTTTAACTTTTATTGGCATTTGCTGCATGTTATATAGGCTTTTCCAATATGGGAGTGCCGTCATCTACATTGTGGTCATTGAAGTGAATAGTGGAAATCTTATCCAGGCCGCAGAGTATCAGCGGCAAAACTCCCAAATTTGATGCACCCAAAACTCGACTTTATTGATTGAATTTTGCAAAGAGCATTCCTATTCAGCATATCCTAAAAGATGTTGCCGATATCGCGGCTAAATATTGCTGTTGATGCATTTAAAGTTCATAAATGTCAAAATAGTTGAAAAGTTCATCATTGCCTTTATCTCGGAAACTATGTATCATAGAAAACAGTAACTCTTGAGTTATTCTTTTGCACCTCCAGACAGTGTTGACAGTGAAGGTTGTATTTATTTAGTATGATTAATTTAGTCTATATATATAAAAATGAATCTGTGTTTGTATGTTTGTTTGTTTGTTTGTTCCTTATAGCAGCCTAAACTACTGAACCGATCTTCTTGAAATTTTCACAGTATGTTCATGCTGAACCGGTGGTGAAAATAGGCTATATAAATTTTTGATATTTTCTGTGGGCGTGGCACCTCCCACACAAATTGGGGATTTATTCGTTTTTTTTATAAATTAGCATATTCGGAATACCGTTGCAGCTAGAGTCTTGAATTTTCGTGAAGGTTCACTAATTATTAGTCTGCACAGTTGTGTCAAAAAGGGGCGGTATTGGAAAAGTGGGCGTGGCACCTCCCATACAAAGTTAAAACCTATTATTGAATATTGTCAGTTCTATGACACCTAGAGTGCTGAAATTTTGTGTAAGTGCATCTAGCATCAATGTGCATAGTTGTGCCAAAAATGGGCGGTATTGGAAAAGTGGGCGTGGCACCTCCATACGAAGTTAAAACCTATTATTGAATATTGTCAGTTCTATGACACCTAGATTGCTGAAATTTTGTGTAAGTGCATCTAGCATCAATTCGCATAGTTGTGCCAAAAATGGGCGGTATTGGAAAAGTGGGCGTTGCACCTACCATACGAAGTTAAAACCTATTATTGAATATTGTCAGTTCTATGACACCTAGAGTGCTGAAATTTTGTGTAAGTGCATCTAGCATCAATTCGCATAGTTGTGCCAAAAATGGGCGGTATTGGAAAAGTGGGCGTGGCACCTCCCATACGAAGTTAAGACCTATTATTGAATATTGTCAGTTCTATGACACCTAGAGTGCTGAAATTTTGTGTAAGTGCATCTAGCATCAATTCGCATAGTTGTGTCAAAAAATGGGCGGTATTGGAAAAGTGGGCGTGGCACCTCCCATACGAAGTTAAAACCTATTATTGAATATAGTCAGTTCTATGACACCTAGAGTGGTGTAGTTTTGTGTAAGTGCATCTAGCATCAATGTGCATAGTTGTGCCAAAAATGGGCGGTATTGGAAAAGTGGGCGTGGCACCTCCCATACGAAGTTAAAACCTATTATTGAATATTGTCAGTTCTATGACACCTAGAGTGCTGAAATTTTGTGTAAGTGCATCTAGCATCAATGTGCATAGTTGTGCCAAAAATGGGCGGTATTGGAAAAGTGGGCGTGGCACCTCCCATACGAAGTTAAAACCTATTATTGAATATTGTCAGTTCTATGACACCTAGAGTGCTGAAATTTTGTGTAAGTGCATCTACCATCAATGTGCATAGTTGTGCAAAAAATGGGCGGTATTAGAAAAGTGGGCGTGGCACCTCCCATACGAAGTTAAAACCTATTATTGAATATTGTCAGTTCTATGACACCTAGAGTGCTGTAATTTTGTGTAAGTGCATCTAGCATCAATGTGCGTAGTTCTGCCAAAAATGGGCGGTATTGGAATAGTGGGCGTACCACCTCCCATACGAAGTTAAAACATATTATCGAATAGTGTCAGTTCTATGACACGTATAGTGCTCAAATTTTGTGTAAGTGCATCTAGCATCAATGTGCGTAGTTATGACAAAAATGGGCGGTAATGGAAATGTGGGCGTGGCACCTCCCATACGAAGTTAAAACCCATTTTCGAATATATGCCGTTCTATGGCAGATAAAAAACTGAAATTTTATGTAAGTGCGTCTAGCATCAATGAGCGTAACTGTGCCCAAAAAATGGGCGATATTGGAAAAAAGGGCGTGTTACCTTCCATACGAAGTTAAAGCCTATTATCGAATATATTCAGTTGAATGACAGCTACAATACTTATCTTTTGTGTGAGTGCATCTAGCATAAACCTGCGTAGTTGTGCCAGAAATGGACGGTATTGGGAAAGTGGGCGTGGTACCTCACATACGAAGTTAAAACATATTATCGAATATGGTCAGGAGGTGTCATAGACCTAGAGTGCTGAAATTTTGTGTGAGTTGATCCAGTGTAAATAGTTGTGCAAAGATGGGCGGAAAGTGGACGTGACACTTCCCATCTGGAATTAAAACCGGTTTTAGAGTATTTCGACACCGAGATGGGCGGAAAGTGGCCGTGACCCTTCCCATACGAAATTAAAACCAGTTTTTTGAGTATATTCTACAACGATATTCCTATATTGTGGTGTGAGTTTATTTAGTTGTAACCTGCTTAGACAATATGCAAATGGGCGGGATTTGAATTTGATTTTGATTCGAATTTTGTAAAATTACACGTTTTCTGTGGATTTTCTTAGCACAACAGTAAAGAAAGGTTATAAAAAGAAAAATATTCATTCGCCAACAGCCAACTTAAGTCAAGAAAACGGAAATTATATTAATTTTTTAGTTTTTGTGTTGTTTGATTAGTGAACAATTTGATTGATTTTCTATGTGTTTTTAATGTAATGTAATTTCATCTTACGAATAAAGTTTTTTGTTTAGGTAATGGAAAGGAAGAGAATCACACTTAACAAAAAATCAATTTGATTTTGACAGTTTTTCTATTCGCCGTAAACTAACGTTCTCCATGGAACATATCCATTTCTTTATTATCTCAGGGAAGAACCTTGATTATAATTGGTACATATATTACCGATCAGGACAACAATTAATAAGAAAGCAGAGTTTAATTTTACCGTTTTTTTTTTGCCTGGCGAAGCGGGCGGAGGTTCAGCTAGTACAGTATAAAGCTATATTCGCGAAGCCGACCGACCTTTTAAACCAAAGATAATGTAATACATTTTCGTTGTTCTCTGATAATATATTTTGGAAAATTTGTTTAAAACATATTTTAAGAATGTAAGATTTTATGCATGCGAGAGTTACTAAAGATGGGCCCAGATGGACACAAGAAAAAAAAAAGAATTATTTTTCGGTTTACACAAATCGGTGGTAATTTTATTACTGAACTCTGTCAGTCTTTTTGGTTTCTCTTATATTAAAGTTTCTACATACAATTTAGTTTAGTAAGCATTTTAGCTTTTGGATAAAATAATGGAGACAGATAAACAATTCTTAAGAATTTTAAAACACACTTCATTTCCGTTACGGATATTGTTGCGCAAAACAATTCCGAAGAATATGACAATTATGCTTATTGCTCAACGCATTTATTTTCAGGAGTTTGAATATACATACATTAACTACATACATACAATTATATGCCCAACATCTTGTAGATGATATGAGGCTGTTTTGTTTCTAAATATTATGTCTTTATGCAGTTATTGTTCATATTATATTCTGTGCCGTACATTTGACCACAATAAAATTGGTTTTCTATGTTTTTTATCTTTCCTTATAGGATGTTACGCTATTGCTATTAATAAGTTCGTATTCCTCGCTTATTATTTCTAAGGTCCTATTAATATGATTTGTAATAATATGGAAAAATTTAAATGTAGTGTTAGATATAACTGGAATTTGTATGTTAAAATTATATTTGTGAATATATCTTCTATATATATAAAAATGAATATGTGTTTGTAAGTTTGTGGGTTTGTTTGTTTGTACTTTATAGCAGACTAAACTACTGGACCGATCTTCTTGAAATTTTCACAGTATGTTCATGTTGAACCGGTGGTGAAAATAGGCTATATAAATTTTTGATATTTTCAGTGGGCGTGGCACCTCCCACACAAATTGGGGATTTATTCGTTTTTTATAAATTAGCATATTCGGAGTACTGTTGCAGCTAGAGTCTTGAATTTTTGTGAAAGTCCACTAATTGTTAGTCTACACAGTTTTGCCAAAAATGGGCGGTATTGGAAAGTGGACGTGGCACCTCCCATACGAAGCTAACACCTATTATTGAATATTGTCAGTTCTATAACACCTAGAGTGCTGAAATTTTGTGTAAGTGCATATAGCATCAATTTGCGTAGTTATGCCAAAAATGGGCGGGATTGGACAAATGGGCGTGGCACCTCCCACACAAAGTTAAAACCTATTATTGAATATTGTCAGTTCTATGACACCTAGAGTGCTGCAATTTTGTGTAAGTGCATATAGCATCAATTTGCGTAGTTGTGACAAAAATGGGCGGTATTGGAAAAGTGGGCGTGGCACCTCCCACACAAAGTTAAAACCTATTATTGAATATTGTCAGTTCTATGACACCTAGAGTGCTGAAATTTTATGTAAGTGCATCTAGCATCAATGTGCGTAGTTGTGCCAAAAATGGGCGGTAATGGAAAAGTGGGCGTGGCACCTCCCAAACAAATTTAAAACCTATTATTGAATATTGTCAGTTCTATGACACCTAGAGTGCTGAAAGTGTAAGTTATGGAAGTGCATATAGCATCAATATGCGTAGTTGTGCAAAAAATGGGTGGTATTGGTAAAGTGGGTGTGGCACCTCCCATACGAAGTTATAACCCATTTTCGAATATAAATTAATAACTTGTGAGTTATTTTTTAGCTCTTAGAAGAGCTTTTGTCTTTATTGAGTGTTAAAACCAAACTGAATAATTAATTTACAATTTGTATTAACGAAAGTAAAGAATAAAATTGTTGACGACGCGTAACAAACCATTCCCACTAGTTGCAGCGGCACGGGTAGCAATGTCAGCAAAATATTTATTTCGGTGGAAAATATTGCACGCGTAATAGCGTCAGCAATAATTAATTTGGGTTGTGATTGATTCATTAACCCAGCAAACAATTTTGACGTTAACACTTCCCCTTTTAATTATGAGCGTCCTCGATCATAACAACATCAAAAATATCGAATTTGTGATAGTCTTTGTATTTGCTTTTGATTCATTAAATTTGTTGAATGCAACTCGGGAAGGGACAAGTGTACTGAGGGTTGTGAAGTCATAGTTTCATTTTTCTGGTGTCTTCTTTTAATGACTATGGTCCTTATAGCAATGACAGCTATGATGAAATTACCAAATTAGTTGCTGAACTCCACTTGTTTCTAATATCCAACAGGTCAATAGCTTTGGCGTTGTTTAGATTGAGCTCTTTTATAGTTTCCAAGGTAAGCGGGTAGGGCTTCAACTTCTGACACTTGAAAATAATTATATGTCTTGTTTTCTATGGTTATTGACGCATTGTGGTACTGTAGGATAAAAGTTCCACTTAAGTTATGGGGTGCATTATTAATGTAGATGGTGTCATCAAATTGATTCAGTAGAATTATTCCGGGTAATATTTCTTCGACGGTGGGAATGTTGCTGTTTTTTATCATAGTGCAGTTGGATGGTTGGCTTTTTATAAGGTTTGTTACGCACGAGTCGTTATTTAATATTTTTATATTATCAGTACTACAAATAGTTAGTTTATTATAGGATTTACAATCTTTTTCTATTCCATAAGTACAATTTTTACATTTTAGTAATTCTTTATACGGGATTTTGTTAACAAATTTTCCAAATTTAGTAGGTTTGATTAAAAGTTTATTACAGGATTCTACAGAAGTGGTTGGGATATTTACAATGTAAATGAGAGATTTGTTACTGGAAGCTATTTTTACTTCTGAAAATTCGAAAGCTTCCTCTAGATTTGTAAATGGAATTAGATCTCTTTCGAAAATTTCTTTAACAATATTTATTTCGCTATTTGATAATATGAATGAATTTATTATTCCGCATTTTGCCCAATGTATGGCGTACTGAACATTTAATAGTTCTTCTTTTAATATTTCAATCTTAAATTTAAGTGTTGTTATAAAGTGTTCATTTGATATCTCATTTGATTTCATAAATTTTACAATTTGATTTGTTGCCTTCGCAAGGTCATTAATTTTTTCAAATGATAATTTATTGATTACTATTTGTCTATTGTTGGTTTGTAAAACATTATTAATTTTCTGTTCTATTATTTCAAAGTCATCATGGTCGGGATTACCAGCAATCCACTTCCAGGCTGATCCTATGAAATTAATTGATCTTTTAACTCTGGGTTTAATTCTTTCCAGGTTGTTTTGGAGTTGGATGAGTTCATGGGATAGGAATGGGTACAAAGGATGGGAGTGGCTCACGTTCTGTTGTAAATTCTGTTGCATTGTGTTGATTAAGACTTGATAGTTCTCCGGTTCAATTACGTGTATTAACTTTAGAGTTCCTGTTTGAAGTTTGGCGTAACCGGTATTTATAGAGATGATTTGTGAATTTGAATAATCAAGAATTTTCACTTCAGCATTCGTGAAATCAAGTATGAACCTGGAAAAAGACGTTTCCTTAATTCCTTATGTTATTTTTATGAACAATTCGACCCGATTCTGTGAGGATAGTTGTGGTTCTATTTTCTTTGACAATTTCTTCAGAATAGTTTTTGCTTAATTTTGTTCCTAGTCTGTTATTGACCTTTACATAAATTTTCTGTCCTATTTCATAGTCTTTCTGAGGCGATTTTGCTTTGTTATGAAATTCAATATCCTTTTCTTGCTTCTGCTTTATTCTTTGGATTATTTCTAACCTATCTTTCTCTAATTCATGGGGAACTGTAAAAATACGTCTGCCAAAGAAAGCTTCTACCGGTTTTCTAAGTATAGTTGAATGGATTGAATTATTGTACTCGTATAATGATCTATGAAGGAGTTCGGAGAAGGAATTGTGCGCACTTTCCGATTTAAGGCACTTCATTATTTCCGTTAAGGTCGAATGGAACCTTTCTATTTGTCCATTGACAGAGCTAGCATAAGGGGGAATCTTGAAAATCTTTACATTATATTGGTTTTCTAACATAAAAACTATTGACGTAGAATTAAAGGATTTTTCATTATCCATTACTACAATTTCAGGCATTCCAAAAGATAACAAAATTTCCCTTAATGGATCTTTAACATCTACTGTGGCCCTAGAGGATAGTAGTCTTACCTGCGCGTACTTTGAAAATTTGTCTATAGCGGTTAATATTGATTTCTTTTCGGTAATAAAAATATCTATGTGCACAATTTGGCCTGAGAACTGAGGAATAGGTGTTTCATGGAGCATAATTTTGTTAGGGTGGCGGTCATACTTGTTTTCTTTACAAACTTTGCATAATTTCGTCAATCGGATTATTTTTGCATTCATTTGTGGGAAGTAACATCTGGTCAAAATTTGTGATTTGTTCTCAGAACTACTTCTGTGAGCTCTTTCGTGTTCCCTGATGATCTCTTTTTCCTGATCTTCTTCGTTCACTAGGTCTGTTACCATAGTGCGAGTGTATTTGACTCTGTATTGACCGAAATTTTCACTAAATACTTCCTGTATTTTACCTAAAATTTTGTCAGTAGTTTTAATGCAATTGGTTACTGATGGGTTCAAGTACTTTTTAAGGATGTTTGTCAAACTATCAGCTGATATGGCCGGTTCTGAAATTGTGTGCCTATGGTACGTCAGAAAACTATTTCAAATTTATACGATGGTGTGTCTTCAGAAGATATTATAATTTGGTTCTTGAAAGCATTTAATGGAGCATCAGTAAATTGAATCAGATTTTGTGACGAGCTTTCATCACTGTGTTGTGTCGCAGTCATAGAATTTATATGGGATGCTTCCTGCGGAATTCTGGATAGGGCATCTGCGACAACGTTTGTGCTTCCGGGTTTGTACAGTAATTCGTACTTAAAGTCTTCTAAAAATGCTTTCCATCTTTTAAGTTTGTAATTGCAGTTCTTATTATTCAAAGCGTAAGTCAACGGAAGATGATCGGTAAAATTTTTCATTTTGGCTGAACCATAAAGGTAATTCCTAAGTGACTTCAAAGCCCACACTATTGCAAGTAATTCTTTTTCATTAGTTGCGTAGTGTTCTTCGGATTTTTGAAGTGTTCTGGAGAGAAAAATGATTGGTCTATCGTCTTGAGACAAGACAACACCAAGGGCATATTTAGAAGCGTCAGTGGTCAAATGGAATTCTTTGTTAAAATCAGGGTATGCTAGTAAAACATCTTCGGAAGTCAATGAGTCTTTCAATTTATTGAAAGCGCTTATTGCTTCCTCATTAAGATCCACATTAATTTTTTTTGAATGATGTTTGGACACTCGACCATTGTCCCCTCTCAAAAGTAGAGTCAGGGGTTTCGCTATTTTAGCGTAGTCCCTGATGAAACGCCTATAGAAATTTGAGAGTCCGAGAAAAGATCTGATATCCTTGAGAGTCTTTGGAACAGGAAAATTTTTTACTGCTTTTATTCTTTCGGGATTAGTCTTTATTCCCGAATCTGATATTAAAAATCCAAGGAATTCGACCTCTCTCTTAAGAAATTCGCATTTGTCTAATTGTACCCTTAGATTCGCTAGTTCTAAAGTTTGAAAATGGTTTGAAGGTTTTTTAGATGTGTGGCCTCGTCTTCTGCGAATATGATAATATCGTCTATATAGACAAAACAAATTTTCCCTATATGTTCTCTGAGGATATCATCTAATGCCCTTTGAAAAATGGATGGGGCATTTTTCAACCCAAAGGGAAGCCTTGTAAACTCGTATTTACCATTGTTTATTGAGAACGCTGTTTTCCTCATATCGCTTTCCTTCAGTGGTATTTGATGAAATCCACTTTTTAAGTCTATTACCGAGAACTATTTACTTTTCGAAAGTTGAGGCAAAATATCATTTAAATTTGGTATGGGATATTTGTCAGGTATAGTAACATCGTTTAGTTTCCGATAATCGATTACCAAACGATATTTTTTCTTCCCTGAAGCATCCGCTTTTTTTTGGCACAATCCATATAGGAGAATTGTATGGTGACCGAGATGGTCGGATTATACCATTATCAAGCAATTCTTGAATTTGACCCTCAACTTCATCTTTTAAATGCATAGGGTAGGGATAATATCTTGAATAAACTGGGATCTCATCTTTGGTAGTTATCTCACCAACAACTGTTGTTGTGAATGTCAATTTTTCGTTAGGGTCACTGAATAGCCCTTTACATTTTCCAACTATTACGTCAAGATCTGCAATTTGTTTTTCTGTCATATGGGAATTCCTAATGTCTATTGCGTAATGTCTATTTGCGTTTTGTTATTTATAATCATATAATTTTCAAAGGTGTGAAGAACAGCTTTCATTTCTCTTAAACTATCATTTCCTAAAATGCCATGAAAGGATTTTAAAGTTGGAAGTATGAAAAATTTTATGCCAGCAGTATTTTTATCAAATAGGGATATAAAAGTGTGGTGAGTGATCTCAGTTTTACCACCTACTGATTTTGCAAAAAAAAATGTCGGTGTTAGGAATAGGATTTCTTATTAGTTCAGGTCTAACGTAGTTTTTGTTGGAACCTGTATCAATAAGAAATTGAAGAATTTGGCCTGTACTCGTCCTACATTCTATATACGGTAATAACGAGTGCGTTAGTCTAAAAAATTTATATCAACGAAGTCCTCTGCCTCATTTTGTTCATCTCTGTCTTCCCACGTATAATATTTGTCAATGTATTCGTCAAGTGGTTGTAACATCCCTTCATCTTCATAATTTTCCATCACGGATTCATAGCTGTTTACATTCGGAACATTTTCTGATTCTAAACCAATAAGGAAAGGCTAAAGTCGGGCGGGGCCGACTATATGATACACTCCACTTTCTATCAGAATACAATTCAATTCGGAAAAAAGTGAAAACGGGAAGAATTTTTGTATGTTTCCTAATCATAGGCTAATATGTCCTCGTTCAATTTGTCAAATCGAAAAGAATATTTGCATCACGGCCAAACATGGAATGAAGTGACCTATTTCACAATAGGTTCTTCCAGTTCTCAATTTTAAGTAATTCGATGAAAATACATAAATATAATAAATATCCTGGGTGTTTCTCATGCAAATATAAGATATTTTGCCAAATTTGAAGAAAATCTGTTAAAATATGTGGTTTCTGGAGCGGAAAACTCAAATCAGGAGTGTAATTCGTATGTGGGCTATATCTAAATCTGAACCGATCTGGCTCATTTGGTCTGTTTCATGGGTGTTTCTAGTTTAAATAGAAGATGTTTTGCCAATTTTGAAGAAGATCTGTTAAAATATGTAGTTTCTGCAGCAGAAAAAGTCTAATCGGAAGTGAAATTCGTATGGGGGCTATATCTAAATCTGAACCGATCTGGCTAATTTTCACCGTGGGTGTTTCTAGTTTAAATAGAAGATGTTTTGGCAATTTTGAAGAAGATCTGTTAAAATATGTGGTTTCTGCAGCAGAAAAAGTCTAATCGGGAGTGAAATTCGTATGGGGGCTATATCTAAATCTGAACCGATCTGGCTAATTTTCACCGTGGGTGTTTCTCGTTGAAATATAAGATGTTTTGCCAATTTTGAAGAACATCTGTTAAAACATGTGGTTTCTATAGCAGAAAAAGTCAAATCGGGAGTGAAATTCGTATGGGGGCTATATCTAAATCTGAACCGATCTGAGCAATTTTCACCATAGGTGTTTCTAGTTGAAATGTAAGATGTTTTGCCAAGTTTGAGGAAAATCTGTTTTAATATGTGGTATCTAGAGTGAAAAGAGTCAAATCGGGAGTGAAATTCGTATGGGGGCTATATCTAAATCTGAACCGATCTGGCTAATTTTCACCGTGGGTTTTTCTAGTTGAAATATAAGATGTTTTGCCAATTTTGAAGAACATCTGTTAAAACATGTGGTTTCTACAGCAGAAAAAGTAAAATCGGGAGTGAAATTCGTATGGGGGCTATATCTAAATCCGAACCGATCTGACCAATTTTCATCATAGGTGTTTCTAGTTGAAATGTAAGATGTTTTGCCAAGTTTGAGGAAAATCTGTTTTAACATGTGGTATCTAGAGTGAAAAGAGTCAAATCGGAAGTGAAATTCGTATGGGGGCTATATCTAAATCTGAACCGATCTGGCTAATTTTCACCGTGGGTGTTTCTAGTTGAAATATAAGATGTTTTGCCAATTTTGAAGAACATCTGTTAAAACATGTGGTTTCTACAGCAGAAAAAGTAAAATCGGGAGTGAAATTCGTATGGGGGCTATATCTAAATCCGAACCGATCTGACCAATTTTCACCATAGGTGTTTCTAGTTGAAATGTAAGATGTTTTGCCAAGTTTGAGGAAAATCTGTTTTAATATGTGGTATCTAGAGTGAAAAGAGTCAAATCGGGAGTGAAATTCGTATGGGGGCTATATCCAAATCTGAACCGATTTTCTTCAAATTAAATAGCGTTCGTCCTTATCCCGAAAAACTTTGTTGTGCAAAGTTTCATTTGGTTCTGGCTACAATTGCGACCTGTACTTTGATTACAAGAATAGATGGACAGACGGACGGACGGACGGACGGAGGACATCGTTAAATCGATTCAAAAAGTGATTCTAAGTCAATCGGTATAATTAACAATGGGTCTATCTCGCTTCCTTTTGGGTGTTACAAACAAATGCACAAAGACATAATACTCTCGTGGAGTGTATAATTATAATTTCTTTGTAATTTTGTGGGTTGATATGTCTGATTAGCTGGATTTGGAGGTCTTTTTCCTACAAATCTATTGTCTTGTGCTGGTCTGTTCATGTAATTTACAATCTTAGATTGCATTGATTTGTCTACATCCATAGGTTCTGGCCTGGGTTGTGGTTTAGGTGCCGTTGGCCTTTGTGGAGGGAAATTTACGCGCTGATATTGTTGTGGAGGGAAGTTTACGTGCGGATATTGTTGTGGGGGTTTTTGGTTAAAAAATTGTGGCTGTTGTGGCATTGGTGTAGCTGTAAAATTTTGGTTGTATTGCTGTGGAGGCATTTTATATAGAAATTGTGGTTGTTGGAATTTCGCATTTTGAGATGTTTGGGGAAGAGATGGGGTAAAATTTTGATCATTGTTCTTACGAGTTTGTGGATGCGATTGAGTTTTATCATTTTTTGCGTGAGAATTTGCATATTGGGTCCTATATTGGTGGTTTTCTAGTTTCAAACACAAGTGCAGTGCTTGGGGAAGATCTGTTGGTTCCCTGATACCTAAGAGCCTTGGTAAATCGCCCTTAAGGCCTCTAATAAAGGTATTTAATGCTTTGTCCCTATATGTTTGGGTCAGAATGTCCAACGACTCGCGACTCATATCCATACAGGATAATTTATTCATTATTAATGACAAATGTGAGTACACGATTTGGTAAAATTCTTGAATTGTGCAATTTCCTTGTACTAGGGATGTCATCTGGTATTCTAGAGTTGACAAATCTCTTTTATCTGCATAATGTAAAGTTAAACAACGAGAAATACATTCCCAATTCAATGGTGTATTGTAAGATTCTAATGCGGCGTCCGCATTACCAACGATTTTATTCCTGACTACATTGAGAATACCGAAATATTTTGGTGTTCCCTTAGAAGATTCATACAATTTAAAAACTCTTTCTACACTCTTCTTCCAGGAGCTGTATTCAGCTGGATTTCCGGAGAATTCTCTAAGGCATCTGACTACGTCTGGGATTTTGTCAAGATCAGTTAAATTTCCTCTATATCTTTCCTCTATGTCTTGGTCTATTCCCGAAATATCTGCGTTTGGATTGAAAATTTCTCTAACAACATGTCGAGATTGTTCTAAACATAGTCTTAAAATTGTATCGATGTCATTTACACCATTTCTAGCCATATTAGGGTTTTGTTGGAGATTATTTTCAACTTGGGGAGGGTTTGGGATGGGAGGAGGATTTGGGATGGGCATATTTAGTATGGCATTTGCCATTTTTAAAATAATTCTTATTTATGTGAACAAAAATTTAATTTTTATTCTTTTGTGGAGACACAAAAATATTTTCTTACTTTAGTAAATTATTTAAATTTATCTTTCCTCTACTGGAGGGTCCCTTAGGATTCGCAGCAGGGTTTAAATTAATGGTTTCTTTGTAGATTTTTAATCACTTTAACTTAATCATATCTACTAGAGGGTCCCGTGGGAATCGTAGTAGTTTTCATTAATTATTAAATAGATTAACAAATCCTTAAATTATTTGTTTTTCACTTAAGCACTAGTCACAATTTTTTTTCACTTAATTACTTACAAAAATAATATTGTGTGTTTCAGCATTTCCTGGCTTTGATTGATTCATTAACCCAGCAAACAATTTTGACGTTAACATATATTCAATTCTATGACAGATACAATACTGAAATTTTGTGTAAGTGCATCTGTCATAAATGTTCGTAGTTGTGCCAAAAATGGGCAGTATTGGAAAAGTGTGTGTGGCACCTCCCATACAAAGTTATAAGCCATTTTCGAATATATTCAGTTCTATGACAGATACCATACTGACATTTTGTGCGAGTACATCTAGCATCAATGTGGGTAGTTGTGTCATAAATTTGCGGTATTGGAAAAGTGGGCGTGCTACCTCACATACAAACCTAAAACCTATTATTGAATATATTCAGTTTTATAACAGCTACAATACTGCATTTTTGGGAGTGCATCTAGCATAAACCTTCGTAGTTGTACCAAAAATGGGCGGTAGTGGGATAGTGGGCGTGGTACTTCACATACGAAGTTAAAACCTATTATTGAATATTATCAGTTCTATAAAACCTAGAGTGCTGAAAAATTGTCTGAATAGATCCAGTGTAAATAGTTGTGCAAATTTGGGCGGAAAGTGGGCGTGGCCCTGCCCATACGAAATTAAAACCTGTTGTAGAGTATATTCGACACCGAGATGCCTATATTGTTATACAAATGGGCGGGATTTGAAAGATGGGGAAATATCGCCAAAAGCCGACTTAAGTCAAGAAAACGGAAATTATATTAATTTTTTAGTTTTTGTGTTGTTTGATTAGTGAACAATTTGATTGACTTTCTATGTGTTTTGAAAGTAGTACATTCGAATTCCAGCTATTCGAGTCTCGAACGAGTCGATCACACGTTCGAGAGTCGATGTCGAATCAGCAGTTTATGTTGAGTGTGTTACCGATGCTGATGAACGGTGCTGATGAACGGTAACACAATCCGTGTTTGTTGTTGTTTCTGTCTGGAATTTATGAACGATGAACGGAAACACGCGCTGCATGAATACTGCGTTCAGCAGAATTGCAATATGAGCTTACTCGCTGATATTGACAATTAGGATATTCACAATTGCAGGTGTTGACAATTAGGGTGTTCGTGGTTGCTGGTGTTAACGACAATTAGGGTGTTCGTGGTTGCTGGTTGCCCTCTTGATTACGATCGTCCTCGATCGTTCTTAGAAGAAAGGAATATTTTGTATTCTCCGTACTCCGCTTGGTATTGATCTATTTTCTTCAGAGAGTTCGGGCATCGATACATGTATGGATGGGCTAGTGTTAATTGCAGGTAAAGAAATTGTTGGTGTGGCGGTGTTAGCCTCTTTTTTGTGTTGAAGAGGTTTGTCCTAATTATAAGAAAGATTACGGTAGACGTTAGTACTGAAGATAGACCAAAGTTAACCACTAGGCCCAATCTGTGGTTATTACTCAGGAGATCTATTGTTTCCGTGTTATTAATCTGCAGCTCCTTTAGCATGTCCAAAGATAGTGTTTCTTCCATCTTTAACTCGTGAGACCTGGGTTAAGAATCGCTGGTAGGGGTTGGAAATGCGTTATTTCGAATGAGTCAAAGACCATGTCTTGGATTTTGATTGAGGAATTATGAATTTGAAGCAGGTAAGTACCGTTAAGGCCCTGTGGTTCTCCCTTAATATAGATGGTACCATTGAATTGATTCAGAAAAATTACATCAGATGATATTTCCTCGATTGTTGGTACATGTCGGTTATCCACCACGGTGCAGTTTGAAGGTTTGCTTTTAATTAGGTTTGTCAGACATTTGACACTGTCCAGTTCGGTCAGACTGTTTTTGTTACAAATAGTTATATTATTATATGATTTACATTGATTATTTATACCATAATATGAGTTATTACAAGCTAGGACATTTTCAAAATCAATCTTATTTACATACTTTCCGAATTTGATCGGTTTAATTAGAAGTTTGTTACAAGAAATATCGGAAATAGGAAAGGTAATGATGTAAATGATGGAATTATTATCAGAGGCTATTTTGGCCTCGGCAAATTCAAAAGTTTGCTCTAAATTTACAAAGGGTATATTATTTTTGGTAATGATATCTTTTACTATGTCTATCTCATGGGGAGTCAAAATAAATGAATTTACAATTCTTACTTTCGCCCAGTGTATGGCATACTGAATGTTTATTATTTCTTCCTTTAGAATGTCCAATTTATATTTCAAGTTTTTAATCAAATTGTCCCTAGAGTTTTCATTATTATTTTTAACAATTTCATTTGTCATTTTCGTTAGCTCATTTAGCTTTTCAACTGATAATTTATTGATACTTGCTTATTGTTATTGACTAAAACATTGTTGATTTTATTTGAGATAATTTGGAAATCGTCATGGTCCGGATAACCTGCGATCCATTTCCATGCGGTTCCGGTAAAATTTAATGATCTCTTTATTCTTGGTTTTAGCCTATCTAAATGGTTTTTAATGTTATTTAATTCGTGGGAAAGGATGGGATATAGGGTATGGGATTGGTTTATACTCTGTAGGATTGTGTGCTGGATGTCGTCAACAAGTTGCTGGTAGCGATCGGGTTCGATAATGTGTACCAGTTTGAACGCTCCGGTTGGTAAAGCCGCTAGTCCATTATTAATAGTTACAATTTGGGAGTTGGAATAGTCGAGAATCTTCATCTCTGCCCTTGATGAAGCTACAATAAACCTGCAAGATAAAGATATGATAAACTTTTGATGTTGTCCTTGTGAACCGTACGCCCCGATTCTGTCAGTACTGTCGTTCTTCTGTTGTCCTTCACAATTTCCTCTCGATAACTCTTACTCAATTTGGTGCCAAGTCGTTTATTAACTTTTACGTAAATTGTCTCACCTACTTTATACTCCCTTGGGGGTATTTTACGCTTATTATGAAATTCAAGGTCTCGTGCCTGCTTTCCTTTCAATCTCTCTATAATGTCCAGTCTATCTTTTACTAATTTCTGAGCATCCGAAAAATTCCTTTTCCCAAAGAAAGCTTCCACTGGTTTCTTGAGGATTGTAGAATGAAAAGAATTATTATACTCGTATAATGATTTGTCCAATAGTTCTAAGAAGGTGCCATGCACGTTTTCCGTCTTGAGACACCGCATGATTTCTGTTAATGTAGAATGAAATGGCCAGATTCATTAACAGTACTAGCGTAAGGAGGGATCTTAAATACCTTGATCTTATACTGATTTTCAAGCATGAATATTATTGCCGTGGAATTGAAAGATTTCTCAAATTCTATTACGACTATTTCGGGTGTACCAAATGCGGAAAGTATTTCTCTTAATGTTTGTTTGATATCTGCAGCCGATCTAGAAGGCAGCAGTCTCGCTTGGGCGTACTTTGAAAACTTGTCTATCGCCGTCAGAATGGTCTTTTTCTCGGTTATATAGATATCTATGTGGACAATTTGTCCAGGGAATTGAGGGATAGGAGTCTCATTTAGCAAAATTGTGTTGGGATGACGGTCGTATTTGTTCTCTTTGCAAATTTTGCATAACTTCGTGAATCGTTTGATTTTTGCGTGTATTTGAGGGAAAAAAATTAGTAAGCATTTGGGTCTTATTTTCTGATCTATTTCTAGGGCCCTGTTATGTTCCTTAATAATTTCCCTTTCCTGGTCCTCTTAATTTTTCAGATCCGTCACCATAGTTCTGGAGTATTTTGCTCTAAACTGGGAGAAGTGGCTTTGAAAAATCTCCTGCATTTTCCCCAGAATTTCATCAGAAGTCCTAAAGCAATTGGTAACAGATGGGTTTAAGTATTTTTCCAAAATTTTGACAATCGATTCCGTTGTCAGATCGGGATCATTGATGGTGTGCCTATGATAGTTTGGGAATATTTCCTCGAAATTGTAAGGAGGCTTGTCATCTTCAGTGGTTACGATAATTTGATTCCTAAAAGCATTTATTGGGGCGTCTGTAAATTGAATCAAGTTCTGAGAGGAACTTTCATCACTGTGCTGCGTAGCAGTCATGGAATTATTTGGGAGGTCTCGACAAAGCGTCGGCTACAACATTGGCACTACCTGGCTTATATCGTAACTCGTAGTTGAAATCTTCCAGGAACGCCTTCCATCTCTTTAATTTGAAGTTCGAATTTTTGTTATTAACCGCGTATGTTAATGGCAGGTGGTCTGTATAAATCTTAAGTTTTGAGGAACCATACAGGTAGTTCCGGAGTAACTTGAGTGCCCAAACAATCGCGAGCATCTCCTTTTCGTTTGTGACGTAATGCTCTTCTGCCTTACTTAGGGTCTTGGAAAGAAATGCAATGGGTCTTTGTTGTTGCGATAGGACCGCACCCATGGCGTAATTGGAAGCATCCGTTGTTAAGTCGAATTCCAGGTCGAAATTCGGATATGCCAACATCACATCCTCTGACGTTAGTGTTGACTTCAATTTATCAAAAGCATCTACTGCATCTTGGTCAAGAGTGATATTCATCTTACCGGATATGTGCTTGGTCATGCGTCTCGCCTCCCCCCTTAAAAACATTGTCAGGGGCTTAGCTATCTTAGCGTAATCCCTGATAAAGCGTCTGTAAAAATTAGACAGCCCTAAAAAAGATCTTAAGTCTTTCAATGTCTTTGGCAAAGGAAAGTTTCTTATGGCCTCCACTTTCTTCGGATTGGTCTTGATACCGAATTCAGAAATTAAAAATCCTAAAAAATCTACCTCTCCTTTCATAAACTCGCACTTGTCCAATTGGACCTTCATGTTCGCGAGTTCGTTTGTTCGTTTCCAAGTTCTTCAAATGAGTTTACTCGTCCTTGGCAAAAATAATAATGTCGTCAATATAGACGAAGCATATCTTACCAATATGTTCCCTTAGAATGTCATCAAGCGTCCTTTGAAATAAAGAGGGAGAATTTTTTAGACCGAATGTTAATCTATTAAACTCATATTTGCCATTATTCACAGAGAACGCGGTCTTTGGTCTGTCCTTCTTCCTAAGTGGAATTTGGTGAAACCCATTCTTTAAGTCTAAGACCGAAAAGTATTTGTTCTGACCCAGTTGTTGCAGCACGTCTTTAATCTCTGGGATAGGGTATTTGTCCGGTATGGTCTCGTTATTCAATTTACGGTAATCTATTACCATTCTATATTTCTTTTGCCCCGAAGCATCAGATTTTTTTGGGACTATCCAGATTGGTGAGTTTTATGGAGACCGAGAGGGTCTAATGATCCCTTGGTCGAGCAGTTCCCTTATCTGTTTTTCCACCTCGTCCTTCAGATGCATAGGATAGGGGTAATAACGAGAGTACACCGGGTTTTCGTTTTCAGTACGAATATCTGCTATCGCCGTTGTCAATTTCTCATCTGGTTCACTGAACAATGACCTATACCTTGCTATCAAAGTCTTCAGTCTCTTTTTCTGTGTCTCTGTCAAGTGGTCCGTTCTAATGTCTATGGTGTTTACCGACTGTGAGGCTTGTTGTTTTATCTTGATTTTCAATTTGTTATTAACAAGCATGTAGCCCCTTGCAGCGTAAATAACAGTAGACAACTGTTTGAGGCTATCATTACCCAATATGCCATGAAATGATTTCAAAGTCGGTAGTAGGAAAAATTTTATGTTTCTCGAAGAGTCATTAAATAGATTGATAAAAGTATGTTGGGCTATTGCGGTCTTTCCTCCGACGGAGTTTGCATAAAATATGTTTTCGTTTGGCAACGGATTTTTTACTAGAGAAGGTTGGATGTAATTTTTGTTAGAGCCTGTGTCAATCAAAATCCTTAAAATCTGTCCTGTCTTCGTCCTACACATTCGAAATAAGGTAAGTACGAATCCGCTAGTCTAAAAAATGGATGTCTACAAATTCTTGAGTGTCAGCCTCTTCTTCATTTTGAAAAACGTCATACTGGTCTTTTAGGTAATCGTCGAAAGGTTGCAATTGTTCTTCATCTTCATAATTTTCAATCTCTTTTCCATAGTCTTGCTGGCCAAAGTTATTGCCTTCTTCCGTGTCTAAATGAAAGTTTCTCTGCATCTTTTGTGGTCTGCGTACTTGGTCGGACTGGTCCGTAGGTCTTTTCCCTTGAAACTGATTGTTTTGGTTTGGCCTATTCATATAGATGACTGCTTTAGTTTTCATAGACTGGTCAATGTCCATAGGTTCTGGACGAGGTTGGGGCTTTGGTGCAAAAGGCCTTGGAGGCTGAAAATCTGTGGCCGGGGTATATCGCTGTTGAGGATGTCTTGGTACAGATTCATTATTTTGAGCATATTGTGGCATAAATGCCAATTGAGGGTAAAACGGGATATCGCCTTGATTATTCTTACGCGGAGGCAATGTCGGATGTAGTGGTGCCTGTCTAATTTGCCTACTGGTACTTTGGTGTGAATTCGCATATTGAGCCCTATATTGTTGGTTCTCCAACTTACACAATTACAATGCTTGAGGCAAATCGGTCGGTTCTTTGATACCAAAAAGTCTAGGCAAGTCGCCCCTCAGACCCCTAATGAAGGTATCTAGTGCCTTATCCCTATATGTCTGGGTTAGCAGATCCATTGACTCACGTCCTACGTCCAAACAAGATAGTTTATTGGTAATTAGGGATAGATGAGATTAGACAGCCTGATAAAATTCCTGAACCGTGTTCTTCCCTTGTACCAAGGTTGTCATCTGGTACTCTAATGTGGTCAAATCTCGTTTGTCCGCATAGTGCAAAGTGAGGCACTTGGAGATACATTCCCAGTTAAGTGGGGTGTTGTATGATTCTAAGGCCGCGTCTGCGCTTCCAACTATTTTGTTTCTAATAACGTTTAGAATGCCAAAATACTTGGGAGTGCCCCTACAGGACTCGTACAACTTTAATATTCTCTCCACACTTTTCTTCCAGGAGCTATATTCCGAGGCATTCCCGTAGACAACGAATAACATCTGGGATCTTCTCTAATTCTCCTATATTTTCCCTGAATCGCTCTTCTATCACTTGGTCTACCCCCGAAATGTCAGCGTTCGGATTCAGTATTTGTCGAACCGTTATTCGACACTGTTGTTCGCACAATCTAGCAATTGATTCCATATCTGGGATGTTCAAATTTCTTTCAACAGGTGGTTGGGGAGGGATATTTGGATTGTTTAGAAGGTTGAGGATTGGGGGACGAATTAAATTGTTTTCATTAGCCATTTCCGTCTCAAAACCCTACACGTATAAATTTTATTTTAATATTCTGTTGAGGATGATTGAGATTTAGTTGTTCAAATTAAGATTATTTATTATATTTTTTTTGTTACTTTATTGTTCTATTGGAGGGTCCCGTAGGATTCGCAATAGTTCTAAATAGAATTTGTTATTACTTAAAGTGTAGTTGACTTATTTCTATTTTAAGTTAATAATTAAATTTTTTATCTATTGGAGGGTCCCGTAGGATTCGCAATAGGAATAGGAATCGCAATATATTTTTTCACTGTTGCCTTAAATTATTAACTTACAATAATACTGCAAAAAGCATGGTGGGAATTTGAAGTTTGACTTTGTCGTTTTTCCTTGGTCTCAGCATGCAAGTAATTCCACTCAATAGCCTGTTGACTATTTTCACTGTTTGCAGGATATGTGGCCGAAGGACACGTTGGATTGTAGCCAGAGGGTACTTTGATTGATGTCACTAGCACTGCTGTAGCCAAAGGGTACTTATTTTGTGGCTGAAGGACACGTTGGATCGTAGCCAGAGCGTTCAGCAGAATTGCAATATGAGCTTACTCGCTGATATTGACAATTAGGATATTCACAATTGCAGGTGTTGACAATTAGGGTGTTCGTGGTTGCTGGTGTTAACGACAATTAGGGTGTTCGTGGTTGCTGGTGTTAACATATATGTTCTTGTGATAGTATGTCGACTGTGTTGTTCAGAGTGTTATCATTTCTATCAGTTCTTTCGGATCCAAAATTATCTTGGGAATAATGTTCATTTTGGATAAGATTATTGCTTGTCTGCGTAAGCTTGGAGGTTGACGATGTTTGTAGTCGGTGATTGTCCTAGCATTCCCCAATTCCAGCGGAACAATTCCCAGAGTTGGTTGTATGTCTATAATTGTAGCGTCTGATTGTACCAGTACGAATCTAAAAGGAAAAAGTGACCTAAGTTAAATGTTTCCTTTTAATTTTAGATTTATGTAGTTTTTGACCGTTCGCTGTCAACAGAGTAACCCTATCGTTCTGTTTCACAGTTTTTTGAGGATCTTGGGGGTCATCTTATTCCTTCTACATTCTTTCCTGTAGACAGTCTGATTCTCGATTAGATTCTCTCATTTCTGTTCCGACTCAGTTTTTCAATGCGTCTTTCCGTGTCTTGTGTCAGTTTATTTTTTATAAGTCCGTGTAGTTCAATTTGAAAGTATTTCAATTGTTGTAAATACTCGTGTTCAGTGTTGTAATTCAAATTCATTTCAAATGTGGGTGTCCTGTCATAGAATAGTTCGAAAGGTGTTACTTTCCAATGGAGAATTTCCCGTGCTCTGTTGAAATGAAGAAGAAATCTTTTATGATAGATGCACCTTGGTCGCAAACGATTTTCTTCGGATTACGAGATTTCAAAGAGTATGCCGATTGTCTTTCATATACGGAAAAAATATTGACGCCTCAAATGTTCGTAAGTCTCTTGTATGCCTCTATGGTTGTGATTAACTTGGTATTCATTGATAACTATCCTGTTCGTCAGTGTCTACGATATCTTGTAACATGTCCTTGCAACGTATGATTTTAAACAGTTTACTATTTGCAAAATATTTAGAATATGTACTCTGAATTATCTTAAAAATCTCGTCGTCTGTCATTATGGCAGAAAGTTTATTAGGGGAAAGAAATTGTTTAAAAATGTGTAAAGTCATCTATTTTTATACGGTATAAGGCGCCTGCATTCGTATTAAGTTTTCCTTTTTTAAATATTATCTCTTAATCAAATTCCTCGAGTTTCAGCCTCCATCTTAGGTTCTTTAAGACTCATGATCCAAGTCAGACCACTGTAGTCCGTTATAATCTTAAACTTGTGTCCGAATATAAATACCTCGTGGCCCAGACAATGGCCAGAAGCTCTTTTTCTATTGTCGAACAATTCACCTGACTGTCCATTAGTGTACGACTGGCATAGCATACACGTCTATCGCTGCCAATCGGGCCTTGTGACAGAATTTCACCTAGAGCAAAATCATTTGCATCGGTGGTCAAATTGAAGGGTTTTAAAAATAAGGGTATTGAAGCAATGGATGATCATTCATTAATAAATGCTTGCATGTATCGAACGTTCGTAAGTATCGGTTATCGAGAATTACCTTCCTACCCTTCTTTAAACACTCAGTCATTGGCTTCGTTAATTTTGAAAAGTCTTGAATAATTTTCCTAACAGGCATAGAAATTACTTTATTTCCTTCTGAGTCCTGGGAATAGGGTATTGCCTTATGGCATGCATTTTCTCAGGGTTCGGATTTATTCCCTTTGTGGAAATATGCCCAAGGAATCCACATTCTTTGTGTTCATTATTCAGACTTATCTAATTGAATCTTTGGCTCTCTCAATCTTTCAAAAACTTTTCGCAATTTCAGCATGTGTTCTTGAAACGAGGTGGAGTATTAGATCTTTCAAAACGTTGTCCATTATCTGTAGGAATGTATAAGGATTATTTTAAGCCCAAAAGGCATTCTCACGAATTCAAAATGCTCTCCTTCTACTGAAAACCGCTGGCGAGATCTAATGTAGTGAAATACAAGCTTCTCCCTAATTTGTCCAATATATCAGATATATTGGGTACAGGGTACTTTTCGGTGATTGTCTTATCGTTTAATTTACGATAATCAATGACCAATATCCACTTTTTGACATTGCTAGCGTTCTTTTTCTTGGGTACAATCCATACAAGGGCACTCCAAGAAGAAAAGCTAGGTTTTATAATGCCCTGTTGTATTGTCAATCTGTCTCCGTACCTCCTCTTTATGGACGTACGGGTATCTGTACGATTTGGTAAAAACAGGGGCATCATTTGTTGTTCTAATTTGATGTTTAATCTGGTTAGAAAATGTAAGAGGTTCGCGTTCTTTGAAAAATACATCCTCGAATTTCCTACAAAGCACTAATAGAGATTTCCTCTCCTCACTATTAAAATGTTCTGTTCTTATGGATTCCATGATGTTGAAGTTATTAACTTCTACAAGATTCTGATCATTATATGGGATAGTTTTCAGTGGTTGTTCTATATAAACGATTCTCTCCTGATCAGAAGCATTTACTATTTCTACAAGACTAATCCATTCTCTTGAGGAGTAAATCCCTTCAGAAATAAATAAGTCTGGTTCTAATAAGGTCTTCCACATGAAGTAGTCGCCGTTCCGAGTATCAACTGGAACTTTCATAATGAGTTTGCAACAAGATGGAACAATAATTTTCTCAGAAATGAAATTAGCTTTGTATTGCAGTGGAATTATAGACTTCTCTGTAATAAGCGTCCTGTTACCTAAATCTACTTTAGCCCTAAGTGTGTTCACAATGTCTAGTCCTATTAAACCATCGAAATAATTAATAGAATGCAAATTTTTTTACAAATGACATGTGAGAATCATCTCCTTATAGAGGCCGGGTTTGATGTTGATAATTCGCTGCGAAGCCACTTGAAAAGACTTTTGACATGGTCGAAATCATGATCGTGGTAGTCTGCAGCCAAGTAATAAATGTCACCATGTCATTTGTAAATAAATTTGCATTCTATTAAATATAGATGCAAAATGGTCTTAAGGCAGGACAATATCCCAGTCCAAATCAAATATTGATTACAGACCAAAAAAAATACAAACGAAAAAACTAAAATAAAAAAATATTTGTTCACATTGTCGCCAACTACAATATAAATATGTGTATAAAAAAAAAAAATTAAAAAAACATTTTGCATTGCTTTTTTGGACTTAGCATCGATAAATTTTGACTTGCACTGGATAATTATCCAGTCCAAAATGTTTAACATAAAATTATTTTTTCAAAAAAATTTTTATATACTCATTGATATTGCTGTTGGCCACAATTTTAGAAAATAAGTTTTTATTTTGAGTGAAATTTTAACTTTTTATATAGGTTTTTATTATCGCAGCTTAGTTATCCAGCCTTAAAGAAAAACAGCCATATTAACATCCGTGCTGTCATCTACTTTAATCCTGCTTAAATCATCAGCATTACTATTTAGTGACCCTTTATATAATTTCGTAATCAAATTCTTCAAGTTTTAAACGCCATTTTACCAGTTTAGTTTGTTCAAACCCAGAAAATTTATACCCGATTCTGATTACTGCGTCGACAAGTCGCAAAAGTTTTACCATAATTATCATTTAGGATGACATCTTCAAACACTGAGTTAATGTTTTTTTAAGTTTTGCTTAATTTTCCGTAATAGCGTACTAGTCCAATAAATGACTATATTTGTCTATGTGTTCTTTGAATGGATTCCGTTGAAAGTATACGTCCTAAAAAGGCTATTTATTTCTTTAAGAATTCGGATTTATCGAACTGAATCCTGAAATTACAAGGTTCTTATTTTTGGAAGACCTTTTCCAGGTTTTGTTTTTTTTTGGTTTTGGAAGTGTAAAAATAATTACGTCATCCAGATATTCGAGACAAACTTTTCCTATTAGTTCCCTCTGAACGAGGTCCACGAGCCTTAGAAATGTAGAGGACACATTTTGGATACCGGCTGTGAAGGCATTCATTTCAATTGACGGAATCCACTAGCTAGATCAAGTGTAGAGAAATAATACATACATACCTATCAGATATTGTTTTTTATACACTAAGGTTATTATGTCTTTGTGCATTTGTTTGTAACATCCAGATTATTATATAGTTCACTTTCTGAGTTATTTAATTTGAAGCAAATCAGTTCAGATTTAGATATAGCCCCCATACAAATGTCGCTCCCGATAATTATTCATGTTATTCAATTCGATACATTCAGAAATAAGTAAGTCGTCGTCTAATGACGTGAAGTCAAAGAATAACGGTTTATTGTGCTTTATTTTGACTAAAAAACACAACATTTAATTTGAGTAAAAATAGTCTTTATTTTAAAATGGGGTAATGCTCAATTGATTGCACGATTGCTTCTGACTGCTTTTTTATTATTTCAATGATGGAATATGGAGACAAAAATAAATGGAATGTAGTGTGACGAAAAGTGTTGCACATGTTGTTCCAATTATAAGTCAGAGACAGTGAACTTACGTCTGTTAACGTGTATGTCCGATTGAGGCTCCGACAAAATGTAAATTCGTTTGTTCATTCTTATATAGATTAAAATAACTATAGATACAATGAAAACTATGGCTCTTATATTACTATTCATATTTAGCATATTATTGTTTAAATACACTGTCCAACAAATTACGACTTTTTGGTTGGAACAGAATAGCGACCCTATAATTTTGAAAGGGCGTGTTGATTAGATCACTTTTGTAGAAAAAGCTTATAGTCCAGCTGGTCTGAATTTCTTTTTACAGTGGATCAAAGTTTTAATTTTTTGTATTGTAAGTTAATGGAATTTTATGATGATTATTTTTGTAGAAGATCAAACCCCTCTTTCCATTTCTTCGAGAAAATCACAAAAGTCCTTTCAAAAAAGAGGGGTCACAAAATACACCAAAGATGAAAATAAAGCTATTCATACTTATATATCAAAATTACACACCATCTTATAAAATTTTCTCGAAAAAATTGTCAAATTGCCCCATAAAGAATAGAGCTAGACGATTATTATCTTCTACAAAAATAATCCACAACATAGTTTTGATCCACTGTAAAAATAAGCTTAGACCAGCTGGACTGTAAGTTTATTCTACAAAAATTATCTACTCAACATTATTTAAACCGTATGATCTAGTTAATTGACTTCGATTGCAGTTTATGCTGTTAAAGACAGAAGAAGTCTGTTCATGTATTTTATCTTTTGTTTATTGTTATTCTTGCGACATCCCAGCAAAAACTCTCATTACCAAGTAATGTGGGCAATAAGGCAAAATCAAAAACCTTCACTACTTATTTTTCGGATCCGTTTCTAATTATTTTTATAAAGGGATTGTAAAAAATAAGTACTTCCACGCACTCTTACGAAAATTTAATAAATAAGTACTTCTAAACAGTTGTAAAATAAGTGGTTTGAGGAAGATACAAAATAAGTCATTATCTATAACTAGTCAAATAATGTACTATCAATAATGGGCTTAATAAGTAATGACAACAACATTTTTATTAAATTATATATTTTGTATCGACTTGTTAGCAATCTGAATACAGAATTTAGGGCTGTTTTTCTTTAAGCCTGAATAACTAAGCTGCGATAACAACAGCACTGCTATTATCTGACTCACCATAAAAATGTAGAAAATTAATTTTTAAAATATGAAGTTCTATGAAATTTAACTTACAACTAACTACTTATTTAAACCATTATAAGGAAGTAATTATTTCATAGTTCAAAATAATGCAGGGCGTAACGAGCTGTCATTACTAAGTAATGCTAAAAATAATGAGGTGTCATTACCAAGTTTTTGCTGGGAGGCTTTACTTTTTGTTTATATGTATGAACGTATCTGCATAACCATTTATGTGTTTACGTAACTAGTGTCCGATTGGCGTTGTTGCATATTCGGGTTATGTTCTCTGCTTATTTTGGTTATTCGAGTTAGGAATTTGCTGATAGTAAAGTTTTTACTGAGTTTCCTACTGTCTGTCCATTTACATTGCCGGTCTTCATTTTGTCGTTAGTATTGTTCGAATTATTTGGCCAGAATATTTTATTGCCATAATATGCAAATTAATAACTTGTGAGTTATTTTTTAGCTCTTAGAAGAGCTTTTGTCTTTATTGAGTGATAAAACCAAACTGAATAATTAATTTACAATTTGTATTAACGAAAGTAAAGAATAAAATTGTTGACGACGCGTAACAAACCATTCCCACTAGTTGCAGCGGCACGGGTAGCAATGTCAGCAAAATATTTATTTCGGTGGAAAATATTACACGCGTAATAGCGTCAGCAATAATTAATTTGGGTTGTGATTGATTCATTAACCCAGCAAACAATTTTGACGTTAACACCTCCCCTTTTAATTATGAGCGTCCTCGATCATAACAACATCAAAAATATCGACTTTGTGATAGTCTTGGTATTTGCTTTTGATTCATTAAATTTGTTGAATGCAACTCGGGAAGGGACAAGTGTACTGAGGGTTGTGAAGTCATAGTTTCATTTTTCTGGTGTCTTCTTTTAATGACTATGGTCCTTATTGCAATGACAGCTATGATGAAATTACCAAATTAGTTGCTGAACTCCACTTGTTTCTAATATCCAACAGGTCAATAGCTTTGACGTTGTTTAGATTTAGCTCTTTTATAGTTTCCAAGGTAAGTATTTCCTCAATTTTGGATCCAGGTAATCTTGGCTGTAAAATAGCGGGTAGGGCTTCAACTTCTGACACTTGAAAATAATTATATGTCTTGTTTTCTATGGTTATTGACGCATTGTGGTACTGTAGGATAAAAGTTCCACTTAAGTTATGGGGTTCATTATTAATGTAGATGGTGTCATCAAATTGATTCAGTAGAATCATTCCGGGTAATATTTCTTCGAAGGTGGGAATGTTGCTGTTTTTTATCATAGTGCAGTTGGATGGTTGGCTTTTTATAAGGTTTGTTACGCACGAGTCGTTATTTAATATTTTTATATTATCAGTACTACAAATATTTAGTTTATTATAGGATTTACAATATTTTTCTATTCCATAAGTAAAATTTTTACATTTTAGTAATTCTTTATACGGGATTTTGTTAACAAATTTTCCAAATTTAGTAGGTTTGATTAAAAGTTTATTACAGGATTCTACAGAAGTGGTTGGGATATTTACAATGTAAATGAGAGATTTGTTACTGGAAGCTTCTGAAAATTCGAAAGCTTCCTCTAGATTTGTAAATGGAATTAGATCTCTTTCGAAAATTTCTTTAACAATTTTTATTTCGCTATTTGATAGTATGAATGAATTTATTATTCCGGATTTTGCCCAATGTATGGCGTACTGAACATTTAATAGTTCTTCTTTTAATATTTCAATCTTAAATTTAATTGTTGTTATAAAGTGTTCATTTGATATCTCATTTGATTTCATAAATTTTACAATTTGATTTGTTGCCTTCGCAAGGTCATTAATTTTTTCAAATGATAATTTATTGATTACTATTTGTCTATTGTTGGTTTGTAAAACATTATTAATTTTCTGTTCTATTATTTCAAAGTCATCATGGTCGGGATTACCAGCAATCCACTTCCAGGCTGATCCTATGAAATTAATTGATCTTTTAACTCTGGGTTTAATTCTTTCCAGGTTGTTTTGGAGTTGGATGAGTTCATGGGATAGGAATGGGTACAAAGGATGGGAGTGGCTCACGTTCTGTTGTAAATTCTGTTGCATTGTGTTGATTAAGACTTGATAGTTCTCCGGTTCAATTACGTGTATTAACTTTAGAGTTCCTGTTTGAAGTTTGGCGTAACCGGTATTTATAGAGATGATTTGTGAATTTGAATAATCAAGAATTTTCACTTCAGCATTCGTGAAATCAAGTATGAACCTGGAAAAAGACGTTTCCTTAATTCCTTATGTTATTTTTATGAACAATTCGACCCGATTCTGTGAGGATAGTTGTGGTTCTATTTTCTTTGACAATTTCTTCAGAATAGTTTTTGCTTAATTTTGTTCCTAGTCTGTTATTGACCTTTACATAAATTTTCTGTCCTATTTCATAGTCTTTCTGAGGCGATTTTGCTTTGTTATGAAATTCAATATCCTTTTCTTGCTTCTGCTTTATTCTTTGGATTATTTCTAACCTATATTTCTCTAATTCATGGGGAACTGTAAAAATACGTCTGCCAAAGAAAGCTTCTACCGGTTTTCTAAGTATAGTTGAATGGATTGAATTATTGTACTCGTATAATGATCTATGAAGGAGTTCGGAGAAGGAATTGTGCGCACTTTTCGATTTAAGGCACTTCATTATTTCCGTTGGAATGGAACCTTTCTATCTGTCCATTGACAGAGCTAGCATAAGGGGGAATCTTGAAAATCTTTACATTATATTGGTTTTCTAACATAAAAACTATTGCCGCAGAATTAAAGGATTTTTCATTATCCATTACTACAATTTCAGGCATTCCAAAAGATAACAAAATTTCCCTTAATGGATCTTTAACATCTACTGTGGCCCTAGAGGATAGTAGTCTTACCTGCGCGTACTTTGAAAATTTGTCTATTGATTTCTTTTCGGTAATAAAAATATCTATGTGCACAATTTGGCCTGGGAACTGAGGAATAGGTGTTTCATGGAGCATAATTTTGTTAGGGTGGCGGTCATACTTGTTTTCTTTACAAGCTTTGCATAATTTCGTCAATCGCTTTATTTTTGCATTCATTTGTGGGAAGTAACATCTGGTCAAAATTTGTGATTTGTTCTCAGAACTACTTCTCTCTTTCGTGTTCCCTGATGATCTCTTTTTCCTGATCTTCTTCGTTCACTAGGTCTGTTACCATAGTGCGAGTGTATTTGACTCTGTATTGACCGAAATTTTCACTAAATACTTCCTGTATTTTACCTAAAATTTTGTCAGTAGTTTTAATGCAATTGGTTACTGATGGGTTCAAGTACTTTTTAAGGATGTTTGTCAAACTATCAGCTGATATGGCCGGTTCTGAAATTGTGTGCCTATGGTACGTCGGGAAAACTATTTCAAATTTATACGATGGTGTGTCTTCAGAAGATATTATAATTTGGTTCTTGAAAGCATTTAATGGAGCATCAGTAAATTGAATCAGATTTTGTGACGAGCTTTCATCACTGTGTTGTGTCGCAGTCATAGAATTTATATGGGATGCTTCCTGCGGAATTCTGGATAGGGCATCTGCGACAACGTTTGTGCTTCCGGGTTTGTACAGTAATTCGTACTTAAAGTCTTCTAAAAATGCTTTCCATCTTTTAAGTTTGTAATTGCAGTTCTTATTATTCAAAGCGTAAGTCAACGGAAGATGATCGGTAAAATTTTTCATTTTGGCTGAACCATAAAGGTAATTCCTAAGTGACTTCAAAGCCCACACTATTGCAAGTAATTCTTTTTCATTAGTTGCGTAGTGTTCTTCGGATTTTTGAAGTGTTCTGGAGAGAAAAATGATTGGTCTATCGTCTTGAGACAAGACAGCACCAAGGGCATAGTTAGAAGCGTCAGTGGTCAAATGGAATTCTTTGTAAAAATCCGGGTATGCTAGTAAAACATCTTCGGAAGTCAATGAGTCTTTCAATTTATTGAAAGCGTTTATTGCTTCCTCATTAAGATCAACATTAATTTTTTTTGAATGATGTTTGGACACTCGACCATTGTCCCCTCTCAAAAGTAGAGTCAGGGGTTTCGCTATTTTAGCGTAGTCCCTGATGAAACGCCTATAGAAATTTGAGAGTCCGAGAAAAGATCTGATATCCTTGAGAGTCTTTGGAACAGGAAAATTTTTTACTGCTTTTATTCTTTCGGGATTAGTCTTTATTCCCGAATCTGATATTAAAAATCCAAGGAATTCGACCTCTCTCTTAAGAAATTCGCATTTGTCTAATTGTACCCTTAGATTCGCTAGTTCTAAAGTTTGAAAATGGTTTGAAGGTTTTTTAGATGTGTGGCCTCGTCTTCTGCGAATATGATAATATCGTCTATATAGACAAAACAAATTTTCCCTATATGTTCTCTGAGGATATCATCTAATGCCCTTTGAAAAATGGATGGGGCATTTTTCAACCCAAAGGGAAGCCTTGTAAACTCGTATTTACCATTGTTTATTGAGAACGCTGTTTTCCTCATATCGCTTTCCTTCAGTGGTATTTGATGAAATCCACTTTTTAAGTCTATTACCGAGAACTATTTACTTTTCGAAAGTTGAGGATATTTGTCAGGTATAGTAACATCGTTTAGTTTCCGATAATCGATTACCAAACGATATTTTTTCTTCCCTGAAGCATCCGCTTTTTTGGGAACAATCCATATAGGAGAATTGTATGGTGACCGAGATGGTCGGATTATACCATTATCAAGCAATTCTTGAATTTGACCCTCAACTTCATCTTTTAAATGCATAGGGTAGTGATAATATCTTGAATAAACTGGGATCTCATCTTTGGTAGTTACCTCACCAACAACTGTTGTTGTGAATGTCAATTTTTCGTTAGGGTCACTGAATAGCCCTTTTCATTTTCCAACTATTACGTCAAGATCTGCAATTTGTTTTTCTGTCATATGGGAATTCCTAATGTCTATTGCGTTAACTGATTGTGAAAGGCGTTGCTTGACGCGAATTTTCGTTTTGTTATTTATACTCATATAATTTTCAAAGGTGTGAAGAACAGCTTTCATTTCTCTTAAACTATCATTTCCTAAAATGCCATGAAAGGATTTTAAAGTTGGAAGTATGAAAAATTTTATGCCAGCAGTATTTTTATCAAATAGGGATATAAAAGTGTGGTGAGTGATCTCAGTTTTACCACCTACTGATTTTGCAAAAAAAAAATGTCGGTGTTAGGAATAGGATTTCTTATTAGTTCAGGTCTAACGTAGTTTTTGTTGGAACCTGTATCAATAAGAAATTGATTGAATTGAATTGAAGTCTAAAAAATTTATATCAACGAAGTCCTCTGCCTCATTTTGTTCATCTCTGTCTTCCCACGTATAATATTTGTCAATGTATTCGTCAAGTGGTTGTAACATCCCTTCATCTTCATAATTTTCCATTACGGATTCATAGCTGTTTACATTCGGAACATTTTCTGATTCTAAATTATAATTTCTTTGTAATTTTGTGGGTTGATATGTCTGATTAGCTGGATTTGGAGGTCTTTTTCCTACAAATCTATTGTCTTGTGCTGGTCTGTTCATGTAAGTTACAATCTTAGATTGCATTGATTTGTCTACATCCATAGGTTCTGGCCTGGGTTGTGGTTTAGGTGCCGTTGGCCTTTGTGGAGGGAAATTTACGCGCTGATATTGTTGTGGAGGGAAGTTTACGTGCGGATATTGTCGTGGGGGTTTTTGGTTAAAAAATTGTGGCTGTTGTGGCCATGGTGTAGCTGTAAAATTTTAGTTGTATTGCTGTGGAGGCATTTGATATAGAAATTACGGTTGCTGGAATTTCGCATTTTGAGATGTTTGGGGAAGAGATGGGGTAAAATTTTGATCATTGTTCTCACGAGTTTGTGGATGCGATTGAGTTTTATCATTTTTTGCGTGAGAATTTGCATATTGGGTCCTATATTGTTGGTTTTCTAGTTTCAAACACAAGTGCAGTGCTTGGGGAAGATCTGTTGGTTCCCTGATACCTAAGAGCCTTGGTAAATCGCCCTTAAGGCCTCTAATAAGGGTATCTAATGCTTTGTCCCTATATGTTTGGGTCAGAATGTCCAACGACTCGCGACTCATATCCATACAGGATAATTTATTTATTATTAATGACAAATGTGAGTACAGGATTTGGTAAAATTCTTGAATTGTGCAATTTCCTTGTACTAGGGATGTCATCTGGTATTCTAGAGTTGACAAATCTCTTTTATCTGCATAATGTAAAGTTAAACAACGAGAAATACATTCCCAATTCAATGGTGTATTGTAAGATTCTAATGCGGCGTCCGCATTACCAACGATTTTATTGCTGACTACATTGAGAATAACGAAATATTTTGGTGTTCCCTTAGAAGATTCATACAATTTTAAAACTCTTTCTACACTCTTCTTCCAGGAGCTGTATTCAGCTGGATTTCCGGAGAATTCTCTAAGGCATCTGACTACGTCTGGGATTTTGTCAAGATCAGTTAAATTTCCTCTATATCTTTCCTCTATGTCTTGGTCTATTCCCGAAATATCTGCGTTTGGATTTAAAATTTCTCTAACAACAAGTCGAGATTGTTCTAAACATAGTCTTAAAATTGTATCGATGTCATTTACACCATTTCTAGCCATATTAGGGTTTTGTTGGAGATTATTTTCAACTTGGGAAGGGTTTGGGATGGGAGGAGGATTTGGGATGGGCATATTTAGTATGGCAGGTCTTATTAAATTGTTTTCATTTGCCATTTTTAAAATAATTCTTATTTATGTGAACAAAAATTTAATTTTTATTCTTTTGTGGAGACACAAAAATATTTTCTTACTTTAGTAAATTATTTAAATTTATCTTTCCTCTACTGGAGGGTCCCTTAGGATTCGCAGCAGGGTTTAAATTAATGGTTTCTTTGTAGATTTTTAATCACTTTAACTTAATTATATCTACTAGAGGGTCCCGTGGGAATCGTAGTAGTTTTCATTAATTATTAAATAGATTAACAAATCCTTAAATTATTTGTTTTACACTTAAGCACTGGTCACAATTTTTTTTCACTTAATTACTTACAAAAATAATATTGTGTGTTTAACAAATCCTTAAATTATTTGTTTTTCACTTAAGCACTAGTCACAATTTTTTTTCACTTAATTACTTACAAAAATAATATTGTGTGTTTCAGCATTTCCTGGCTTGAAAGTCCGCTTGATCCTTTTTCCTAGGTGTACTAAGGGTCGGTTTCTTCCTGTCTGCCAAGGATTGTAGACCTCCTTCAGGTTTCCTTTATTGCTAAATAACACGGGGCTGCAGCCTAAGCGGGTACTTTGTGGATTTTCCGGTTTTTGTTGGGCGCCAATTAATAACTTGTGAGTTATTTTTTAGCTCTTAGAAGAGCTTTTGTCTTTATTGAGTTATAAAACCAAACTGAATAATTAATTTACAATTTGTATTAACGAAAGTAAAGAATAAAATTGTTGACGACGCGTAACAAACCATTCCGACTAGTTGCAGCGGCACGGGTAGCAATGTCAGCAAAATATTTATTTCGGTGGAAAATATTGCACGCGTAATAGCGTCAGCAATAATTAATTTGGGTTGTGATTGATTCATTAACCCAGCAAACAATTTTGACGTTAACATGCATGACCGATACTGAATAGCATCTTCTAGGCTATCCGAGTTAAGCAAGTATGGTTTTCATTGTTGCTGGATTTTTCCCTTTCAATATATTTAGGGCGCTGTGCATATTATCTCTTGCAATTTGTAAATTTTGCAAGGTTTGTTGTTCTTGTTTCACAACTTGTCTTTTATGTCGTTATAAAAGTCTATTGTATTTGCCTTAAAAGTTACCAAATTCATAAATCATGTATCCTGGTAAATTTCTAAGACGATTTAGCCATGTCCGTCTGTGTGTTGAATGCACGTTAGCGGCCGAACGAAATGAACTAGGAGGTTGAAATTTTCCGTAAATGTGTCTTATGGTTGCAGATCGGTTTGGATTGAAAGTAGGCGAAATCGGCACAGAGGGAACAAATTTTCTCTAACAAGGACTTTTTATATATTGCATTTATCTGGCTGTATAGACGCGAAACATAACTGATTTTTTCGAAAATTGTACTTTTTGGTGGAAAATGGGCCTAATGGGATAAAAATGATACCAATCAAACAGTTGTAGTTAGAATAGTAAAATTCGGTATGTACATTGCTGTGACTGCGCAGACACGAAAAATAATGATATCTTTCGATATCCGTACCTTTAGGATCAAAACGGGATAAAATTGGTACCACACAAACAGCTGTAGCTAGAATAATGAAATTCAGTGGTATATCTTCTTAAACACATACAATATGAGTAGTTCTCTACTTTTAGAGTCAACATTTAAAAAAATTATAAAAGTGGTACCATGATGTACCTATAATCATGAAATTAGATGTGTTGATTCCAATATGGACGCGAAACATAACGGATCTCTGAAATTTGTACTTTTCTTATCAAAATGATACCGTTTGTAGCTGAATCAAGAAATTGCAAATGGGAAAATGTGTCCCTCTAATGACGACTGACAGTAGCCCTAATATTTAGAGTACATTTCTGAAGATTGCTTCCTCATGTTCACTTTTTGATTACAATTGCAGTGTTATATATATATTAGTAGTTATTTCACTTCTTTGTAAAGTGGACAGCCTCTAATTTACCGGTATTACTATGGAATGCATTCCGTGGTGGAGGGTATATAAGATTCGGCCCGGCCGAACTTATCGCCTTTTTTACTTGTTCCTACTAGCTTTTTTCCTTTTTTCAGGGAACTGTTTCACAAAATTTGCCTTAGTCCAATTGACCTTTCTCTTTGACCTTCTAACCGTACGTCTTCGTTGTGAGTCTCTATTGTCTATATGTCCGCCATTTTTGTTGACTTCAGTCAGATATCCTTCAAATCATTGTATGCAATTCAACTAGTCAAAATTGGAGACGTAATCTGATGTTGACTGTACCAATTCTGTATCTCTTATAGGGAAAAGTACATTATTTAATACTTATAATTAGGCTTACTATTTTATATGATATCTATTGTGTTTGTTATTCCCAATCTTCCTTCTTGTGTTAGGTTTAGGTTAATGATCGGCTTTAACTTGGTTTAACTTTGGGTATTTGGCCAATTACAATATAAATATTTGTATCAAAACAAACTTTCAAAAAAAAAAATTATTTTGTGTTGACTTTTTGAACCATGAATTTGATCTACACTGGATTATTCAGGCTAAGTCCGAAATTTTTAACATAAAATTATTTTTTCAAAATTTGTTTTCATGTTTTAAAAATGATTTTTTAAGTCTTAAAGAAATATCTCTATTATTTTTTTTTACTTTTTAACAAAAATGGGGGGACCCTAGAAGAATATCCCTCCTACGCCAATGTAGTGATGTAATATTGACAACTTTAGTCCTTAGTATTGTAAGGTTGTCACTTTCACAGATCCTTCATAAATATGAAAAAAGCAATTTCTTTTCCGCGAATCCTACCGACTGTGCCAATTATGGTTTATTTTGTTTTATTTTGATAAAAATCACAATATTTGACTTAACTTAAAATATACTTTATTTTAAAATAATGTTTGCAATTGATTGCACGATTCTCGCTGACTGTCTTTTGCCATTTACATGATTTATATAGATACTGGAAAGAAATAATACAACTGTCCAAATAGAAACAGAAATGGAATGAAGTGTGACGAAAAGTGTTGCACATGTTGTTCCAATTATAAGTCAGAGACAGTGAACATAAATAAGTATAATGAATATTGGAGTGGTCGTAACTTCACACATCACCTTCTCTAATGTCAACTGGAAGTTTAATTAGTTGTTTTGTACGTATTTATCGCCTATATGCATTCCCAAAAATGTTGGTTTTTAAGTGCATATAAGCGGGAAATGCATATATAAAAACTCGGTTATATGCATCATCGATGCATATATAAAAGCTCAGTTAGATGCACAATCTGTGCATATATAAATACCCGGTTAGATAGATCAGAGGTGCGTGGCTCCATGAATATATATACTTATGTACATAAATATATGTTACAATATTTCTTTCAAACAAGATTTCTCTAAATTCAATTTTATTGACGGAAATTCATAAGAATATGTACGTTTAAAATAAAAATATTTGAAATTAAGTGATCACATTTAATTCATATGGTTTTAATAAATAATAATAAATAAAAAAAAAATAATAAAATAAAATAAAAATTGTTAAAAAATTAAGAGATATCATTAGAAATTACGCAAAAACTGTTCTTTATCTATATTTTTTTTTGAAAAAATTCATCGAAATTGGAGCTGCATACATCCGATTTTCTTTTCATGGGATTGCTTTAAATGCTCCAAATTCCTTATGCATAAAAGAGAGAAATGCATATAAACGAATGCTTATAAGCAAAAAATGTCCGTGCATTTTAAATGACAAAGAGAAATTGTACATGTTTCCCGCTTATATGCGGGAAATGCTTATATCCGACGTGCATATAAGCGATAAATACTGTTTATGGTGGTGGAGTATATTTTTCAGAAATCAGTGAAATAATAATACCGACGACATTTATTGTCTTCTTTCCTAAGTCCGATGCCTGGAAGTCAGAAATTATAAACCCAGAAGTACGTCAAAATATTTGTGAAACTTGAAAATTAAAAAACAATTTCATATTTCTTTGAACAAAGATAGAATAATTTTCTCATTAAATTGTTTTTTATGGAGAATAGCAAGGCGTATTTATAAAGGTGATAGCAGGAGCCCAGCTGACTGAAATTTTTTTCATTCAAAAGTAACCGAAACTGTCAAATGCAGATTTCTGAAAATCCTGCGAGTCGTATTTGTTATAGTTTTCATATTCGTTGTGTGTCAACTGGGTGTTTGTACTCCTCATTATCCTGTGTCTATGCAATTCTGAAACTGTTTATAATGTGTATTTCATTCCTATTTCCTTTCGACATTTTACCGTATTGAGTGCTTGGTTCATTTCTAAATCTAACGGAATTGTTTCCAAATTTGTAGTAACCGTTTCCCGTATCCATGGGTTCTGATTTTGTTGTTTCCTGGTGAATGTGTAATTTTCCAGAATTTGTTTGTTAATTCATTTATTGAGTTGTCGTTAAGAGTTGGAATTATGAAAATTATTCGGATTTTTGGGGTGATAATTTTCCCTGCGAAGAGGATAAGTTGATTGTATTGTGGATTTTGATATCCAGGACGTTTACCTGAATTATAGCCTGATGGTCTGCTTCACAATTTTCTGAATTATTGTTACCTGTACTTGTATTTAAATAATGTATATTTTGTTCTTTTATACAATAATCTAAAACTTAACGTAGCAACTCAGGCCTCATAGACCTAACAGTTGAAACCATTGGTTCCCTAATTTCAGAAAGAAAAACATTTAAACACTTTTTGTCTCCTAAATCCGGTTGGATTGTATATTTTCAAATGGTTTGTTGTACCGTTTCACAAAATGAATCAGAGAAGTTTTTTTTCAGAGTAATGGGATATTAAATTACCCTTCATGTCGTCCCAATTAAGGGTGTGTCATACATTTTAAGTACCTTATTCACTGTGCCTTCAATTTTCCTACGAATGGCACGAAGTATTATCTGTTCATAGGAAGTATTATCCCTTGTCCTTATGTGTAGAAGAATTTCTTCAACATTGTTTAAAAATTCATATAAAAGTCGTGATGGTGGTACCAAATTTTGGTAATCCATCATTGTGGGCAATTAGTTGTTGGTATCAGCGTCCACAATAGTGGAAAGATATTTTGATTTGTATAACCCTAGTTTCGGATATGGTATAAATCTATTTTAACCGTTCTGGTGAGATTATTACGCCAGTTTAATGTTTTTTCATATATTAATATTTTGTTTCTCTAAAGAGGTTTTTATATATGTACTAGCGGACTCGGCGGACTTCGTTCTGCCTAGAAAAGTATTGATTTAGACATTTAATGTTTTATGGTTATGTTTAAAATACAGGTTCATGATAATATTTAAAGGAGATCTGTGCGGGTAATTCATATTTATTTGAAAAAAAAAATAAAAATGTGAATAATATATGAACTACTAAATGATAAAAAGTATATACATAATTAAGAGAATGATATTCATTATAGCGGACACGGGGAACTTCATTTCACAAGCGTTGTCCTACGTCATTTCAAATTGCAGAAAATCTGTGTTCAATTGTCTTTGTTTTGAAATATTTGCTGGATGGATTACGGTCGTGTTGATTTTGAATTGTATTTACCCTCATTGAAGTACTCTGTGATAAACAATGTTTTTCGTTTTATTATCACATGCGGAAACGATCAAAGCTGATGGTTACCCGACACAGGAATATGCATTCCCGGAATGATATCTTCCTCACCTTTGAACTTTCCTTTTAGTATTCTTACGTAAATCGCATTGCTCATGAGTTTTGTGATCGCTAAACGCGTTCCGTTTCATAATTTTGATTGATTGAGAATGCCAAGCATGATGACAACTGAATCAACCTTCAATTGTAAATTGTTCAGTGGCACTCCAAGTGATCCACATCCTTGTTCTTCGCCGCTAAAATTGCTCTTTCACTCAACCAATTGTTCGATCCAATTGGCTTAATGCGTTTCTGTCGTATTCACCTGACATATTTTCAGATGTACTTGATGGACTTCACTGAATTGCAATACTCCACGTTACAATGCGCCTTCAATGTTTAGCAAAGAAGTGGCGAATACGGAACAACCCAAGAGTTGTCGACCATGAAATCATTTCCTTCCACTTTGAGTGTGATTGTTCTACCGCAATTATCAGATGATCAACGCCGATACAGTGGATAACCTTCGTGGCCTTGGAACACTGAGTCATGTTTGTAATTACGACATCATGCAGGTCTGGATCGGTTTCGGGATCAGGAATCTCGGCACATATAATGTCATCAATTTGGTCTGGTTGGATTCTTTTGACTAACCAAATGACAATATACGCATGCGGCAAGCCTCTTTTTTGCCATTGAATTGAATACGTCCAACATCGAGTATCCCCAAAGACACAATGCTTAATTATATAGTACATATCGACGCGGGATTGCTGAAACAATCGGCGAAACCGAAGCAAATAGTTGTCTACATTTTGGGGAATCATCAAATTCATTCATTGCGCTGACCTTCTTGCTGGATTCCTCACCTAAGATGATATTAGTGTCATATTGAAATGAAAGACATCATCTCCTTGCCAAAACATCAGTGGGTATTGCAATCCATCGTATGAACGATGTGTTTCGGATATTCGTTGCAATTGTCCAGAGTCGCCTGATTACCGATTTTCGCCAACAATCACAACTGCAACCTTATCTATTGTAGGAACATTAAATTGGTGTTCGTATGTTCCAGTAGATCTGCTCTGATCAAGAGTTTATAGTCATCACTTGGCATGCGATTCAACGCAGTTTTGAATAACCGAACCAATGCATGATGTTCATAGAGTAGCTGCTGCAGATCTCGAAGAATTCCTCTTTTCATTGCCGTTTTGATTGTTTAGCGTTGATCAAGATGATTTTCCGAATTGGCCATGAAGTAGATTTGAAGGAACTTATGTTGAGCGTCTTCAGGCGGTAGCAATTATCCAATTCGATGGTGAATGTGGCCTTGGATCTGTGGATTCAATGATTTGTACATGAAAAGGAAATGATGGGTTACTTTATTACTTCGAATGTCGGATTGAATACGTGTTCGTCAATAATATCTGCTCCAAATGAAGTCATTTGAAAGCATCCGTTATATTTTTGAGTGTTCGATAGAAAATGAAGTGATTCTGGTCTTTCACCATGAAGCAAAGAATGCAATGGCTTTAGTGGTAAAGGCTATGGTGGTAATTTAACCTTGTCGCAGCACAACCCAGGCGATTCTCCAGTGAACTTCAAACATAAACGGTATCTATCATGAAGAAAGCATGCTAAAATCACTCCATACAAATCGGTGATATTTCTGGAATTTTCTTGGGTATTCTTCTTGTTTGGCCCGCGACCAATCCGAATTGGTGCGAATCATCATCAATCATCGGTCCATGCGTTCTTAAGTTATAAGCGCAGTAACTAACGCCACTCACTTTTATATATATAGATTTTCATGTTTATTTTCTTTTTAATTGTATATTTATTTATTTACATATTTATTGTATGTTTGAGGGTAATACTTTTATACTTGGGGTTTTTATTGTAAAAAACACAAGTTTTTTTATTTTGTTTCCTTTATTATCAAAATGATATCTACACGTTTATTTCTTGAATTCTGCGACAGAACTAACTTATGAAATACGTATTTTGGAATTTAATTAAGAATGTAACATTTAAATTATGATTCAATGAATTTAGTTTAAAATAAAATATAATTTTATCTCTAAAGTTTGAAAAAAGAAGAGTGCCTTGGGATATTTCCCTTACTTTCATATCGGAAAATGTAACCAATCTACAATTAGTTTCATTGTTACGTATTATATCATTAATACATGTATCTTTAATGAGTTCTAGGTTTTTATATAAATGTCTTTTAGATAAATTTTGTTGGCTCTACTATTTTTGCTAATTAATATGTTTCTATCGGTTAGCAAGAGACTGTTGTTCCCCGCATTTGGAATGGGTTCAAAAGTTATTCTTGGGACAGAGTAATGATAATTGAATTTTCAAAAACTGCGGTGACTACCTTAAATTTTTATTACGCTTAATTCCTGTTCCGTTAGTAAATTTGCTGGAACAAGTTCTAGCTTATATGATTCTGTAATAAATTAATGTCGCTGTCTATCTGGTGGACATGTTCCAGGAAAGAAATTTCGTCTTCCAAGTTGTCAATTCTATTTTCTAGATTATCTTTAAATTTATTAATGTATTGTTCGATGGTGCACTGTCCGTAATTAATGTGATTTGTTATGTTAATTTGTTATGCTAATTTGGTATGATTAATTTGGTCTATTAAAAAATTTATTTTTTTTGGAATTGTAGTCTGTCGTATACGCCAAGGAATGTAATGTAGAATTTATCGAAACTTCATCATCACTATCTATTGCACCAGTCACAAATTTGAGACCTTTTACAAGAATATTAATTAAACCTCTGGTTTGGTGGGTTATAATTCTATTAATTTTGGCTTTTAGTAAGAAGCTATTTTGTATGAAATGAATTATTTGTTTAGTCGTCAGCGAATTTGAGGACAGTTCATCTATGTTCCTAGATATAAGATCCAAAGTTGGTTCGTAATTTGTTAAGTTAACGACATGAATAATTTTTCTGTAGTTGTCAATACTTCGCACCTTATCCTGCTCTATTGGTAAGTAGCCATGATTTTTCGAAAGATCTTTCACTTCCATAAGTTGTCCATTGCATGTATTAAGGATG
This sequence comes from Polietes domitor, assembly GCA_947397865.1. Classification (NCBI taxonomy): domain Eukaryota; kingdom Metazoa; phylum Arthropoda; class Insecta; order Diptera; family Muscidae; genus Polietes; species Polietes domitor. The sequence goes on along the minus strand of OX377620.1, from coordinate 159,377,796 downwards.
ACCAATATGGTCAGGATTACATTACGTTTTATTTTTTGAACATAAAGGATGTAAGACGATTTATTTTTATATACTAATTATTCTCCTTCTGTTGTTGCGTTCGGGCAATTGTAATTCGTCACTATTTTGGAATTTCTTTTTTACTCTAACATGTGGTTTGTAATATTTGAGACCGTTCCTTCTGTCAAGTATATGGCCACGATCTATTTTCTGACTGTCTATTAGGTGATATTTAGAATGATTTTTGTCTCCTCTTATTTCTTTAATAAAGTTCTTTCCTTCAGTAATTTCTTTATCTACCCGATCAATTTTGTATTATACGTTCCTTTCGTTCTCTCGTTCTTTCATGTATTTCCGGGAACTCTGATTGGTGAATCTTTCCGTTAATTAAGTCTATTGGTTTTCTATTAGTAGTACTATGTATAGAATTATTGTACAAATTAATTATACGAAGAATTTTCTCCTGCACGGTCAACAAGTCGCTGTCTTCATTATGGCGTAAGAGTCGGATATGCTCATTTATTGTATTGTGTAGGCGTTCTATATCCGCATTACTGTTTGACGTATAATGTATGTCGATGTTTTCGTGCTTGACGAATGGGTATGACTTTAAATCCTTACTCGTTATCCACCACAATCTTAGTCATTTTACCCATGATTCCAATACATTGAATTAATTTTGATCTAAACTCAGTCCATGTCCTGGAGTTTATCATAAATGCTTGAGCATATTTAGTAAATTTATCCATAAACGTTACAAACATATTTTTCTCCAATGTGTAGAACACGTCTATTAATACACATAGACGTGTTATGGACGGTTTTTGAGGGGTTTCCGTTATCTTGTACGGAATTTTTGCTTGTTTCCTAACATATTTCTCTGTTGCAAACTCCACAGTTATTAATGCATTTTGTTATATTTTCTTTCAACTTAGAGTTATAGATACTAAATTTCATTTGTGCAAATTGTGGTTATTCCTCTGTGGTTATTTCTCAAATGTTCCCCATTTATTATTTCGAGCAACTCATTTTCATCCAGTATATCAGTTAACAACTGTTTTCATCTTACATTTTTAAATAGGAATCTTGACTAAAGTTTTCTCGAACTGCGTTTATTCCATTGGGATTGCAATGGGTTTTAATCTGTAATATTTTTAATCGCTGTAATATTTTTTCTCTTGTTATTGAATATTTTCATGGTCTTTATTTTTAGGGATCCTGAGCGAACAATATCAATTATTAGTTGATTTTTGTACATATTTATTGGAGAATTTGTTTCAGGTATAATTTCTGTATTCAATTCCTCAATTAAATTTACCTCAGGAGTATTGCGTGATAATGCATCGACATTGCCGTTATACAATCCTTTTTATACCCTCCACCTCCAGGATGGGGGTATACTAACTTTGTCATTCCGTTTGTAACACCTTGAAATATCGACCTGAGACCCTATAAAGTATATATATTCTTGATCATCATAAAATTCTAAGACGATCTAGCCATGTCCGTCCGTCCGTCCGTCTGTTGAAAGCACGCTAGCATCTAAACTAAAGGAGCTAGGACCTCCAAACTTTCCATAAATGCGTCTTATAGTCGTAGATCGGTTGGGATTGAAATGGGGCGAAATCGGCCCAAAAGGGAAAAAATTTTCCCTCACAAGGACTAAAAATACCCATAATAATCCTTAATATTTTAGCGTATTTAAGCATGTTTTTCGAATATGTATGTTTATATTTGCTTGATATTTGGTATGCACATTCCCCCTATAGCAAAAACGTGCACCATAAAGTGATTCTTATTTGTAGGGAGTGAAATGGGGCAAAAAAGGGATAAAAATGGTACATATTAAACGACAAGAGCTAGAAACACGAAATTCGGTGTGTACATTCCTCTAATTGAGTAGATACATAATATAAAAGTATTTTTTCCAAATTCGTACTTTTAAGGGGTAAAATGGGAATAGAGGGATAAAAATAGTACCAACCAAACGGCTGTACCTAGAATAATGAAATTCGGTGTATACATTCCTCTGATTGCATAGACAAGTAAAATACACGGATTTTTTTAAATTCGTACTTTTTGGGGTTAAACTGAAAAAGGGGATAAAAATAGTACCATTCAAATGACCGTATCTAGAGTAATGAAATTCGGAGTATACATTCCTCTGACTACGTAGACAAGAAAAATAAAAGGTTTTTTCCAAATTCGTACTTTCAAGGGATACAATGGGTACGGACGGATAAAAATGGTACCAACCAAAAGGCTACACCTGGAATAATGAAATTCGGTGTATGCATTCCTCTGATTGCGTAGACACTTAAAATAAACTGGTTTTTAGAAATTCGTACTTTTTGGGGTTAAAATGAATAAAGGGAATAAAAACAGTACCAATTAAATGACCGCAGCTAGAGTCAAGAAATTCGGAGTATACATTCCTCTGACTGCGTAGACACGGAAAATAGACGAATTTTTCGAAATTCGAACATTTTGGGGTTAAAATTGAAAAAGGGGATACAAATAGTATCAACCAAATGACCTCAGCTAGAGTCATGCAATTCGGAGTATACATTCCTCTGATTGCGTAGAAACGGAAAATAAACGGATTTTTCGAAATTCGTACTTTCAAGGGATACAATGGTACAGAAGGATAAAAATAGTACCGACCAAACGACTACAGCTAGAATGATGAAATTCTAATTGCGTAGAAACATCAAGGGGGTAAAAATGGTACCAACCACATGGTCGCAGCTGGAATTATGTAATTCGGTGTATACATTCCTCTGCCTGCATAGACACGTAAAATAAAAAGTTTTTTTCCAAATTCGTACCTTTTTCTATTACGACAAAAATCGATTGAATCATGAAGTTAGGTTATTTTGCACTATGTACGTCTGATAATGGATTTTCAAAATTTGTACTTTTGGAATTAAAATATAATGGAAATACAACCAACTGTAGCACCCACTATCTACAAATATTTATAGTATTTAAGCTTTTTGAAAATATAAATATAAGAATGTCTATTTTTTGATTTGAAATAAATAATGGTTTGAAATAATTAAAATATTATATTTATTTATAAAATTATTTTTCAATATTTGTATTTGTTTTGGTTTGCCTATATTAAAAAATTTATATTTTCCTGTAATATTACTGCACTTCTACGAAAACCGACAACCTCTGTGGAATGCAATCCATGGTGGAGGGTATATAAAGTTCGGCCCGGCCGAACTTAACGCCGTTTTTACTTGTTTGTACTTGATAGTATAGTAAAACTCTTCTATTTTCAGTCTCCATCTCACTAGTCTTGAGTTGGGTTCCTTTATATTGAATAACCATTGTATAGGCTGATGGTCTGTCTGAATTTCGATTTTTTTACCAAAAAGATACGGACGGAAATATTTAACTGCCCATACTATGGCTAGTAACTCCTTCTCTATTGTGCTATAGTTGATTGCATACAGGATGTCCGTCTTGGGATAGAACAGCTTCTAGCGCATCAGTGTTGGGAGTAAATATCTTGTTGAAATCGGGGTATATTACACTGTGCAACATTTTTGAAGTCATTTCAAAATAACCATATTTTATATGTTCACAATTTTTGTTCTTTATGACAAGAGCTAGAACTTTGCCTCAGAGAGTAAATCAAAATTCCGAACGGTTTGCAAGATATGAGCCTGAGAATATGATCACTTTTTTCCAAAAATTACACCGAGGCCTCAAATCTCTGGGGGCCCATAAAAAAAAGTGCATGACTTTGGGAAAAAAAACACGGGTCTTTTTTTTGGTCTTTTATCATGTAGCGGTGTCCGTATATGGTTATTTTGAAATGACTTCAAAAATGTTGCACAGTGAAAGGAAAAAATCTAATTTTTGGAAAATTTTTCACTTTTGCGGCTACCTAAACGGTGTTAAGAATAATAATTAATTTGCTACCTATGGACCTGAACAGGGGAAAAAAGGTTAAAAAAAATCGATTTTTTTTAAGTTTTTTGCGATTTTGACCTTGAAGATGAAGTTTTTTTGATTTTATATGTTCACAATTTTTGTTCTTTATGACAAGAGCTTCCCTTCTTAAGAATTCAAACTTTTCCATTTGTATTTTAAGGTTTGCATTCACCAGCCGATCAAATGCCAATCTAATGGAATTTAGGTGTTCTTCCAGTGACGTGGAAAAGAGGCTAGAAAATGAAAATTGTCATATACATTTTCTACATCACTATTATCCGCAATAAGTTGTAGATGTGTGTCCATTGTCTTCATTAGTTCGAAAACACATTACTGTGGTTCCTATTCTGATTTTGAAAGGAAGAGTTTTGCAACTGCCCATTGATTCTATGGTTGCTGTTATTACTGTTTGTTGAACTATTATTTCGATTACCTTCATTCGTATAATTATTGTTCCTATATGAATTTACGTTATTGTTGCTTTTATAATTGTTATTGTTATTTTGGGTAAATCCGTTTTGGTTGGTTGTCGTTCTTCCATCGACATTATCTAAATTGGGACAAGTTGTACGATTAATATTAGTATTTTGTGCCCTGTTAGTTTCTGTCTGTCTTGATTCCTTTAGTTTACCGTAATTGGAATATCCCGCTTGGAAAAGAATGTCCATTGCATCCTCAAGAGTATTGGGATTCCTACATGTTGCCGCTGCTGGTAGAGATGTTGTTTGAATGTTGTTGTTTGTGAATGTTGGTTTCTCGTCGTCCTTTTGATTTTGTATTTAGTTCACTCTTTCACAGTTTGTTGTTTTCACAGGTTTGTTTTTAATCAATATATTTTTTTGTTATTGATCAATTAATAAGTTTGACAACTATATATTTTCACTGTTATTTATTTATCTCACTCTTTTATCTTTAGATCACTTCTTACTAATGTTCTGTTCAATAAAGAAAAATATTTTTGTTTTTTTTTGTCTTTGTTGCTGTGGGTTTTTTACTCAGTCAATAAATAACTTTACATAAACTTAGTCAATGAATGACTTTACCAATGACTGATTTCATTGGGGTATAAACGAGTATTCGTTTATACTTTTCCTTTTTTGTTTACTAATTTTAAAGTATTTTCATTGCATTAATGCATATTGTTATTCACAACCCGCTTTAAGGATATTAATATATCCTTGTACACTTTTTCAATAATTGAATTTAAATGATACCGGGTTATCCTACCGACTGCGTCACTTTTATACTTGGGTTTTTATTATAAAAAACACAAGTTTTGTATTTTGTTTCCTTTATTATCAAAACTTATGAAATACGTATTTTGTACCTTGTGTACAAAGACTTCTCTGTTTTTGGTGGCCAAAATTGCACAGCTAAAACAGTTAATGTGGGAATTTTATTATTTTAATATTCTCACCTCGTGTAGCGTAAGTTACAACGGATCATATTACTATTTAAATGCAAATAAATGTACTGCACACGTTTCCGTCCAAAGTGTGGGAAAAGCGTAATAAGCTAATTTGGAAAAATAATGAAATATTATATGATGATGGTAGGCGTTATTGTAACTGGTAATCTCGAGTGCTTCGCAATTAAGATTGCGGATATTATTTCGCTCATATTTAAGTTTCAATTACTTTTTGTGGTATATTTATTTGCTTTGTATTATTTCGTATATGTATATATATTTTTTGAGGATAATCTGCAGTGCTTCGCAACGAAGATACCATATTTATCCTTATTTTGATTTTCACATATTTTTATCGCGTATTTCTTTGATTCGTATAATTTTTATATATATTTTTCTTGAGTACATCTCGAAGATCACAGATGCTCTTTCTCTTTTACTTTATTTTCTTATCATTTCTCATGTACTTTCTTATACAGTTCTGTTCATATAGAATATTAATATGGCTTTTGTATGTATTTTCTGTTTATTTTACTTCTCTTTTGAGCTTTATAGTTGTTTTTGCTTTTCCAACTTTTTGTACCGATGTTCCTTCGAGACTAGATCCATTGAGCAATATGCCTTTGTACTTGGATTCTATCGACTGCGCCAGTTATCTTTATTGACTTAAGATGACAAGAAATTAACTATTTTCCATTTTATTGCATTTAAAAACGAAAACTATAAAATTAAAATGACTACTTAACAAATGATTTGCAGAATAAACATAATGGAACGTGGGTTAGTACATTTATGTGATTTAACTAAAGTTTTTGTATGTAAGTTCGATCTTAATTATAATTATAATATAAGGGAATGTATGTATAGATATATGAAATGTTAAATTGCATTATTACTTATGAATACATGTACGTTTAAAATAAAAAATTGGCTTTAGGGAATGGTACGTAGGATTAAAAATCGATTTTCGACCAACCATTTTTATTCCGATTTTCAAAAGCGATTAGTCCAACCTAAAAATCTTTTGTTTCGTGGTCTATTAACTTTTATATATTATAATAATATAAATTATTCAAGGTTCACTTAAATATCAAGAAATGCAAAATATTGCAGAGGAGGATTTGCGGACGTAAATGAAGAGTTGATACAATATTTCTGATATTCATACTAACATGTCCGTCTGTTTGTTGAAAGCACGCTAGCAAAATTTCCTTAAGTGTGTATTATGGTTGCAGGATTGAAAGTGGACAAAATAGACCAAGAGGGAAAAAATTTGACTAATAAGGACTGAAAATATTCTCTAATAGATTATTTAAGTAAGTTTATTGAAAAATTCTGCATTATATGCATTTGAAATTTGTTGCGTACATTCCTCTTGTAGCAAACAAATTAAAAAATGGTACCAATGAAACGACAAGAGCTAGAAACATTAAATTCGTTGTGTACATTCCTTAAATTGAGTGGACACGTAAAATAGCGTGATTTTTCGAAATTTGTCCTTGTTAGTTAAGCAATTGGAAAAGATGGATAAAAATGGAAACGACTGAAATTAAAATTATGAAATTCAGTGTTTTTAGAAATTTGTACTTGCTGCAGAATTTTGACATTCGGTGTGTACATTGCTCTGAGTGCTTAGACACGAAAAATAAAGATATCTTTTGGCATTCGTACCTTTAGGATTATTCCTATTCGAACTGAGTTTTTTAACTGCTTGCCATAGTGGAATTCGCATATACTTATGATTAAATAAAAATGCTTATTATGTCTTTTTGTCATTCTGACGAATTCCAATGAATTTCGGTTTCGAAATAATGTAAACAACGAAATAATGTAAACACAAATTAGTTGGAATTCGTCGAAATAGAAACCTCTTTAATAAATGTTCGTATGCATGAAATGATTTCTTTGGAATCATAAAATGCAACCTAAACAATTTATTAAGATGTTCTTTAATAACAAAAAAAATGTATTGCATGTATTTCAATATATGCCAAAGAAAGGTAAAAGAGTAAAGGAGAAGAAAAAGGCAAAAGAGTAAGGGAAGAGAATTAAATAATAATTCTCTGGGGTGTTATCGTAACTCCCCCTCCGTTAGATTGAGGCTCCGACGAAACTTGAAAAACTTGTACCTTTCTTTTACATAATATTGGCAAAAGTATTAAAATTACAAGCAAAATTGATATTGTTAGAGTATTGGTTGTAATATTAACAATTTTATTTTTCTTATGGCTTGTATTTAAATCATTAAAGTTTTCTTCAAAATTTAATTTGCTTAGTATATAGGTCTTCTAATTTTATTTCAACAAATGATTGATTTTCCTTTATGTTCTTAATAAGGTTAGTTATTATTATTTTTTCTTTAAATATAAATTTTTCGTTATAAAATGTTTTATTTCTAGTAAAGATATTACAATTTTGAAATCTTACGATATATGTACGGTTTACATTCAGATTGTGCTTTGCATAATTACAATTATGAGTAACATTTTCAAAAACATTTTTAAACAGGATGAATCCTGGTTTAATTTCTTTTATTTCAGTATTTTTATATTCTTTTAATGCACAACTAGCTTTATTATATTGGACAATACTTTTTATACATTCATCCTCTAAAGTTGTGAGGTCTTTAAGTGTAATTGATGTATTTAGATAATATATATTTTTGTCTTCATCTATTAGTATACGATTATTTTCTAAATATAGAGATTTATTTTCTTTATTGGGGATTGGCTCAAAAACTATTTGGGAAAATGATATGTTGGAAAATTTAGGGATGGATAGGATAATGATAATATGGTCTTCATGAAAGGAAACTGCGATTTTAGTCTTAGTATATGTTTCAAAGTCATCTACAATTTTTATTTCCCTGTCGTCTAATAGGTCTGTGGGAATTATTCCAAGTTTACTATTAAAAATTACATTTCCTATGTCATCTATATGATTTTTGAGAAGGTTGATGTCATTATCAATTTGGTAAATATGTCGGAAAAACATGACTTCGTCTTCTAATGTTGATATTCTATTCTGGATTTCATTTCGAAATTTATTTATATATTTTTCAACTACGTATTGTTGTTTATTTATATGAGACGTAATATTTTGGATTTGAGAAGAAAGTGTTTCGCTTATTCGCGCTAGGGTTTCTACTTCATAAGTGAGAGCGGTCCTGATTTCTCTTTCATCTTCGCTATCCATATTTCCCGTTATAAATTTCAGACCCTTTCCTAGACCATTAATGATTCCACTTCTAATTCTGAAATGCGGTGCTAAATTATCCAATTTAATTTTAAGTACTTGTAATTTAGTTTTCATCGTTTATATTCCTATCAATTGTTTCAATTGTATAATAATAATTAGTTATATTAATAAACTGAAATATTCTACGATAGTGGTCGATGATTCCTTTATTGGGATGTATCCCTCGTTGTCCGTTAGGTCTGTATCTCCAGCATTTGGGATACAGTTAGGCTCAACATTGAAATGAAGAGAAATATTGCATATAATGATTTCATCTAAAAAGAAACGTGAACATTGTTATGTAGATTCTTGTACTTCGACTTCGTTTTGGAATTTTTTCTTCCTTTTTATATGAGATTTATAATATTTAAAGTTCCGATCTGTTACTACGTGGTCATCATCTAATTCGGATACCGTTATTTTTCGAAATTTCGAATGGTTTTTTCCACCTCTTTCATCTTTCAAGTAGATTGGTCCCGTTTGAATGTCTACGTTTTCGCGGTTTTCGTTTAGTTTTTCTATGACTCTTTCTTTTGTCTTGATTTTTTTCTTAATCAAAGGGTAATCGTCTTGGCTTAATTTTCCATTTTTAAAATCAATAGGTTTTCTATTAGTGGTTGAGCGTATTGTATTATTATAGTACATTATGACTCTATAAATTTTCTCTTCGAAACTTTCTGTATCTTTGTTAGGGTCATGCTTCTTGTGTTGTGGAGTCTTTCTACATCAGAGTTTGAAGTATGATTGTTATTAGAAGTGTAGTGTATTTCTATTTCCTACTCTCTTAAAAATTCTAAAAGGGGTAAGGCTTTGAACCCTAATTCGTTGTCAATAACTAAATTTCTAATACTTCCAACGGTAGATAGGTATTGTGCTAGAGTTTTTTTAAATTCAATCCAGGATCTATTTCGTATCCTTATGGCTTGAGCATGTTTTGAAAATTTGTCGATAAATGTTAGAAACAAAGATTTTTCCAGACTATAAAATACGTCAGCATGTATGATTTCTCCAGGTTTCTCAGGAGTTTCGGTCATCTTGAATTGTTGCTTTATTGGTTTTCTCTCGTATTTCTCTTTATTACATATATCACAGTTGTTTATGAACTGTGTTATACGCAACTTTAATTGCGGGTGGTAAATTTCGATTTTCAGTTCGGCAAAGTTTTCATTTATAACTCTGTGGTTATTTTTCATATGTTCTTTTTCTATTATCTCCTATAATATCTGTAAGAATGTGTTTACAGCGTATAAATTTAAAATTGTCCTCAAAGACTATTTCATCATTTATAAATGTTGCGTTCGTTTTTTCGGGATTAAAATGATTTTTTAATAAAGTTATCAGTGTTTCCTCGTCGAATGTCTTTGCATAGATAGTTTTTCGGTTATTTTTATAGATCTGTTCATTTTTTATCTTGAGTGATCCTGACGTTGTTTTATTAATTACTATTTGTCACGTTTTGTTTTTGGCACGTCCTTTTCGTGTATTTCGATTTGGTGGAATCCTTTCGCCAAATCGATTGTAGTAAAGTATTGGCAACGTCCAAGTTTCTCCAAAATTTCGTCGATATTCGGAATCGGGTATTTGTCATCTATGGTTACTTCGTTGATTTTCCTGTAATCATTTCTTGTATTTGACGTTTTACCTCATCCTTATGCACATATGGATATCGGTATGTTTTCGCTGCAATAGGGATGTTGTTAGCCGTCCTTACTTCACGTTTAATGGCATTCGTAAATGAAAGATCACTTTCTTCTGTGTAAAATATATTTTTAAATTTCTTAATAATTGGTAATAGTTTCTGTTTTTCTTCCTCAATTAGATGGTTTGTACGAATTTGCTCTAGTATTGGTTTGTCTAGTTTTTCATCAGATTCGAGTGTATAAAAATTTTCCGTTGTTACTTTGTCTGTATCCTGGGCTTCTAGAATAACTCGTTTTGGTAAATTTCCATTCACTTTAACGAAAGCACTGATTTTATAGTTTTCGGCTTCATATATTCCCTCCATTATTTCAATATTTTTATCATCTAACATGGTTTGAGGATTATATAGTAAACCGTCGTTTTGTTCGACCGGCAACACGATTTCGTGAAGTCCGTCCTTTTCAAAGTAATATTCGATACCATCGTTTGTGTATCGAATGGGAATTGAGGTTTCTCCAATTTCTAAAACGTTGTCTCTCATATTCACTATTGCCTTCATTTGTCTCAGTATGTTGTTACCTATTAGGCCATTATACTGATCATGAAATTTACAAACTAAAAACTCGATTTTTGTATCTGTAATTCCACCGAATTCTTTGAAAACTGGTATTGATACTTTTTCTGTAATTTGAACAGTATGTTGAAGTGTCTTAATATCCATCACATCACAAGGTATCTTCCATTTAGGATGACAAATTTAGATTTGATCGTTATATATGGAAGTTGTCCGATGAGGCTGGTGGCTGAAAATTTTCCACACTGTTTATTTCCATTGGCTCTGGTTGCTGAGGCTGAACGTAGTTTTGTCCATTATTTCCGTTATGTTGCTGATTTTGATTGTTTTCCCTGTGGTAACCATTACGATCATTGTGTCTGTTGTTCTGATGGTGTCTCCTTCCATGTTCCTTTTTATTGTAATCTGATCTGTTATTGGAACTGTTTTCGGTTCTTGTCTTGTTGTCCATCATTTTGATATTTTTCCTTGTTCTTTTTTATGATATGACCGTCTTCCCCCATACGGTCGTAACCGTTTTCAAATAAAATATCCATTGCGGATTCTAGGCTATCAGGATTTCTACATGCTAACACAGTCCTCATTGGTTCCGGCATCTTGTTTTTGAAGATGTGTAATGCGGATCTCTGATTATTGAGGGCCACTTGATTGGCTCCTTCGCCAAGGACCATAAGAGCTTTATTGTTCAGACGTCTAAGTCTGTATTTAATATCGTTATAAAAATCGATTGTTGTATTGTTAAAAGTGACGGATCTTAGTTCGTAAAATAACTGTTCACAATTTCTTTTCTCACCAAAGTTATTTTCTAAGATACTCTTGATTTCAGTCCACGATTGTGTATGTGTATTTATTTCAATAGTTTCCTTAGCCTTGCCAACTAGTCTACTCTTTATAATGTCCGAGAACAAAAGTTGCGAAAGTTCGTCATACGTCCTGAGCATCGGATAAATTCTGTCTATTAGTTTGCAAAACGTCATTAAATCATTTCGGTTCCCGTTATACTGGGGTACCGTATTTAGATATTTAATGGGATCTAACTGAATTTGATTTTGGTTTGCCATTTTTAGAGGAAAGGATGTTGTTGGGGATAGAGAGGATTTTAAAACTTTTCAAATCAAGTTTTTTTCGATTTTCACGTTTTATACTTTTATATACTATTGTCGTCCTTATTTTTTTTTATCACTGGAGGGTCCCGTAGGAATCGCAGCAATATCAAAGGTTTTAATTTATCACAATAAAAATAAAGATACTATATGGTTGCTGTAACTCTATATGGTTACTATAATTTTTACAAATTTAGTTTGTAGATATTCTTACTTTATTTGGTATTTTGTTGAAAGTTGTCCTTTTCTTCGTGATGGTGGGTGTACCAGGGTTTCACACAGTTTTGCTTCCTTCTTACTTGGCTTTATTGTTCTTCTAAGGTTTTATTCGGCTTCTTTCTGTTCCAGGGTTTCACACAGTTTGCTTCCTTCTTTCTTGGCTTTATAGAGTAGTTTTATTATTCTTTCAATATTTTATTTGGCTTCGTTTTATTTCTTTTAGTAAATGATTAAGCAGTTTATCTTTATGCCAATGTTTTATTTGTATGGCGTCACTTTGTTCTTTGACTTTATTTAAAACACAGTTTATTGTTAGCCAATGTCTTTGTGGCATCACTTTTTGTTTTAGATCATTATATTTCTTTTTTTGTTACGTGTTTCACAATAATTATAGAGTTTCACTTATTAATTTTGTTTAAAAAAATTGTTTGTTAACTAAGTCAGTAAAGACAATTTGCCTTTGTATAGATATATTTTTTCCTTGTCACTTAACACTTTTGTGTTTTACACTAATAACGTGGTGATTTTACTATTGTCAACGGGTTTGACAATAATTGAATCATTTTTAACTCAGTTTGAATAGGAATAATCTTATCGGACACAATAAAAATAGCAAAAGCTAAAAAAATTCGGTTCGATCGCACAATATTTATATGTTGTAAATGTCAATCTTTTGGGAAGCAGTTCGTTGGAACTGTTTACCACTTTTTCGTGTGGCCCAAAATTACATGGAATTTTGTCTGGTCTGAATTTTGCTTTGGTTTTGAAGTTCTTGCCAAAGCGTGAACGGAAATGAAGAAATGGGAAAACTTGATAGTATAAATTATTTGGCAAACAATTCTTTGGAATTGTTTGTTCTCCCGTCTGTGGTAACGGAAGTGCAAAACGTGTAAATGAATTGTTGACCGAATTTTGAATGTAAATTATTATTAAATTATGTTATTAAGTCTATGCTTATGCCTATTACATTTGAATTGTTGTTTTGATATAAAATTTTTCTTATGGCTTCTTCGTATTTAATTTGCTTGATATAAAGAGATTCCAATTTTATACTTGCCATAGAACTAGATTTTTCTTTTATTTTGGTTATTACATTTGGTAAAATGATTTGATTTTTATATTTGAATAGGTTTTGTTAAGTGTTTTAATTTCACAATTTTCAAATTTCAGTAGAAAGTTTCATTTCATTTTTATATTCATTTTGTTGCAGTTATGTGACATTTCATTAAAAAAGTTTTTAAATATAAGTATACCGGGGATAATTTCTGTTACAATTGTTTGATTTATCTTTTCCATATTACAATATGCTTCCTTAAAATTAAGTATGTTTGTTAAACATCTATCATTTATTTTAACTAAGTTTTTTCTTAGATTATCTTTGATGTGAATATCATGAATAGTGTTGTTCAAGTCCACTAATATCTCATAAGTATCGAGAGTTATTGATTTATTATCAATATTTGGAATTGGTTCAAACACCATTTTTGATAGAAAGTTCTCCGAATATTGTGGAATTAGTAGAATTATCACGATATTATTATTGTCAAGACCTACGGCCACTTTTATGTTCGTATAACTGTCAAAGTCGTTAATTAAGTCTAGTTTGGTTATTGTCAGTATGTCTGTTTGGATTATACCGAGTTTGCTAGAAAATACAATTTGTCCTATGTCATCTATATGGTCCCGTAAAAGTGAGATATCGTTGTTTATCTGATATATTTGTCCCAAGAATGTAACTTCGTCCTCTAAGGTCGATATTTTATTCTGTAAGAAGTCTTTGAACCTGTTCAGATAGTTTCCTATCAGGATCTGTTTCTGATTAATGTGTTCGTTAATTAATGTTACGTATCTGGTCAGACATAAAATTGTTAACGTATGTAAAATTGTCTTGAAAAACTTGTACCTTTCTTTTACATAATATTGGCAAAAGTATTAAAATTACAAGCAAAATTGATATTGTTAGAGTATTGGTTGTAATATTAACAATTTTATTTTTCTTATGGCTTGTATTTAAATCATTAAAGTTTTCTTCAAAATTTAATTTGCTTAGTATATAGGTCTTCTAATTTTATTTCAACAAATGATTGATTTTCCTTTATGTTCTTAATAAGGTTAGTTATTATTATTTTTTCTTTAAATATAAATTTTTCGTTATAAAATGTTTTATTTCTAGTAAAGATATTACAATTTTGAAATCTTACGATATATGTACGGTTTACATTCAGATTGTGCTTTGCATAATTACAATTATGAGTAACATTTTCAAAAACATTTTTAAACAGGATGAATCCTGGTTTAATTTCTTTTATTTCAGTATTTTTATATTCTTTTAATGCACAACTAGCTTTATTATATTGGACAATACTTTTTATACATTCATCCTCTAAAGTTGTGAGGTCTTTAAGTGTAATTGATGTATTTAGATAATATATATTTTTGTCTTCATCTATTAGTATACGATTATTTTCTAAATATAGAGATTTATTTTCTTTATTGGGGATTGGCTCAAAAACTATTTGGGAAAATGATATGTTGGAAAATTTAGGGATGGATAGGATAATGATAATATGGTCTTCATGAAAGGAAACTGCGATTTTAGTCTTAGTATATGTTTCAAAGTCATCTACAATTTTTATTTCCCTGTCGTCTAATAGGTCTGTGGGAATTATTCCAAGTTTACTATTAAAAATTACATTTCCTATGTCATCTATATGATTTTTGAGAAGGTTGATGTCATTATCAATTTGGTAAATATGTCGGAAAAACATGACTTCGTCTTCTAATGTTGATATTCTATTCTGGATTTCATTTCGAAATTTATTTATATATTTTTCAACTACGTATTGTTGTTTATTTATATGAGACGTAATATTTTGGATTTGAGAAGAAAGTGTTTCGCTTATTCGCGCTAGGGTTTCTAAAGAGTGATTTTTTTGAGGTTAGGATTTTCATGCATTAGTATTTGACAGATCACGTGGGATTTCAGACATGGTGTCAAAGAGAAAGATGCTCAGTATGCTTTGACATTTCATCATGAATCGTCTTACAAACGAACAACGCTTGCAAATTATTGAATTTTATTATCAAAATGCGTGCTCTGTTAAGAAAGTTCATTGCGCGCTTCCATTTTATGGTCAGTTTAATCGACCCACTGAAGCGGCTATTCGGGCTATTGTGACTAAATTTCGCACCAAATTTACATTGTTGGACATTAAACCACCAACACGCTTACGTAGAGTGCGAACTGAAGAAAATATCGCAGCTGTATCGGCCAGTGTTAATGATGACCACCAATTTTCGATTCGTCGCCGTTCGCACCAATTGGGTCTCTGTTACTCAAAAACGTGGAAATGCCAAAATTGGACTATGCGGATGGACCACCTAAGACGCAGCCGCGGTCAACATTTAAATGAAATTATCTTCAAAAAGTAAATGTCATGGACCAATCTAACGTTTCAAATAAAGAACCGATGAGATTTTGCAAATTTTATGCGTTTTTTAAAAAAAAAGTTATCAAGCTCTTAAAAAATCACCCTTTACTTCATAAGTGAGAGCGGTCCTGATTTCTCTTTCATCTTCGCTATCCATATTTCCCGTTATAAATTTCAGACCCTTTCCTAGACCATTAATGATTCCACTTCTAATTCTGAAATGCGGTGCTAAATTATCCAATTTAATTTTAAGTACTTGTAAGTTAGTTTTCATCGTTTATATTCCTATCAATTGTTTCAATTGTATAATAATAATTAGTTATATTAATAAACTGAAATATTCTACGATAGTGGTCGATGATTCCTTTATTGGGATGTATCCCTCGTTGTCCGTTAGGTCTGTATCTCCAGCATTTGGGATACAGTTAGGCTCAACATTGAAATGAAGAGCAATATTGCATATAATGATTTCATCTAAAAAGAAACGTGAACATTGTTATGTAGATTCTTGTACTTCGACTTCGTTTTGGAATTTTTTCTTCCTTTTTATATGAGATTTATAATATTTAAAGTTCCGATCTGTTACTACGTGGTCATCATCTAATTCGGATACCGTTATTTTTCGAAATTTCGAATGGTTTTTCCCACCTCTTTCATCTTTCAAGTAGATTGGTCCCGTTTGAATGTCTACGTTTTCGCGGTTTTCGTTTAGTTTTTCTATGACTCTTTCTTTTGTCTTGATTTTTTTCTTAATCAAAGGGTAATCGTCTTGGCTTAATTTTCCATTTTTAAAATCAATAGGTTTTCTATTAGTGGTTGAGCGTATTGTATTATTATAGTACATTATGACTCTATAAATTTTCTCTTCGAAACTTTCTGTATCTTTGTTAGGGTCATGCTTCTTGTGTTGTGGAGTCTTTCTACATCAGAGTTTGAAGTATGATTGTTATTAGAAGTGTAGTGTATTTCTATTTCCTACTCTCTTAAAAATTCTAAAAGGGGTAAGGCTTTGAACCCTAATTCGTTGTCAATAACTAAATTTCTAATACTTCCAACGGTAGATAGGTATTGTGCTAGAGTTTTTTTAAATTCAATCCAGGATCTATTTCGTATCCTTATGGCTTGAGCATGTTTTGAAAATTTGTCGATAAATGTTAGAAACAAAGATTTTTCCAGACTATAAAATACGTCAGCATGTATGATTTCTCCAGGTTTCTCAGGAGTTTCGGTCATCTTGAATTGTTGCTTTATTGGTTTTCTCTCGTATTTCTCTTTATTACATATATCACAGTTGTTTATGAACTGTGTTATACGCAACTTTAATTGCGGGTGGTAAATTTCGATTTTCAGTTCGGCAAAGTTTTCATTTATAACTCTGTGGTTATTTTTCATATGTTCTTTTTTCTATCTGTAAGAATGTGTTTACAGCGTATAAATTTAAAATTGTCCTCAAAGACTATTTCATCATTTATAAATGTTGCGTTCGTTTTTTCGGGATTAAAATGATTTTTTAATAAAGTTATCAGTGTTTCCTCGTCGAATGTCTTTGCATAGATAGTTTTTCGGTTATTTTTATAGATCTGTTCATTTTTTATCTTGAGTGATCCTGACGTTGTTTTATTAATTACTATTTGTCACGTTTTGTTTTTGGCACGTCCTTTTCGTGTATTTCGATTTGGTGGAATCCTTTCGCCAAATCGATTGTAGTAAAGTATTGGCAACGTCCAAGTTTCTCCAAAATTTCGTCGATATTCGGAATCGGGTATTTGTCATCTATGGTTACTTCGTTGATTTTCCTGTAATCATTTCTTGTATTTGACGTTTTACCTCATCCTTATGCACATATGGATATCGGTATGTTTTCGCTGCAATAGGGATGTTGTTAGCCGTCCTTACTTCACGTTTAATGGCATTCGTAAATGAAAGATCACTTTCTTCTGTGTAAAATATATTTTTAAATTTCTTAATAATTGGTAATAGTTTCTGTTTTTCTTCCTCAATTAGATGGTTTGTACGAATTTGCTCTAGTATTGGTTTGTCTAGTTTTTCATCAGATTCGAGTGTATAAAAATTTTCCGTTGTTACTTTGTCTGTATCCTGGGCTTCTAGAATAACTCGTTTTGGTAAATTTCCATTCACTTTAACGAAAGCACTGATTTTATAGTTTTCGGCTTCATATATTCCCTCCATTATTTCAATATTTTTATCATCTAACATGGTTTGAGGATTATATAGTAAACCGTCTTTTTGTTCGACCGGCAACACGATTTCGTGAAGTCCGTCCTTTTCAAAGTAATATTCGATACCATCGTTTGTGTATCGAATGGGAATTGAGGTTTCTCCAATTTCTAAAACGTTGTCTCTCATATTCACTATTGCCTTCATTTGTCTCAGTATGTTGTTACCTATTAGGCCATTATACTGATCATGAAATTTACAAACTAAAAACTCGATTTTTGTATCTGTAATTCCACCGAATTCTTTGAAAACTGGAATTGATACTTTTTCTGTAA
This sequence comes from Polietes domitor, assembly GCA_947397865.1. Lineage (NCBI taxonomy): Eukaryota > Metazoa > Arthropoda > Insecta > Diptera > Muscidae > Polietes > Polietes domitor. Next base: position 159,359,722 of record OX377620.1, on the reverse strand, counting down.
TTTGAACAGTATGTTGAAGTGTCTTAATATCCATCACATCACAAGGTATCTTCCATTTAGGATGACAAATTTAGATTTGATCGTTATATATGGAAGTTGTCCGATGAGGCTGGTGGCTGAAAATTTTCCACACTGTTTATTTCCATTGGCTCTGGTTGCTGAGGCTGAACGTAGTTTTGTCCATTATTTCCGTTATGTTGCTGATTTTGATTGTTTTCCCTGTGGTAACCATTACGATCATTGTGTCTGTTGTTCTGATGGTGTCTCCTTCCATGTTCCTTTTTATTGTAATCTGATCTGTTATTGGAACTGTTTTCGGTTCTTGTCTTGTTGTCCATCATTTTGATATTTTTCCTTGTTCTTTTTTATGATATGACCGTCTTCCCCCATACGGTCGTAACCGTTTTCAAATAAAATATCCATTGCGGATTCTAGGCTATCAGGATTTCTACATGCTAACACAGTCCTCATTGGTTCCGGCATCTTGTTTTTGAAGATGTGTAATGCGGATCTCTGATTATTGAGGGCCACTTGATTGGCTCCTTCGCCAAGGACCATAAGAGCTTTATTGTTCAGACGTCTAAGTCTGTATTTAATATCGTTATAAAAATCGATTGTTGTATTGTTAAAAGTGACGGATCTTAGTTCGTAAAATAACTGTTCACAATTTCTTTTCTCACCAAAGTTATTTTCTAAGATACTCTTGATTTCAGTCCACGATTGTGTATGTGTATTTATTTCAATAGTTTCCTTAGCCTTGCCAACTAGTCTACTCTTTATAAAGTCCGAGAACAAAAGTTGCGAAAGTTCGTCATACGTCCTGAGCATCGGATAAATTCTGTCTATTAGTTTGCAAAACGTCATTAAATCATTTCGGTTCCCGTTATACTGGGGTACCGTATTTAGATATTTAATGGGATCTAACTGAATTTGATTTTGGTTTGCCATTTTTAGAGGAAAGGATGTTGTTGGGGATAGAGAGGATTTTAAAACTTTTCAAAGCAAGTTTTTTTTGATTTTCACGTTTTATACTTTTATATACTATTGTCGTCCTTATTTTTTTTATCACTGGAGGGTCCCGTAGGAATCGCAGCAATATCAAAGGTTTTAATTTATCACAATAAAAATAAAGATACTATATGGTTGCTGTAACTCTATATGGTTACTATAATTTTTACAAATTTAGTTTGTAGATATTCTTACTTTATTTGGTATTTTGTTGAAAGTTGTCCTTTTCTTCGTGATGGTGGGTGTACCAGGGTTTCACACAGTTTTGCTTCCTTCTTACTTGGCTTTATTGTTCTTCTAAGGTTTTATTCGGCTTCTTTCTGTTCCAGGGTTTCACACAGTTTGCTTCCTTCTTTCTTGGCTTTATAGAGTAGTTTTATTATTCTTTCAATATTTTATTTGGCTTCGTTTTATTTCTTTTAGTAAATGATTAAGCAGTTTATCTTTATGCCAATGTTTTATTTGTATGGCGTCACTTTGTTCTTTGACTTTATTTAAAACACAGTTTATTGTTAGCCAATGTCTTTGTGGCATCACTTTTTGTTTTAGATCATTATATTTCTTTTTTTGTTACGTGTTTCACAATAATTATAGAGTTTCACTTATTAATTTTGTTTAAAAAAATTGTTTGTTAACTAAGTCAGTAAAGACAATTTGCCTTTGTATAGATATATTTTTTCCTTGTCACTTAACACTTTTGTGTTTTACACTAATAACGTGGTGATTTTACTATTGTCAACGGGTTTGACAATAATTGAATCATTTTTAACTCAGTTTGAATAGGAATAATCTTATCGGACACAATAAAAATAGCAAAAGCTAAAAAAATTCGGTTCGATCGCACAATATTTATATGTTGTAAATGTCAATCTTTTGGGAAGCAGTTCGTTGGAACTGTTTACCACTTTTTCGTGTGGCCCAAAATTACATGGAATTTTGTCTGGTCTGAATTTTGCTTTGGTTTTGAAGTTCTTGCCAAAGCGTGAACGGAAATGAAGAAATGGGAAAACTTGATAGTATAAATTATTTGGCAAACAATTCTTTGGAATTGTTTGTTCTCCCGTCTGTGGTAACGGAAGTGCAAAACGTGTAAATGAATTGTTGACCGAATTTTGAATGTAAATTATTATTAAATTATGTTATTAAGTCTATGCTTATGCCTATTACATTTGAATTGTTGTTTTGATATAAAATTTTTCTTATGGCTTCTTCGTATTTAATTTGCTTGATATAAAGAGATTCCAATTTTATACTTGCCATAGAACTAGATTTTTCTTTTATTTTGGTTATTACATTTGGTAAAATGATTTGATTTTTATATTTGAATAGGTTTTGTTAAGTGTTTTAATTTCACAATTTTCAAATTTCAGTAGAAAGTTTCATTTCATTTTTATATTCATTTTGTTGCAGTTATGTGACATTTCATTAAAAAAGTTTTTAAATATAAGTATACCGGGGATAATTTCTGTTACAATTGTTTGATTTATCTTTTCCATATTACAATATGCTTCCTTAAAATTAAGTATGTTTGTTAAACATCTATCATTTATTTTAACTAAGTTTTTTCTTAGATTATCTTTGATGTGAATATCATGAATAGTGTTGTTCAAGTCCACTAATATCTCATAAGTATCGAGAGTTATTGATTTATTATCAATATTTGGAATTGGTTCAAACACCATTTTTGATAGAAAGTTCTCCGAATATTGTGGAATTAGTAGAATTATCACGATATTATTATTGTCAAGACCTACGGCCACTTTTATGTTCGTATAACTGTCAAAGTCGTTAATTAAGTCTAGTTTGGTTATTGTCAGTATGTCTGTTTGGATTATACCGAGTTTGCTAGAAAATACAATTTGTCCTATGTCATCTATATGGTCCCGTAAAAGTGAGATATCGTTGTTTATCTGATATATTTGTCCCAAGAATGTAACTTCGTCCTCTAAGGTCGATATTTTATTCTGTAAGAAGTCTTTGAACCTGTTCAGATAGTTTCCTATCAGGATCTGTTTCTGATTAATGTGTTCGTTAATTAATGTTACGTATCTGGTCAGACATAAAATTGTTAACGTATGTAAAATTGTCTATTCTGTCTGTCAAGGTTCTTTCATTTCCATATAATGATCTTAGTGAGTTGTCAATCCGTCTTTCGTCATCACTGTCCATTGATCCTGCTATGAGTTTCAGTCCTTTCCCTAATACGTTCACCAGTCCGCGTTTGATCTCAAATGTGGGTTGAGGTTCTCTATCTTGCCTTTTAGCAGTGCAAAATTCTTAGTTGTCTTAGTTTCGACGGTGGTCGTATTCAGTTTGCGTATGTTGTCAAGGATTAAGTCGAATGTTTCCGTATAGGAAGTTATGTTGACAATGAGGAGAATTTTGTTGTTTTGTTCGATCACCTTTATTTCATCTATTTTAATCGGTATATATCCGCTGTTGTTGGTTAGGTCCTGTATATCGAGAGTGTGGACGTTTATCGTCGTCAAGAAGAATATTATCAAGATATAGGTCGTCATCTAAAATATAACATCATTTATTAGCTTCAATAGTTGGGTTATCTCTGTCTTGATATTTTTTCTTAGGTCTAACGTGTGTCTTATAGTATTTATGTCCTGTAGTCTTGCCTGCAATGTGTTCCTCGTCCACTTTCAAAGCGTCTATTTTCCTATATTTGCGGTGGTTTTTTCCACCTCTAATTTCCTTTATGAAGTTAGCTTCTTCTTCTAATTCAACGTCATTTCTGTTCTTATTCAGTCTTTTAATATAACCTTCCTTCTTTGAAGCTATCTTGTCATGGTTTTCATTATACTTGTCCTCGTGAATCTTGCCATTAACGAAATCTATGGGCCTGATGCCAGTAGTACTGTGTACTGTATTGTTGTAGAATCCAATGATTCTAATTATCTTCTCTTCTATGGTCTCGTCCTTGTTCTGTTCGTTATGTCTAAGGAGTCTTATGTGTCTTATGTTAATTGTATTGTGCAACCTTTCCACATCGGCATTGGACGTGTGGTTACTATTTGATGTGAAATGGATGTCAATTTTATCCTCGCTTAGGAATTGCCTCATCGGAATGACCTTAAAACGCTGTTCGTTGTCAACTATTATCTTTCCATATGTATTTATAAACTGGAGAAGTTTGGTCTTGAATTCTGTCCATGATCTTCCAATTATTTTGTAGGCCACAGCAAATTTCGAAAACTTGTCTATCATTGTCATAAAAAGAGTTTTTCCTAATGAATAAAAAACATCTATATGCACTATTTCACGTGGGTTATTCGGTGTTTCCGTGATCTTAAAAGGAATTCTAGGAGTGTTCCTGTCGTATTTCTCGAGATTACATATTTCACAGTTATTAATGAATTGGGTTATCCTTAGGAATTGCCTCATCGGAATGGCCTTAAAACCCAGTTCGTTGTCAACTAAAGGGTGTTTTTTATTGGGGTATAGAACTTTAAGTTGGCATCACTTTTTTAACTGGCGGCCATTTTGGTTTGCCATTTCATCAAGAACAGGTTGACAAAAGAACAACGCTTGCAAATCGTGCAAATTTATTTCGAAAGTAATGGTTCAGTTCGCGAAGTTCACCATTTTATGGTCGACATAATACGCATCCGCAGAGACGTCGAACAGTGCGCACCGAAGAAACAATTGCCGCTGTAGAGCAAAGTGTTGAAGAGGACCCGAATGAATCGATTCGCCACCGTGCACAGCAATTGGAGCTGCACAGCAATTGGAGAAAGTGGTTGAAAATTGGACCTGTAGAATTGGCTATATTCGAGCCAGCCGCGGCGGCCACATGCCCGAAATCATATTTAAACATTAATGGCATAAAATTATCCTTCCAATAAAGCCAAATTGATGGACATTAAAACGATTTTCTTGTGTTTTATTTCAATTCGAAGTTCTATACCTCTATAAAAAACACCCTATATTATCTTTCCTATCTTTCCGTATGTATTTATAAACTGGAGAAGTTTGGTCTTGAATTTTGTCCATGATCTTCCAATTATTTTGTAGGCCACAGCAAATTTCGAAAACTTGTCTATCATTGTCATAAAAAGAATGAATAAAAAACATCTATATGCACTATTTCACGTGGGTTATTCGGTGTCCGTGATCTTAAAAGGAATTCTATGAGGGTTCCTGTCGTATTTCTCGAGATTACATATTTCACAGTTATTAATGAATTGGGTTATCCTTAGTTTTAATTTTGGATTATAGATCTTGATCTTCAATTCTTCGAATACAGCCTGTATTCCTCTATGATTCTTATCTAAATGTTCCTTTTCTATAACTTCCGTTAATTTGAGTTCGTCCTCTACATCCTCCAATTTTTTAGAGCACCTTATTATAATAAAATTCTTATTTTCCGAAAATATTTCACAGTTAGTATTGCGGAATGTATCATAGAACTCTTCGTCTATCATAATTGCGTTTATGCGGTCTGGGTCAAAATGGGTCTTCAACAATGTGATTGCATATTCTCTGTCGAGCTTTTTTATTTCTATGGGTTTACTAGTATTCTGGAATGCTTTCTCTATTATTTTTTTAAAATAATTTGGATTCTAAACATATTGATAGGACTCATGGGATTTTAATAAGTTCACATCTGGGAGTTCCCGTTTGATTCTTGATAATGCGTCGGCGTTGTTATTTTTTGTACCTTTCTTATACTTGATCTCATAATCGAATTCCGATAATCTGAGTCTCCATCTAACGAGTTTAGAATTTGGTTCCTTAATCGAGAAGAGCCATGTCAACGGTCTGTGGTCGCTCTCAATAAGAAATTTTCGCCCGAAAAGGTATGGCCTGAAATATTTGGTGGCCCAAATGATAGCCAATAGTTCTTTTTCTATTGTGCTATAATTGATCTCATGTTCATTAAGTGTCCTACCTTCATAACAAATTGGGTGATCATCTTGAGAAAGTATGGAGAGTGAGAGTGAACTTCTTTGAAAAGTCAGGGTATACGAGAATTGGGTCATTAGTCAGGAGTTTTTTAAATGTATTGAAACTGCCTTGGTATCTTTGGTTAGAGGGGATAACTTTAGCGTCTTTTTTCAAGAAAATTGTCATTGGTTTAGCAATCAGAGAATAATCCTTAATTAACTTTCTATAATAACCTGTTAATCCTAAAAACTTTTTAATTTGCGTTGGAGTTTTGGGTAAAGGAAAATTAATAACGCATTCGATCTTTTTTGGGTTGGGTTTTATTCCGTTCTGGGTAACTACATGTCCGAGGAACTCAGTTTCTCTTTTGAAAAATTCTGATTTATCCAGTTGTACTTTTAAGTTAGCTTCTTCTAATCGCTGAAAAATTAGCTTTATTGATTGTACATGTTCTTGGAGGGAGATAGAAAATATTATTATGTCATCGAGATAGACAAGACATATTTTATTAATGTATTCTTGCAGAACTGTGTTCATTAATCTTTGGAATGTTGCGGGAGCGGTTTTTAAACCAAACGGCATTCTCAAGAATTCATAATGTCCTCCCTCGACGGTAAAAGCTGTCTTATGTACATCGGTTTCGTCAACTTCTATCTGGTAAAAACCTTTAGCCAGATCTAGTGTGGCAAAATACATGCTCTTTCTAAGTTTATCAAGTATTTCTTCAATATTTGGGATATGCGACCGTTACTTTAATTTCCTATAGTCGACTACGAGTCGCCATTTCTTTTTTTCACTTGCATCCTCCTTTTTAGGTACGATCCAAATAGGTGCAGAATACGGGGATTTACTATGTCGTATTATTCCATTATCTAACATCTCTTGAGGTGTACAAGTCCATTTTCCTCTGCCACTACAAATTGGATTGTTCGAGTTTTACCATATAAAAGAGGAATTTGTTTGTTGTCAATGGTTAGTGTATTATTTGTATAATCTATTTTTGCTTGAAACGTTTAAGGACGTCGTTCCCGATTATTCCATCGTAGAAGTCATGAATTTTGCACTCTATCAAATTGAATCTTTCATTGGCGTCGCCAAGTTCAGAGAAAAGAGGTACTCTATATATGATGGTGGTTTTTATCTGGTTTTGGAGGGTCTTGAGTGTCAGTGATCCTGATTTGATCCTCCATTTTGGGTTACATAATCCTGGATTTACTATGGAGTGTGTAGCTCCAGTGTCTATGATGAATTTTAATTTACCTTTTACTATTATATGGGGTATGTCTCCTGTGAGACCTGTATAAGAAAATTTTCGGAAGTGTTAATATCAACATGTTGGTCGGAGTTTTCCACGTTATCTGGAAGCCATGACTGATGTGGTGGTTGGTCATCATCTGTATTCCGATTATTACAATAATCTTCCTCATCATCCTGAAAGTCGTGATATAGATATTGTTCCTGGTCGTTGGTTTGGAAGTTGTCTTCAACCATATTTATATCCATGGGTTCGAGAATTTGTCGGTTGTTCATTTGGAAGTTATGTTGTCGTTGTTGGGGGTAATAGTTATTAGGCTGTGCAAAATTACGTTGATGGTTATTCCAATTGGGTCCGTTCGGTTGGGAGATATTATGTTGGTTGTATCTAATCTGATTTCCTTGATTATTAGAATTGGGTCTTGGTTGAATGTTATATTGAGGAGTTTGGTTCCTTTGTCCGTTGTGCTGAGTTCTGCTATTATCTTGTTTTCCTTTTTCATTATTTTGTTTTTGGTCGTCCTTTCGGTAGTTCTGCTTATTTGGTTGTTTTCCATTATGTCCAAAAATTGCAGTGGAGCATACCCAGATTGAAACAAAATCTCCATTGCTCCTTCCAAATTGTCTGGATTTCTACAAGTAAGTATTGTTTTCATGGGTTCGGGCATTTTCTCTTTAAAGACATTCAGACCTGTCCTCATATTATTTCTTGCACAATCGTTTGCTGCAGGTCCTGCTCCTATTAGGGTAATAGTCTTGTTGTTAAGGCTCCTAAGACGTTGTTTTATGTCGTTATAAAACTCCACGCAGTTGATCCTGAAGGTAGTACTCTTCAGTATGTCGAAAAGTTCCTCCAAACTGCATTTTTCACCAAAATTGTTAATAAGGATTGTCTTAACGTCTGCCCAAGGTTGTGCCTGGCAATTAATTTCTATTATTTCCCTAGCCTTTCCCTTAACCTTACTTTTGATTATGTCGCTGAATAAATACTGCGACTGTTCATCATATGATCTTAGAATAGGATAAACTCTTTCAATTAAATTAAGGAACGTCTGAAGATCCCGGTGATCTCCGTTAAATTCTGGAAGACGATCCAGATACTTAAGAGGGTCTATTCTAACAGATAGAGGGGCGACTGGTTCTGCCATTTCTCCTTGATCACTAGGTCAATAGTTTCTCTGTTACATGTTACAAGTGAATTCGACGTCTCCGTCTTCTATTAATCCGTCTATTCCTACTAAATCTTCGGGGGCGAATATTGTCGTTTAGTCCGATGTTTTCGTTAAAGTCGCACAGTGCACTTTTTTGGCACTTTTGGTGATCAAAAATCAATAACTTTTGATTGGGTTAACCTTTTTTCTTAATTTTGTTTGTTTTATTAGTATGTGTTATAGCTATCATTATATGTGATAAAAGTTTATAATTTCAAAGCCAGTCCTTGAGAAATAAAACACAAGTTTTAGAAAAAAAATATTTATTTTAAAAGACCTTCGAGGTCGGATATTACTTCTTTTTCGGTATTACTTTTTGGTACATATCGAAGAGATGAGATCAGAGGATCAGAGGAAATCATAAGCATTTTTATTAAATCCGCATTCTGGCTTCTTCTGTCGCACTTTCTTGTGTGCCGCAATCGAAATGCCTTGTATTCTTTGTTTTTCGCTTCTTGAGCCTCTTCTGACAGTTCGCCAATGGGAAAGTAGTGATGCTTTATTATGTTTTCACCATGGCATAGTACCTTATGAATTGTAGGCGACAGTTTTTTCCAGCTACCATAGATATTATTGTACATTTTAAGGGTATCAGCAGAGAATTCTCCAAACTTTTCAGCATCAATAACTTGGCGACAATTTATCGCAGCCAGCAATTTTTTAAAATTTAGCAAGAGACCTTCATCAATTTTGGTTATGGATGCTGTAAGTGCAACATCTTCAAAAAACCGCCTAGCAGTATTGCCATCATTACTGTTACCGAAACCCTGTTTAGGGTAATCAATCCTTAGTCCAGTACTTTCTTTAAATTTCTTTTGGATTTTCTTTTTGGTCTTTGCTCTGAGTTCCTTTTGAAGTCTTTGCATCAAAATCTGGATTATTTTCTTTAAATGTTTGGAATTCCAAGTCATATGCAATATTTAAACAATGCGCCATAAATCGAAGTGGAGCATGAAGAGGCGATAATACCAGTTCATACATTGATTCCACTTCATTGCATTCTGAATTTTCCATGCAAAACTCCTTTTGAGTGGCATGACACACGGTACAGGACAAAGATGACTTGTTTCCTAGGAGTCAACCACATATTTGTCAACAGAATTTATATGAATACATCAATAATTATTATACCTGATATAGCCTGAGCAACTTTTCCATCCACCATTGAAAATTGCAGAATATGTTTTATCCTTATTTCCGTTCCTTGCTGTGTAGTAAAAACTGTGTTGGAAAGGTTTTTAATTTCATCCGTCATCAATTTGTGCTTCTCAACAATTAACTCCGAACTTTCCTTTGAATACGAAAATTCAATAGGACGACAGTATCGCACAGATGATGGCTTTGGATTTCTCCAAATTTCTTCACAATTTTTAGGATCTTTCGAAGTACCAGCCGTGTCTTGCATTAATCGAAGAGGAACCATTGATACCATGAACATCTGAGAATCACAGTGGCCTTCATCTATAACAGAAAATAATATGCATAAGTACCAATTATGTGAATGTACCAATTATTTTACCAATTTTTTGTTTGTATTCACTCTGTCCTGATGAGCCATCACAACCCCATTTGGAATAAAGAACCATTTTGGAAGGCCAGTTTTGTTCTTTTTGATCGAAACTGAGGCTTTCCAATATGCGTTTCGAGGTATGGTCCAAGGAAGATTGAAGTGAAAGTTTTGCAGATACCTCATCTACTGTAATATTTGCAGGGACACAAGCGTCTTCTTCTTCTTCTGAAAGATGCTCTAGAGACGGCAAACCTCTATAGTTCTTTTTTAAAAACGTCGACCGAAGTATCTTGTACTGTCGGTATGACAAGTCAAGGTCAATATATAAAGCAAGTGATTCAGCCGTAGTAAGTTTCTTACACAGATCTGCAGGTTTCGTTGCTTCTCTCAGTCTTCTAAGGACTTCGATGTCATTCCCATGCAAGGACTCCACCACTGACGCCTTATCATATTCGCCATTTTTTCTTAAGATATATTTTAAAATGTTATATGCTTCCTCCAAACTTAATTCTTCCGCTAAATCATGTGTCTTCCTACGCTTACTCGAGCGTGCTGAATTTGTGTAAGACTTTCGTGGTCTTCCCCGGATAGTTTTGGATAATTCCACATCATCAAGCGATTCATTAACTTTTTGATTTAAGCTCAGTGATCCTAAGTACCAAGAACTTTCTTTATATTTTCGTAGAAACACGTTTTTTGATCGCGAACACTCTTTCCAATATCGAGAAAACCTTTTAGCGAAGGCGTTCAGGTTAATTTTGTTTATTTCGTTATTTTCAACATTAATATCATTTTTTTGGCAAACTTTCACTAGCAACTGGTTGAAAAGAAAATTTTGCGTTATATTAGATTTATTTTCGGTATGTATTTCAAAACACTTTTCACATAGATCTTTTATAGATATATTTAATTTATCCATTATGAAAAATTATTTAACAAATTAAGAGGAATATTTTATCAGATTGCTTGTGTTTCCAAATTCATTAAAAATAACGGCATTTAAGTGACATATTTTCTCTACACTAATCTCTACTCTACACTACACTAATTCATTCACAATAAGTTTTGATGTTTGACCATATTCACAATAATATTATACTTGTCATAACTTTGAAATGCACGAAAATTAAAGTAATGCTATCATACATGGAGAGTTGCAGTTTGTTGCATCTGAACTGTATATAGGATTATAGGGGATATATCAGAGAATAACTCTATGTCAATTGCTAGTGTGGCCGCAGGTGGCAACATAGTTAAAAGCTTAGATAAAGTTAAAAAATTACAACTTATACATACAATATCTCCCGAACCAAAGAAGATAGAGCAAATCAGAAACCAGATTTGAAAAATGCAGCTATTTTTCATTTTAGATTCGTATTTGAAGTATGTAAATTCGAACATGTATTTTCATGTTTTTACATATTTTTGAGCACTCACCGGACCAAAAAAGTGCACTGTGCGTCGGTCGAAGATCCGTCATTCGATTCAAAAACTGAGTCAAGCGTTCGAGTGAATTCTATTACTTCCACTTCTATTCCCAATTCTAAATCAGAAGGATAATCCGAAACTGACTCAGTGTCGCTCATTAAACGCAAAAAAAAAAACTTATTTTCTACCACAAAATTTCTCATATATCTTAAATATAACTTATGCAATCTTACTCTACAGTTTCTTCCTTCTGGTGGTGTAGATGGTTTACTTGGTGGTTGGATGTAATTTTGTACGGCTTCTGTTCTTCTTCTTGGCAAACTTTAAATGCAAGTCCGGTTTGTGCCATTTGATTTTTTTGTAACTTTTAAGTTAGTTGTCGTAAGTCGAGTTGGTAGCGTGCTCGGCTATCAGCGTGGAGGTCGTGGGTTCGATTACCACCAGAGGCTCTGGTCTGTCGCTGCAATAGCTAGCTACGATGGTCTTAGTCACCCCGGCTCAATCCCTGGACCCAAAATTAGAATATAAATTTACTTTTTATTGTAATTCATAATAAATAAAAATAAATAGTTGTCGTAAAGATCTTAAAGTCTTTTTAGGGGGAACAAAAATGTTATTTAAGAATCTTTTCTTAAAGTCACTTTTTCACTAAGGATCTAAAGTCCTTTTTATTTAAAAAAAAATATTGTTCGTAAGGATAAGTCCTTTTTTGAACGAAGGATCTAAAGTCCCTTTTTATAAATAAAAAAATATGCGTTCACAAGGATAAATTCCTTTTTTTGAACTAAGGATCCTTTTAAATACATATTTTTTTTCGAACTCGCGGAAGGATCTTATCTTTTAAGTCCTTCAATTTTTGGTTCCACGACTAAACGTTAAAACGTATATTTGTTCGATACATATACCGTGGATCCTACCAACTGCGCCACTTTTGTAATCACTTTGTGTGAATCACTTTTTCAAGTTTTTACTTTATTTGCGAGTTCCTTTTATTTTTGAATCTATCTTAAGACTACTCGATCGGTTCGATCGTACAATATTTATATGTTGTAAATGTCAATCTTTTGGTAAGCAGTTCGTTGGAACTGTTTACCACTTTTTCGTGTTTACCAAAATGGAATTTTGTCTGGTCTGAATTTTGCTTTGGTTTTGAAGTTCTTGCCAAAGCGTGAACGGAAATGAAAAAATGGGAAAACTTGATACTATAAATTATTTGGCAAACATTTCTTTGGAATTGTTTGTTCTCCCGTCTGTGGTAACGGAAGTGCAAAACGTGTAAATGAATTGTTGACCGAATTTTTAATGTCTGATTTTCCAATTAATTCAGAGTCGGTTTATTTGGGGGGAAAATTGGGTGACATTGTTACGTTAAATTATATTATCAGGTGTAAGTAGAATATTGGGTGACACTATAACATTGTTACGTTAAATTATATTAGCAGGTGTAAGTAGAATATTGGGTGACACTATAAGTTTGGCCAAAATCGGTTAAACATGTGGGAGCAACATTTGCATTGGGGCTATATCTAAATCTGAACAGATCTTACCCACTTTCACCATAGGTGTTTTTAGTTGGATTATAAGATGTTGTGCCCAATTTAAAGAAAATCGGGTACGATACGTGTTTTGTAGAGCGGTAGCAACATGTGTATGGGGGCTATATCTAAATCTGAACCGACATTATCCACTTTCAGCATAGCTTTTTCTAGTTAGATTGTAAGGTTTTAAGCCAAATTTGAATAAAATCGGATACAATATGTGGTTTCTAGAGCGGCAATATCAAAATCGAGAGCGACATTTGTATGGGGGCTATATCTAAATCTGAACCGATCTTACCCACTTTCTGCAGAGGTGATTCTAGTTGGATTATAAGATGTTTTGCCAAATTTATAGAATATCAGGTTCAATATGTGGTTTCCAGAGCGGAAAATGGCAATTTGGGAGCGACTTTTGTATGGGGGATATATGTAAATCTAAACCGATCTTACCCACTTTCTGCAGAGGTGTTTCTAGTTGGATTATAAGATGTTGTGCCAAATTTAAAGAAAATCGGGCACAATATGTGGTTTCTAAAGCGGAAAATGTCAAATCGGGAGCGACATTTGTATGGTGGCTATATCTAAATCTGAACCGATCTCACCCACTTTCTGCAGAGGTGTTTCTTGGAGTTGGATTATAAGATGTTTTGCCAAATTTAAAGAATATCGGGTTCATATATATCTAAATCTGAACCGATTTGCCTCAAATTATATAGCGTTCGTCCTTGATCCACAAAACTTACTTGTGCCCATTTTTGTTAAGATCGGACTATAACTGCGACCTGTAATTTGATTACAACAATAGATGGACAGACGGACATTGCTAAATCGATTCAAAAAGTGATTCTAAGTCGATCGGTATAATTAACAATGGATCTATCTCGCTTTCTTTTGGGTGTTACAAACAAATGCACAAAGACATAATACTCTCGTGGAGTGTATAAAAAGGATAGAAGTGGTACCAAGCAAACGGACGTACCTAGAATTATGAATTTAGATGCGTTCATACCAATATGGACGCGAAACATAACGTATCTTTGAAATTTATACTTTTCTTATCAAAATGAAACAGTCGCTCTGTTTGTAGCTGAATCAAGGAGTTGTTGATTGCAATTGCAGTACTAATACTATAATAATATATAATAATGAAGCAATGAAATGTATTTAAAGCAGCGCGCATAAGTATGCCTTATTGTTTGAAATAGTAAACAAATACAGTATGTATCGCTTATATGCACGTCGGTTATAAGCATTTCCCGCTTATATGCATCCAAACTTGTGCAATTTCACTTTGTCATTTAAAATACTCGGACATTTTTTGCTTATAAGCATTCGTTTATATGCATTTCTCGCTTATATGCACCAGCAATTTGGAAAATTTAAAGCAATCCCATGAAAATAAATTGGATATATGCAGCTCCAATTTCTTTGATTATTTTGGAAAAAATATAGATAAAGCACAGTTTGAACATTTTTTCATTTCTAATGATATCTCTTAATTTTTCAACAGTTTTTATTTTAAACTATGTATGTCCAAAAACCAAATGAATTATTATTTTCATATATTTTTATTTTAAACGTACATATTCTTACGAATTTCCTTCAATAAAATGAATTCAGACAAATCTTGTTTGAAACAAAATATTGTAACATATATATCCTAATGTACGGATGCGTCACGAAAATAAATTGCTGCGGTCACCCCCAGAAATGAAGATTGGATTGTTTAATGACGATCTGCAAAAAATTTCGTCGCTGGGTAAGCCGTCTGTCAGCTAAACGCTCCTGAAAACACATCGAAAAATCACGTTTTTCCTGTGTAATTTTTTTATGTTCCATTTTCGTGCAAATTTTTTTATGAATTAATAGACCCATGAAAGCACTTTAAATATAAATTTCTATAGTGACTGGAAATTTTATTCCATTTGTATGGCCCGCGACCCAGCCTAATCTACATAAGTATATATATTCATGGAGCCATATACCTCTGATCTTTCTAACCGGGTTTTTATATATGCACAGATTGTGCATCTAACCGAGTTTTTATACCGATGATGTATAAAGTCGGACATTTTTGGGAATGCATATAAGCGATAAACATACTATACAGTGTTTATCAAAATATCACAATTTTCAAGGTATGTTACTTCAATTTCTTTGTAAAGTCGACAGCCTCTAACCACCGGGAATACTGTGGAATGCACTCAGTGGTAGATGTTATATAAGATTCGGCCCGGCCGAACTTAACGCCTTTTTATACCCTATAATATATATGTTTATTATACCGATCGACTTAGAATCATTTTTTGAGCCGATTTAGTGATGTCCGTCCGTCCGTCTATTCTTGTAATCAAAGTCCAGGTCACAATTGTGGTTAGAACTAAATGAAACTTTGCACAATGAAGTTTTATGGGATAAGGGCGAACGCTATTTAATTTGAAGAATATCGGTTCAGATTTATATATAGCTCCCATACGAATTTCGTTCCCAATATGACTTTTTCCGCTCTAGAAACCAAATATTTTAACAGATTTTTTTCAAATTTAGCAAAACAAATTATATTTTAACTAGAGACAACTCTGGTAAAAAAGGCAGATCGGTTCAGATATATACATATATAGGTCCCACACAAATGCCTTACACGATTTGATTATTTCCGCTCTATAAACCACATATTTTAACTGATTTTCTTCATATTTGGCAAACCAAATTATATTTCAACTATAAACATCTGTGCCGAAAGTAGGTCCTATCGGTTCAGATTTATATATATCTCCCACACAAATGTCTCCCCCGATTTGATTATTTCCGCTCTAGGATCCTCATATTTTAACAGATTTTCTTCAAATTTGACAAAACAAATTATATTTCAATTAGAAACAGCTCTGTTAAAAAATGGGCCAGATCGGTTCAGATGTATATATAGCTCCCACAGAAATGTCTCCCCCGATTTGATTATTTCCGCTCTACAAACCACATAATTTAACTGAGTTGCTTAAAATTTGGCAAACCAGCTCATATTTCAACTACAAACATCCATGGCGAAAGTGGGTCAAATCGGTTCAGATTTATATATAGCTCCCATATAAATAACTCCCCCGATCTAATTCTTTCCGCTCTAGAAACCACATATTTAACATATTTCCATCAAATTTGGGAAAGCGTCTTATATTTTAGAAAACCTATGCTAAAAATGTGTCAGATCGATTCAGAATTTCTGTTCAAATTTTTTTACAAATACAGATAGAAGTATGAAAATTGTGGTATATATATATATACCCGGTTCAAATGTAACGACCTTTTTATACCCTACACTACAGGGTATATTGACTAGGTGTAGGGTATCATATAGTCGGCTACGCCCGACTTTAACCTTCCTTGCTTGTTACTTGTTCAATATGTCACGCACTACTAATTGATATTATTGCCTCCTGCATGTTAAGTGTAGTTTTTCTTCCAAAATTCTTCGACGAAAAGCATAATGAGCAATTTGTTTTTTGTCAAAACTTCACGAAATATATGGGCAAATTATTGTTTTTTCTTCACGAGTAGATGTTTTTATTATCTTTTCCAGTTCAATACAAAATACTAAGCAACTAATTAAATATTTATGTTATGTTTCCAAACATAACATGTCACCCATTTAAAGTGGTTATTAGGTATTTTGATTAATCGGTACCAAAAATCTATATATTGAATAAAGTTGGAATATCAAATTTACGGCCAAAAATCTATCTTCTGAATCCAAATCCAAAAATCTACTTTCGATCAAAATCGAAATCCCTACTTCTGACGTGGTTGTTGCTGTGAAGGTTGATGTGGTAACATAAATCGTGCGAGCACTTGTGCTGGGTCTTTTTAGAACAAAGAGCACTTATGCCCAACATAAACATATTCACAATCTGGGCATTGGAGGCCGTAAGAAGACCTCACAGTAAAAACCAAATATAAACATATTCCTGTATTGGTTTGATAAATTACACATAAGACCAATATAGGATTCTTTAATATTAACACTGTCTAACAAATTTAGACTTTTTGATTGAAAGAGAATAGCGACCAGTCCGTAGAGTCCAGCTGAGTTTGAGTTTCTTTTTATAGTGGGTCAAAGTTTTAATTTTTTGGTCGATGGAAGTATTTTACTAAGCGAAGCAAATGTTGTAAGTTAATGTCTGAGAGAATTATTATTTTCAAAACTATATTGTGGAATTTTATGACAGTTTTGTGGAAGATTTTATCACTCTAATTCCTCTCTTTATTCGATCCTTTTTTCGAGAAAATCAAAAAAGTCCTTTCAAAAACATTTCAGTGGGTGTCACCGAATACACCAATGTTGTAAATAAAGCTCTTCACGCTTCAATAACAAAACAAGTACGGAAAGGCTAAAGTCGGGCGGAGCCGACTATATGATACCCTACACCACTCCCTGCGTATATACCTGATTTTGATTACTAAACCCAGGTGTTTTATCATCAGTAAGTGTTCTTATGTGAAATAATCCATGATCTGGAAAATTTGATCCCGACCCGATGTAATATGAAGGATTTAAAACGATATTATTGGAAATTGGTGGGGCAGATGTATTTGGAAACATTGGCCCATTTTTCGGTAGGTATTCCGAGACGAATATAATATGAACAATAAAATTTGACCAAGATCCGATGACAAATGCAGATTTTACAGCGATAATAGGATAAATACGACGGACATTTGTAGGGGGCCTATAACAATACTAGGGGGTTGTTCCATAACGAGGGCCAATATAGTTCCCTTTAGGCATTTCTAGTGGAAATGAGTCATGATCTCTAAAATTTTATAAGGATCCGATGTAAAATAAATGTGTAAAATGGGAGCCCATTTGTACGGGGTTTATAGCAAAATATGGACCCATATATTTGACTTTAATAGTAGGTATTCCTAGTTGAAATAGAACATGATCTACAAAATTTGATCAACTTCTGATATAAAATGTAGGTTCTAGAACGGTAATAGTAAAAAATGGGGGCCCATTTGTAAGGCCGCTACTTTAAAAAGTGGATCCATACAGATCACTTTCAAAGTATGTAGGTATTCTAAGTTGAAATATAATATGATCTGCAAAATATTATCAAGATCTAATGTAAGATGTGAGTGTGTTCTAGAGCGATAATAGTGTAAACTGGGGCCCAATTTTATGGGTACTATACTAAAACATAGTCCTATATAGCTGGCTTTATAAGTAGGTGTTTCTAGTCTAAATGTAACATGGTGTGGGAAATTTGATCAAGATCTGATGTAAAATGTACATTTTAGCGCAGAAATAGTGTGAATCGGAAGCACATTTGTATGGGGGCTATATCAAAACATGGACCCATATATATATATAAATATATAAAAATAATATATAAAAGAATTAACTTTATTGAATAGTTTTTAAGACTGAATGGAAACAAGTCTTCTGTGCGACTGACTTTGCAATTTTCTTTGCCTTATTAACTAAGTTCGTAAATGTAATTAATTATTATGTTGTCAGCAAAAGAACATTTTATAATGTTGCGAAATAAAACTGTCGACTAAATACAATTATACCTAGAGACAGTTTATTAAGCAAAATTGCATTAAAGAATATTGATTAAAAACGTTGACAATACAATAATTGTGGCCACTAACTTAAAGTTCATTAACATTACCAATGTTGTCTAAGAATTGGTCGAACTTATCCGGATTTTTGGTATGTAGCTAATCTGTCTGGAGTTTTGGTAGTATTTATGTATGTAACTACTCCCCCTTTAGACAAGAATTCTCCTGAATTCTGTTATTTAATTTTATTCTTATGTATTTTGGTCTAATGAAAAAATAATAATTGTTACCATGACAATGCTAATTACTACATTGTTATTATTTGTATTTGTTCAAATTATACCTAACGTATACAATTTTGAGCTATATGAGAATAATAATCTTTTATCCTAATTGAACAGTTATTAATATTGATTAAATAATTTCCATTTAAAATATTTTTCTCATGATTACACGTTTGATTTATAGTAGTATTTGCTGCATTCTTAATATAATTGTGTCTATATCCAATTGTAAAATTTCAAAGTCTCTATTTTCCATTAATGAATCTATTAGATTATAGTCCTTATTCGTAGTGGTAGAATTAATAGTAAATTAACTGTGATAAATGTTTTAGGTATTTTTATTCCAAAAACAAGATAAGAATTGTTTAGAAATGCTGTTCCAAACTGCAGGCCCGTGCGCAGGATTTTCCCCTGGGGGGGGTGGTTTTCATCTACACTCATAAAAAAATGAGTTAAAATTAACTAAAATTTAGGAAACCAAGTACATTTTTACTAAATATAAGTAGAATTTTTTCTGAAATTTTCCTAAATCAAAGTAATTTTTTCCTAAAACCTAGTAATTTTTTACTAAATTTATGCAAAACTTTCCTAAAACTAAGTAAATTTTTACTAAATCTTAGTAAAATTTTGCTGAAAATTTCCTAAAACTAAGTAAATGTTTACTCAAATCAAGTAAATATTTTCTCAAACTGAGGACAACTTTGCTGATTTTTTTCTCAAAACGAGTAAATTTTTACTTAAACTGAGGAAAATTTTATTTGATACAAGGAAAAAAGGTGCAATTAAAATAAGTTCAATTTAACTAAACAAACAAATAGTTTTGCTTCAGAGTATGCAAAACTGATACAAACAATGACAATATGAAATATTTCTCAAAAGTTTCATGATACATCTGCCATAAGGAGTTGAGCTATTACTCCATGATTGTTGCGAAGGCAAGATTGGCGCCTTCGCAGTGGTTGTTTAGAATAATTCATAAAGTATTTAAGAAATAAGTCTCTGCAAACAAACGAGAATTGCTTCTTTGATTAATATTCACTATTTTTTAAACAATTTCAAATGTTTTTTATAAGTTCATTAATACTTAAATGTATGAAGAACTCGGCATAAATTTCATTAAACATTTTAACTTCATTTTAGAAAAAAACTCATTTTAAAGTTAAAATTTCCTAAATAGAATTTTTTCCATACAAAAAATTTCAGATTTTTTCTCACTTAAAACTTAAAACATAAGTTTGAATTTACTCAATTGTAAGAATTTTTTATCAGATCCAAAGAAATGTTTTTAAGTAAATCTACTACCCTTTTTCTAGTAAATGAACTATTTACTATGGCTTTGAAAGAAGGAAACTTTACTCATACTTAGTTAATTTGCCAACTTTTTAGGAAATTTTTACTGGAACGTTTGGAAATCACTCATATTTTATTGCGGATCTTCGAGAAATATTTTGATACATTCGTCCGACAGACATTGTCGGCAAAATTGCATTTCAGTAATCCATCTATCAGTACACTCAAAGGAATATGTCAGTAAAAGAAAGCAGAAAGTCTACTGAAAGATCAGATTTTCTGTTGTTAAAAAAGATACAGCAGATTTGTATCTGCTGAGATGGTAAACAGCTGTTTGCTGTTTTTAGCTATTATATGAAACGCATTTGTCCCAAGCTAATATAAAAGAAACTCGCTTATGAACGCTTATCTATTTTTATATTTTAATTAAGAACAGCCAATTTTAGCAGACTGCAAACTCTTTAGCAGTGTGAATGGTGATGTAAGATTGCAGAAAACTGCTGTTATGCCAAAAAACAGCTGTAGTAGCAGAAAAGTGTCTGTTGATAGGCAGACAATCACTGCTTTTATTAACAGACTTGTGCTCTAAGTGTAGAACTTTTTTTAAATAGTTGCTTGAAATTACATACATACATATCGAGGCCTTATATTCATAAACATAACTTTTCAGGAGAGCGAAAAAACTGATTTTCTCCTTAATTTGAAGAGAAATTATTAATCGTTCTTCTGCAGTTTAATCTAAAAAGGATTACTAATTGCTACGATTAAAAAGATTTCGAAATTTCCTATTATTCGCGGTTTCATGGTTCATAGCCACTTTTGTATGTTTAAAATTGAGCACTATGAATGTTGAAATAAGAATAAGATTTATTGTAAACTCCATAACTTTTTTCATGAAATCTTGGCAATGTTGTATAGAAAACGAATTTTCTGTGATGTAAACAGAGAATTTAAAGATTCCAGCTACATCCGTCAGATTGGTCTCTTGTAACATATATGTAGCCAGTCGCGAAAATCGCTGCAATTGATAAAAAATCCAAAATTCGCCGTTGCAATTCCTTATATTTTAACTTTCTTCATTCATAATTCTGAAACTTTTCATACACAAATATTCTCCATGAAGTCAGCAATCACATGCCAAAGAAATATTTGGTTTCTCAATATAATAAAAAGTTACGCCGTTTTTTTTTTTCTATATATACTTTTCACAATTTTTGACTTTACAGCCACCATTTTTCCTAGTACGATATGCCCTAAATCTAGAAAAATGTTTTAAACAAAATCGTTGTAGCGAATTATAACCTTCGGTTTTATGCTGCTCCATTATTGAACTATTTTCTATTATATTATTTTTATGTTCATAGCCACAAGTCACAAACTTACGTGCGAGGGAATAGCCAAATCAGAAAATTAAAAAAAATGGCTTTAGAAAAAAATCTTTTCCAAATTTATATGACAGATGACATCCAAATCTGAGAATAGTTTGGCATCGAAAACTCATTTTCGAGAAAATGGTTCATAGCCACTTTTGAATATAAGATATATATTTTGAAGAAATATTACACAAAAAACGATCAAATTCCTAGACGATAAACTCTTCAGTCCCGCATTATTCTATGATTTTTGACAAAGTATGGGTCTAAATAGGATGTCTAAAGAGTTTTTGGGGTTTTTAATTTATATAGGACATGAGTAAAAGAATGTTTATTCAAAATCTTTATACGCATATTCCGATTAAATAAAAAAATGTTTGGAAATGTTTCTTCATTTTTATAATCTTAAATATGTATAAATTCGAATAACAAATATATTTTTTTTTGTATTCGATAAAATGCAAGAAGAAACAACTAGAAATTTTAATTCCAAAAAACCAAATAATTGGTATTTTTGAGTTTCGTTTTCCTACGTAGATCCAAGTTACTAAATTTCTTATTTCTCTTTTGAATAATACTTGTTACATACAAAAAATACTTACTTTGAAAAATATTTGACATAAGTGATAAATATAACAAAAATATTAGTAAGTTAAAGTAGATTTTAAAATAGAGACCTACCGAGAGACCGCAGAGAAAAAATGCATTTCGTAAAAACGAAATTTTAGACACGTGATCATCGTTTTTTTTTGGGAAAAATTAGTTTGTTTGCGGTAAACATGTCATCAGTTGTTGTAAATGAACATAGAGAAATAAGTTTATTTATACCAAACAGTGTTCTTCGTTTGTCGAAATGGATTTGTATTATAATTGCAAACTCCCAAAACATTGGAAGTAACAGAAACCGTCGTTGTTGCATCTGTGATGAAAATAGGACACATCGGTTCAGATTTAGATACAGCTCCATAAAAATGTCCAATCGCAAATGTTACATCTTAGCGCTCTACAAGCATCAAGCATATTATTTGCTTTCACGGTTTTGTTATTAAATTTCCAAACTTTTATTGCAGTAGAGAATTAAAAGTTCATAATATATAGCTCTAGTCGAATGTCAAGAAGTGGTATCGATTAATAAAATGAAAATTTTCCGAACACTTTTGTGTCCATTAGCGAAATTAGCACTACACAATCTTGAAATTGGCACAATTCGTTTAGTTTGTTTGTATTTTTCATAACCTTTGTCCGAAATTCAAGAAAGTTTCCAAGATTTTTATGTAATTTTCATGTTTTCATAATTTTACTGCAAAATTACCATTTCAGACGAGTTATTTTAAAAAGACCTTAAAAATTCTATATTTTATTGCTTTAGAAAGTCTAGAAGGTATTAAAAAGTATATGTTCGAAAACTCTCTGGGGGGGGGGGGGTTTGAAGCGCACGGCCCTGCCAAACTGGATATATCTTAATTTGATATAATCATTTCTAGTTAAAATACTTGGATGCAAAATACCATATTTTTGCAGAAATTACATTATCTTGTAAATGTTCTATTTTATTTTTATACCCTACACCACGGGGTATAATGACTATTTGCATTTGTTTGTAACACCAAAAATGAAACGAGATAGACCCATCGTTTATTATACCGATCGACTTAGAATCACTTTTTAGTCGATTTAGCGATGTCCGTCCGTCTGTCCATCTATTCTTGTAATCAAAGTACAGGTCGCAATTGTTGTTAGAACTAAATGTTAATTTGCACAAGTTAGTTTTGTGGGTCAAAGACGGATGCTATTTAATTTGATGAAAATCGATTCAGATTTAGATATAGCTCCCATACAAATTTTGCTCCCGATTTTACTCTTTCCGCTCTAGAAACCACATATTTCAACAG
Source organism: Polietes domitor (assembly GCA_947397865.1). Classification (NCBI taxonomy): domain Eukaryota; kingdom Metazoa; phylum Arthropoda; class Insecta; order Diptera; family Muscidae; genus Polietes; species Polietes domitor. The sequence goes on along the minus strand of OX377620.1, from coordinate 159,336,479 downwards.
ATTTTCTTCCAATTTGGCAAAACTCTATATTTTTCAACTAGAAACAACTCTGGTAAAAATGGGCCAGATCGGTTCTTTCCGCTCTAAAAACCACTTATTTTATCAGATTTCTTCAAATTTGGCAAAACGTCATACATTTCAACTAGAAACAGCTCTGGTGAAAATGGGCCAGATCGGTTTAGATTTATATATAGCTCCAATACAAATTTCGCCACCGAATTGATTATTGCCGCTCTAGAAATAGCATATTTTAACAGATTTCTTTCTAGTTCGGAACATCAGTTAATATTTCAAATATAAACATCTCTCGCGAAAGTAAGGCGCATCGGTTCAGACTTATATATAGCTCCCATATAAATCACTCCCCCGATTTTATTCTTTCCGCTCTAGAAACTACATATTTAACAGATAGCCATCAAAATTGGGAAAGCGTGTTATTTCATTTTCAGGTATAGAACTTCGAATTGAAATAAAACACAAGAAAATCGTTTTAATGTCCATCAATTTGGCTTTATTGGAAGGATAATTTTATGCCATTATTGTTTAAATATGATTTCGGGCATGTGGCCGCCGCGGCTGGCTTGAATACAGCCAATTCTACAGGTCCAATTTTCCGTTTGTTGGCAATAACGCCACGAATGTTGACTTCCAAGTCCCCTAACGTTTCTGGTTTGTTGGCGTAGACGAGCGACTTCACATATCCCCAAAGAAAATAATCCAATGGTGTCAAATCACACGATCTTTGTGGCCAATTGACAGGTCCATTCCACGAAATTATGCGCTCATCGAATGTTTCCTTCAATAATTCGATTGTGACGTGCGCTGTGTGGCCGGAGCTTGCGGTGAACTTCGCGAACTGAACCATTACTTTCGAAATAAATTTGCACGATTTGCAAGCGTTGTTCTTTTGTCAACCTGTTCATGGTGAAATGGCAAACCAAACTAAATATTAATCACTTGACAGCTGACAAAATGGCCGCCAGTTAAAAAAGTGATGCCAACTTAAAGTTCTATACCCCAATAAAAAACACCCTTTATATGTCCGTATACCCTGGTTGAGTCGTTGGAGTCCATAATAATATCATCAATGTTTTCAAGAGCTGAAAATGTTAACGGACTTTTAATGTTAGATGGATGTATGTATTGTAATTTTGTCTTCCTATATTTTGGTTGTTCTTATGTCTAATTACTTTATAATTTTTTATAAAACCTTCTTGTATTTTTTCCGTATAGTATTCCATAGATTTGTTTAATTTGTCCATAATTTTTTTCTTCTGTCTAATTATTCCGTCGTCAATTGTCCCTCGTTGAACTTCGTAAGGTGTAAATTTTATAATTGAATGGTATCTGCCATTATAGTTTCTTATTATCCTTTGCACTATATGTCATATAGGCATGTTTTAATTCATTTTATATATAATTGTAAATCTTTCCGCAATTGTATTATGTAGTCGCTCTACATCGGCATTACCTGTGTGAGTATTAGGTTTAGTCAGATATAATTCAATGGATTCATTGTCCAAGAATTCCTTTATCCTAAATACCTAATTCATTATCTGCTATTATTTTCTTTGGTTTCATTACCTTGGCAAAGTGATCTTCTAATTGTTTAATTATAGTTATATGATTTCTATCATTTAATGGATAAGCTGCTCCAAATTTGGAACATTTATCTACTATTGTTAAAAAATTAAATGTCTATGTGTATTATAGTAAAAAGGTACAAGTTTATCTTGCCCAAAAAAAATTACAACCAAGCGATTTGGATGTGAGACTAATTCTGACTTTATTGATATTTTTAACTTTACATTTTGGTTCTTAACATAAACTTATTCTTACTCAACATTGCTTACAAAGCATTACAAAGTAGTTTTGCTTATTCATTAGTCTGTTTCGTTTCCTGTCTTCACCATTGGGAATGAAATAGTGTAATTAAATTCTATGAATTTTCAGGTGTTGGATTAAGCGAATTATGGTAACAAGCAATATACGATATTTGTGTTTATGTTGACATATTTTGGGGTTGTGCAATTGTTTTACGTATTAAACTTCATTGGTAAACAGTATACGTATGCGTTTTAAGTAAAAGAACGAAATTATTTGGAATTGTCTGTTCCAAATAATTTTGTTAAGATTTCGAATTTTATTGTTTTTTATATAATTTCTATTTTTGATGTCGTAACACCCCCACCGTTTGATTGAGGCTCCGACGAAATTAAAAATTTTTGTTTAGATTTTGACAAGAATATTATACATATAGTTGCAATAGAAATTATGGTTATTACATCAATGCTAAAGTTTTTTTTTTGGATTTATCATTATGGTAAATAATTTCATCTAAGTAGTTTTTATATTCAATATGGTTCATAAAAAGGGATTCAAGTTTTATATTGCTTAGTGTAAAATTTTGGGTTTCTTTAATTTTTGTTACAATGTTTGGTAAGATAATTTTATCGTAAATTTTTATGTGTACATTTATGAATGTTTTATTTAAAGTTTCAATTTTACAATTTTCAAATTTGAGTATAAAGTTTCCTGTTTGTTTTATCTTGATTTTATTACAATTATCTTTTGTATCGAGTATGATAGATTTATTTAGTATATTAGGAACGGGTTCGAATAGAATTTTCAAAAAGTAAGTCTCAGACAATTTGGGTATTTGCAGAATAATTATCAAGCTATCCTCATGAAATGCTACTGAATCTATAATGTCTTTGTAGCTCTCGAAGTCAGTTATAAGGTATAGTTCCGTTCTGGTCAAGATGTTTGAAGGAATTATTCTTAGTTTACTAGAAAATATAATCTGTAATCGTCTATGTGATCTTTGAATAGTAAGATATCATTATTTAATTGGTAAACTTGTGTCATGTACGTAAATTCGTCTTCTAGCGTGCCAATCTTGTTTTGAAGTAAATTTCTGAAATCGTCCAAGTATTTCCCGATTTTATATTGTTGATTATTTATATGGCTTGTAATGTTCTGTATTTGTGAGGAAATTAAGTTATTAACTTGTGTAAGTGTATCGAATTTTTCCGTTAAGTTAATTTGTCTGTTATGAAGAGATTTAAGTTTGTTTTCTATATCTTTTTCGTCGTCACTGTCCATTGTTCCAGCTATTAGTTTTAATCCTTTTCCTAAGATGTTTACCAGTCCGCGTTTTGCTCTAAAATGAGGATGTAAATTATCAACTTTTACTTGAAGAAGTTCAAAATTTTTCTCTATTGTGTCTAAAAGGGGTTTGTTGCTAATTGTATTTGTCTTGAGTGTATTGATATTTTGTGCTATAATATTTAGGGTTTGTCGGTATTCGGTCAGATTCAGAATGTGTAGGATTTTATTATAATGTTCAATAGGTCTAAATTCTCCAGTTTTTATGGGCACATACCCAGTATTGTTGGTCAGGTCTTGTATGTCGATTGTTTGAGCCGTGATAGTAGTAACCAGTATCAGTACCAGTATGCGATCCATTGCCTAGAAAGACTTGAAATTTATTTTTTAGTTTTAATCCTTGGATTGTCTCTGTCTTGGTATTTCTTTTTTTGTTTGACGTGTGTTGTATAATATTTATGTTTGGTTAGTGTGGTTTCTATGTGGTCCTCGTCTAATTTTTTACTATCTATTTTCTTAAACTTTCTGTGATTTTTGCCACCTCTAATTTCCTTTATGAAATTTGTTCCATCTTCCAATATGACATCTTTTTTCCCTTCATTCAATTATTATTCGATTTTTGTAAAAATTTATAGGCACAAGGCTTTCCTTTATTCCAGTTGTGATCTCAATTTGATTAACTTCAGTGGTTTCAGGTATTATCCTTGATAGTGCGTCAGCGTTTCCATTTTTCACTTCTTTTTTGTACTTTATTTCGTAATCATATTCGGAAAGTTTGAGTCTCCATCTAACAAGTTTGGAGTTGGGTTCCTTGATTGAGAACAACCATGTTAAGGGTTTATGGTCTGTTTCGATTAGAAATTTTCTTCCAAAGAGGTAAGGTCGAAAATATTTGGTATCCCAGACTATTGCTAATAATTCTTTCTCGATTGTACTGTAGTTGATTTCGTGTTCATTCAACGTCCTACTTCCGAAACATATAGGCCGATCATTTTGAGACAATATTGCGCCAAGGGCATAATTACTAGGTCAGTGTGAATGTTTTAGAAAAATCTGGATATATTAATATAGGATCGTTAGTTAAAATCTTTTTCAAAGTTTCAAAACATTGGATATATGATGGATCTGCTATATTAAATTTTGCATCCTTTTTTAAATATTTTGTCATGGGTTTGGCTAAATGAGAATAATCTTTAATGAATTTTCGGTAGTTTTTTATTTGTTTCTGTGTTTTCGGTATTGGAAAATTCACAACACATTCTACTTTTGCTGGGTTTGGATTTACACCATCTTGAGTAACGATATGTCCCAGAAATTGTGTTTCTCTTTTGCAAAACTCCGATTTATCTAATTGTACTTTAAGATTAGCTTCTTCTAAGCACTTAAAAATAAGTTTAAGTGATTGTACATGTTCTTGGAGGGAAGTTGAAAATATGATTATATCATCTAAGTACACTAGACAAATCTTGCCAATATGTTCCTTTAAGACGTTGTTCATTAAACGTTGGAAAGTAGCGGGTGCTGTCTTCAATCCGAATGGCATTCTCAAAAATTCATAATGGCCTCCTTCGACCGAAAATGCTGTCTTATGTACGTCCTCTTCTTCGACCTCTATTTGGTAGAATCCTTTCGCTAAATCTAAAGTTGTAAAATACATTATTTTTCCTAGTTTGTCAAGGATTTCGTCGATGTTAGGTATGGGGTATCGATCGACGATAGTGACTTCATTTAGTTTTCTATAGTCCACTACCAGCCTCCATTTTTTCTTTCCGCTAGCATCATCTTTTTTAGGGACTATCCATATCGGAGCAGAGTATGGTGAGGTACTATGCCTAATAATACCATTAGTAAGCATCTCTTTTATTTGTGTTTGTACTTCATCCTCATGAATATACGGTTAGCGATAAGATTTTGTGTAAATGGGTATATTGTCGACCGTCTTTATGTTATGCTTTATTGCATTCGTAAATGTTAATTGAGAATTTGGCTCATAAAAGATACTTTTGTATCTTTTTATCACCTTCAATATCTCTGTTTGTTCTTCAGAGTTCATATGTGATGTACGAATCTGCTGAAGAATTGGTTTGTTGTTGGAATTCGGTGTTGAAAATGCAGAAATTTTTTGCATTGACAACAGTGGTGTCTGTGGTTTTTACATGGATTATTTCTTGGCTTTTCATTGAAGTTTTAACTTCGATTCTCAAGTTTTGAACATTGTAAACTCCTTCTTGTAGGACCAAGTCACCATTATCATTGCATTGTTCATTGATATGAACTAATCCAGTTTCTTCTCCTACTATAAATTTTACAGTACGAGTATTCGCGTACAATAAAGGAATTCGCAAATTATTGATTAGTTGAATGTCTTGCATATAATCTATTGTAGCTCTGTATCATTTGAGAACATCATTTCCGATGATTCCATCGTAAAAGTCATGAAATTTGCATTCTATTAAATTAAACTTCTCATTTCCTAATTCTGAAAATAGTGGAACTCTGTAAGTTGTGGTGGTTCTAATTTCATTCTGGAGGGTTTTGAGAGTCATTGCATTTGATTTAATTTTCCATTTTGGATGGCATAATCCCGGATTAACTATTGAATGTGTGGCTCCCGTGTCGATTATGAATTTTAGTTTATTTTTAACTATTATAATGGGTAGTTCACCTGTGAGGCTTGCATATGAAAATTTGTTGGTGTATTGTCAGGCATATCTTGGTTATCATTATAGTAAAACGAGTTATTATCGCCTTCATCGTTTTGATATCAATTTTCCTGATTGTGGTCTTCAACTGTGTTGGTTTGATTGCCGTTTTCATATATATTTTCTTGGCTATGGTGTTGGTTATGATTTTCAACCATATTGATATCCATTGGTTCTGGTGTGCGTTGGTTACCATTGTTGGGTCGATATCCAGCGTTCTGATGGGTTCTGATGGACGTTAGTTACCATTGTTGGGTCGATATCCGCCGTTCTCGTGTCTAGGTTGTTGGTTATTGTTATTTTTATAGTGTTGGTTCCCATTATTATATCTACCAAGTTTGCTCGCATTATGGTCGGTCTGGTTCGGTTTTTCTTTTCCTTTTCCCTGTTGGTTATGGTTTAATGCCGTCCTCATGTTGTTCCTTGCACATTCGTTCGCTGCTGGTCCTGTCCCTACCAAGCATATTGTCTTAGTATTAAGACTCCGTACTCGATTTTTTATATCGTTATAAAATTCAACGCTATTGGTTTTGAAATATACACTTTTCAATTTGTCAAATACAGTAAAACCCGCATAAGTGCCTTGCCTAAAATTGACAGCATTTTGAGGTATTTAAGCGGGTTGTGTATTTATAAGAACCCGCTTTAGTACCACAGGTTGGGTACTTAGACAGCCCCGATTTAGTACCTACCAAACAGGGTAGTTAAACATTTAATAATTTTAAAAATATTGAAAATAACTTATTTAAACACAAACAAAAAATGTATTTAACAAAACATATTTTGATTACATATTAATTAAAAACACATTTCATATTGCTTTAAAAATTCATTTTAAAAAAGGAACATTTTGTGTACATAATACATATGTATACATATGTATGTATTTTATGAGATCACTTAAAATAAAGTGGATTTGAGAAATAGGTTTAAATAGCGAAAAAGTCAGTCATTTTCTTTTGACGCATGTTTTGATTTTATTTTAAACAACTTTTCTTCTAATATTTTGAGTTCATCAAATTCAAGATTATTGCCCTCCATATATTTTTTCACTGTTTCTAGTGCTGTCAGCGCTTCTGCAAAAGAGGGTGGATTCACTTCAATAGTATTTTCCATAGTATCTTCAGATGGTGACACCTCGTCAGCGTTATCTTCCAAAATACATGACACTATTTCTTCCTCCGTAAGTGGGCATTCAGTATCTTTATCGCAATTTACATATTCCTCAAACTCTTGAGCGTTTATGGGAATGTCTATTAGTGTTTCCTCGTCGTCATCAGGAAAATAATTTTGAATCTCAAATCCGGCCTAAAAAATTAATATTAAATTAGAATTTTTATATGTTAAATATGTAAAGTGTGTTTTTTATTGGGGTATAGAACTTTAAGTTGGCATCACTTTTTTAATTAATTCGGTTAACCATGGATCGTTTTCGCACTACGTTTACTCTAAGTGATAATACGCATCCGCAGAGACGTCGAACAGTGCGCACCGAAGAAACAATTGCCGCTGTAGAGCAAAGTGTTGAAGAGGACCCGAATAAATCGATTCGCCACCGTGCACAGCAATTGGAGCTTTGTCCATCAACTTTATGGAAGTGGTTGAAAATTGGACCTGTAGAATTGGCTATATTCGAGCCAGCCGCGGCGGCCACATGCCCGAAATCATATTTAAACATTAATGGCATAAAATTATCCTTCCAATAAAGCCAAATTAAAACGATTTTCTTGTGTTTTATTTCAATTCGAAGTTCTATACCTCAATAAAAAAAACACCCTTTAGTAGTGAAAAACCATACCTTTTGAAAGCAGTTTTTGATGGATTCACCTTTGACAAGCCACCAGGCTCGTTTTGAAAAAGTCAACGCATCCAAAATCGAAATGGTTTTCAAAAAATCCTTGGTTGTCAAACCTTTTTCAATTGCAAGCAACTGTTTTCTAACCATTATTTGTCGAAAGTAAACTTTAAAGATGTGTATGATACCTTGATCGAGAGGCTGCAATATCGACGTGGTATTCGCTGGAAGAAATTCAACTTTCACATTTTCGAGGTTCAAATCGGCCACCTTATGGCAAGGAGCATTATCGACAAAGAGCAAAACTTTTCTATTTTCCTTTTCCATTTCGCGATCAAAATCTTTTAAAATAGTTGACCACAAAGAGCCTACCATCCAAGCCTTATTTTGGAAGTAGTAAGGCAAAGGAATAGATTTTCCTCTAAAGCATCTAGGATTCTTCGATTTTCCGATAGCAAACAATTTTTTGTAACTCCCGTCAACATTGCACAAGAATAGAAGAGTCATTCGTGCTTTTTGACCTTTTCCTCCTGTTACTGTTGTACCCTTTCTTGCCAAAGTTCCATTCGGCAATGCCCACTTTCGTCAGCATTGAAGATATCGCGAGGATCATAAGCTTCCATTAAATCCTGCAATTTTTGTTGACGATACCTATTTGCCTCTTTGGTATCAGCATCAGCCGCTTCTCCTGTTATTCCATGCTTTATATAATTTTTATGAACTTAATGCTTTCCCGACGTTTCCATCGCCATAGCCAGCCATTTGTTGGCATAAAATCGGAATTCAATTTTGCTGCGTAGTCTCTGGCTTTTTGGAGGATTTGAGCATCGGTTAACACTGTATTAAGAGCTCTCATATGGTCAAACCATTGAGCAAGAGCTTTTTCAATGTCATTGTGCGGACTCGTACGTAAACGTTTACGTCGCAAACAAGTTGCGTTTGCGGCCTACTCCACTTGTTGCCGGTTTCTCCAAATTCTATTTACAGTTGATATGTCGCACCGAAAATGCCGCGCAATTTCATTTTTCGATTTTGCTATCTGATCAATCAAGTGAAGAATTTGTATTTTTTTGCTTAATTGTCAAACTTGTAAGTTTTCGCCCTTTGCCAGACATTTTTACGTATCTTTATTTTATGTATAATATCTTGATTATTTTGACAGATATGTATGTGAGTTTTTCGATAAATTAGTAATGGTATAAATAAACAATCGATTATAAAGAGTTGCCGTTTTAAAAAAGCAATTGTATTCAGAAAGGTACTTAACCGGGGGAAAACGTAGGTAAAATTGTATTTAATGCACAACAAATTATGGTACTTAGGCGGGTTGAGTATTTAAGCGGGGAATTACTTAAAAGGGTAAATTTGTTCGATTTTTTACAAGAAAGCCTGTCTGCAGATGTTGGTTACTAAAACGGGTTAGGTGCTAAAGCGGGTTTTACTGTAGTTCTTCTATACTATACCTTTCTCCGAAATTATTCATTAAAACAATTTTTATGTCATTCCATGATTGAGCTTGACAATTAATTTCGATAATTTCCCTAGCTTTTCCTTTCAATCTACTTTTGATTATGTCGGAACAAAAGAGTTGATAGAGTTCGTCGTATGTTCTTAAAAGTGGAAAGACTCTGTCAACTAAAGTAATGAATGTCTGTAGATCTCGATGATCTCCATTAAACTCTGGAAGTCGATCAAGGTATTTCAATGTGTCTATGCTAATTGAACGGGGTGCATTCTCGTTCTCCATTACTATTTTTTCTTTTCACACAGATATTATAACTGAAGAATTAACAAAAGAATTAAATTATTTTTTTTTGTAAAAAGTAAAAGTCTTAGTTTAATAAATGAATTATTCGAGCTTCCTTTAGATATTTTAATTTTCTTTAATTATATTCACTATTTCGTCACTTTGTATAGTTTCTTCAGGAATTGTTTGTTATAAAATTATATATATATATATTTTTTTTTAAATTATTATTAGTTTAAATAAAAGGAGAGGAAAAAAATCGGAATACAAAAAAATTCTTTTTCTCTGCATTTATTTTATTATATTTTTTCCTTTTTATAATTTTTCTTATTTTTAGGTAAATTTTCTTATAGCTTTAATTGTCTCTAGTTCGATTGTGGTAGGATTTTCTATATCTTCCCTTGTCGGGGTACCCTTTATTCCTAAAATTTTCCAAAGGTTTTTAACATTTGTATTTGAGATTCTATTGTAATTTCTTTTTCACGGTATGAGAAATCTATTACATTTTTCATTATATATTCTTTATTTAAATATAACTTAAATCTATTCTTACTTTGAATGTATAAATTTGTTTCTCTTGCTGTTGTTGTTGATAATGTGCTGTTGCTGATGTTGCTTACAGTTGTATTTGTTGTCTTCTGGTTGTAGTTCCTTATTGCTTCTTGAAGTGTTGTCTTCTGTTGCGTTGGGATTGGTTGCGTTTTGGCTATTCTTCCCTTCCTTCACTATATAGTTCAGTGTATATTGATTCGCTTTATTTTCAAATCAGTTAATATTTATTTACTTTGGGTTTTTAAGTTTATTTGTATAAAAAAAATATATGTTTTTATATTGCCACTTGAGTGTCCCGTAGGATTTGCAGTAGGGTTTTGGTTTTAAATTTGTATTATTTCACCACTGGAGGGTCCCGTAGGATTCGCAGTAGGATTCTATTTTAAAGTTTTCGCTTTAAAGGTGCTTAAGTTTTTTAGTTTAATTTTATTTTAACTAATCAGAAAATAATTTTTTCTGTTTTTAAATTTCACTTTTAAATTTTCACTTTAAAGGGTTCTTAAATCTTTTAGTTTAATTTTATTTTAAACTAATCAGAAAATTTTTCTGTTTTTATTATTATTATTATTTTTTTAAATTTCACTTTTAAAGAGGTCTTAATTTTCAAATTAATTTTGAACTGACAGAAAGTAAATCTGTCGTTTGCACTTCGATTCGCGTTAAACCGTTAAAAGGATTTATTCCTTTCGCGAATATCCTACCGACTGCGCCAGTAAAAAGGTAGGTCGTAGGTAAGTTTATCTTGCCCAAAAAAATTACAACCAAGCGATTTGGATGTGAGACTAATTCTGACTTTATTGATATTTTTAACTTTACATTTTGGTTCTTAACATAAACTTATTCTTACTCAACATTGCTTACAAAGCATTACAAAGTAGTTTTGCTTAATCATTAGTCTGTTTCGTTTCCTGTCTTCACCATTGGGAACGAAATAGTGTAATTAAATTCTATGAATTTTCAGGTGTTGGATTAAGCGAATTATGGTAACAAGCAATCGTATATTGCTTGTTACCATAATTCGCTTATGTTTATGTTGACATATTTTGGGGTTGTGCAATTGTTTTTTGTATTAAACTTCATTGGTAAACAGTATACGTATGCATTTTAAATAAAAGAACGAAATTATTTGGAATTGTCTGTTCCAAATAATTTTGTTAAGATTTCGAATTTTATTGTTTTTTATATAATTTCTATTTTTGATGTCGAAACATATTATCTCATTCTTAGTTGATGGTGCTTCCGTGTATGAAAATTCCAATGTAACAGTATTTTGGTTGATCACTAACTGAATCAATTCCATTAATTTTGGATAATATATTTTAGCTTTAGTTTGATTCTACGTTTCAACAATGACTGAGTGCATACTTTCCCTGATATGACATAAAGATAATTGCTTAATTGCCTATACTTCAGTCTCAATATCCTGAGCTCTCATTGTGCATGTAGTAAATGTTATTTGTCTATCGTTAGAAAAGATGTCTTAGATGCGAAACAAACTGGATACCCTTCCTGTGAACATGGGGGACATTGTCGTTCTAATTTCATGTTCTATATTCATTGTTCTCTACATTGTACAATTCCTATAATAAAGTATTTACCCGAAATGTTATTATCCCTATTATTCTGAGTTCTATATCGTCCAGAATTATTAAAATTACCTTTATTATTATAATTATTAGCATTGTTAGAATTATAGTTATTTCTCGAATTATTATAATTATAGTCAGAGTAACAATTCCTCTCCTGACGATATTGTAAATTATTTTGACCCTGATAACTTTGTCGATTATTTCCTTGATTCAATATGTTATAGTTTGTCTGATTATGATTCATATTTTGATTATTATTCTTTTGTCCTACGTTTTGCGTATTGTTGTAAGGGCAAGTAAGTTCTTTTATATTTTTTACAGGCATCTTCAAATCTTCGTATAGTCAGCATGTTCAATATGTCATTAATGTTCGTTTCTTCGTAAATTTTTTCAATGTTCCCTGAGTCATTTCGTTAACAATATTTACTGGTAAATTACCTACGTTTAAAAGGTATACGTAGTGGTCATCTTTATAGCAAACGGTCAATTCATCCGCTTTATATTTTATATTTTGTACTTAATTAATTCGCTTACCGAGTAGACTTTTGGGTTTGCTATCATCCTGTAAATTTGGTGTTGTTCGATGTCCGCTTTGTACCTTGACTTTGATGCTGATGTAATTCGATGTAAGCTATCCTCATACTTTCAACTTGTTGCTCTCGTCTGGACTGCTCCTCCACTAGGTTAAGAATGGATATTTGTGCTTGCCCCTGTTACATTCTTCCTTGATCGAAGACTTGTTGCCTTTTCTTTTTACTAGTCGTTGTGTCGGTTAGCTTTTAGCTTATTGACGGTCACTTCACTAGATTGGTTTTCTATTCTCTTTTAATATCCACTGTACTGTGGTGTCGATTCTAAAATTTTATCGTTTTTCACTGTCAATATTCGATTATATTCCTTTTTTATCGTTTTTCACTGTCAATATTCGATTATATTCCTTTTTGAATGTTCACTGCACTGTTTTTTAGATTTTTAAGTTTTCCTGTACTGTGGTGACAATTCTGAAATTTTATCATTTTCAGTGTTATTGTTAGATTATATTCTCTTTGAATGTTCACTGCATTGTAACTTTGGATTTTTATTTATTTATAATCCTGAAGGGTTCCGTGGGATGGGCAGAATTCATTTTTATTGATTTATATATTTATTTTTTGTTCCTTTCTTAGGATTAACGATTTTACATGAATCCTACCGACTTCGCCACTAAACTAATGATTTATTAAAATTATTTTTTTATATATAATAATAATAGATTTGAACTGGGATATTGTCCTGACTCAAGACCATTTTGCATCTATATTTAATAAAAGGCAAATTTATTTACAAATGGCATGGAGACACTTATTACTTGGCTGCAGACTACCACGATCATGATTTCAACCACGCCAAAAGTTTTTTCAAGTGGCTTCGCAGCGACTTTTCGACATAAAAATATAGATGCAAAATGGTCTTGAGCCAGGACAATATCCCAGTTCAAATCAAATATTCATTACAGACCAAAAATACAAACGAAAATACTAAAACAAATGAGCGTTGGCACGGCAGAATAATTGATGGGTACCTATACCTGCATATACACATACTTACATATGCAACTCAATGAGATGCTTGTAAGATGACATGTGTACTTTATTACTTGATGCGATTTTTTAAGCGCAAATTCGGCAAGTGAGTTGTGCTTCTCGTTCGTTTGTGAGAATCATCTCCTTATAGAGGCCCGGTTTGATGTTGAAAAGTCTCTGCGAAGCCACTTGAAAAGACTTTTGACATGGTCGAAATCATGATCGTGGTAGTCTGCAGCCAAGTAATAAATGTCACCATGCCATTTGTGAATAATTTTGCATTCTATTAAATATAGATGCAAAATGGTCTTGAGCCAGTTCAAATCAAATGTTTGTATATATTTTATAACTAATATTATGCGATTTTTGACTTGTTCACAACGTCTGGTTCGGCCTTCTTCTCGTTCTCTGGTGATTTCTGTATACTATTGATTTGATCATAACGTCCGGTTCGGGTTTCTTCTTCTTTGGATTGTTTATATTTTTTTTTATTAATGATATGTAGTTTTTAGAGGACTCGGCGTATCCCCTTTTTTGTATATATGACATATATATTTTTTTGTTTTTTAATTTTATTTTATTGTTCTTCATTTTTTGTTGGTTTTAATGTAATTATACCCACTGCTACTTGTCCTTGTGTTTCAGTTGGTATTGGTTCTTCCTTTTTATATCACTATATTATTTGAAAGATTTTGTTGTTGTACAGTGTTTTTCACTATTTATGTATTTTATGATGTCACTTGAGGTGTGCTAAATAAAAAACTTATGGTTTTATATTTTTTTGTTTTACAGCTAGCGCTGACTTTTATTGTTTTTTTGTTTTCCTAGTGGAATGAGTTTTTATAGCTGACTTACGATTTAGTAATATTTATAACATTGACTGCTTACATAGCTATCTTAAATAAAGTTCCGAATTTCAATCTGTTGTTCTAGCAGTTCTATTTCGGAGAATTAAAGTTATTGTCAACGATAAAGAGTTTTTTGGCATATTCATTATTTAAGTGCTATTATGTCTGTTTTGGATTCAACAGTTTGTTGACATCGACAACTGGCACAATTACGAAATTCTTTTAAAAGAGCAAATTTAGCAAAAACGAAGAAAAGAAAGGTAAAAATGAATTTAAATCAATATTTTTCGGTTGGGTGTTATCATAACTGTTAATCTTGTAAAATCTTGTAAAAACCTGAGCATTAAATAATGTAGTCAGTTGAATATATAAATTCTTATAAAACGATTATTAATGAAAATATTCGGTCATAATACATAGATTTTCAATTTGATAAATTTCGGTATACATTGTAATTATGGTAAATCTCTACATTCTCTCTATCTTAGAAAAATAATTATTATTTAGTCTGCTGATGAAGTCAAAAATCAGCTCATATCCAGTTTCGTCATGTAGCGTTCTGGTGGAATATCTCCAATGTTTATTGTGAATCATTTCCAAGCACTTATTTTGCTTGACTTGTATTCTTTTTAAATGACACTTTGCAGCTTTGTACCCTATTGGGGAGCCATAAGATAGAATTAATCTTAAAACACTTTTGAACTTTAAATTTTTATTTTTAAGATTGAGCATCGAACGTCGATTTAACAATGGCCACAGAGCTCTGAATGACTTTAGTGCTTTTCCGAAAGAAATCTCAATGTGTTCGCGTTTTTTGTACCAGGAATCTCCTAAATATATGACACTATTTTATATCTGTATAGAGTTGCTATCAAATCTGAGAGTTCATCTCGGTAGTCTTTTGGGTGACTTGCTGAAAGCGAAATTTATAGCCTGTGCATTTTTTATTTCGTTGTTGGAGACTAGTTTGTCCTTGATGCGGCTGATTTGATGAATAGTGCTGTGTTCTTTTCTGAAAACAAATTGCTCCTTCGGCATAAGATTGTTGGTACAGGTGAAATCAGAAATTGTACAATGAATAAGTTTTTCCGGTAGTTTTCCCAGATTGCTTAACACACTTGTTTGGTTCGTTCTGTTTATTTGTGGCAACAACTATTGCTTTTTTGAATGCAGTTGGGAAGTAATTTAACTTGAAGCAGCTGTTCAAATTATAAGAAAGTAATTTAACAGCCCTACCTGACAGTTTTCTAAGTAGACTGTTTGGTACATTATCAATTCCTGGTTATTTCGATGCTTTCAGAATTTATATAATATTGCATAGTTCACTACATGTAGTATATCTGACGCTATCAATTGAAGGTGGTTCAGATTTAAATTTTTCTACTGATCTATGAACTATGTTGTCAAATGAATGGGTATAATTACTGTTAAGGATATGTGACTTTGCAAATATTCTTGCCAATATTTCGGCCTTTTCGGAAATACCAGTTTTATGTGATTGTCCACAAGGTAGGGTATTTGGTTACTTGATTTGCCCTCAAACTTCGACTCAATTTCCAGAAGCGTTTATCGCCTGGCTTCATATTGGTTAATAGCTTAGACCACTTTTCATTTCTTTCAGTGTAAATGCGTCTGTTTATCAAATTACTTAGAAATTTTTAACACTGATTCGTGGTTTACGTTTGTACTTTTTCCTTTCGCCAATGTATCTCATTATATCGCCAGGTAGGATACTGCGATGGATGTCCTTGGACTTCGGAGTTGACAGCTCCCTTGGATTTAAAATAAGTTTGACAAAATTATCGATTTCTTGGTCAATAGCCTGTTTAGATGGATATGTTTGGGCCGTCAGTTATATGCTGCTCTTAATTACTTGATGAAATATCCTCCAGTTTGTATTACCATAATTGAATGAGGTGCAATCCACGCAACAAATGATTGGACGATGATCGGAAGGGTGTTTGCATGGGTGAGTTACACAAAACTAAATCAGTAGATGGGCGTCGATTTCTTTGATGAGGATATAAGGAGTGGATGTTAGGACCATAAACAAAAAAGTTGCAGGTCTTTTGTAAGATATTAAGTCTATTCCAGATAAGTTGTCTTCAGAGTAATTCTACAACTGACGTTTTGAATTTAAATAAGAATAATTTCTTTGTGGCCTGGAGTTAAATCCATAATATCGGAACGTATATCTTGGTATGCAGTGGAAATTGAAATATTTCTATAATTAATGAGTACCTCAACTAAGTACCTATTGAAAATTTATCAATATTGAATGTTGTTGTTAATAGAAGCATTTTATGCTTCAGATATCTTCGAACTAACAGAGCTACACCTCCCTTCTAGTGTGTGTTCTATCATTGCGGTATAGGCAGTAATTATTGAAAAACGGGCTGTGATTCTCCTTCAAGTGGAGCTGAAGAAAGGCTCGAGGCTGATGGAAGTTCCAGCATTAATTCCTCCAGCCGAGTTGCTCTACTTATATCTATATTATCGGTCAGCATATCGGCTGATCGATTCTTAAGTTTATATACACAGATCAATCTAAAGGGTGGTTAAATTGTACGGGCCCATGTTGAATGTATACCACACCTAAACGTCAAGTTTTTTCTGCATTACATTTGACATTTCTCAATTTCAGAATAACTTAATTTGAACCATGGAAAGATACACAATCGAGTAACGCGTTAAAGTTATTCAGGCATTTAGGTTTTTCGTTTGCATTTTTTTTTGGTCTGTAATCAATATTTGATTTGAACTGGGATATTGTCCTGGCTCAAGACCATTTTGCTTCTATATTTAATAGAATGCAAATTTATTTACAAATGGCATGGTGACATTTATTACTTGGCTGCAGACTACCACGATCATGATTTCGACCATGTCAAAAGTCTTTTCAAGTGGCTTCGCAGCGACTTTTCAACATCAAACCCGGCCTCTATTGGCTTATTATGAAAATGGGCGTTCAAAACAAAATGCATATCGTAAAAGGGGTGTTATTCGAACCCTTTTAATTGTGAATTTCGGTTGTGTAATATTTTCTTTTTCTAATAGACAATCTAGTTGTTTTAGATGAGAAATGTTTGATATTCATTGGTATTCCAGTGAAATATTATTAATTGTCCAAAAATGTAGGAATTATTTGAAGTCAGAGCTGACGTAAATATTTCGAAGAGTTTAACAATATTGAATAGATCTTTGTTGTTGTATTTTACATGTTAGAAGTTAGAACGACGATTGTCATGTTCGTATCTGGCATTATTGCGTAAATTGATTTGCACAAATAATGCATGTAGGTTTCCGGTTACAATGTTCACGTCCGTCTACATCTTCGTCAACATTGAGTTGTATTTTCGTTCTTCTTTGCATGTAGCTT
The DNA here is from genome assembly GCA_947397865.1 of Polietes domitor. NCBI lineage: Eukaryota > Metazoa > Arthropoda > Insecta > Diptera > Muscidae > Polietes > Polietes domitor. The sequence goes on along the minus strand of OX377620.1, from coordinate 159,319,197 downwards.
TGATACTGCGTAAAGTGTTTGTGTTAAATGCATTGCACGTGAATTGTACCTTATACACTGAATTATTGTCAGAGCTGAATATTGTTTTAACTTCCACAATGAATGCTGGTGACAGATTACAGCTTCTCAAATCATTAGTTATGTCATCGCATTTGATTCGAGGTAAACCATATAAAAAGACAGTAAATAGTCTGTTTTGTTTTGAATTGAATGTATGAAATTCAATATTGCTCTCATTCATTGCATTTTTTCGACATGTGTTTGTATGTGCAGCCATTTCCTAGTAAATGTTGGATTTCTCTAAATGGAAAAGAGATATCTCCAACAATTGGTGGAGGTTTCGGAGGTCTTACACTCGAAGTAATGTTTGATTCGTGATTTATATCCATATCACTTTCATCCGACAATGCGCTGAATCTGTTCTGGCTGGATGTAATTGCTTCATGTGGGCGTACGTAAAGAGTTAATTGAAAAGTTTTAAAATAGCACCCGTCTTGATTTTGAGGCGGACTGAAGTTTTGGCCTTTATGTTGTCTTACACGCGAGAGCTCAATGAAAAACAGACAAACCAAGATATCACACCTCGGTGTTAATTTTCAAAAATTAAATGTGATGCACTATTATCTATTATCTAACACGTCCGATTACTGTGAAAGCTAGCATAGAATTTCGACATCTTGTATGTATTCAGTCGCAAAAAAGCTGCAATTGTTGCAAAAATCCACAATCCGCGGTTTCAATTGCATTTATTTCAACTTTTATCTATCTGAGTTTCTGAAACAATTCTGTCACAAATATCCTCTATTTAGTATGCAATCATACGGCAAAAAATATTTTGGTATTCTTCATATGATAGAACGTTATGCGGAATTTTCTAAAGTAACTTCATAACTTTTGACTTTACGGCCAAGATTTATACTACCAATCCTCTTACAATTCCACAACATAGTTCAGACAATAAGAATTCTCTCAGACATTAACTTACAACACTTTTCTCACTTAGTATAATGCTCCCTTCTGCAAGAAAATGAAAATTTTGGTCCACTGTAAAAAGAAACCCAGACCAGCTGGTTATTCCACGAAAATGACCTACTCAACATTCCCTTTCAGAATTATAGGGTCGCTTATTATTAGGAAATTTGTTATGATACTTGTCATTCTGATTCGGGCTATTTAATTTTGACTTCTCTGTCTCACAGTTCTTCCCTGAAAGCTGTCCATCATTATACACTCCACGAGAGTATTACGTCTTTATGTATTTGTTTGTAACACCCAAAAGGAATCGAAATAGACCCATTGGTTATTATACCGATCGACTTAGAATCACTTTTTAATCGATTTAGCAATGTCCGTCGTTTTGTCTGTCTGTCTATCCATCTATACTTGTCGCTATTGTAGCCAGAACCTTATGAAACTTTGCACAATGAAATTTATCGGTGTAAGGACGGAAGCTATTTAATTTGAAGAAAATCGGTTCAGATTTAGATATAGCCCTCATTCGAATTTCACTCCCGATTTGCCTCTTTTCACTCTAGATACTGCATATTTTAACAGAATTCCAACAAAATTGGCAAAACATCTTATATTTTATCTAGAAAAACCTATGGTGAAACTAGGTCCAATCGGTTCAGATTTATATATTGCTCCCAAAGAAATTTCGCAACAAATACTCGCACGGATTTTCGCCGAATTTCTTTAAATTGAGCAAAACACGTTATACTTGAAGTGGAAAGTCAGTATATTCCGCATTTGTATTGTGAATACAATATATGAAGAAAGAAAGTAATGGATTGCGAAATTTGATTCATAACATAAAGAGGTTGTCTCCTCGAGTAAAATGAAAATAAAAGTAAGGAAAAGCTAAATTCGGACGGGCGACTATCCACTTTGTACCCCATTAAGTAGAATTCGGGAAAAAAGTGATATCGGGAACAATTTTTGTATGTATAGTACATTTGTGGTCTCTACAGCGGATGAAGTCAACTCTAGAGCGAAATTTGTATGGGCTATATCTAAATCTGAACGGATCTGGCCCATTTTCAACATAGGTGTTTCTATCTCAATTGTAAGGCCCAGTGTCAAATTTGAAGCAAATCGATTGAAATATGTGGTTCCTAGAGCGCAAAAAAAGTAATGGAAGCTATATCTAAATCTGAACCGATCTAGATCAATTTCACCACAGATGTTTCTAGTTTAAATATAAGGTTTTGTACCAAATTTGAAGAAAATCTGTTAAAATGTGTGATCTCTAGTGCGCAATATGTTAAATATAGATCGAAATTTGTATGGGAGTTATATCTAAATCTTAACCGATCTGGCCAAGTTTTACCACAGATGTTTGTAGTTGAATTATAAGATAGTGTGTTATATTTGAAGCAAACCGAGTAAAATATGCGGTTTCGAGAGCGGAAAAAGGGAGTGACATTTCTATCGAGGCTATATCTAAATCTGAACCGATTAGCTTCAAATTAAATAGGGTTCGTCCTTGAGCCGCAAAACTCACTTGTGCTAAATCGATTCAAAAAGTAATTCTAAGTCGATCGGTAAACTTAACAATGGCTTCTTTTTGGATGTTACAAACACATGCACAAAGACATAATACCATAATGGAGGGTATACAAATTGTAATTTATATGATCTGAGTGGGAACATCGAACTTGGCTGTGGGTCGTTTCAGGTTGCGCATACGAATTCTTTAACCAACATATTACATTGGTCATATTTCAATTTCCACATAAATTGAAAATGCTGCTGACAAGTATATATTCAAAGCCTATGATGAACATTTTGGTGACGTTTTATAGACATTTAATTATTTGTATACCCTCCACTAGGTTATTATGTCGTTGTGCATTTGTTTGTAACACGCAAAAGGAAACGTGGTAGTTCCATCGTTTATTGTACAGATCGGCCTAGAATCACTTTTTGAGTCGAATAACACTGTCCGTCCATCTGTCTGTCTGTCCGTCCAGATATAGATATTGCCCTCAACAAACGTCGCACCTAATTTGACAACTCAATCTAGAGACTACATATTTTACTCGATTTGCTTAAAATTTGGCACAGTACCTTATAAAAAAACTGGAAACATCTCTGGTGAAAGTTGAGATTTAGATATAGCTACCATACATATTTCGTACTCGGTTTAACCTTTTCCGTTGTAGAAACCATGTCTTTTTTCCGATTTTCATCAAATTTGCCACATCACCTTATATTTCATTTAGAAACATCTACCGTGAAAAAGAGTCAGATCGGTTCAGATTTATATATAGCTCACATACAAATGTTGGTATCGATTTGACTTCTTCCACTCTAGAGATCACATATTTTAACCAATTATCTTCAAATTTTGCACAACACCTTATATTTCAAATAGCTACTTCTGTCGTGAAAATGAGTCAGATTGGTTTAGATTTAGATATAGCCCATACGATTTGACTTTTTCCGCTCAACACCTTATATTTTGACTAGAAACATCTGTGGTGAAAGAGAGACAAATCGGTTCTGATCTATACATAGTACCCATATATCTTTTCCTCCGGATTTGTCCATACAAATATCGTTCCCGATATTACTTTCAATTGCAATGGGATAAAAAGTGGAGGGAATCATATAGCCGCCCGACTTTCCTTACTTGTGATTTTTTGTGTGATTTTCGTGTGATTTTTTGAAAAGCCATTTCAAATGTTTAAGTAAACCTAGAATGAGAAAAATTTTGTTCTCAGTGATTATTGTATCGATTAACGTTTGCTGGCATAGATATTCAAATTAATGATACGATCTAATTCAGCTTGCGCCAATGGAAGTGTCTGCACGTTCGTTTGGCTGGATTTTGAACAATGTTTAGGAACACCTTTCGCATGAGTTTAATTTTTCATACGGTGAACTGGAAAAATCGAAGGGGAATATAACGCAGAAGGTCTACATTTCAACGGTGATTTTGCCATTGACAGTTTCAAGCAAGTATTTTCTATATAGTTGTGCAGATTCTTCGTTCTGCAACTCTAAACGTCTGATAGTACTTAATTTAAATGTCGTGATGTTTTCCACAAAAATGACGTATTCTAATTCATTTAGTTTATCGGATTAATTAATAGACAGCGGATTTTATTCAAATTTTATTTTTTTCTTTGCATTTTTAATCTATGCAACATATGCTAACACAAAATTGGTTATATCGATTTTTTAATATTGAGATCATGAGAATCATTTGTGTGAAATCGCAATTCAATTATAATCATCCTGTCAAAATATACTGTTGCATAAAAATCGCCTGTCTAGTCATTATTCGATCTTTGACAGTTTGTACGTTGGAAGCTCTTTAATATGTGTATTCAACGGCAATTTGATTTCTGAATGAGCTGTTCGACCTATTTCAACAATTTAGCTGCAATTTCAGATGAAGGCGGTAAATTCTGCGAGAGAATCGTAGCCAAAATATACACGATGATATGATCGTCCAGAGGATAATCACTACAATTCCATCGTTCAAAACTTTCATGAGTTTCGTACGTTAATTGCCGATTTAACAGCGGAGTGTGCTCTCAAAATGTCTTCATCTTTGTGCTTTCCTTTAAGTAGCGTTTCTTCAATATGTTATTCATTAATTTCCCCACATCCCAGTGTCATTGCAAAAACTAATCTGGTATTAACTGATGATTCTGAGGCGATAGTCTGCGGTTGTCAATATAATTTTCTCTAGGAACAGAATTCTCCAATTCAATGTTTTTCGCAGCCATATATACTATGTTCGCCGTATGGAACACGAACTGAAAAAATCTAAATATCAACCTTCGCAATATCAACAGAATTTTCTAGTGCAAATGCTCAGCAATTGTTTTCAAAATACTCCAGGTTGGTGCTTTCACAACACATGATTCTGTTCGTCAGCTGGAAATTGCAGTGGAATCGCCCATAATGTAAATCGAAAATCACCTTCCAACAGAATCATTGAACCAACTGTGCGCCATAGTACACTCCTCCGGACCGATCAAAACGTTGGCCACATCAGATCCAAATACAGAAATACAAAAGAAAATTCGCTGTGTACATCCCTCTAATTGCGTAGACACGTAAAATAGAATGATTATTCTAAATTCGTACTTTTAAGGGATACGTTGAAAAAGTGGGATAAAAGTAGTACCAAACACACCGTTGAAGTTGAAATCATGAAATTCGTTGCATACATGCATCCGACTGTATAGACGCGAAACTAGAGATGTGCGCGTGAGTGATTAATGGTTCACGTTCACGCACGCTCACGAAGGAAAAAATGAATCACGCACGAACTTTTTTTCGTTCCTCACGTTCACGTGAATAAAATAAATTTTGCTCACGATCACGCGTGGATCACGTGAGTCACGCCCATCTCTACGCGAAACATTAAGGTATTTTTCGAAATTTGTACTTTTATGCAAAAAATGGGGCGAATGGGGATAAAAATGGTACCAACCAAACGGCTGCAGCTAAAATAGTGAAATTCGGGGTGTACATTGCTCTGACTGCATAGACGCGAAAAGTAAAGAGATCTTTCGATATTCGTGCCGTCTAGTTAAGGTCAAAATGAAAAAAGAATAAAACTGGTATGTTAGGTATGTACATGAATATGAAATGTACTGTGAATATGAAACATTTTGGATAATAAATTATTGCATTATACAGAGGAGGACTAATAATATTATAATAATGAAGCATCACTATTTATTTGAAACAGTGCGCATATTTATTCCTCATAGAAATAGTAAACAAATATCGTGATGTGCATAAAAAATATCACAATTTTCTAATATGGCAGTGCATTTCTATGTAAAGTTGACAGCCACTTATCTGCCGGTACTACTATGGAATACACTCCGTGGTGGAGGGTATATAAGAGTCAGCCCTGCCGAACTTAGCGCCTTTTTACTTGTTTAATTTCGATCTGTGTGCGAAGAAAAGTAGCATTTTGGCAAGTTTTTAAATAATTTTCTATATTATATTAATCACAGAACGTATCATTGTTATTTTGGATCTGTGGCCGGAAAACGGATTTTTGAGTCTGTTGGTAGTTCCAACAATATTTGACTTTTTGATTATCGATTTTCAAATAAAAACGAAAACCAATGAACTGAAAAACTGCGGCATTATATTTTTCGAAAATAAGGGCCAAAAATGGAATTTGAGCAGTAGAGTGAACTTGCAAAACAAGTCTTATTATTCTTCTTACTATTATATTATCTTGCTATTACACAGTGCAACACGAAAAAAAATAACCATATACGGACACCGCTACATGATAAAAGACCAAAAAAAAAAGACCCGTGTTTTTTTTTTCCCCAAAGTCATGCACTTTTTTTATGGGCCCCCAGAGATTTCAGGCCTCGGTGTAATTTTTGGAAAAAAGTGATCATATTCTCAGGCTCATATCTTGCAAACCGTTCGGAATTTTGATTTACTCTCTGAGGCATAAAGAACAAAAATTGTGAACATATAAAATCAAAAAAACTTCATCTTCAAGGTCAAAATCGCAAAAAAACTTAAAAAAATTCGATTTTTTTAACCTTTTTTCCCCTGTTCAGGTCCATAGGTAGCAAACCGTTGAAAATTCAGGGAAACAATCAACTACAATTTTTGTTCTTTATGACAAGAGCTAGAACTTTGCCTCAGAGAGTAAATCAAAATTCCGAACGGTTTCCAAGATATGAGCCTGAGAATATGATCACTTTTTTCCAAAAATTACACCGAGGCCTCAAATCTCTGGGGGCCCATAAAAAAAGTGCATGACTTTGGGGGAAAAAAAAAAACGGGTCTTTTTTTTTTGGTCTTTTATCATGTAGCGGTGTCCGTATATGGTTATTTTGAAATGACTTCAAAAATGTTGCACAGTGAAATTTTTGGGAAATTTTTCAATTTTGCGGCTACCTAAGCGCTACCTAAACGGTGTTAAGAATAATTCCTAGGAAGTTCATATGTTCTAGAAAGTTGTTTATTGAGATCTTAGGTACATTTTTGTAGTTGATTGTTTCCCTGAATTTTCAGCGGTTTGCTTACTATGACCTGAACAGGGGAAAAAAGGTTAAAAAAATCGAATTTTTTTAAGTTTTTTGCGATTTTGACCTTGAAGATGAAGTTTTTTTGATTTTATATGTTCACAATTTTTGTTCTTTATGACAAGAGCTAGAACTTTGCCTCAGAGAGTAAATCAAAATTCCGAACGGTTTGCAAGATATGAGCCTGAGAATATGATCACTTTTTTCCAAAAATTACACCGAGGCCTCAAATCTCTGGGGGCCCATAAAAAAAAAGTGCATGACTTTGGGGGGAAAAAAAAACACGGGTCTTTTTTTTTTTGGTCTTTTATCATGTAGCGGTATCCGTATATGGTTATTTTGAAATGACTTCAAAAATGTTGCACAGTGTTATTCAGAGTTGTGTCCTAGATGAAAATGACTATATACTGCTATATGGTAATTTCGTTCTTCACTCATATTGAAGCAAATAATTCGGAGCGGCAATTTTTTATTAATATCGGTATCTTTCAAAATAATAATATTTATTCGAATTTTAAATTTCAAAATGTAAATAAACATATCTTAAGTCTGTGGCTTCAACAGCGGGAAGAAGTGGGACGGTACAACAAACCATGATTTCATTAAACACACGATCGAAAGTGTTCGCTATTGATGCGAATTGAATTCACGGTTCAATATTCTTACAATCCGTTCAAATATACAGAGAAAACGACTTCTATCGATTCAAAAGAGATTGCAAGTCGATCAGTATAATTAATAGTGCTCTTTTTTGGTTGTCACATAAACATTAGAGTGGCTTCTTTTGTGAGGAAGGACAAAATGTTGTTGATGTTCCCGACTAAAATGACATACTTTGCAGTATTAATAATTTTTGTTTTTGTTTACACATGTAACAAGGAATATTTAAAAGGGAACCAGCAAATTCGGTAACTTGGGTTTGCGTAGGAAGGTGAAAACAAAAGTGAAATCTCAAATTTCAATTGATTGAGTTTCTTGTAATTCGAAATTGTTTGGAAATTATTGTTATTTTTATTGGATTTCTTCGAGTACAAGAAAAACTGTAATTGTTCTTCGAAGAGATATATATCAACGATTTTTAAAATGAAGAAACATTTAAAAATATTTTTTGTTTAACCGATATCTGCAGTATAATGATCATCCTGTTATTCATGTCCTGTATGAATTAAAACCCCAAGACTCTATAGAAATCATATTTATACTCATACCTCATCAAAAAGCGTAGTAAGTTTTATATATTTATTAAGAAGAATTTATTAAGACATATTAATAACACTCATACGCCACAGTGAAATCAAAATGGCCCTAATTGACTAAATGTAAAATCCAAAAATATATCAAATCCAGTAATAATTTATATTTTGCAGTAACAGGGCTACCTCGTTCCCAAATCATCTGCACGAAATGGTGATTCTATTCTAGGGCTGAATCGATAACACTACAAATAATAAATATTATGTCGAAGGGCAGTGTACAACGTTTGCTCATGCAATCGTCTGTAACTTGTGAAATAAACTACCGATTTTAATGTGATATACCTTGTTTTGAAGGTTATTTCAAATATTTTTAAAATATTGGTGTAGTGTTTTACAGCCAGGTTAGAAAAAAAAATCCAAGAAAAAAAGGTTATGGAAAAATATATTTTTTTCAATTTTTTTCTGATGGTGCAACCTCACACTACAAAAAATTAAAAAATAAATCGTTCCTATTTAAAACATTTAAAACAAGGTATAACAAATTTATATTATAATATTATAATTCGGTAAAGTATTTCAGGAGTTACAGGCGATTGAATAAGCACACCTTTTGAAAAAAATAGTATTTGTTTTTCACTGTTAAATTGGTCACAACTCGTGAAAAAAATTTCAAATATTTTTACACACAGAGAATGAGATTGATAGAATTCCATTAGAACCAATAAATAATGATATAACCACAACTATTTTTATTGAAAACACCATATTTCCATATTATTCATAGATATCTAGTTTAATGTACTATAATAACATGGTCATAACCAAAAGAAAGTACACACAACATGAAGATTGGATATATCAATCGAAGACAATACAAATATTTTGTGATTAGCTCTTACAATTGTGGCAACTACTACTTATTATGCAGAAAAGAATACAATAGTATCAATAATTAGTGATGACAACAAACAACTTATTTTTAACAATAAAATTTACACCAAAAAAGTTTTAGTTTTTTGTCATAATTTATTGATAATTATCCCAACAGCGGAAGGTATTGATCTATAATAAATTTGTTGGTCATAGTAATCATTAGCATAAATATAAAATATTTGAAATGAATTTGGATAACCCTACCAAAAGTTTACATTACTCAAACAATAATTAGTTGTTACAATAAACGAATACTGAAATTTCAGTCTTGACACTCGACTGACACATTCACAAAAAGAAAATAAATAAACAATCGTAATGTAAAAAAAAAAAAAGGCTATAAATTATTGACAAAATATGTGTACATTTGAAAACTAAACAAAAAAGTAAGTTGTTGTCTTCGTTTTAAGCTGCATAAATTGAAGGCGGTCCATCATGGATATAAGTGTTGATGACCGCATTGGAAAATTTCAGCATCATACATGGATTATAATAATGTATGTATATCATATTGTAACCTGATTCAAGTCTTATGACGACTTATTCCTCTTAAGATTGTTTTTAGTGGTCAAGATGGACCTTTAATTTTAAAAATAAAAATATGTACATAGTTTCTCTAGCATATCAGTGGAAATGCATCGAAATTAGCTCTTATTTGATATACATTTAATTTTATTTCGTGCAAGAATGTCATATATTTTATTTGGTAACTTTACAAGAGACGAATTAAATATTATAAACCAAAACATCATAAACTTGACATGATTTATACTCTAATTATAACATAAATATATAACCTTTTTTACTAGGTGTGACCATGTCAGATGTGATGGTTTATAATCTTTAAATTGCACTCCTGAAAAAAATATCAAATAAAAAATGTGTCATTCTTGCCCGAAATTAGCGATATAAACATACACTACACAATGATTCTGTGTATACTCCTTTAACAAACAGTACTACAGGAAAATTGTCCTAATTTTTAGAATATCTAGTCAAGATTATTTGAACCAAAAGACGTAAGCAAAAATATTGTGGGTGCTGATAAACAAGGTGAGATGATTTACAACTAATTAAAAATACTAAAATATCAATTCATAATTTTTAGATGAATCAGACAGATTTATTTATATAAAAGTAACGCCTACATAATGAAGAATATATGACTAGGTGGAAAAATGCAGCAGTTTCAATTTCAAATTCCAAAGTTGTTTCAATCTTCAGACTCCTGAAATCACATATAAATGCTTTTCATCCAATGTACGGTGGGACGTTTATATCAAAAAGTTATCCAAAGGTAGCTTTTTTGATATTACTAATTTAATTGTTTCCGCCATTTTATTTACTTTATACTCTAGAATAGCATTAACATTCTTATTACTGCCATACATAAAAGTTGTGATAAGAAATACTTTGTTGATGGTCCGTTATAAGTAATAGAAAATGTTTTTGCGTATATATTTTACCTCAACTTTACATATCCATCCTAAGCGAATATTGGGCTTTACAAAAGTATATTTTTTATGTAACCGCTCATTATGATCCATTCAACTCAGTCTCATCTAATGGTATAGTGAAATTAAAAGCATTTTTGTAATGAACTTTTGGTCAGGATAATCGAATACAAACAATTGCATTCAATCAACAAATGGTCGAAACAATCAAAGTTAGTGATCCAGACTACCGAATTCAAAAACAATATATAACCAAAAATGATAATAACAACAGATATATATATATATACAAATTTACTTGAAGACACTGTTTTGGTAGTTTGATGTACCAAAACATTCTAGATTCAATGTCACTTCAACAAATAATTTCAGTTCACAGTACTGAAAATGCTATTGTTTCAATAAAAAGTCGGTTATACTGATGGAATCGCCCATGCAATATTGTGATAGTACGTAGAACTACAAAAATTCGGTTGGCAAAAAATTCGGTTGTGGTAATGAATCTGTTTTCTGTGTGTACGTATGTAGCATTTAAACGAAGGGTAGCTCCAAATTTTCAATAAATGCGTCTTATAGTCATAGATCGGTTGTGATTGCAACTGTGCGAAATCGGTCCAATTTTTTCCTTCACTAGGACTGAAAATACCCATAATATTTTAGAGTATTTAAACATGCTTCTACTTACTTGATATTGGGTATGCTCATTCCTCCTATGATTGTGTAGACAGGTAAAATAAAGGAATTTTTCGAAATTGGTACTTTTTTGGGTTCGTGCTTTCAGGGGATACAATCAGAACAGAGGGATAAAAATGGTACCAACTAAACGGCTACAACTAGAATGATGAATCTCGGTGTGTACGTCCCTCTAATGACGCAGACGCGCAAAGAGATTTTAGAAAGTCGAACTTTTAAGGGGGCATGTACCGCAGCTATAATAATGGAATTCGGTGTATACATTCCTCTGACTGCATAGACACGCAAAATAAAAAAAAATTGTTTCAAATTCGTACCTTTTTACTTTTACGGAAAAATTGGTTGAATCATGAAGTTAGGTTATCTTGCACTGTGCACGTGCAAGATAAAATTTGTACTTTTGGAATTAAAATAGGATGTAAACACAACCAACTGTAGTACCCACTATCTACCAATATTTATAGTATTTAAGCTTTTTTGTAGATTACTTTTGAAATTGACTTGAAGTATTATTTCGATATATGTAATAAAAACGTATTGGTAAAAATAATAAACAAGTGTTATGATATTTTAAATTCACATAGTTATTGAGGCCAAAAATAAATAAAAGTACTCGTATATATTTCAAAATTTTTAGATATCAAAAAACTTTTCTACAAGTTATTGCTTTCTCTAGGGTAGATCTACTTCATTCGGTCTTTTTATTCGTCTGATTTCATCACTATCATCTAACAAACTAATAGCTAAGGTATTAATCTTTAAGAACTAAGCTATTAATCTTTTCAAAATGTTAGTGCTGTATTTACTTATCTCTACTTTAATTGCTTGCTTGATGCCTACAAAAACAGCCGAGCAATAATACTTCCGTTCTAAAGTATTTCTTATTACCTTTACAATTCGATGACATTGTTCAGGTGTGTCATGCTTAGTTCAGACAATCGAAGCTGATATTATGTTTTGTTTCTCTATGAAAATCTTTCGAAAATTTTGGAGAATACTAACAATAAGCTTATAGGCTTGTATGAAGTAATGGAATATTCCGGTTTATTAGACCATTGGCTTAATCTTAATATTGAGTTGAAAATTGTATTTAAGAACACAACAGCTTTAATCGCCAATGAATTTACTATTTTATAATCAATCTGATCATATTTCATAGATCAGATAGAAGGTCATCAAGAAATTGTAATTGTTCAAGTTTTTTAGCGGCATTATCTAAATCAAATGGAGCAAAAGTAAAAGTTAACCAATTCCTAAAATGCTGACTTTACGCACCGTATGGAGTATTGCATTTCTTTTGTTTTTATTGCATGTCATATTTGGTTAATTGTCGTCGCAGTCGATGACGGCATGATTTTGGTATCGAATATCTGCACTTATTACTTTGTTGGGTGAAGGTGATTGTGTTTACTCCTGCCTCATTTAAGTGAGGGCCGTCATCGGGGCACTTGTTAACGTAGTTTGAAGAAAACCAAACAAACAAGTAACATGGTGATCGTTCCAAGGGTAGAAACAGCTGGGCCCGTGATTGTTTTCCTTTGGATCTCATTAATGTAGTGCAGGTTCTCGATACTTAATATATAAAATTACAGAAGGCTCAAATAGAACCACTGACCTCAATTACATCATCAAATATAATTCCCGTAACCGTTTTTACCCAAACAGCAGTGTTTTCGTTGATAATCATGATGCCATCAATTATTACCGATTTCTTCAGGTGACTAGGTCGAGTACTGCAGTGGGTCACAGTACCTGAGTGAAGTTGTTGAGCGCATCTTAGTTTTGTCGACTCCTTGCAAAGCTTTGTGCTGCAATTTCCAATTGCGACTATTTGGCTCCCGCAATCAGCAATATTGTTGAAGAGGAAATAAGCTAATTTTCTTACATTCTAGTCTAGGCTTTGGGTACTTAATTATAAAATACAAGCAATTAGTCTTATTAGATAGACTTTAATATAGGACACTTCCATTAAATCGGTTACAGTAGTATTTTCCTAAGGCTTTCGGTTTCGTCCGCATTGCCATGTTTGTGGTCTGTCGTAAAAAGTCGATGGCTGCAGTCAGAATTGGAATTATAATGACTAGTAAAGAATGACTAACGAAAATCCTAAAAAAAAAAAAACAAAAAGTAAAAAGTCTTATTTGAGGAATATTAGAAATATAATTTTCTATCTTAAGAACTGTTTTTTCCTCTCATTTTAGAGGCGTAAGTTTGTTTCCCACCTCCTGTTATTTCTAACCAGTACAGAGTCCCCTACCATGAATGTCCTATTCTGTCTGTTGTTTCTATCCAATAAAACCTGGAGTAGTTTTAACAGCTAGAAACACGAAATTCGGTGTGTATATTCCTCTAATTGAGTAGATACATAACATAAAGATATTTTTTCCAAATTCATACTTTTAAGGGGTAAAATGGGAATAAAGGTATAAAAATTGTACCAACCAAACGGCTGTATAAATTAATAATGAAATTCAGTGCATTACTTAAGTTTTCTACTTATAAGAAAACACTTATAATTTGCTTGTAGCTGATTACCAGACTACCTTTTTATTTGAGTTCTATTGTAAAAACTAATTTAATGAATTACATTCACTCAAAAACTTATAGTTACTTTTTGTTAATGTTAAATGCCTGCAACCAGGTTGGTTTCTGCTGACACTGCGCCTCGTATGTGTGGTGTTACATTTCCTCGAACCGAGGCTTGTGTTGGGAAATATGTTTTGCTGACAACACCGTCTGAGAGGAATTGCTGTCGTTGGTCAGGTAGTAGGGTGGAACGTAACTTTTGGTTTTCATGTTACCGATCACCAGTGACTAGGTTAACTCCTCCCTCACTTAAGTTAGGGCCGTCCTCGGGCCTCTTGTAGCTATGAATAACTGCTTCAATGTCCTGACGTTTTACCACCCGTCTCCGGCGTAACTTGGAGATAATCAGGTAGCTAATTATTAGGGTGATTGTTACAAGGCCAGAAAGTGCTGGGCCCGTTACCGTTTTTCGCTTAACGTCGTTAATGTGCCGCAGGTTCTCTAAGATTAACCTCTGGAGATACGAGAAGCTCAGTATTTCCTGATGATCTTTGATGTTGAGGATTGTTGTCGCTGCCGAGATAGGTTTTATCCTCAACATTCTCATTAACTTCATTGTCGAAGGTAAGTTAGTAAGTGCCGGTAACTTTTGTGACGGCGCCTTCCGCATTTTTAATGGTGGCAGTGTTGTCGTTAATAACAATGACCCCATCGTCGATTACCTGCAATTGGTCAAGATGGCTCAGTCTAGTGCTGCAGTGTGCCATAACTCCTGCATGAAGTTGCTGGGCGCATGATGGTTTTGAGTATTGTCTGCAAAATGATGAAGTTAATGAAGCTCTGCAATTTTCGATGGCAATTACCCGATTCCCACAATCAGCAACATTGTTATCTTCGCTAAGGTGCAGTATTGTTCCATTATGTTGAACGGGGTAGAGGCAAATTTTCTTACATTCTAATCTAGGTTTAGGGTATTTAATTACAAAATGTAATAACTTATCCTCTAAAAATGCCTTAATCAACGATACTTGTAATAGATCGGAAACAGTTACATTTGTAAAATTTAGTTGCAATATTTGTTTGGTTTCAGTGGAATCCAAAAGTACAGGATTTATTATGCCAATTTTCGCGAGGGTGACTGAAAGCAGTTTTGTTTCAATTTCCCCGATTATCATCAAAAGTGTTTCGTATAAATGCCCCGTGTCAATCTGTTGTGCCTTCGAGTTTTCAAGTAGTTAGTTGACAGTATCGGTAAATTCATTTATTTGGTTTTGCGTTTTAGTATTTATCACTATCTGTCTATTAGCAGAGTCGATGAGCTCTTGTTGTCTTGTGTTCCCGCAATTATTTTAAGTGCTGTTCCTAAAATATTTATGTTTTATGGTGCATTTCTAAAGACTGTAAAAGGGTTTCTATGCGAATTATATCTGATTCGAGAATTTTCACCATGTGTGATGAGGGAAAATGTTTTGTAAGTTCTTTTGTTTCATCTGCAATTTCGGAGTAAGCTGTCAGGTTTGAGGTGTGTCCCAAGAAATCGAAATCCTGCCAAATTACAACATCGCCATCTTCAATTGGTATGTAGTCGGATCCTGTAAAGTGTACCAGTTTCGTGGCTATTGGTCCAATAAGAGTTAACATCCAAATCCTGAAAGAAGGGTATCGCAGAACTGAATATTGGGTCTACCTGTTTTGGGAAGATTATCTTAAATTGTCCTTGTGGACCACCCTCCCTTTTTTAAGAACTGTAGTTCCTAGGTCTGCATCTACCGTCTCCTCTGAATATAGAAGGGGTAAGTTTATTTCCCAATCTTTTATTATTTTTAAGGAATACAGAATCACCAACATTAAAGGTTCTATTTTGCCTAGATACATTATTCCTCTGCATCAGGGCCTGCTGAGATAGTGTTATTCTATCTTTTATCTGTTCTTCTAAATCCGGTGAAGAGAAATGAAAAATATCTGAAGGTCTTTTGTCGGTAGTCGAGTGGATTGTCCGATTATATGTTACCGTTGCCAGTAAAATAAGGTCAACCGTGTTTTCATTTTTTCTCTAATTTGAAGCACCTTGCGATCTCAGAAAGAGTGCTGTGAAAAAGCTCAACTTGACCGTTTGAGGTGCTGTGAAGGGGGGGGAGCATTCCCAATTTTCACCCCAAACAGATCTCGTAACAGGGATGAAATTGTCTCTCATTTTAGAGAGGGTTCGTTGTCATAATAAATGTTTGTCGTATGCGGGAAAATTGATGTATTAAAGGTCCCTTCAAGTCTATTATTGTGCGAGATGGAATATATTGAACAACTGCGAATTTTGAGAATTTGTCGATGCAAGTAAAAAATACTTCTTGTCTGTTGAAAATATGTCAATATGGAGCATTTCTCCCACATATGATGGTATTGGGGTCGCACCAATATCCTGCCTAGTCGGGTGTCTGTCATATTTTGCTTTTGTACAAATTCTACAACAAGCTACTATCTCGTTTGCCAGTCTTGCCATTTTCGGAAAGGATCTGTTTTACGTTCTCCTGGGCGCGGTTCTCTATGTGCGCGGTTATGCTCCGCCACATCTATTTATCTCTGCTCGCTTTCATCATGGATGTCCTGTACCATATATGGACAATATCAGAACTTCGTGGACGGGAAGTGTCTAACTAATTCGTGTTGAAGACATGTTAGGGTCGGTAGGTCACAATGGATTGCGTTCACAACACCTGGGTTAAATACAGACTTCACTTCATTAAATAAAGTGTTTTTATCCGTGAAGTCAATGAGGTGATGAGTCTTTTCGGAAAATATAATAAAGTCGCGCTTTCGAGGAAAACCTGCCTCCTGAAGAATAATCTGATTCCTGAAACAGTGTAGGTCAAAGATACTTCGCTATGTACCGTTGTGATATCTGAAAAGGCGTCTTCTTCTAAAGCATTTAAGTTTTGAGTTAAATCATTATCACAATGTGATTTTGCCTCTAGAGTATGAATATTATGCCGGGAGAGAGCATTTTCTTTACCAGGTTTATGGAAAATGTTGGCATTATGCTCGTCCACAAAAGCCATCCAACGATTTATCTTAGCGTTTGGGTTTTTATCCGAAACAGAGAATGTAAGTGGCTGATGGTCGGTATAAATATTCAAATTTCTCACCCCATATATGCAATTTCTCAGTTTCTGGAGACCCCATACTATAGCTAGCAATTCGCGTTCGTTTGTAGTAAAGTTTCGTTCATTGTATATCATTGTTATTGGTCGACCGCCTTGAGAAAACCCTCATATTGGCCTCATATAGCTTGTTTAAGACCCATGGTATGTGTTTCACATGGTCGTGCACATAAACATAGCTCTCTGAAAAATACTTGGCGCATTTTTCAGGCCGATTGGCCATCGGCAAAACTCATATTTTCCGTTTCCGACCGATAAAGCGGTTTTTTCTCTATCTAGTTCAGAAAATGAAATTTGGCGAAAGCCTGATTTTAAATCAAGCGTTGGAAAATACCTTGACTTTCCAAGGTTTGATAGAATCATTGTAACCTCCGGGATGGGGTACTTATCGTCGACTGTTACTTGATTTAGCTTCCTAAAATCAATAACAAGCCGTTTTTTAATGTTGCCTTGATCATTCTGTGCTTTCTTATCAACAATGGATGGCCTTATGATACCGTTTTTCAACAGTTCCTTAATTTCGGAATTTACGAAGTCCGCTACACCCATAGGGTACGGATACAATTTATAATACACTGGGTCGTTACTATTGGTTCTAATAGTTGCGACTATGTTTGTGTTATAGGGAAGTGATTCGTTGGGGTTTGCAAAAACTCCGGACAGTTTTTTATCATTTCCTTTTATATCCTCTATTTTTGTGAAATTCACATTTGCACACTTCAAGAATTTAAGCTTTTCCGCACTACTTCCGATTTTAATCGATTTATTCTCAAAGTCTAATAGTGAGGTCGATCGCGTAAGCAGATCGAGGCCAACAATACCATCAAACGTAGAAAGTGGTGGGAAAATGAAAAATACACTGTTAGTGTTAAAAATATTAATGATACATTTTTCTTTAATAGCTGTGAATCCGTGAATTGACTTCACCATGAAGTACTTGCTGGTAATCTTGACTTTGCTCCGAATCCTCTTGTGAAAGATGAGTAATTCTTTGGAGCTTTTGTCCTGTGTATCAAGCTGTACCACTATTTGGTCTCTTTACTGTCTGTCCGTATGATGGGCTTTGAAATGCCCTATGCCAAATCTTCTCCATTTGACTTGAGTCGTGTTGATCGTCGGAATCGGGCAGATTCATCGACATCCATGCGTTCTGATTTTGAAATATTATTTCGGTCAAGTTTGGTAAAATGCGGATTTTTATTTGTAAGATTTCCTGACACCGATTGTGGTTCGCTCTTCTGTCTGTCCCTATCATCTCGGGATTTTGCATAGTTAGACGCAAATAAGTACCTCTCCCGATTCGATTCAACTTCTTGGGCCAGTGCCAAGGCTGATGGAAAATCGGCTGGACGTGCCAAAAAAAGCACATTGCTTAAATATTTCTTTTTACCAGAAATAAAGACGCGTAACGCATCCATTCTGTACATTTCGTTCATTGATGCTGATATTGCACTGTCATATGTCATAGTACTTTTGTTTGTTAGTAATGTCAGTTTTTTTAGAGTGGATAACTCCTGTTCTATCAGGTAAATGGGGCGTTTAGTAAAGTATGTAAAGTCAAGTCGTGCAATTATGGCCTTAAAATGCAAGACTGTGTTGAAAGAAGAAAGTACCATGTCCGCCGACCCTTTCACTTTGTTTCTAATGATAGCGACGGCTTGATAATGTTTAGAACTTCCTTGATGAGGCTCGAAAATTTTATAAGCTGTGTGTGCGGGCCTGACGCCATGAAACGTAATATTCATGTTTGCCTTCAAAGTCTGGCAACGACATGACGACGTCAAGGGTTCGTCACACTGATGTCCTGGAATAAATTATATTCCTTTATATGTCTCAACTTCAGGAGCCGTAACTGAAAAATTTTCGAACTTGCGCTTAATTTCATCTATTTGTTTTTCAAATGCTGCTCTTTGAGTATTTAAAGCAGACGTGATAGCAGTATTGTAAAAATCATTAAAACTAGATTTAAAATCTTACATTTTTCTAATCATGCCATAAAAATAAAAAAATGGGATAAAAATAGTACCAATAAAATGACCGCAGCTAGAGTCAGGAAATTCGGAGTATACATTCCTTTGACTACGTAGACACGGAAAATAGACGAATTTTTCGAAATTCGTACTTTTTGAGGTTAAAATGGAAAAAGGGTATACAAATAGTACCAACCAAATGACCGCAGCTAGAGTCATGCAATTTGGACTATACATTCCGCTGACTGCGTAGACACGGAAAATAAACGGATTTTTCGAAATTCGTACTTCCAAGGTATACAATGGTACAGAGGGATAAAAATAGTGCCAACTACACGACTACAGCTAGAATGATGAAATTCTAATTGCGTAGAAACGTTAAGGGGGTAAAGATAGTACCAACCAAATGGGCACGGCTGGTATCATGGAATTCGGTGTATACATTCCTCTGACTGCATAGACACGCAAAATAAAAAGATTTTTCCAAATTCGTACTATTTCTTTTACGACAAAATTTGGTTGAATCATGAAGTTAGGTTATATTGCACTATGTACGTCTGATAATGGATTTTCAAAATTTGTACTTTTGGAATTAAAATAGAATGGAAATACAACCAACTGTAGCACTCACTATATACCAATATTTATGGTATTTAAGCTTTTTGAAAATATAAATATAAGAATATTTATTTTTTGAATTGACGTATTGGTAGCCATGCCTTATAAGCGTGGTTTGAAATAATTAAAATATTATATTTATTTATAAAATTATTTTTTCAATATTTGTTTTGGTTTGGCTATATTAAAAAAATTATATTTTCCTGTAATATTACTGCACTTCTACGAAAACCGACAACCTCCATGGTGGAGGGTATATAAAGTTCGACCTGACCGAACTTAACGCTGTTTTTACATGTTTGTTGATTGCATTTCTTTTGGGTTGTCTGTTGTATTGTTCAGTACTGGACAAACAGCACTATATCATTTTGCTTGCGTGGCATATTTGGGTGATTGTCGTCGCAGTCGATGATTATGGTGTCGAATATCTTATTTATTTGTTATTACTTTGTTGGGTGATTGTGATAACTTATACTTCGTTGTTTTCCAGAGACTATGTTCATCGTTCTTGTTTACATTTAGATTTTTCCATGCTTTATATAAGGTTACTTTCTATATATGTTTGTGTGCCACAAAATTTGAAATCAATTTTTGAAAGCTTTTTTCTCAACCAATTTTGCTCAAATTTTGCACACTTAATCATTTTCGATGACAATACAAGGAAATGGAAAAATTTGACCAATTGGACAAAGGGGCGTGGCACCTCCCATACGAAGTTAAAACCTATTATTGAATATTGTCAGTTCTATGACACCTAGAATGCTGAAATTTTGTGTAAGTGCATCTAGCATCAATTCGCATAGTTGTGCCAAAAATGGGCGGTATTGGAAAAGTGGGCGTGGCATCTCCCATACGAAGTTAAAACCTATTATTAAATATTGTCAGTTCTATGACACCTAGAGTGCTGAAATTTTGTGTAAGTGCATATACCATCAATGTGCATAGTTGTGCCAAAAAGGGGCGGTATTGGAAAAGTGGGCGTGGCACCTCCCATACGAAGTTAAAACCTATTATCGAATATTGTCAGTTCTATGACACCTAGAGTGCTGTAATTTTGTGTAAGTGCATCTAGCATCAATGTGCATAGTTGTGCCAAAAATGGGCGGTATTGGAAAAGTGGGCGTGGAACCTCCCATACGAAGTTAAAACCTATTATTGAATATTGTCAGTTCTATGACACCTAGAGTGCTGAAATTTTGTGTAAGTGCATCTAGCATCAATTCGCATAGTTGTGCCAAAAATGGGCGGTATTGGAAAAGTGGGCGTGGCATCTCCCATACGAAGATAAAACCTATTATTGAATATTGTCAGTTCTATGACACATAGAGTGCTGAAATTTTGTTTAAGTGCATCTAGCATCAATTCGCATAGTTGTGCCAAAAAGGGGCGGTATTGGAAAAGTGGGCGTGGCACCTCCCATACGAAGTTAAAACCTATTATTGAATATTGTCAGTTCTATGACACCTAGAGTGCTGTAATTTTGTGTAAGTGCATCTAGCATCAATGTGCATAGTTGTGCCAAAAATGGGCGGTATTGGAAAAGTGGGCGTGGAACCTCCCATACGAAGTTAAAACCTATTATTGAATATTGTCAGTTCTATGACACCTAGAGTGCTGAAATTTTGTGTAAGTGCATCTAGCATCAATTCGCATAGTTGTGCCAAAAAGGGGCGGTATTGGAAAAGTGGGCGTGGCACCTCCCATACGAAGTTAAAACCTATTATTGAATATTGTCAGTTCTATGACACCTAGAGTGCTGAAATTTTGTTTAAGTGCATCTAGCATCAATTCGCATAGTTGTGCCAAAAAGGGGCGGTATTGGAAAAGTGGGCGTGGCACCTCCCATACGAAGTTAAAACCTATTATTGAATATTGTCAGTTCTATGACACCTAGAGTGCTGAAATTTTGTGTAAGTGCATCTAGCATCAATTCGCATAGTTGTGCCAAAAAGGGGCGGTATTGGAAAAGTGGGCGTGGCATCTCCCATACGAAACATATTATTGAATATTGTCAGTTCTATGACACATAGAGTGCTGAAATTTTGTTTAAGTGCATCTAGCATCAATTCGCATAGTTGTGCCAAAAAGGGGCGGTATTGGAAAAGTGGGCGTGGCACCTCCCATACGAAGTTAAAACCTATTATTGAATATTGTCAGTTCTATGACACCTAGAGTGCTGAAATTTTGTGTAAGTGCATCTAGCATCAATTCGCATAGTTGTGCCAAAAATGGGCGGTATTGGAAAAGTGGGCGTGGCACTTCCCATACGAAGTTAAAACCTATTATTGAATATAGTCAGTTCTATGACACCTAGAGTACTGTAATTTTGTGTAAGTGCATCTAGCATCAATGTGCATAGTTGTGCCAAAAATGGGCGGTATTGGAAAAGTGGGCGTGGCACCTCCCATACGAAGTTAAAACCTATTATTGAATATTGTCAGTTCTATGACACCTAGAGTGCTGACATTTTGTGTAAGTGCATCTACCATCAATGTGCGTAGTTCTGCCAAAAATGGGCGGTATTGGAATAGTGGGCGTACCACCTCCCATACGAAGTTAAAACATATTATCGAATAGTGTCAGTTCTATGACACGTATAGTGCTCAAATTTTGTGTAAGTGCATCTAGCATCAATGTGCGTAGTTGCGCCTAAAATGGGCGGTAATGCAAAAGTGGGTGTGGCACCTCCCATATGAAGTTAAAACCAAAATTACACCTACTGTAATTTTGTGTAAGTGCATCTAGCATTAATGTGCGTAGTTGTGACAAAAATGGGCGGTAATGGAAATGTGGGCGTGGCACCTCCCATACGAAGTTAAAACCCATTTTCGAATATATGCCGTTCTATGGCAGATAAAAAACTGAAATTTTGCAGTAATTTTTCCTTCTACAAAAGATAACTAAAAAAGAATTTCTAGGCCCAATAGAATTCTGCTTGCATAAAGCATGGATTTGAAAAAAAAATTTTTGATTTACTAGTTTTGTTCTACATGGAAAACCTTTAACTGACATATGTTTGCAAATGTCAAATACATACATGCATTTTAAATAGATCTACAGTTTTACTTTTATAAAGCAAAACTAATTTAGTGATTAAAATTCGGTACGGTAATTCCCAGACCCCAAACCCTACCTTAACATCAAAACAATTATTGATATTCTTCAGATGAATATACCGCCTCATCTATAAGTCGGGGTTGCAGAACAAATACATGTAAACTGTCTTCTGACGACCACTTTTCTAATTCACCTAATATCGTGATTTTGTCTGAGATCGACAATGTTTTGAGTCCTCTTTTCTATAGAACTAATATTATAAAATGAATTCAAAAAAATTTTTGAACTAGAAAATACGAGTAATGAAAATACACACAAAAACGAATCACAAAGATACCGGGACTTTCCAAAGAAGTGGTTGAAAATTTATACCGTGGACTAGGGTATTATAAGTTAGTTTCGCGCCAAATGTTTGTAACACATAGAAATAATCGAGGTAGATCCACCTTTAAGTATACGGATCGGCTTAGAATCACCAGCTGAATGAATTTAACAATGTCTGGCTGTCCGTCTGCTATCCATCTAAGCTGGGTCGCACTCTACAGGTCACAATTGTGGTCCGATTGCCATGAAATTTGGCAGCAGTTATCTTTTTTGGCAAAGGACAATCTGTATTGAATTTGGAGGAAATCAGTTCAGATTTAGATATAGTCTCCATAAAAATGTCCCTATAATTTACACTATTACTGCTCTAGAATACATATCTTAAATGGGATCATGACAAAATCTTCTGAATCGTGTTCATTTTGAACTAGAAGCAGCTTGCGGGACCACATGGATCCATGTTTTGTTACTAAAATGCACATTTTCCATCGGATCTTGTTCAAATTTCCCACACAATGTTATATTTAGACTAGAGACACATATTCTGAAAGCTTTTTGGGTCAATGTTTTGGTATAGCCCCCATACAAATGGACCCCCAGTTTACACTATTATCGCCCACATCTTACATTGGATCTTGATAAAATTTTGCAGATCATGTTATATTTCAAAAAGAATACCTACTATGAAATTGATCTATAAGGGTCCCATTTTTATTATTACCCCTCTAGGACCCATATTTTACATCGAAAGTTTTTCAAATATTGCAGATTATATTAAATTATTCTTAGTAGAAATACTACGAAAGTCAAATATATTTTGGTATAATATATATCTTGATCAAATTTTGCACATCATGATATATTTTAACTAGGAATACCTACCGTGAAGGATGTATAGGTCCCCTTCAAATGTCCGTCCGATTCATCCTATTACCGTTGTATAATCTGTATTTGTTATTGGATTTTGACGAGTTTTTCCAGATCATGTTATATTTAATTTACTCGGAATATCTGCTGGAACCATACCATATTATTTACCATATTCATTAAAGTTGACTGAAGATGCATTTATAGTATACTGTATAATTTATATGAACTACATAAAATTTCTCCCAAGAAACACCTGGGTTTAGTAATCAAAGCGAGGTATATACACACAGAGTGGTGTAGGGTATTATATAGTCGGCCCGCCCGACTTTAGCCTTTCCCTACTTGTTCTTAATTCGGATTACAGAATGTCATCAATTCGAATTGTATGTAGTGCATTGGCTAAGGCAATTCGGATTACTGTATAATTGGGATTGCCTAGGTGTTACTGTAACGGTAGATTACTTAATGCAACAAACTACACCTTTCTATTGAAGGGGTGACTTAAGACCCTGAGTATGTTTGGATCATATCCGCTGCATAAGCTGTTGGAGCCATGACCGTACGTACGCCTGGTGGGTTTTGTCACGCCCCATCTAGTGCCTTCCATACAAATATATACGGATGATGGGAATACTCTGGCTCCTTTGGCAATGTTGCATTTCACCTGGAATATGGGCGATATTTCCCATCCCTTCTTTTACCGACCACAAAAGTGACATAAATGTTGGTTAGCATATAATCGATGTATCTCCCATGCAGGTGTTCAAAATCGGTTACAATTTTGTATTTGAATAAATGAAAATATTTATGCTTTAGTCACGCCCCATCTGGTAGCTCCGACACTATTGTCTATCTATCCTAGTTAAAATTAAATCCTTTTTAAGTTCTATTAACGGTGCCTGACATCTATTAATACTTCAAATTTGATCTTGTTTAAAGTTATTTACAAAAAACTGGGTCCATTAGCCATAAACCTTGTAGTACCTCCCCCCACAAATAATCGGGCGCTAACTAAAATTTAAATGATTCCATGCACATCTTCTCTGAGAGTGGTGGTATACATATATATGTAAGTCGGTTTAACTGACTGAAACTTACTTTAGAGAAAAAGGAACGGAAGCAAAGCATATTTTAGTTATGGACAGAAAAAATCAATATTACTATCAAATGCGTCTATAGAGAACTTACTCCTTTCTCCACATTACAATCGTGTGAAGTAGGACATACACGATTTTCAGATATGAGAGAAAACATACATTTTTATTTTAATTTTATTGTGTTAGAAATGTATAAAAAGGATGATGCATTTATACTTACAAATATCTTTATGACTAAATAATATTTAATATGTACATATATATTTAAAGGACTTATTGTAATTTAAAATTAATTATCATTAATTTTTACAAAAAAGTCACACTGATAATGTGCATGATTTATGATATTGCATTCTTAATTTAATTGTATGTTTTTTACTTATTTAATAGCGTACATGTTATTCTTATTTTTAGTTGAATTCTTCATTTAATTTCCTTTAAAAATACCATCTATAATTTAAAGAAACTTATTTGTTCATTCATATAGTGTAATGGACAAAAACCGACTATTAAATTAAGAATAATCAATTGTTTATAAATATGTGAAATAAATATTTACACTTATTCAATAAATTAAACCCATTCTTTTGATTTTTTAATTAAAAACAAAAAATAATATCTGTAACTTTTCGAAGTGTTTTTCTAAAATATTTTAAGCCATTCCATATTTATTATTAACGACTTTTTTCGACTTTTATTGGAACATGAATTGTAATACTGTTTTAAGTTTTTATGGATACGATCTGTAGAATCTAAGCCTAATAAATAATTATGTATGACATTGTTTTTATACCCTCCACCTCCAGGATGGGGGTATATTCACTTTGTCATTCCGTTTGTAACACCTTGAAATATTCATCGGAGACCCCATAAAGTATATATATTCTGGGTCGTGGTAAAATTCTAAGACGATATAGCCATGTCCGTCTGTCTGTCTGTTGTAAGCACGATAGCGGCCGAACGAAATGAGCTAGGAGGTTAAAATTTTTCCTAAATGTGTCTTATGGTTGTAGATCGATTGGGATTGAAAGTGGACGAAATCGGCCCAGAGGGAAAATTTTTTCCCTCACAAGGACTGAAAATACCCCTAATATTTAGAGTATTTCAGCATGTTTTATGAACATATTAGCTTGTATTTACTTGATATTTGCAATGCGCATTCCCTTTATAGCTTAAAACGGCCCCATATAGTGATTTTTATTTGTAGGGGGAGAAATGGGAAAAGGGGATAGAAATGGTACCAATCAATCGACAACAGATAGAAACACGAAATTTGGCGTATACATTCCTCTAATAGAGCAGATACATGATATAAAAGTATTTTTTCTAAATTCGCACTTTTAAGGGGTTAAATGGGGATAGAGGGATATAAATAGTACCAACCTAACGGCTGCATCTAGAATAATGAAATTCGATATATGCATTCCTCTGATTGCGTAGACACGTAAAATAAAAGATCTTTCCAAAATTCGTACTTTTTGGGGTTCAAATGGGAAAAGGGGATAAAAATAGTACCTACTAAATGACAGCAGCTAGAATCATGAAATTCGGAGTATACATTCCTCTGACTGCGTAGACACGAAAAATAAAACGTTTTTTCCAAAATTCGTACTTTTAGATGTCTCTTGGGGGCAAAATTGGGAAAAGGGGATAAAAATGGTACCAACAAAATGGCCGCTGATAGAATCATGGAATTCGGTGTATTCATTCTGACTATGAAGGGAAAAAGCGTTTTTTCGAAATTTGTACATTTGGGCGGAGAATGGGGCGAATGGGGATATCTTTAAAAGTTATACTTTTCTTATCACGTTGTCTGTATCTGAAAATGCTTCTTTCTAATGGCGGCTGACAATCGCCTAATATTTAGGCATGTAGTAGTAGTATTCGATTCTAAACAGTATACATTATAGTTTGAAATAGTAAACAAATATAGTAATGTGCATAAAAATATCACATTTTTCGTAATATGGTTCTGTGCTTCTATGTAAAGTCGACTTTTTTTAATCTGCTGGTAATACTCCGTGGTGGAGGGTATATAAGATTCGGCCCGGCCGAACTTAAAGCCTTCTTACTTGTTTTCTATAAGTTATTTTCTTTCGAATATCTATTTTCTTTATTATGACTACACGTAGTCGTAGTAGGAAAATAAAGAAGTTGTGGGGAAATAATCCCAGATTCAAGATGTCTAAAAGTCGAAGGATAATATATATAGAAATCGTTTCAGCGCTCTGAGTGATATTGACGATTCTGCAAGTGAGGTCGATCAAACAGATTTCATACCGAAACTAAAAGTTCCACCAATCGTGGTCGATACTTTTCATAGTTTTGCTTCTGTGATTCAATTGATCGGTAAGAACTACAAATTGGAACAAAAATAATATCTGACTCGATTGCACTTTATGAAGACGTCATCAAAAACCTGAAACGAGCTCAACTCCACGAAGTTAAGAACTCCAAAATATTTCGATTCGTCTTATTTGGTCTTCCTCAATTTAACTGCAAGGCAATAATAGATGAGTTCATCGGTAACCACAATATTGAAGTGTGAAAGAAATCAAGACGAAGAGATCCAATGAAGACGATGCAATTTACATGGTAGAATTTGATCGAGAACAAATTACCAAACGAGAGATACAAAGAATTCGATTTTTCTATGGTATTTCTGTGCATTGGAGGAAACCAATTAAGACCAATAGAGGCCCTACATAATGTTCAAAATGCTCTATGTTTGGTCATGGTGCCAGTCATTGTCATAGAATTGTTACTTGCACTGCTTGCGCTGGCAAACATGATTATTCAACACGCACTCTTAATAAGACAACACATGATGGACCTGTTATATACAAGTGCTTCAATTGTTTTAAGAAAAAATTTAAAAACATTAACCACAGAGCCGACGACCCACGGTGCCCTTGCAGAGCCGAATATTTACAAATTCGAAGTGGAGCCTCTTCTCGTTTTCCACATACAAATGATCAACATGTTGACTTTAACCATGATGCTGATGACGGCCCCAGTCAACCACATGACGACAATGTACCTTCAACTTCAAAATCAGCTGTTCCGTCCATTCACGGTAATATATTATACTCACGAGTTTTAAAACCCAATCACAATAACAGCAATAAAAGAGACGACGATGACATTTCAAATGAGAGACTGCTTGAAATATATTTCGATGCAATTGATGCTCTCCAAAAATGTCAAAACAAATAAGTCAAACTGAGAGTTTTAGGAATGATCCTCAAAAATGCGTTATAACTCTTCCAATAATTGTATTCACGTTATGCACAGGAATGCACAAGGCAAAACAACGGAATCAGCTGTCTCTCAGCTTGAATTGTTTATACACAGAGAGAAAATAGATATTTTACTACTGAATGAAACTTTTCTAAAACCGAATCACAAATTTCAACTAAGCAATTACAAAGTGTATAGAGATGACCGCGCCACTCATGGTGGTGGGGTACTCATTGCTGTTTTAAAATCCATAGAACATAAACGACTTCCTAAAATTAAAACCCACGATACAGAAAACATCTCTATTTTTATTAATGTTAATGGACGGACTACGACAATAACATCAGTATATAATCCACACAACACAACAAAATTTACGGATGATATGAAAGAACTGACTAAGTTTAAATCAGATTTTTTTATTTTTGGCGAAACAACAATGATTTAACGGTGAATGACGTCATAAATATTATTAAAAGTTCCTTGAACTTTATTCCAACTGGAAATAGGAAAATGTGGCACAGAGAAATATCTGAATTAAGCAAATATTTAATTCGACAACGAAATAAATTCAGGCAGAAGCTCCAACGATGCAACGATTTAAATAGAAAGAAACAAATTATTTCCATTATAAAACAGTTAAACAGTCTCATTAATTTTTATATAATAAAGATCGAAATAATAAATGGTCTAAATTTATATCGAAACTTCCTACTGGATCTAAGAAGTTTTGGAAAATAGCAAAAGCAGCCAAGGGCTTTAGAACAAATTTTGCAGATTTATCTATTGCTGGTGAAGTCTTGGTAAAAGAAATTATATTTTCCCTAAAAAATAATAAGGCTCCTGGCTTAGATGAATTAGCCCTATGCTCTTGAAAAATATACCCGAGTCGATTTTTTATCTTCTTACAAAAATTTTTAATTGTTTTTGCATACAAAACGGTTACTTTCCTGTTGCGTTTAAAAAAGCTAAAGTAGTTCTTATTCATTTTTTGAAACGATAATTCAAAAAAGGCTTTTGAGCTTCACTGAAACAAATGGCATAATTAAGAAAGAACAATCCGAAAGCAACATTTTACTGTTCTCCAGCTTAGTAGAGTTGTTAAAATGATCGAACAGAACAAAAGTAATAGACGAAGCACAGGAATTGTTTTACTGGACATTGAAAAAGCGTTCGACTCTGTTTGGCACGATGCCTTGATCTATAAATTGAATCATTATGGTTATCCCGTTTATATTCAGAAACTTTTAAAAAGTTTCTTATCTGAAAGGACATTTGTAGTATGCATTGAAAATAACAAATCTACTCCCAGAATAATACCAGCGGGCCTACCACAAGGATCTGTATTATCTCCCACTTTGTTCTCAATTTTTACTGCCGATTTCGATATTGTAAAAGATCAGGATGTCGCCTTTTATGCAGATGATACGGCACTTATATGCAGCGGTAAACTGTCAAATGCAATCGTAAAAAATATAAAAGTCATTGAAAAATGCACAGAAATATTTTAACAAATGGAAAATAAAACTGAACGATGATAAAACCCAGACCATAATTTTCCCATTCAACATATGACTTATGGATGCCAGGTGTGGTATGCAAGAACAGCAAAATCGCATACCAAGAAACTACAAATTATACAGAATAAGAATCTAAAATTAATACACAATTTAAACCGAAGGTATCCTACTCTTCATCTGCACGAGCGTTACGGACACAATTCAATCGATTTCACAATAAATAATCTGATTCAGCGTTTCAAGGAAAGATGCAGACTGTCTCCCTTAGATATAATAAGAACTTAACTGATTAAATGCTTGTTTAATTTTTATTATAAAATTCTTACTAATGTGTTTTCTAAATAATGTATATCTTTAACTATATTTTTTCTTCATGAAGGTATAAGGTTTTAGGCCAAAATTTCTCCTTAAACTGTGATACTTTTTAGATTATTTACGTCATAAAGTAGTTTTTATTGCTGAAATACTTTTTGTAAATTCTCATAAATAGTAACTATAAATTGCAATCGAAATAAAGACAATACAATACAAAAACAAGGAAAAAGGCGTTAAGTTCGGCCAGGCCGAATCTTATATACCCTCCACCACGGAGTGCATTCCATAGTATTACCAGCAGATTAAAGGAAGTCGACTTTACATAGAAGCACAGTACCATATTACGAAAATTGTGATATTTTTATGCACATTACTATATTTGTTTACTATTTCAAACTATAATGTATACTTATGCGCACTGTTTAAAATCGACTACTATATATAAATAAAATGCTGAAATTGTGAAAGTGAACATGCCTAAATATTATTCAGCGGTTTGGTAGGTTCCATTTGTATCCCTCTTTTTAATTATATCCCTTAAAAGTACGAATTTCGAAAAATCCCTCTATTTTACGTGCAATTAGAGGGATGTAAACACCGAATTTCACGATTCTAGCTGTTGTCGTATCATTGGTACCATATTTTATCCCTTTTTGTCCCATTTCACCCGCTAAAACTTTTATTTTCTTTGTGGTGCTTCCAATCTACAAGAGGAATGTCTGCAACAAATTTTAACTGTATGAAAATAGAAATTTAATTAATAAGCCAAGGCTACCAATATTTGTATACTATATATATAATGGATATAATACTTCAATTCATAAAGTAAATATAAGGGAGCAATCATAAATACGCTAAATATTGGGGGATAGAGAGTGTACTTTCACCTACAGTCGTTTGGTTGGTTGTATTTCCATCCTATTTTAATTTCAAAAGTATAAAGTATAAATTTTGAAAATACCTTATCTCTCATGTACGCAGTATTAGACATCTTCATGATTCTACCATTTTTTGTCTTAAAAGCAACAAAATAAAGTACGAACTTGGAAAAAAATATTTTACGTGGCTATGCAGTCAGAGGAATGTATACACCGAAATCCATGATTCTATCAGCGGCCATTTTGTTGGTACCATTTTTATCCCCTTTTTCCAATTTTGCCCCCTCAAGAGTATGACTAGAGGGACGTATTTTCATCATTCTAGCTGTATTCGTTTAGTTGGTACTATTTTTATCCCCTGTAGCCATTGTATCCATTGAAAGTACGAATTTGGAAAATAACGTTTTATTTTTCGAGTCTACGCAGTCAGAGGAATGTATACTCCGAATTTCATGATTCTAGCTGCTGTCATTTGGTAGGTACTATTTTTATTCCCTTTTTCCATTTGAACCTCAAATAGTACGAATTTTGGAAAGTTCTTTTATTTTACGTGTCTACGCAATCAGAGGAATGTATAAATCGAATTTCATTATTCTAGATGCAGCCGTTAGGTTGGTACTATTTTTATCCCTCTATCCCCATTTACCCCTTAAAAGTACGAATTTAGAAAAAATACTTTTATATTATGTATCTACTCTATTAGAGGAATGTCCACGCCAAATTTCGTGTTTCTATCTGTTGTCGTTTGATAGGTACCATTTTTATCCCTTTTTGTCCCATTTCGCCCCCTACAAATAAAAATCACTCTATGGTGCCCTTTTATGCTATAGAGGGAATGCGTATTGCAAATATCAAGTAAATACAAGCTAATATGTTCAAAAAACATGCTGAAATACTCTAAATATTAGGGGTATTTTCAGTCCTTGTGAGGGAAAAATTTTTCCCTCTGGGCCGATTTCGTCCACTTTCAATCCCAACCGATCTACAACCATAAGACACATTTAGGAAAAATGAGCTAGGAGGTCATTTCGTTCGGCCGCTATCGTGCTTTCAACAGACAGACGGACATGGCTATATCGTCTTAGAATTTTACCACGACCCAGAATATATATACTTTATGGGGTCTCCGATGAATATTTCAAGGTGTTACAAACGGAATGACATACCCCGATGACATACCCCATGAATATACCCCCATCCTGGAGGTGGAGGGTATAAAAATACACTTAGACGCTAATATATCATGTGTTATTAGTAACATAAGAATTATAACTTTCAATCAGTATTATTTGCCGAGCATGGTAATATTTAGCTGTTTTTAATTTGTTTTAGAATTCAAAGTAATTGTCAAGCGAACCGAAGTGAACGCCTGCCAATCAAAATTTAACACACATTTATAAAAAGTCATCATTGCTTATTGTCGAATAAATATATTTTACAATCCGAGTATTTCCATGTAAATGTAAGCTCTCTACTTACATATGTCAGATAATAATTTAAATATGTTAGTAGTGTGAATCAATAAAGTTGAATACATAATAGAATTGTAATATTGTTTTCCTGTGGGTAACAACAAAAGCCAATGCTGAAGAATAACGGGGGATAATGGATCAGAACGAAGGGTTGGAACCTTTAACCGAATTTTTTGGTATGATCCGTACGTAGAGGAATGTGCAGCTATTTATAGCCTCCACTAGGGTTTTATGTATTTGTGCATTTATTTGGAATACACAAAAAATAGAGAGTTGGAGTAATTTTTTATTAGTTTCCAAATCGGGGTTTTATGATGGAATCACACTATTGCCAAAATATGTAGTAGTTTGGTAAGCATAAACTATATATAAACAAGTAAGGAAAGACTTAAGTCGGGCGGGCCGATTATATGATACCCTTCACTTTCTACCCCATTACAATTGAATTCGTTGAAGAAAGTGAAACGGGAACGATTTTTGTATGGGTACTATATCGTTAACCGATGTGACTTTCTTTCACAAAGTAGGCTTCCAGCAGTAAATTAACGTGATCTCTCAAATTAGATCAAAATCTGTAAAGCTATGTATCTGAAATAAAAAAGTTAAAGCGGAAAGGACATTTGCATGAGGGTTATGTTAAAACATAAGACGATGTGGCCCACTTTTACCATAGATGTTTCTATATGAAATATGATATGTTTTGCCAAATTTGCAGAACATAGGTTCAAATATATAGTTTCTTTTTCTATGATGCTTCTAGATGGAATATTAGGTGTTTTGGAAAATTTGAAGAAAATCGGTTAAATGTTGTTTTTAGAGCGGGAAAAGTCAAATCGAGAACGAAATTTGTGTGGGAGGTATATATAAATCTCAACCGATCTGGCCCACTTTTACAACAGATGTTTCTACACCATTTCCAATTAAAATTGAGAAAATTCCACTTTTAATTGAGAATTGTCATTTCATATTGAGCAAATTCCATTTGAAATTAAGATTTTCCATTTCATAATGAGAAAATTCCAATTGATATTTCGAATTTCCATTTATAATTGAGAAAATTCCAATTGATATTAAGAATTTTTATTTCATAATGGGAAAATTCCAAATTAAATTGAGAATTTCCATTTTCCATTGAGAAAATTCTTATTGAAATTGAGAATTTCCATTTCAAATTGGATAATTCCAATTGAAATTGAAAATTTCCACTACATGTTGAGAAAATTCCGAATGAAATTAAGAATTTTCATTTCAAATTGAGAAAATTCCATTTGAAATTAAGAATATTTCTGATTTAGCATAAATCTTATGTGTTGTGAAGTGGTACCAAACGTGACGATTTATTGAAAGTACATAATTAAATAATTGTTTTTCTCATTTCTTTATTTGCAATCTATTTTTCAAAAATAAAAATTATAAGCAAATGTTATGATTCACATAGTTATTGGACCTTAAAAAAAGGCCAAAAATACAATAAAGTACTCATATACATATATCTAAATTTTTAGGTAACAAAACAATGTTCTACAAGTTATTATTTTCTATAGGGTAGATCTAGTACAAGAGGTCTTTTTAAGCGACTGATTTCATCACTATCATCTAACAGACTAATAGCTAAAGGATTTATATGATAACTTAATCTTTCCAAATAGTTAGTGCTGTATTTATTTATCTCTTCTTTAACTGTTGGGACACCAACAGACTTAGTTCTGATCAAGGTCCAAGTAACCAATACATTTTATTCGTTTTTAGTTTTTGCTACTTGCACTTAGCTTTCACATGATCTTCTATCTAGATGGAGTCCTAGATATTTTACATTATCACTTTTCGGAATGACACATCCACTTAAAGAGATGTCAGGACAATCCCCTTTCATTGTAAATGTAATATGACTCGACTTTTCTGTATTTACTTTGATATTCCACTTGTAAAGCCAATTATTGATTAGATTCAACTCGGTTTGAACAGATGCTGAACTTCAATTGCTGACGTGTTATATATCAATATTGCCGAATCGTCCGCATATGTTGCTATTGTTATATCGTCGATAGTCGGCACGTCTGATGTAAAAATAGTATAGAGAATTGGTCCCAAAACACTCCCTTGTGGAACTCCCGAACGTGCTACACCAAATTCGGAGTTTTCGCTGTTAATATTAACATAAAAATATCGCTCTTGTAGATATGATTTGAGTACTAAATAAAATGGTGTAGGTAGTATTTTCTTTAATTTATACAACAAACCACAGTGCCATACCTTGTCAAATGCTTGCTTGATGTCTAAGAATACAGCCGAGCAGTATTACTTCCGTTCGAAAGTATTTCTTATTACCTTTACAATTCGATGACATTGTTCAGGTGTGCCATGCTTATGTCTGAATCCAAACTGATATTCCGGGATTATATTTTGTTTCTCTAAAACGGGGATTAATCTTTTTTGGAAGAGTCTTTCGAAAATTTTGGAGAATACTGGTAATAGGCTTATAGGCCTATATGACGTAGTGAAATGTTCCGGTTTATTAGGCTTTAGAATCATGATTATTTTTGCATATTTCCATTGTGATGGGAAATGGCTTAATCTTAATATTGAGTTGAAAATTGTAGTTAAGAACAAACCAGCTTTAAACGGCAATGCCTTTACTATTTTAGAATCAATCTGATCATATCCCGGAGATTTTGAATTATTCAGTTTTTTAATCTCTGTTGATACTTCTGTTGATGTAATGGGTTTAATAGGAAGGTCCATTTGACAAGGAGCATCGAGAAATTGCGATATTTCAAGTTTTTCAGCGGCATTATTTAAATCGAATGGAGTAAAAGTTTCTTCCAAGTAATCTTTAAATGTCTGGGCCTTTTTCTCGTCTGATCTTTGCCATGCGCCATTTGCTTTATTTGATTGGAACATTTCTTTTCGTAGGTCTCTTTATATACTTCGTAGCTTTCCAGAGACTATGTTCATCATTCTTGTTTACATTTAGATTTTTCAAGAATGTTTTCAAAGACTCATTTTTGTATTCTCTTAATCGATTATTCAGGTGTCTGGTGGCTCTATTTGTTTTATCCACAGGGTTTCTAGTTCTTTGCCATAATTTACGCAACTGTCTTTTGATACGTATTAGCTCTCTTATTTCAGCCGAGATTAACACGTCAGCTCCAGTTCGTTGGTGTATTTGAGGTGTAGATAAATAAGCTGCTTCGTGTATGAGATTATTAAATGATTCTACAGCGTCATCCAATTCAATGCTGGTTTTAAGTGGTATATTTAAATGTATGTTTTTGTCTATCCAGTATTGGAAGGATTGCTTATCAGTCTTGTTCGAAAAAAGTTTAAATTTTCCAGAAACCTCTTGAAAAGTGGTGTTAAAGCTCGCTATGGTCGGACTGTGGTCTAACTTAAACCGTCAATGTCTATAATATCCAAAGAATTTTGTGCCACAATAAACCATAAAATCTAATAGATCAGGTATTTTTAGCGGGTCACTCGGCCAGTATGTTGGCTTCCCTGTTGACAAAGTTTTGTAGTGTTTTTTTGTAATACATTTATATAATTTCCTCCCTTTTGGATTAGTTAAGCGTGAACCCCACCACGGATATTTCGCATTAAAATCCCCTCCAACGATAAATCTATTACCAAGAAATCTTCGTATTGTTCGCATTTTACAGTATGTCGAGGTGGAAAATATATAGAGTATATTGTATGACAAAAACCGTCACAGAATACTTTAACTCCAGCAGCTTGCAAAAGATTTGAGATTTGGTCCACAGTTTCATATTTAATGGTGTTTCTAATTAAAAGTGCAGCACCAGCATGCGCTCTGTCTCCAGTGTGAGAGTCATAATTTTTAATTTTGACGTACGATTTGTTTGTAAAATGAGTTTCAGACACTAACAATATATCAATAAAATTAAATTAATATTATATTAATATTTCTATTTCGTTTACATGGTTGGAAAGCCCGTTAGCATTCCATTCTGCAATTCTCAAGTTCAATTGCATTATTTAGACATTAACATGGACATCACGTTCATTAGAGTGTTTGTTAACTCTATTTGTTTGGCAAGCATAGATTAAATTTTTTCCAACAAATTCGTACCATTTGATGGACCGTTTAAAATACCTGCATATGTTGCATTTCCATATGACTGATTTGGCATACTTGTATACTCATTACTGTTTGAAAATTGTTGCTTTCTTTGGCCGTTTGTGGGTGAGCTTCTCTTGGTATTTCTTTTATTGAGAAGAGTTTGATATATTTCACAACCTTTATAATTTGCAGTATGCGGTTTCAAACAATGTACACAACATGCTGGTGTATCTTTAGTCTTTGTACATTCTGCCGTGCGATGATTCATTCTGCATTTGACACAACTGAATGGTTTCTTGCATCGATAGCATTGCACAAGATCATTGCTACGGAGGGGGGTTCGATGGTAATAATTGCGTTATCAATACTTTTAATGTTGCAAATATCTTTATTGTTGGTGTCGGGATCAAAATCTACGAAGAACAATGAAGGAGGTTCTTTTGTAACTCGGCTTTTTGCGTTTCTGATGCTTCTAACTTGGTGTCCCAGTGAGAGAAGATTTGCTTTAATGTCCTCAATGGGTGTTGTATGATGAAGACCCTTAATTACTACACTAAACGCTCTCTCCTGCTTGAGTTGGTAGGTATCATAGGCTATTTTTGCGACTTCAAAATGTTTAACAATTTTTCGATAGGAATCAATAGATTTAATCATAAGACGAACCTGGCCGTCACGTAGTGATTTATAATTAAATTCCTTACTATCTATCACTTCTGAAAGATTTGATACCATTTTATCGATTTTTGCAACACTTGGAATAAATATTGGTGATGGTTGAGGTACTCGAACAGCATTATCTTCCATCTTCGATTCATCGTCATCATTACTCAGAGCGGCAAATTTATTACTTGAGCTAGGCCCTTCATTAGTGCGTTGTTGCTTTTGTCTTTGCAGAGGAACGTTTGGAGGTTTCTTATTTCTTCTTTTATTACTGGTTACGTCTTGCCAGTCCGTTTCGTCGTCGCTACTTTCTTCACTCAGTTGTGTTGCTTTGGAATTGTTCATTTTAACAATGCACGTATGTGTAATTTGTTTTTGCTTGGCTGCAATGAACGGTGGTGGCTTTGCAACACAAGCATTACTTTTATTGCCGAGACAGCAAAACAATTTGCAAACCACTAGTCCGTTTGTCTTGTTTTAATTTATTGTTGTTGTTATCAATAACAATCAGTATCAATACTGACTTTTGTTTAATTTTTTTCTTTTTATTAACGAAAAATAAGTTTTTGGAGGAGACACACGTCTGTATGCAGTCAAGGCAAAATATGAACTGAATTAAATAAATTGTGCTACAGAAAAAAAGGCCCATTCAGAGTTTGTTCCCGATCCTAGGGGTTCTTTTAATATGTCTCTAACGAACATGTAATTACAGCTACTGGAATTATTGTACTGAATAGGAGAATCGGCTCATTCAAAACGCGATCAAGAAAAGAATGAGTTCTGAGGATATGAATAATTTAAATGAACTTGTTTTGGTATACAATAACGCTTAATTCCGTAGATGGCTGGAACAAGTCTTTGAAAACTGTCACTTGATAATGATATCGTAGTTATTTGGTCCAAGGTTAAGGGGGATCTCAAATTGCCAAATGTAAGACCACAGAGAATTGCATACAATACACACATGTTCCAGCATTTGAAGCTGTTTATTGCAGAAGACAATGCAATAATCTTTTTCCTTGGTGAAAATAGAAATTTCTCAATTTTCTTAATTTCAATAAGAATATTCTCAATTTCAAATGAAAATTTCACAATTTCAATAGGAATTTTCTAAATTTGAAATGTAAATTCTTAATTTCCATTGGAATTTTCTAAAATATAAATGAAAATTCTCAATTTTAATTGGAATATTCTCAATTTCAAATGGAAAATCGCAATTTCTATTAGAATTTTTTCAAATTCAAATAGAAAATCTCAATTTCAATTGGAATTTTCTCAACTTGAAATGGAAAATACCAATTTCAAATTGAATTTCTCAATATCAATTGGAATTTTCCCAATTTCATTTGGAAATGGTGTATTTGAAATATAATATTTTGTGGCAAATTTGAAGACGATTGGTTAAAATAGTGATCTCTAGAGCGCAAAAAGTTAAAAGGAGAACGAAATTTGTATGAGAGCTATATCTAAATCTGAACCGATCTGGCCCACTTTTCTAGATGATGTATAAAGTGCTTGGACTAATTTGTAGAAAATCGGTTAAAATATGTGGTCTCTAGAGCGGAAAAAGTCAAATCTAGAGCGAAAATTGTATGGTAGGTATATATAAATCTGAAACGATCTGACCCACTTTACCACTGGTGTTTCTAGTTGACATATAAGGTTTTGTGACAAATTCTAAGACAATAGCTTAAAATATGTGATCTCAAGAGCGCAAAAAGTTAAATGGAGAATGAAGTTTGTATGGAGCTATATCTAAATCTGAACCAATCTTACCCGCTTTCACCACAGGTGTTTTTAGTTGGATTATAAGATGTTGTGCCAAATTTAAAGAAAATGTGCTTTCTAGAGCGGAAAAAGTCAAATTGCAAGCGAAATGTCCGACAGACGGACATTGCTAAATCTAATCAGAAAATAATTCTAAGCCGATTTGTATAATAAACGATGGATCTAACTCGATTCCTTTTGGGTGATACAAACAAATGCGCAAAGACCTAATACCCTAGTGGAGGGTATAAAAATGTCACTTGTTTTAGGTCGCGAATTAGAAAAGAGGAATAACAAGTAAGGAAAGGCTAAAGTCGGGCGGGGCCGACTATATAATACACAACACCACCCCGCGTATATCCTTGCTTTTATTACTAAACCCAGGTATTTCATGGGAGCAATTTTATGTAGTTCATAATTTATACAGTTACTTTAGTCAAATTTAATGAATATGGTAAATACTAAATTGATCTTATTTTTCAGCAGATATTCCGAGTAAAGTAAATAACATGGTCTGGAAAAATTGATCAAGATCCAATGATAAATACAGATTATACAGCGGTGATAGGATGAATCGGACGGACATTTGAATGACAACACTTGAGGCCTGTTCCAAAAAATGCGCCTATATATTTCTTATTCACGGTAGGTATTCCTAGTTGAAACATATAATGATCTGCAAAATTTGATGACGGTCCGATGTAAGATGTAGTTTCTAGAGCTGTAATAGAGCAGAATAGGGTCCCATTTGGGTAGTACCAAAGTATAGACATATGGACATCTCCCAAACAAGTAAGGAAAGGCTAAAGATGGACGGAGCCGACTATATTATACACTCCACTTTCTATCTCATTACTATTAAATTTTTAGATAGATTTACTGGATTTTTGAATCCAGTAAATCTATTTGTTTGACAAAAAATGTTAAATCGGAAAGGACATTTGTATGGGGTATATTAAAACCTGGAACAATATGACCCGCTTTCACAATGTATGTTTATTGTATAGTGAAATATAATATGTAAAGTTTGGCCGAAGTCGGTTAAACATTCGAGAGCAACATTTGTATTGGGGCTATATCTAAATCTAAACCGATCTTACCCACTATCACCATAGGTGTTTTTAGTTGGATTATAAGATGTTGTGCCAATTTTAAAGAAAATCGGTTACAATATGTGGTTTCTAGAGCGGCAAAAGTCAAATAGGGAACACTTTCGTCACAGTTATTTCTAGTTAGATTATAAGGTGTTATGTAAAATTTGAAGAAAAGCGGGTACTATATGTGCTTTATAGGACAGAAAAAGTCAAATCGGGAGCGACATTCCTACAAATTCAATACCAATAGTCCTTGGCCAAAAAAAAAAACATCGGTTCAGCTGGTGATTTTAAGCCGATCCGTATACTTAAAGGTGGGTCTAGCTCGATTATTTATTGGTGTTACAAACATTTGGCGGAAAACTAATTTATAATACCCTAGTCCACTAAGTGGTGTAGGATATAGCAAGTAAGGAAAGGCTAAAGTCGGGCGGGGCTGACTATATAATACCCTACACCACTTCCTGTGTACTCTTTGATTACTAAACCCAAGTTTTTCATGGGAGCAATTTTATATAGTTCATATAAATTATACAGTAACGATGATGGTAAATAATATGGTATTTGAACCATACATGGACCTATATAGTTCTCATTCCTAGGTATTCCTAGTTGAAATATATCAACCTGCAAAAGTTGATCAAGATCCGATGTAAGATGTAGGTTTTCGAGCTGTAATAGTGTAGAATGGGGGCCCATTTGGGTTATATCAAAGTATGGACATTCATAGTATGTATACTCAGTTGAAATATAATTTAATCTGCGAAATTTCCTAGAGGGATAATAATAAAAATGAGGACCATTTGTAAGGGCGCTACATTAAAAAGAGGGCCCTTATTGATCACATTCAAAGTGAGTATTATTTATTGAAATATAACATGATCGGCAAATTTCAAGATCCAATGCAATATGATTTCTAGAGCGATAATAGTGTGCACTGGGGGCCCATTTGTATAGGGACTAAACCAAAACATTAACCTATATAACTGGCTTTCAAAATAGGTGTTTCTAGTCTAAATGTAACACTGTGTGGGAAATTTGATCAAGATCCGATGTAAATGTGCATTTTTAGAGCAGTAATATTGTAAATCGTAGGTACATTTGTATGGGGGCTATATCAAAACATGGACCCATGTAGTCCACTTTCCCTTTAGCTGTTTCTAGTTCAAATATAACACGATACAGACAATTTTGTCATGATCCCGTGTAAAATGTGTTTTCTAGAGCAGTAATAGTGCAAATTATAGAGATATTTGTATGGAGGCAATATCTAAATATGAACCCATTTCCTCCAAATTCAATACCAATCGTCCTTGGCCAATAAAAGTAACTTCTGCCAAATTTCATGATAATCGGACTACAATTGCGACCTGTATAGTGCGAACAAGCTTAGATGTACAGCAGACGGACGGACGGACGGACGGGCAGACA
The DNA here is from genome assembly GCA_947397865.1 of Polietes domitor. NCBI lineage: Eukaryota > Metazoa > Arthropoda > Insecta > Diptera > Muscidae > Polietes > Polietes domitor. The sequence goes on along the minus strand of OX377620.1, from coordinate 159,277,818 downwards.
GACATCGTTAAATCGATTCAGCTGGTGATTCTAAGCCGATCCGTATACTTAAAGGTGGGTCTAGCTCGATTTTTTTTGTTACAAACATTTGGCGGAAAACTAACTTATAATACCCTAGCCCACGAAGTGGTGTAGGGTATAAAAATGGTACCAATAAAACAAATTGGTGTGTAAAGTCGAAAAAATAAACTACGTTTTTTTAATTTTCTGAAACCTTAACCTGAAAAAGGAGAAAATCTGTAATTCGAAACAAGTAAGGAAAGGCTAAAGTCTGCCGGGGCCGACTATATGATACCCTTCACTTTCAACGTCAGTGCAATGCAATTAGGAGACGATTTTGGAATGTGTGATACCCTCTTTCACAATGTATTTTTCCAACTGAAATATAACTTGTTCTGATCTAAATCTGTTAAAATATATGTTTTCTGGAAAAGTAAAATCGGCGACATTTGTATGAAACCAATATATAAAGCTGAACCGATTTGACCGATTTTCACTATAGATGTTTGTAGTTAAAATATAAGGTGTTGTGCCAAATTTGATGAAAATCTGTCAAAATATATGGCTTCGAGAGCGGAAAACGTCAATCTGAAATCTGAACCGATCTAACCTACTTTCACCATAGATGTTTCTAAATGCAATATAATGCAAATATGATCAAAATTGATAGCATTATGTTCTTTCTACAGCAGAAAAAGTCAAATCGGGAGCGACATTTGTATGGGAACTTTATAAATCTGAACTGATCTAACCCACTTCCACTAGAGATAATTATAATTGTAATATAAGGTGTTGTGCCTGATTTGGAAAAAAATCGGTTGAAATGGGTGGTCTCTAGAACGCAGCAGAATGGCAGCTATATAAATCTGGAGAAAATCTGTCGAAACATATGGTTTCAAGAGCGCAAAACGCCAAAACGGAAGCGAAAATTGTATGGCGGCTATATCTAAATCTGGACCGATTTGCTTCAAATTAAATAGCGTTCGTCCTTGGTCCGCAACACTTAATTTTGCCAATTTTCGTAAGGATCGTACAATAATTGCTGACAGACAGACAGACAGACGGACATTGATAAATCGACTCAGAAAGTGATTCTAAGCCGATCTGTATAATAAACGATTGGTCTATCTCGTTTCCTTTTGGGTGTTACAAACAAATTCATAAAGCTATAATAAACTAGAGAAGGGTATAAAAAAATAAAAATTTGCTGCGCATTATGAACAAATGCGGCTGAACAAACTGTGGGCTTTAAAATATATCCTATTGCCCGGTTTTCAATGTTAATATTTCAAAATAATGGGTCCTTGTCTAATTTAAATTTTTAACAAAACTCAAAAATGTTTACTAGAACAAAAGTTATTGAATTTTGGCCGATGGATTACGATTCTGAACTACTGTGCACCACAAAAACATATCAGCAAAAGCGTACTGCTGTACAATTCTATTGTTTAGATATAGCACCGGGAGTAATTTCAACCAAAAAAACTCTCAAATATAGCACTCTAACGACGAAGTCCCCGTTGCCTAAACAATAGTGCAGTTGTAGCACATTTTCGGTATTCCATCACTGATAAACACACACACAATGAATACCGCATACACAAACACATTGAGTATCTCGGCTTATTTTTCACAGCGTAGTGGCAGTTTGTCACAAGCCGGAGAGCAAAGATGTGGTCTCAAATATCTTCTTTGAGGCTGTATAACATTTTCAAATTTATCAAAACGAAAAATCGAATTTGATAAAAATCGGTTGCGGTTTATTACAGTTTTTAAAAATGTTGATAAATAGTTTATATTTACGCAAAAGAAAAACAGCTACCGCAATAAATTAAACGATTTCGAAAACACTAGTGGCCGCCAAATAAGAACAGAATGAAAAATTTGAGTACATGACAAATTTATAAATTGTGTGAAAAATATTTTAAATATGCGGTGTATTGTTGTGAAATTTCCCTCAAGAATATAAATAGACTTTTAATCATTTGAATGTGCTTGTATACTAGGATGGACAACAAAAAATTGCCGCGCCCCAGAAATTAAGATAGGATTGTTTAATGATGATCTTCAAAATATTTTGTCACTGGGTCAAGCCGTCTGTGAGCTAAACGCTCCTGAAAACACATCGGTTTAAGTTTATGAAAACGTTTTCACAAACAAACGAGATCACAATAAATTGATTTCGATAAATTAATAAATTATGTGAAACATACTTCAAATGTTTGGAATAATGAAAATGCTCGTTACAAAAAAAGTATTCAAACAATTCTTAAGAGTGTGAGCAAAAATGAACTCAAAGATATGTAGAATGCTGTGCAACAATGAAACAAATAGACACGGATAAATACGTAAATACATTTGGTAGATATCAAATACCAGAAGGCGTTCGTGAATTACCAACGCCAATATTAAAGAAATGTGTTCAATTATTAGCAGACATATTGTTTGCTGTACGGAGATTGCTTCTATTAAAAATTGAGAATTATATATATCTAAGCAGAAGCCGAGCATAAATACGAAATCATCCATCGTTTCTTCCGTCTGGCAAGGCTGAAAAGGGAATATCTGAACGAAATGTTCAACTCATTACCTCCCTCTTGATGTGCGGAACATGGAACTATACATAGGACGTCAAGTAAATAAAATGGTATAGATTTATAGTAATAAATATATTTATGTTGTACAGAGTTAATATTACTCAAAAAACCTAGGAGAATACGCAAAGAAAAATTCACATTGTTAATGCTTATATTGTAAACTATGATAAATTCAGGATATTCGTTAAAAACACGAATCGTAATAGAAAAATATATTTATTAAAGCACTATCAATATTCTAAATTAAAACACAAACTGGTGACATAGTTATTTAATAAAATAAACGCAATATTATGCATGAATAAGACAACTATTAAATTCTATATTTTGCAAATATACGCGTGTGAACGACTCAATATGCATCATTTGTAAGTCCCAATCAGATATTAAATACCTTTATCTTATAGCAATTGGTTATATTACGTTCAATTCCCATAGAATCAGACAAATTTGCCAGATAAATCACGTGCATAGTATACGCGTGCAATTTTAATTTATAAGTTGTTATAAATCTATGTTTTGTCCGTATGTTGTCAAAAGTATCATCATAACTATCATAATGTTTTACATAAATATGCAGAACAAACCCTATACCTCGCAAAAGCGGGGCATCTATAACTCCCCACTTTTAGACGTAAACACTGATATCCATATATATTTTTGTCCACTCCACCAGAATTCGTAGCGCGAACCTTGACATTTTTTGTTGTACATTGTACTTGACCAATTCTCATAATATTCAGTACGTTTACACTTTCGCTCAATAGCATTGTTTCTTGTTATCTGGGCTGCATTGTACGAGGGAAACACTTTTGGAGCAGACTGCTTCACAAAAATTGACATGTTTTATTTGCCACGTTTAACAGTATTTGCCTATAATAATTAGACAGCGGATTTGTATGCAAATTCCATTTTTAATACTCAAATATATAAAATATGCATATTGCTATGCAAGATATACTGACATAAAATTGGTTATATCGGTTTATTAAAATGTTTTACAAGTAAAATCATTTGTGTGAAGACGTCATTCAATTATAACCATCCGTTCAAAATACGATTTTGCATAAAAATCCGCTGTCTAATAATAATGCTGACTAAAATTAAATAAAGTTGGCCAGGGCCGTGCGAATTATGTGTTTCTCTTAAGAGGAACACAATTAAGAACAAAGCGGGCAAAAATTTAGATTTTTAATGCTTTATTAATAACTTCAATCTTAAGACTAACTTATGAATATTTTTCCTTTATGAAAACACTCACTGCAAAACAGCTTTATGCTGATAATGCAATTAATGTTTAGAGAAACTTAGTGTGAGAACGCTAAACAAAAGCATCAGATTTTATGTCGAATACTTTGGAGTCTCGTTACACACTATGTATAACTTATGTATGTAGTTTACTACTAAATAAAGTAAAGTATGTTTGGTGAGGCGATTGGTATGTAACTCCTCCACCCCTTGACAGAAATACTCCTGGATTTCGGTAGTATTGATACAGTACATACATTAATCTTAACTATATTTTCTTATTTTAAATATTTTTGGTTTATTTCACTTAAGTTAACTTGAGTGGCAGCAGTGTCCTCTCTTTTTTCCAATTAAAGTTATTTCGGATAAACCATCTAATAAAAGTTGGTTTAACCAGACATGCAAGGCTGCTGTCAGATCCAAAGAGGAAGCATTCAGGAAATGGCGTTTAAATAAAAATGCCACAACTGATCTGCTACTCAAGCAGACAAGAACCATGTGTGCCAGGGTACTTAGACGTGAAAAGTTTCTGTACGAACAACGTCTTCGTGCTAAAGTTCTTGCTTCTCCCAGGGGAAGTAAGAGCTTTTGGTCATTTGTGAGAAGAGTAAAGGATAACTCCTCATCTATACCAACTCTTGTTAAAGATGACCAGATATTCACTAACCCGGTTGACAAAGCTAACTTATTGGCTGAAATGTTTGCAAAGAATTCATCCTTGCCGGAAAGCAATCAACCACTCCCCGTGATCGAAAATGTATCTAGTTCCATGCCTCAGATATTTTTTCGAACACGTGGAGTTAAAAAGGGTCTCGCAAATCTCGACGTAAATAAATCTCCAGGCCCGGATGGCATTTCAGCACTTGTCCTATGTAAGTGCTCTTTGACGCTTGCCCGTCCCCTTCGTAATCTTTTCAACCTTGCATACCGTGCAGGGGTTTTCCCAGCGCGTTGGAAGATTGCGAACATCTAGCCCATCCCTAAAAAAGGTGAGGCTAATAATCCTGCTAACTATCGACCGATCGCGATTTGCTCAGCGCTTTCGAAGGTTATGGAGAGTATGGTTAACCACCATCTTGTGAGGTATTTAGAAACTAATGACTTACTTAATGATCGACAGTATGGCTTCCGTAGGAATCGATCTACGGGAGACCTGATGACACTGCTATCCGAAAAGTGGAATCGATCTATTCACAAGCTTGGTGATAGTAAGGTCGTTGCTCTAGATATCTCCAAGGCCTTTGATATCGATGTTCTCGGCATGAAAATACAACAGACAAATCATATATTTGATGTGTCGAAAGATGCCTTCAAATGTTTAGGCTTTTTAAAAAGATGTAAGAAATATTTCACACCCTCTGATCTTCTCAATATCTACACTACCTACATCAGACCAAAGATGAAATACAACTCCCATATATGGTCGGGTGCTCCAGCTTCATCACTGGAGCTACTTGACCGTGTCCAGAGGAGGGCGATGGTGTTGATAGGTGACAGTAGGATATCCAATTCTATTGTCTCCCTTGAACACCGGTTGTGTGTCATTGTTCTATCGATACTTTCATGGTGTTTGTTCTTCGGAAATTCGTGATCTTATACCGCCCGTGAGAACGTTCGGTAGAGATACGCGACTCTCCAGGAACGCTCACCCATCTGTTGTCGATTGGATAACCGGCCGCACTACACATTACAGAATAAATTCGTTCTTCGCCCGTACTATCCGTATGTGGAATCGACTTCCGGCAAATATCTTTCCCTCCAATTACGACATTCAGAGATTCAAAACAGATGTCAACAGACACTACTCCCTCTTTCCTCCTCCAATACCTTATCTTCCTTCTACCAACGCAATGCACTGCATTTATAGGGGACATCCCCTGAGTGTTGGTTCAGTGAAAAAAAAAAAACAATTTTTTTATTTGAAAATACTTTGCTTTTAATAGATATATAGCAATTGTTGAATACAATAAAAAAATTTCCTGTTAATTTCAATTTCCTATCATCACAATTTTGTTCTAAATTTTCCGAATGAGCGTTTTTTACAATTATTTTTTCTTCTTCGATACGTATGTATTCTGTAATGTTACTGAAAACAAATTTACAATTGCTTTGAAAAATGCAATGTTTGCTTGCCTTTAAATTCTTTAGGGAAACATTTTTTATTTATATTCCTCGTCAGAGTCTATTTCTATATTATTTGCATTTGGAATTGGAAAAAAAGTTTTAAATCTGTTCTGATGAAATTGTCGGGTATCTGTAAAGCAATTATTAGCGAATCGCCGGCAATAGTCATGATCCCTACTTTTAACATCTTCAGTTTGTAGAAATCTATTCCGAATTCTACAATCTCTTGTGAAGTCAGTATGTTTGGATGCACTATGTTATTCTTTGCCGAAACAATATTGTCCTGAATTTCATCGAGTTTATGTTCTAAGTTCCTTAGTGTTGTTAATTGGTCTAAAAGTATGAATTTTCTAATAAATTTGTTATTAGTCTCTTACATTCCTAGAAACCATTCTTCAATTTCCTTCCTGTCATTTTCTGTAGCAGTTTTTAAATGTTGCAATGATGTATTAAATGAATTGTTTATAATTATCTGCTTATTTAACGTCTCTATTGAGTTGTGTGTATTTTGGTCAGTAATGGTAAGATGGTCAAATATTTCCTGTCTATCCTCGTCATCCATAGTACCGAACAGCCATTTATAGACTTTCCCCCCAGCATTGATTAAACCTCTTCTACTTCTATTCTCATTCGGTATTATGGTTCGGAATTATGACTCAATCAGTGATATTTCATTACAAAGAATTTCTTCGTTATGTAGATCTAAGTTTCTTATATTATGTTTTATTCCATCCAATATATTTCTAACCTCTCCAATATTTATAACATGTAAGAGAGTATTTGTCGTATTGCCTACCTCCACCTCTCTTATCTTGACTTCTACATATCCATTATCCTCAGTTATCTGGCTGATCTGGAGTGTTGCCCGTATCGGTTGGGTAAATATCGCTATCAGTAGTACCATTTGGAAGATCTGTAAATTTAAATGGTCTTTTAATATTTGAGTTGTGAACATTTTGAAGATTCTGTTTTCCAAATTTAGGTTGTTGTTTGTGTCTAACGCTGGTGTATTTCTTTATGTAGCCTTCATCCCTTTCCTCAATGTAATCTTCCCTATCTTTGTTTCGAGTTTTATCTAATTTCTCTTTATATTCCTTCTTTTATATTCTTTTTCTTACTAATTCAAAATCTACTTTATTGTTTACTACATCGAAAGGAGAACATTTAATGACACTGTGGTAGCTATTATTATAAAAATTATAGTTCTTATCATTTGAGTTTTTATTGACAAAATTTCTTCAAGATTTAATGCTCTAATTCTTTCCGTAAGAGTATTATTTAAACGTTCCGAATCGGAATTTCCTGTGTGGCTGTTGGGTTTGGAATTGGAAATGGAATTTAATTTTCTCTTCTGTCAAAAATTCTTTTACATTTCTAGAGTTGAACTCATTGTCAAAAATAAACTTCCCAATTTGCCCTTTTATTGCTAAAAATTCCCTTATTTTCTGAACTAATGTTGTACTGTTACGGTCTGGCAAGTGAAAACAGACGGCATGTTTATAGAATTTATCTACAAATACTATGAATGACCGTTTACTATTTACATATGTGTCTATATCATTGAAACTTGAAGGCGTCTCCGTACGCAAAAATTTATTCTTTATGGGATTCCTGTCACATTTTGAAGATGAACAAATATGGCAATTATTAATAATTTTATGTATAGACATTTTCAAACCAGGGTTGTAGATCTTGTATTTGAGTTTCTCGTAATAATGATATTTGTTTATTCAGTTCATTGTCATCCTCAATGTCTTCAGCAAAGTGAGTACATTTAAGAAATTTAATTGCCTCGGTGCCAGAGAATTCGATAATTAAAACTAGTTGAACTTTATAATATTCACGATCGTTTATTTCCGAATATATCCCAACTCTTCCTTTTAGAATTTCTCTCCTGACAATTTCGGACACATTTCCATCATCTATATCGCATTGGTCGATAAAAAGTCTTTTATTGCCAAAAATTACATTCTTGTCTACTTCCTTATTTTCTTTTACAATAATCTGAATTTTATAGCGATTAACTACTGTATCTAATAGTATAGGGATATTCTCTATATATTCATCTAAAGAGCCTTCGTCACTACTGGTATTAGCATTATCAAGAAACTCCTCCTCAAACAAATTTACTATATTTATCTCATTCCTGTCATCATCAATTCTACTGAGGAAGTCTGCAATATAATTACATTTCCCTTTAATATATTCAATTTTAAATTGATATTCCCCTAAATCAATTAGATACCTCTGAAGCCTTGGGCTTATATCTCTACCAGAATATTTGCTCATTAGGCACTTAAGTGGCTGGTGGTCGCTTTCCAGATCGAATTCCCTTCCATAGATATAAGGCCGAAAATATTTAACACCCCAAACTATTGCCAACAATTCTTTTTCAATTGTTGCATAGTTTGTCTCGTGCTTATTAAGCGTTCTTGAAGCATATGCTTGAGTTAAGACAGCTCCAATAGCATTGTTGCTTGCATCGAAGACAATTTTGAAACGCTTGGAAAAATTTGGATATCTCAGGATAGGTGAACTCGTGACGAGTTCCTTAAGCTTCTCAAAAGCAATTATATAACTTGGGTCATTCACATTAGGGCGAACATCTTTCTTTAAGAAGTTTGTCATTGGGTACGCTATCTTCGCATCATGTTTTGACACAGACCCCAAGTGTTGTTATAGCACCCCTTCAAATGTCCGTCCGATTCATCCTATTACCGTTCTATAATCTGTATTTGTCATTGGATCTTGATAATTTTTTCCAGATCATGTTATATTTACTGTACTCGCAATATCTGCCGGAAAATTGCTACTGTATAATTTTTATGAACTATATAAAATTGCTCTCATGAAACACCTTGGTTTAGTAATCAAAGAGAGATATATACGTAGAGAGTGCTATAGGAAATTATATAGTCGACCGCACCCGACTTTATCATTTCCTTACTTGTTCTTCATCAACATAATTATCTATTTCGGCCTGATATTCCGGTTGATTTAAGATACTTCCCTCTTCTCTGTCTAAATGAAAGTTTCGTTGCATCTTCTGTGGCTTAAGCATTTGGTCGGATTGGTCAGTAGGTCTTTTTGACAAAAATTTACCATTCTGGCAGATCTATTCATGTAGTTGACCGTTCTTGATTTCGTCCATGGGTTATTTCCATTGGTTCTGGTCGAAGTTCTGGCTTATAGCTTAGAGTATTGGGGTTGGGGTGCTGAGTTATAATAGTACTGTTGCTGAGGCTGCATGGGTATAAATGTATTACTCTGAGCAGATTGTCGCATAAATGTCAAATGAGGGTAAAATGGAACGAAACCTTGGTTATTTCTGCGCCAAAGCAATGGAGTGGATGGTGAAGAATGTTTATTTGGCTTATTAGATCTTTGAACATATTGAACCCCAAATTGTTGGTTTTCCAACTTTTGACAGAATTGTAATGCCTGAGTCAGCTGGGTACGTTCCTTTATACCAAGAAGTCTAGGTAAGTCACCCCTGAGACGTCTAATAAACGTATCCAGTGCCTTATCCGTATCAGTCTGGAATAGAAAATCCATCGCACGTCTAGACAAGAAATCTTACTTGTGATCAGAGAGAGAGAGATGAGAGCAGAAAACCTGATAAAATTCTTGAATCGAGTTATTTCCCTGTGAAAAGTTGTCATTTGCTATTCTAATGTGGATAAGTCTCGTTTGTCCTCGTAGTACAATGTCAGACTCCTGGATATACATTCCCAGTTGAGAGGAATGTATGTAAAAGTATTGTAAGATTCTAATGCAGCGTGTGCATTTTCGATTATTTTATTCCTAATAACGTTCAAAATTACGAAATATTTGGATTCGTAGAGTTTTTATATACGCTCTACGCTTTTCTCCCAGGAGCTGTATTCTGAGGCATTCGACGAAAATTCGCGGAGATCGTGAGATTGTCCCTAAACCTCTCTTCAATTATTTGGCCAACCCCTGAGATATCTGTGTTCGGATTTAGTAAAATTTTTTTGCGCTATTTGACATTTTTGTTCGCATAATCTAGCGATTGTTTCCATGTTGGAAATATTCGAATTTATTTCTTCGGTTGGGTTGGATGTTGTTAGATGGCCAAGTCGTTCTTGAAAAACTTTCTTACAAACAAATCATCTTCAGTTTAACTAGACAATTTCTGTCAAGATTTTATTATATTTTTTGTTCTTAATTAAGGGTTTTCTTCTTTCCTAATTTTTTGGATTTCACAAGTGGAATTTTAATTTTACTTATTTCTCTTGGAGAGTCCCGTAGGAATCGCAATAGTGGTTCTAAGTTATTCAATAGGGCCTTAAAAATATTTTTTATTTTTTCTTTATCACCATCACTTAAGACATACAAAAATAAAAAACATCATTGCAAAATATGGAGGAAGACTGTGTCCTTTTCCGTTTGGTACTAGAAATTTTACAACAACAACAGTCTGTTGACGTGTTCCGCTATTTTCCGTGTACCCTGTGGGATTAAATGAATTTGCGCAGCCTATAGGGTGCTTGGATATGTTTTGTTAAACCAATTGCAGTGAATATCCTAGCCAAAGGGTAGATTTTTCCCCAGGCTATTTTAACGTTGGGCGCCAATTAGTGATTGCTGAACCGGACGCTCAAAATGAAACACGACTATTTACTTTTAACACCAAAATCAGACTAAATTTTTTTATTTTGTAACATAGTTATTGCAGTCAGAATCTGTTAGTTAGCCCATGTGTGGGCCCAATGCTTTTGCATGATCAGCAGTTCCCGCGAATACTCGCCCATGTGTCTGTGCTTGCAGTTTTCATTACGATTCATTTGTCGATTTTCGTAGAAGTACAGTAATAGTACAGAAAAATGTATTTTTTTAATATAGCCAAACCAAAACAAATACAAATATTGAAAAAATAATTTTATAAATAAATATAATATATTTATAGATGCTAGCGTGCTTTCAACAGAAGGACGGGCATGGCTAGATCGTCTTAGAATTTTATGACGATCAAGAACATATAATTTTGGAAATGTTAATTTGTCTTTTAATGATAAGACAATGTCAACATTAACCAATTTGAATCCCGAAACCAAATATTGTTAAATAAAAGATTAACAGTTACGATCTTACGTTCGCGATGATTGTCAAAGACTGACTTCTTTATTTTAAAAGTTCTTTATGGTAAGCTGAATTAAATCTAAATATTCATATGTGTGTGATTTACAAACACTCAAGCGTAATTATTGAGTGTTGGTATATTATTGATTATGTTTATACTGAAATCTTTATGTTGAAATGAATGGGTAATTTGATTCATAATCATTATATGTAGCGAGTGTAGCATGATTGTTGACACTGAAGCAATTTGACTCTTTGGTATTTTTCAGTGTCAGCTTTTATCATTCATATGTATTGTTTATTATTTGCGAAATTGCTGAAAGTTGCAATGCCACAAAGAGAATCATTCAAAGGGTAATCTACTTTTCCCCTCTTTGGTAGATGTCATAACATCCCCAGACTTAGAATGGACCTCGTTTCCTAAAGAAACTTGAGGACGTTTACAGAGATTTCCGTAAGCTTGTCGTTGTTGCACTTAAAGTGTAAGTACATCATTAATACAATAATTATTATCAATATTGTTATGATCATTATATAAGTCACATAATTTTGTGTTTTCTGTTTGTATGTTAATTCATTTATCATATTGGTATTTTGAATGTGGTTATAGTGTAATTCTTTTAAGGATATATTAGTGTTATTTAAAATTTTTATTTCTCTTATAGGGTTTGGTATAATTATAGTTTCTTGGTACATATTTTTGTCGTACCATTTGTCTAAATACATTTTACAATTTTCGATATATATTAAGTAATTACCCTTAAGTGATGTAGGGAATTGATTACTTGTCTGTGTTACATTTTGATTGATATTTATTGTAATTATAATATTTACTCCTACTTCAATAATTTCAGATTTTTCATTCTCTTCGTATAAACAATACATAATTTCTTTCTTAAGTATGTTTTTTATACATTGGTTATCTATATTCTTGATATATTTTACTTTGTTGGTTAATTCATATATTTCATAATTTTTTGTTAAGTATTTGTATGTTCCTAGTACAAGTTGTTTATTGTTTTTGTTGGGTATAGGTTGTATAATTATTTCATTGTAAATTTCTTCACTGAAATTTGGTATACTTATTATGAATATAATATGGGTTTCCTTAGTTGCTACTTTTAATTCTATTTTTTCTAATTTAGTTATAGTTATATTAAAGTCATTAATTTCCTGGTCTGTCAATATGTCACGCGTCAGTGTATTTAGTTTTTCTGCTAATAAAAATTCTCTGATTTGTTCAATTATTTTTTCTACATGATCTATTTCGTATTTCAGGCTAGTCGTCTGAAAATCTTTCATTGTTTGATTCAGAAGAGTATATTGGTGTGAAATTAACTTTGATTGTTCATTTCTAAGATTTGTAAGATTTTTTAACTGTTCGTCAAAGTGTTGGTTAATTCGAATTTGCCTATTAGACTGTTCTATTAGTTTATGATTATTAGTTGCAATTACGTTCAGTGTTTCCTCTATTTCTTCTTTGTCATCATTATCCATCGTTCCAAAAAGATACTTTAGTCCAGTTCCAAAAACGTTAATTAGTCCTCTTTTTTGTCTGTATTTTGGTATTAAACTAGTAAGTTGTAATTTAGTGTGTTCTAATTGATGTTTTAAGTATGGGTCATCTATCCTAAGTGTTTCTTTTTCTAGTTGGTCTAAATATTCCAAGTACTGGTCAGGTTTAAATATATGCAGAATTTTTTTAATTATTATTATTAATTTCTGTGCTGTTCCTGGAGATATCATCAGTATTATCGTCAACAAGTACTTCCAAAGATCTGGAAAGATTCTTTCTTTTAATGAATTGATCTTTATGTAGTGTTGTTTTTAGATCTTTCTTATATTTTTTGTCATTTAATTGTCATTTGTCATTCTTCATGAATTTTTTGTTTATATCTTCATTTTTCCGATTTTTATTTCTATATTATAACATTTTTCCCTTTTTTAATTCAATTCTGTCAAATACCTCTTCTAATTCTATATTTGTTCTAAAATGTAAATCTATAGGTTTTTCTCCTGTGGTTAAATGTATTGTATTATTATAAGCTTCAAGTGCTTGATATGGTAAGTCTACGTTATATGCAATATCTGAATTTTCTTCCCTAACTTTAAGTATCCTAATATGTTCGATTAAAGAACTATGGAATCTTTCTATGTCTGAGTTTCCGGTGTGTCTCATGGGTGTAGTGAAGTGATATTGTATGCCTTTTTATCTAAAAAGTCGGTGAATAGTGAAGTTTTGAACCCCGATTCATTATCTAACGTTAATTTTTTAGGAAGTTTCACGTATAAGAAAAGTTTTGTAAATGTTTTTATGAGTTGTAATGAGGTTTTATCCGGTATTTCTTCTATCATGGCATATTTAGAAAATTTATCTATTATGGTGATATATCTAACACCTCTACTTAAAAACCATATATCTGTGGGATAGTGCTCAGGCGGCCCTTTTGGTGTTTCCCTTTTTCTCGAAAGGTAGTTTCATAGGATTTCTTTCAATTTTAAAATTGCATAATATACAATTATTAATAAATTTAGCTATTTCGTTCTTTAAATTTGGATAATAAAATTCTTTCCTTAACTCCTGGTAAGTTTTTTCTATGCCTGGATGATTGTTATCGAATCTGTGATGTTTAGCTATTCTCTCTAGCAATTCTTCATATTTCGCATCACTTTGTAACTTCGAAGTTAGTTTTATATGCATAATTTTCATGTTATTTGGATTTTCATTCCATTTCCTATATTCTGTCTGTAATTGGATTAAAATGTGCATATTTTCACAATATAATCCTACGTTTTCATGAGTTGCTGCATCTGATAGTATTTTCGCTACTATTTCAGGTGAGCATTTCTTGAAATGATACGTAATTCTACGTTTTCCAAATACTGTTTCTTCTACAGTTTCCCTTTCATTGTCATTTCTAACTATAATCTGATAGTCAAATGATTGTAGTGGTCTTTCAGTAATTTTAAAATAATCCGTCTTCGTCCGCTGAGTGTACAGTGGGTACAGGGGATTGGCTTCTCACGTCCGTCATTAATTTATGTGTTTCCTGCTCATTTAGGCCATGTTTTCCTAAATAATGAGTTTATAGTGTATCTTTGTAAGCAAATTACAAATTTTGCATGTTCTACTACTTTTGTCTACGTGTGCTTTTAAATGTCTTAGTAAATATCTACGATTTTTTACAAATTGTACAAACATGTTCTTGTCCTTCAAATACGTTAGTTTCTCGTATTCTTGAAAGTGCGTCAGCTACCTTATTTTCTTTTCCTTCTACATGTTGTATGTCAAATTCGTACTCGTTCAGTTTAATTTTCCACCTGATTAATTTCGAGTTCGGTTCTTTGAGGTTGGCTAACCATATCAAAGGTTTATGGTCAGTTTTTAAAGAAAAATGTCTTCTGAATTGTTTCACGGCCCATACTATCGCTAATAACTCTTTCTCAATGGTAGAATAGTTTATCTCATGCTTGTTAAGAGTTCCAGAAACAAAAGCTATGGGTCCTTGTGACTGAGATAAAACGGCACCTAATGCGTAATTGCTTGCATCAGTAGTTACTTGAAATTGTTCTTCAAAATTTGGGTATTTTAGTACCATATCTGACATTAATATTGTTCTAAGTTTCTCGAAAGATTCCTTATAGTCTTTGTGATCTATATTAATAATCGAGTCCTTTTTCAATCTTAGTGTCATAGGTTTTGCTATCTTCGCATAGTCCGATATAAATTTTCTGAAATGGTAATTTTGCAGTAAAATCATGAAAACACGAAAATTACACAAAAAACGTGGACACTTTCTTGAATTTCGGACAAAGGTTATGAAAATTACAAACAAACTAAACGAATTGTGCCAATTTCAAGATTGTGTAATGCTAATTTTGCTAATGGACACCAAATTGTTCGGAAAATTTTCATTTTTATTAACCTTGACATTCGACTAGAGCTATATCTTATTAACTTTTAATTGTGTACTGCAATAAAAGTTTGGAAATTTAATAACAAAATCGATTAGTAATTTTAAAAAAGTGTAGATAAGAATCACTATGATATCATAATGAAATCTAAAATATTCTTAATAAAAGCAAATAATTAGCTTGATGATTGTAGAGTGCTAAGATGTGACATTTGCGATTGGTAATTTTTATGGAGCTGTATCTAATCTATTCTCAGATTTGGATGTCATCTGTCATATAAATTTGGAAAAGATTTTTTTCTAAAGCCATTTTTTTAATTTTCTGATTTGGCTATCCAATTAGTTTGTGACTGCATAAGTAGCTATGAACATAAAAATAATAAAACCGAAGGTTATAATTCGCTACAACGATTTTGTTTAAAACATTTCTAGATTTTCTAGATTTAGGGCATATCGTACTAACAAATTCCATCATTTCGCGATAATAGCATTTTGATTCCCCTAAATAAAATAAGAAAAATGGTGACTGTAAAGCCAAAAATTGTGAAAAGTATATTTAGAAAAACCGGCGTAACTTTTTATTATATTGAGAATTCCAAAATATTTCTTTGGCATGTGATTGCTGACTTCAAGGGGAATATTTGTGTATGAAGTTTCAGAATTATGAATGAATTTTGGATTTTTCATCAATTGTAGTGATTTTCGCGACTGGCTACATATATGTTACAAGCGACCAATCTGACGGATGAAGCTGGAAACTTTTTACATTCGTGTGTACATCACAGAAAATGCGTTTTCTATACAACATTGCCAAGATTTCATGAAAAAAGTTATGGAGTTTACAATAAATCTTATTCTTATTTCAACATTCATAGTGCTCAATTTTAAACATACAAAAGTGGCTATGAACCATGAAACCGCGAATTATAGAAAATTTCGAAAACTTTTTAATCGTAGCAATTAGTAATCGTTTTTAGATTAAACTGTAGAAGAACGATTAATAATTTCTCTTCAAATTAAGGAGAAACTCAGTTTCTTCGCTCTCCTGAAAAGTTAAGTTTTTTCATAGCCACTTATAAATATAAGCCCTCGATATGTATGTATGTAGTTTCAAGCAACTATTTAACAAAATTCTACACTGAGAGAACAAGTCTGTTAATAAAAGCAGCGTTTGTCTATCAGCAGACACTTTTTTGCTATTACAGCTGTTTTTTGGCATAACAGCAGTTTTCTGCAATCTTACATCACCATTCACACTGCTAAAGTGTTTGCAGTCTGCTAAAATTGGCTGTTGTTGATTAAAATATAAAAATAGATAAGCGAGTTTAGCTCGAATTTTCTTTTATATTAGCTTGGGACAATATGCGTATCATATGTATTGCTAAAAACAGCAAACAACTGTTTACCATCTCAGCTGATACAAATCTGCTGTCTCTTTTTTAACAGCAGAAAATCTGCTCTTTCAGTAGACTTTCTGCTTTCTTTTACTGACATATTCCTTTGAGTGTACTGATAGATGGATTACTGAAATGTAATTTTTCCGACAATATCTGTCGGACGAATGTATCAAAATATTTCTCGAAGATCCTGGCAATAAAATATGAGTGGTTTCCAAACGCTCCAGTAAAAATTTCCTAAAAAGTTGGAAAATTAACTAAGTATGAGTAAAGTTTCCTTCTTTCAAAGCCATAGTAAATAGTTCATTTACTAGAAAAAGGGTAGTAGATTTACTTAAAAACATTTCTTTGGATATAATAACAAATTCTTACAATTGAGTAAATTCAAACTTATTTGGAAGAATATTTCCAAGGTTTTAAGTGAGAAAAAATCTGAAAATTGTATTGAAAAAATTCCATTTAGGAGATTTTAACTTAAAAATGTGTTTTTTACTAAAATGAAGTTAAAACAAGTAAGGAAAGGCTAAAGTCGGGCGGGCCGACTATATAATACCCTACACCACTCCCTGCATATATACCTCGCTTTGTTTACTAAACCCAGTTGTTTCATGTGAGCGATTTCATGTAGTTCATATAAATTATACAGTATACTATATATAATTCATCTTTAGTCATATTTAACAAATATGGTGAATAATTGATCCAATTTTCCGGCAGACAAATTCAAATTATACAGTAGTATTATGATGAATCGGACCGACATTTGAAAGGAGGCCTATAACAACACTGGTTCAAAACATGGGCCTATGTATTTCTCATTCACGGTAGTTGAAATATATCATGATCCGATGTAAGACGTAGTTTCTAGAGCTGTATTAGAGTATAATGGGGGCTCATTTGGGTTATTCCAAAGTGTGGACACATATATTTGACTTTGTATTCTTAGTTGAAATATAATATAATTTGCAAAATTAAAAAAATCCGATGTGAAATTTGCGTTCTTGAGGGGTACAAATTAAAATGGGGCCATGTGTAAGGGCTCTACATTAATAAGTTGTTCCATATAGATCACTTTCAAAGTAAGTATTCTTAGTTGAAATATGACATGCTATGCAAAATTTTATCTAGATCTAATGAACGTTGTGGGTTCTAGAGATGTAATAGAGTAGAATGGGGGCCCAATTTGTATGGGGATTATACCAAAATATGGACCCATATATTTGACTTTCACAATATGTCTTCTTAGTTGAAATATAATACAAAATGCAAAATTTGATAAACTTCCGATGTAAATTGTGGGTCCTAGAGAGGTAATAATAAAAATGGGGACATTTATAAGGGCGCTGCATTAAAAAGTGGGCCCATATAGATCTCTTTCAAAGTAGGTATTCTTAGTATGAAATATGAATATAATATAATCTGCAAAATTTTAAAAACTTCCGATGTAAAATGTGGGTCCTAGAGAGGTAATAATTCAAACGGGGCCAACTTGTAAGGGCGCTACATTAAAAAGTGGGCCCATATAGATCACTTTCAAAGTAGGTACTCTTAGTTGATATAAAACATGATCTGCAAAATTGCATCGACATCTAACGCAGGATGTGGGTTCTAGAGCTATAATAGAGTAAAAATTGGGGCCCAATTTGTATGGCGGTTGTACCAAAATATGAACCCATGTATTTGACTTACATAGTATGCCTTTTTAGTTGAAATATAAAATAATGTGCAAAATTTGATAAACTTCCGATGTAAAAGTGGGTCCTAGAGGGGTAGTAATAAAAATGGGGCCCATTGTAAGGGCGCTACATTACAAAGTGGGCCCATACAGATCACTTTCAAAGTAGGTATTCTTTATTGAAATATAACATGATCCTCAAAATTTATCAAGATTCAATGTAAGATGTGGGTTCTAGAGCGATAATTGTGAAAACTGGGGGCCCATTTGTATGGGGGCTATAACAAAACATTTACCTATATAGCTGGCTTTCAAAATACGTGTTTCTAGTAAAGAGTGATTTTTTTGAGGTTAGGATTTTCATGCATTAGTATTTGACAGATCACGTGGGATTTCAGACATGGTGTCAAAGAGAAAGATGCTCAGTATGCTTTGACATTTCATCATGAATCGTCTTACAAACGAACAACGCTTGCAAATTATTGAATTTTATTATCAAAATGCGTGCTCTGTTAAGAAAGTTCATTGCGCGCTTCCATTTTATGGTCAGTTTAATCGACCCACTGAAGCGGCTATTCGGGCTATTGTGACTAAATTTCGCACCAAATTTACATTGTTGGACATTAAACCACCAACACGCTTACGTAGAGTGCGAACTGAAGAAAATATCGCAGCTGTATCGGCCAGTGTTAATGATGACCACCAATTTTCGATTCGTCGCCGTTCGCACCAATTGGGTCTCTGTTACTCAAAAACGTGGAAATGCCAAAATTGGACTAAGCGGATGGACCACCTAAGACGCAGCCGCGGTCAACATTTAAATGAAATTATCTTCAAAAAGTAAATGTCATGGACCAATCTAACGTTTCAAATAAAGAACCGATGAGATTTTGCAAATTTTATGCGTTTTTTTTTTAAAAAGTTATCAAGCTCTTAAAAAATCACCCTTTATAAATGTAACATTGTGTGGAAAATTTGATCAAGATCCGATGTAAAATGTGCATTTTAGAGCAGTAATATTGTAAATCGGAGGTACATTTGTATGGGGGATATATCAAAACATAGACCCATGTGGTCCACTTTCCCGTGAGCTATTTCTAGTTCAAATATAAAATGATCCCGAAAATTTGGTCATGATCCCATGTAAAATGTGTATTCTAGGGATATTTGTATGGAGGCTATATCTAAATCTGAACCGATTTTCTCCAAATTCAATACCAATCGTCCTTGGCCAAAAAAAGTAACTTCTGCAAAATTTAACACAATTGCGATCTGTAGAGTGCGAACAAGATTAGATGGACAGCAGAAGGACGGACAGACAGTTAAGTAAAAATTTACTCGTTTTGAGGGAAAAATCAGCAAAATTGTCCTCAGTTTGAGTAAATATTTACTTGATTTGAGTAAACATTTACTTAGTTTTAGGAAATTTTCAGCAAAATTTAAGATTTAGTAAAAATGTACTTAGTTTTAGGAAAATTTTGCTTAATTTACTAAATTTTAGTTAATTTTGACTCATTATAGGGTTAACTTTTTTTATTAACTTGCTGTGGGTGATTCCTTGTTCCAGCATTTCGTTCATTTGCCTTTCTACTTCTTCAGTATGTATAGTTAGGTATCTGTATGTTTTTGTGTAAATAGGTTCTGAAAGTCCAGTATCAATTTTATGTTTAACTTCATTTGTAAAGGATAAGTCGTCTCCTTTTATATAGAAAATGTCTTCATTATTTTGTATCAAAATTTGTATTGCTGTTTTTTCTTCAGCATTTAAATTATCAGTCCGTATCTGTTCTAAAACACCTAAAACTTATATATGATGGATGTCGGCTAAATCATCTAACTCGTTATCCTCAGTATCTCCTTCGTAATAAAGTTTAAAAACGCTCTCGTTAATAATCAATACATTATCTTTGTAATTTATTATTGCGTCATTTTCTTTAAGAGTCCGGTGACCCAAAATTCCATTGAAAAATTTATGAAAGTTGTACAGTCTAAATACCGTGTCACTTTTTAATGGGAATTTTATTTTTTCTTTTGTAATTATTCCATTCCGGTTAATGGATAGGATTCCTGTGGCGGTTTTGATATTAATATGCTTTCTTAGAATTTGTGTACAATTTGGTGGGCACTGGTCTATATTTAAAAAATTTTCCGTCTATCCCGTGTCTATTAATAGTCTCAGTCGTCTTGTTACGCATCTGAGCAAAATATAGGGTAGTCCGATGTGTGAGGAGAGGCTGGTAGCCGAAAATTCTCACAAAGTTCACTCCCTAACATTTCTACTTCTTCACAACTTAAACTATTATTATTCTTACTGTTTCCTGAAGATGTTGGTTGCTCCTGAAAATGGTTCTGTCCTCTGGTTTGGGTTGATCCAAGCTCCATCGGTTCTGGTTTCTGTTGTTGTTGTTGATATTGCGGTCTCTGCTGCCACTGTTGTTGTTGTTGAGGTTTCTGCTGCCACTGTTGTTGCTGTTGTCTCTGCTGCCATTGTTGTTGTTGTGGGTTGTTGGCTTCCCATTACTTTGCCGATTTTGTTTTGTCTTTTGGTTCGTTTTTTTCTGCTCAGGATTTTCAGTTTTCATCCTTCTTTCGTCACTCAGGAATCCTGACTGGCTTAGCTCGTGGATAGCTTCCTCCATCGATGATGGTTTTAGCGCACAAAGTACTGTCCTCATGTAGACTGCCAGTCTTGTAGTAAAGATGTTTAGAGCTGTCTGGATGTTTCTTTCAATGTCCTCGATCCGATTTTCTTGTCGGCTCTTCTGGTTTATCAACGCCAATTTCTTCAGTATATAGTTGTAGAAGTCTATCGTACTTCCTCTATACTGTGCACCTCGCAGATCCTCGTAAAGCTGATCTGCCGTTTGGAAATCTCCAAAGTTGGTTTCCAACATTGCTTTTATTTCAGCCCAACTCTCTAGATGTGGGTGAATCGTGTTTGTCAGTCCGTCGTCCGATGCACTTGTGTTTCTCTGTCGTCCGTGTTGTGTGCCGTTCAGTTTTGTGTTAAAAAAAAGAAAAAAAAAAACAAACAAAATACAGAAATCAAAAACAACAAAATAGAACTAATGAAAAAAAATGAAAAACGACCAACAACAATAATCGCGCCGCGCCGACCAAAAAATTTAACAACCAAACAACACAACTACCTAACAACAATGACATCAGCGTGAACAACAAAACAAGTAAGGAAAGGCTAAAGTCGGGCGGGGCCGACTATATGATACACTCCACTTTCTATCAGAATACAATTCAACTCGGTAAAAAAGTGAAAACGGGAAGAATTTTTGTATGTTTCATAGGTCCTGGTCCAATTTGTCAAATCGGAAATATTTATATCGGTGCTATATCCAAACATGGAATATAGTGAATAACTTCCACAATAAGTTCATCCAGTTCAAATATAACGTGTTAAGCTCATTTTGTGAAAATTCGTGCTTTCTGGAACGGAAAAAGTCTATCCGAAATTTGTATGGGAAATTTTTGGGGCGAAATTTGTATGGGAGCTATATGTAAATCTGAACCGATGACCCATTTTCACCATTGGTGTTTCCAGTTGAAATATGAGATATTTTGAAAGATTTTAAGAAGATCTGTTAATGTATGTGGTTTATAGAGTGGAAAAAGTCAAATCGGGAATGAAATTTGTGTGGGAGCTATATATAAATCTGAACCGATCAGACTTATTTTCACCATAAGTATTCCTAGTTATACCCAACACCACTTCGTGGTCTAGGGTATTATAAGTTAGTTTCGCGCCAAATGTTTGTAACACCAAGAAATAACCTTTAAGCATACCGATCGGCTTAGAATCACCAGCTGAGTCGATTTAACGATGTCTGTCTGTCCGTCCGTCCGTCTGCAGTCTATCTAAGCTTGTTCGCACTCTACAGGTCGCAATTGTTGTCCGGTTGGAGGAAAATCGGTTCAGATTTAGATATAGCCCCCATACAAATGTCGGTCCCGATTTGACATTTTCCGCTCTAGAAACCACATATTGTAGCCGATTTTCTTTAAATTTGGTACAACATCTTATAATCCAACTAGAAACACCTATGCAAAAATTGGGTAAGATCGGTTCAGATTTAGATATAGCCCCCATACAAATGTCGCTCCCGATTTGACATTTTCCGCTCTAGAAACGACATATTGTACCCGATTTTCTTTAAATTTTGCAGAACATCTTATAATCGAACTAGAAACACGTATGCAAAAATTGGGTAAGATCGGTTCAGATTTAGATATAGCCTCCATACAAATGTCGCTCCCGATTTGACATTTTCCGTTCTAGAAACGACATATTGTACCCGGTTTTCTTTAAATTTTGCCGAACATCTTATAATCCAACTAGAAACACGTATGCCAAATTTGGATCGGTTCAGATTAGATATAGCCCCCATACAAATGTCGGTCCCGATTTGACATTTTCGGCCCTAGAAACCACATATTGTACCCGATTTTCTTTAAATTTGGTACAACACCTTATAATCCAACTAAAAAACCAATGGTGAAAGTGGGTAAGACCGGTTCAGATTTAGATATAGCCCTCATACAAATGTTGCTCCCGAATGTTTAACCGATTTTGGCCAAATTTTACATATTATATTTCACCAATAAACAGACATGGTGAAAGCGCGTCACATCGTTCCTGGTTTCAATATACCCCCATACAAATGTCCTTTCCGATTTAACATTTTTTGTCAAACACATACATTTACAGGATGCAAAAATCCTTCCCGATTTAAAATTTTAACCGAATTGAATTGCAATGAGAATTGTTTGGGTGATGCCCATATGTCCATACTTTGGTATGACTTTGGTATACTACTGTATAATTTGTATTTGTCTGTCGGACATTTGGATCAATTTGACTAAAGATGAATTTATAGCATATAAATTATATGCATATAATTTATATAATTTGTATGAACTACATAAAATTGCTCCCATGAAATACCTAGTAATCAAAGCGAGGTACATACGCAGGGAGTGGTGTAGGGTATTATATAGTCGGCCCCGCCCGACTTTAGCCTTTCCTTACTTGTTTAAATATAAGATGTTTTGCCAAATCTGAAGACAATCTGATACAATATGTGGTTTCTAGAGCGGAAAAAGTAAAATCGGAAGCGAAATTTGTATGGGAGCTATATATAAATCTGAACCGATCTAACACATTTTTACCACAGGTCTTCCTAGTTTAAATATAAGATGTTTTGCCAAATCTGAAGGCAATCTGATACAATATGTGGTTTCTAGAGCGGAAAAAGTCAAATCGGGAGCGAAATTTGTATGGGGGCTATATCTAATCTGAACCGATTTAATCCATTTTCAACACAGAGGTTTCTAGTAGAATTATAAGGTAATGCAAGGTAATTTGAAGCAAATCAAATGAAACATGTTGTCTCTAGAGCGGAAAAAGTCAAATCGGGAGCGAAATTTGTATGGGAGCTATATATAAATCTGAACCGATCTAACACATTTTTATCACAGGTGTTTCTAGTTGAAATATAAGATGTTTTGCCAATTTTAAAGAAAATCTGTTGTAATATGTGGTATCTAGAGTGAAAACAGTCAAATCGGGAGTGAAATTCGTATGGGGGCTATATCTAAATCTGAACCGATTTTCTTCAAATTAAATAGCGTTCGTCGTTGTACCGAAAAACTTCGTTGTGCAATGTTTCATTTGGTTCACTCTTTTCTTTCTGTCGTTGTTCGCCCAATGCTTAAGGCATAACACTGAGCATTGTGAGAATACAGCAACGGCCGGGAGAGGAGTTTGACAACTGTAGCTGCATACTGACTCTGTTTTTTTTTCTTGTTTGTCTGTTCTAATGGTGGGTAAGTTTAAAGTACAATTTGCCAATGTACGAGGGCTGAGAGCGATTTTTTTTTGCCGTGTACGCTCATGTACAATTCCATCGGCCTGATGTTTTTGCTCTCTGTGAGACCCAGGTGTGTGAGGATTCTGATCCACAGGATTTTCACGTTCCTGGGTATCACACCCTATCTCTCTTTATCCCCCACAGACGTCTTTTGGTATACGTACGTAATGATATAGCGTTTCAGAGCCGGCATAACTTAAACTCTGAAAATCCAGAATTTAACTCCCTTTGGGTTAAATTCAAGATTGGAACACACGTACTACATTTCGGATTTGTGTATAGAAGTCCAAACGCGGAAAGGGAGGTATCCCTAAATGACTTTGACGCCCTTTCCTATTCAATTACAAAATTTTTAGAGGATTGTCCTGACAATGAAATTGTGGTTGCTGGCGATTTCAATGTCCATAATTCCTCTTGGCTTGCCCATTCGAGTCACTCAACACCGGAGGGTCAATACGCCGAGCTTTTTGCCGCGCATAATGATTTGACGCAACTAGTGAATGAACCGACTCACATTCCGTGTGTCCAAGGGCAACACTCTAATATTCTTGATCTTTTCCTAACATCAGTATGGAAAGTATGAAGTTAACGTTCTAGCACCTCTTGGTAATTCGGATCACTGCATTGTTTCAGCATCCTTTTCGTATTCCGCTCTTCGTGTCGCTTCGACCCCAGCCCCAAAGCGGACAATATACAGTGGCTCACACCTTATTCCGTGCAGTATATATTTTAATATTCAAACCATCATAACAAGAAAACTAAGTGAAATAACGACAAAGTACAAATGTGGAATTTTAGACAATAATGTTTAATTTAACATATTGTTTTTATTTATTGTAAAAATAATGGTTAAGCTGCTAAAATCAAAGAAAACTTAAAATTACGTAAAATTCAATGTGACAGCTTATTTCGTGCACGGCACTTCAGACTTTTACTGCTTAAGAGGTAATAAACAAATGAATTATATTAGTATTTGGTATGACCGCCTTTTTGGTCCTCAACAGCTTTAAGTCTTTTTGGCATAGAATCCACTAACTTTTGGGTGGTTTCTGGACCAATTTTCTCCCACTCCTCCAGAAGCGCCTTCTTTAGTCCCTCTTTACTTGATATACGATGTTTTCGAAATTCTGCTCCAGCAATGCCCACAAATTTTCGATAACATTCATGTCTGGCGACTGTGCTGGTGGTGACATAAGATGTGGACAGTTCCATATGAGCCACGACTGTACAATGCCCGATTTATGTTTCGGGTCATTGTCCTGATAAAATCGATATTTATCCCGTACACCAAGATTTGTGGCACTCTGTATTTAATTTTCCTTCAGGATATTGAGATACATTTCCTTATTCATATTTCCCTCTATAAACACCAAGTTTCCCCGGCTGCTGACATACAGGCCCAAACCATTACACTTCCTCCGCCGTGTTTCACAGTTGGTCTTAAGTTTTCATTATTTAGTTCTGTGTTTGGCTTACGCCATACATATGTCATGCCGTCGGAGCCGAAAATGTTGAATTTCGACTCGCCTGCGAAAATGACAGTATTCCAGTAACCTGGAGTCTTAGAAATATACTCTTTCGCGAAGTCAAGACGGCTCTTCTGATTTTTCTTGGAAATAAACGGTTTTTTACGGGCTACTCGACCATTGAAGTCATGGTTGTGGAGCACGCGGCGAATTGTTTGTGCACAGCATGACTTGCCCAGGTGGTTATCAACCTCCACAGCCAGTTTTGGTGCGGATATCCTTGGATTTATCTTCACTTTGCGGACAATATAGCGCTAATCTGACTCGTTGAATATGTATATATACGAAAAGGCACGTTGGGCCGAGCTCAACAACTTTTTCCAGCATTACAATTGGAAACTTTGTTTTCTAAATGGCGATATAGATGCTGCGGCTGAAATGATTGAAAAAATTATCTTGATTGCAATGAAGTCATTTATTCCAATTAAAGTCGTTTCGGATAAACCATCTAATAAAAAATGGTTTAACCAGACATGCAAGGCTGCTGTCAGATCCAAAGAGGAAGCATTCAGGAAATGGCGTTTAAATAAAAATGCCACAACTCATCTGCTACGCAAGCAGACAAGAACCATGTGTGCCAGGGTACTTAGACGTGAAAAGTTTCTGTACGAACAACGTCTTCGTCCTAAAGTTCTTGCTTCTCCCAGGGGAAGTAAGAGCTTTTGGTCATTTGTGAGAAGAGTAAAGGATAACTCCTCATCTATCCCAACTCTTGTTAAAGATGACCAGATATTCACTAACCCGGTTGACAAAGCTAACCTATTGGCTGAAATGTTTGCAAGGAATTCATCCTTTCTGGAAAGCAATCAACCACTCCCCGTGATCGAAAATGTATCTAGTTCCATGCCTCAGATATTTTTTCGAACACGTGGAGTTAAAAAGGTTCTCGCAAATCTCGACGTAAATAAATCTCCAGGCCCGGATGGCATTTCAGCACTTGTCCTATGTAAGTGCTCTTCGACGCTTGCCCGTCCCCTTCGTAATCTTTTCAACCTTGCAATACCGTGCAGGGGTTTTCCCAGCGCGTTGGAAGATTGCGAACATCCAGCCCATCCCTAAAAAGGTGAGGCTAATAATCCTGATAACTATCGACCGATCGCGATTTGCTCAGCGCTTTCGAAGGTTATGGAGAGAATGGTTAACCACCATCTTGTGAGGTATTTAGAAACTAATGACTTACTTAATGATCGACAGTATCGGCCCGGCCGAACTTAACGCCGTTTTTACTTGTTTATATTTAGAACCTATATCATGGACCGATTTGACCCACTTTCACCATAGGTGCATCTAGCTGAAATATATCGTGTTCTACTAAATAAAATCAAAATATGTAAAGGTATGTGGCTTCTAATGAAATATAACGTCTTGTGCTAAATTTGAATTAAATCGATTAAAATGCTTACATTTTTATTTTCTTTATTTACAATCTGCAACAATAAGTAAATGGTTTAAAAAGAAGTACCTTAACCTAGTTTGGATTTATTTAAATTTATACATTTAGTAAATTAATTTTCTTATTTTATTTTCTAAAAGGCAAGTCCAGGATGTGGAACCTTGTGAGTCTTTATACTCCATCGCTTTCATCTAGTAAGGAAATGACTAGTAGATTGTCA
This sequence comes from Polietes domitor, assembly GCA_947397865.1. Lineage (NCBI taxonomy): Eukaryota > Metazoa > Arthropoda > Insecta > Diptera > Muscidae > Polietes > Polietes domitor. The sequence goes on along the minus strand of OX377620.1, from coordinate 159,250,739 downwards.
TGATTGCTTAATTTATAAAGATAGTTGGTAGTTATTTTACTTATTTCTTCTTTGACGGTGCTCATTTTTAAGTCATGATGAATATTTTTATAGGTCACGAACCAAGGTGCTTTGGTAATCATACGAAGGGCCTTAGATTGGAATCTTTGAAGAATTTCGACGTTTTAATTTCTGGTAGTACCCCATAGCTGGATCCCATATGTCCAAACATTCACCACAAATGTTTCTAGTTGAAAGTTAACGTCCTGTACAAAATTTGAGTCATATCGAATAAAATATGTGGGTTTTAAAGCAAAAAAGTCAAATTGGGAACGATTTTTGTGTGGGAGCTATATATAAAACTGTACTGATCTGACCTATTGCAGCCATATATGTTTCTACTTGATTTCTTAAATTTTAAGAAAATCGATTAAAATGTGTAGATTCTTAAGCAGAAAAAGTAATATCGGAAGTGACATTTGTATGGGAGCTATATTTGAATCTGAACCGATCTGAACTATTTTCACCACTGATACTTTAACCTGAAATTTTAATAGAATCGGTTAAAGTATGTGGATTCTAAAGCAGAAAAAGCCAAATCGGTAGTGACATTTGTATAGGAGCTATATATAATTCTGAACCGATATAACCCATTTCGCCATATACATATGTTTCTAGTTGAAATATAAGGTATTTTAAGAAAATCGATTAAAATGTGTAGATTCTTAAGCAGAAAAAGTAATATCGGAAGTGACATTTGTATGGGAGCTATATTTGAATCTGAACCGATCTGAACTATTTTCACCACTGATATTTTAACCTGAAATTTGAATAGAATCGGTTAAAGTATGTGGATTCTAAAGCAGAAAAAGCCAAATGGTTAGTGACATTTGTATAGGAGCTATATATAAATCTGAACCGATATAACCCATTTCGCCATATACATATGTTTCTAGTTGAAATATAAGGTATTTTATCTGTGTTGTGTTGTTTCTGGAAAGGAAAAAGTCAAATCGGAACCGAGATTTGTATGGAGGCTATATCTAAATCTGGACCAATTTACTTCAAATTAAATAGTGTCTGTCCTTGACCCACAAACCTAACTTGTGCCAATTTTTGGTACGATCGGACAATAAATGCGACCTGTACTTTGATAACAAGAATAGATGGACAGACTGACAGACGGACATATATTAACCGATTTTGTTACATTTGGGCATAACAACTCATATTTCAAATGGAAACTTCTGTGGTGGAAGTGACCCAGATCGGTTCAGATTTATATAAATCAATAAGATGTTCTCTTTATTTGTTAATACAATTATAATCGGTGCTATGCACCTTCTTTATTTGAGCATGGAAATACACTACTTCGTAAATGTTTTAATAATTAATAATGAAACAACTTTTGCCCATCGTATGATATCCACTGGTGCTGATGCTGCATTTATATAAATGCGCGTGTAGACAGTGGCGAAGGAATGTTGATATTGATATCCACCGACGATGCGACTCGGTGGATGCGCGTGTTAATGTTTATGTTGAAATGTGGTGTTGAAGAATGACCAGTAGGGGTTTAGATTATGTCGAATCTGAATCGGTACTATTGGTGTTAATTCTCCCCTCCGAAATACCAAGCGTCTCGATTGGTCTTAGAAGTAGGGCATATCGTAAATACTCCTGCTTCGCAAGGAATCTCGATATGGGAGTTTGGTGGAGTTCTAGTCACATTAATTTCCGTATTCTTCATTGAGAGTTCGCTCTGTTTCTCAATTCGATCAGTTATAATTGGTACTTCTGTTTTGATTATTATTTGCGGCCTTGACCTTCTTTGTTTCCATGACTGAGAATAGGACTACTGTTGATACTAGCCCAATATTGATTGCAATACTGTCCTTTAACTTAAAATCGAAATTCTCAATTCTGGAGTTACTCTTGAGATGGCTTGATTTAAGGAGTTATAAAGATAGTACCTCTACGAAATCTTTTTGTTCAAGTGAATATTGAAGTAAGGCGGGGAGTGGTTTTGCTCAAATTGTCTCTTCGGCCATAAAGTTTAAATTGCCAACTTGAATGGTACTATTACTAAACTTAATTAAATAAATTCCCGAAATGTTTCTCTCGATATCATTAATCCTAATACTTCCATTATCATTATTTAAACATATCATGTCTGTATCAATTTCTTGTACATTTTCGATATGCTCGGTTTATTATTAACGTCATTTATTTTATTATAATAGTATTTTATGCCATAGACATCGTTATTAAATTTTAATACTTTATCAAATTTTGGTCTTATAATTGTCTTTTCTGTTTTTACAGGCTTTAACATAACGTATTACAATTTTCTTTTAACGTCTTTGGAATTACCATAATGTAAATAGTATTATTATCTTTAAATTTTCTTCTTCTAAATTTTGAAAAGGAATGGATTCTTCGAGAAAATTAGTTTGAACCATCACCATTGTTCTTATATACTAGATAAATTTAATGAATGAAGTACTATTCACTTGCAAACCAAAAATATGTTTTAGCAAAGTATGTGAACCAAATATATTCAAAACTATAACACACATACACTACACCTTCCTTCTCGGGAAGAATGATCATATAATCGGAATTCTATGATTATTCTTGGGAGTTACTTTGCATTTAAAATTAATTAATTAATGTATGTATCATTTTACACGTTTACTATATATGTATTTTCGTTTAACATTTGTTTAGCAATATTCAATTTATTAACAACATATATATAAATTAAGATTACTTGATTATCAAGTTCTTCTTTATTCGAGTTCTCTTATCAAACTAAAGCTTAAACATAGTTTCCAAATACTTATTAATAGTCTGTACCCACACTCAACTTTGCAATTGCTGACACCGCGCCTCGTGTGTGGTGTTGTATTCCACAAATAATCAGTCCCACGATATTGCCGCGTTTCATGTTAGGAAATAATATTTTCGCTGACACCGCAGTCTGGTCAATACTTGCTGTCACCGAACAAGATGTTAGGGTGGTGCAGGTTTTATCATACTGTGTTAACTCGTGTTAACTCCTCCCCCACTTAAGTAAGGGCCGTCCTAGGGCATTTTGTAGCTATCAATAACTGCTTTGATGTCGTCACATTTTATTACTCGTCTTTGGCGTAATTTGAATGCAATAAAAAAACCGAGGAACAAAACAATGATCAGAAGGCCTGAAACTGCAGGACCTGTTACCGTTCTGCTCCTGACTTCATTAATGTATGGTAGGTTTTCAAAGTTTAATCTCTGCAAATACGGTAGACTTAATATCTCGTGATGACCTGTGATATTGACGATCGTAGTCATTGCCGATGTCGGCACTTTCCTCAGTTTCCTGGTTTTTGTAAATGGAGCTGTTAACATTGATTTCGCCATCAAATGTTATTAGATAAGTACCGGTAACTGTTGTAACGGAACCTTCCGAGTTTTTTATAACGGCTGTGTTGTCGTTGATTATCATGACGCCGTCGTCGACAATTTGCAATGGCTCGAGGTGACTAGGCCTTGTGCTGCAATGTGCCATAGTACCTGAGTGGAGCTACTAGGCGCAAGTGGGTTGAGAGGATTGTTGGCAAAATGATGAAGTCAGCGTTGTACTACAATTTCCAATTGCCACTATACGGTTCTCACAATTAGCAACGTTGTTATCTTCAGCAAGATGTAATATCGTTCCGTTGTGTTGGACTGGGTACAGGGTAATTTTCTTACATACTAATCCAGGCTTAGGATATTTAATTATAAAATGCAACAATTCATTATCCAATAAGACCCTAATAAATGATACTTCTAGCAAGTCTGTAACAGTAGTATCTGTTGAGCTTATTTGTAATATTTCCTTTATATCTTTGGAATCCAAAAGTACAGGATTTATTATACCTATTTTTCCAAGAGTAACTGTTAGCATCAGTGTTTCAATTTCCGCAATTATAATTCTATTCTAGCAAGTAGTGTTTCGTATAAGTAGCCCGTATGAATCTGTTCGGTTTTTGAATTCTCAGTAATTTCGTTGACAATATCTGTTAATTTGTTTATCTTGTCCTGTGTTTTCGTATTAATTAAAATCTGTTTGTTAACTGAGCTTATAAGTTCTTTCTGTCGAAATTTCTGTTCTTCGAAGTCATCAAAATCAGGAGTTCCCGCGATTATTTTAAGCGCTGTTCCCAATATGTTAATGCTTCTTGCGTGTCTATGATGAACATACAATGTTTCCAAAAGGGAACGTATTCGCCTAATATCGGCATCTAGTATCTTCACCATGTGCGATGAGGGAAAATGGTCCGTGAGTCTCTCGGTTTCCTCCGCTATTCCGGAGTATATTGTCAGGTTCGTGGTGTGCCGTAGGTAATCGAAGTCCTGCCAAATTATAACGTCGCGTCCTCAATCGGTATGTAATCTGAAACAGAAAAATCAATTAATTTTGAAGTCAATGGCCTAATAAGTATCACCATCAAGATCCTAAAAGAGAAAACGGGAAGGTTACTGGTTTATCTTAAGTTATCCTTGTGGACCACCTTCCCTTTAATAAGAACCGTAGTTCCTAGATCTGCTTCAACTATCTCCTCGGAATATAAAGGAGTAAGTTTGTTTCCTAACCTTTTATTGTTCCTGACCAGTACAGAATCACCTACCTTGAATGTTCTATTTTGCCTTGAGGCATTGTTCTTTTGAAGTAGAGTCTGTTGGGCTTTTGATATTCTTTCCCTAATCTTTTCCCTTAATTCAGATGAGGAGAAGTGAAAAATATCCAATGGTCTTTTGTCAGTTACCGAATGGTCCGGTTATATTTTACGGTTGCCAGTAAAATAAGGTCAACTGTGCTTTCCAATTTTTTCTCCAATTTGATGCACCTAGCTATTTCAGAGAGCGTGCTGTGAAAACGTTTCACCATTTGAGGTACTATGAAGAGGAAGGGCGTTTCCAATTTTAACACCGAATTGGTCCCGTAATAGGGATGAAATAGTCTCAGATTTTAGTGAAGGTTCGTTGTCATAATAAATATTTTCTGAATATGGAAAAAGGTTCATTAGTTGTATTATCGGTCCCTTTAAGTCCACTATTGTGCGAGATGGAATTTGTTGAACCACTGCAAATTTCGAAAATTTATCTATGCAGGTTAGAAAAATTTTTTTATCTGTTGAGAATATGTCGATATGGAGAATCTCACCTACATAAGATGGTATTGGAGTTGCTCCAATCTCATGTTTCAGAGGGTGTCTGTCGTACTTTGCCCTTGTACAAATTTTACAGTTAGTAACTATTTCATTTGCCAATTTCGTAATTTTTGGAAAATAATAATCAGAAAGCACGGTTATGCTCTGTGGCAACAACTTCCCTTTGCTCATTCTTATCGAAAATATCTTGGACCATATTTTTACAGTACCAAAATTTAGTAGCCGGGAAGTATCTAACCAATTCATGTTGAATACAGGCTAAAGTTGGCAGATCGCAATGTATTGCGTTTACGACCTTTGGTTTAATTACCATCTTGACTTCATTAAATAATGTGTTTCTGTCCGTGAAGTCAATTAAGTGGCGAGTCTTTTCAGAAAAAATAATGAAATCTCTCCTTAGAGGGAAATTTGCTTCCTGAAGGACAATTTGATTCCCAAAACAATTGACCGGTTTGTCGGTAGACTCGATTGTGTGAGTCAAAGATATTTCACTGTGGGCGAGGTCTGAGTAAATGACCTCCTCTAAGGTATTCAAGTTTTGATGCGCTAAGTTTTCCTGGATGTAATGCGATTCCACCTCAAGAGTATGAATAGTAGCATCTGCGACATATTTCTCCTTGCCAGGCTTATGACAAATTTTGGCATTATGCTCATCAACAAAAGCCATCCAACGCTTTATCTTAGCATTTGGATTCTTGTCTGAAACTGAAAACGTAAGTGGTTGGTGGTCCGTGTAAATATTCAAAGTTCTTACGCCGTATAAATAGTTCCTCAATTTCTGGAGAGCCCAAACAATAGCCAAAAGTTCCCGTTCATTAGTGGCATAGTTTAGTTCTCTATCCTTCAGAGTCCTAGAAATCATGGTGATTGGCCTTCCTCCCTGTGAGAGAACCGCGCCTAGGCCCAAGGAAGAGGCGTCTGTTGTTAGATCGAATGTTTTTTTTAAAGTCAGGATAGAGGAGCATAACCTCTTCAGAAGCGAGGATCTCCTTTATTTTTTCAAACGTTTGAAGTTGTTCGCCATTAAAATGTATTTTCATCCTCCTTGATTGGGAGGCACTAATCTTGCCGTTCTCGCCCTTTAAAATGTCAGTTAGTGGCTTTGCAATAGATTGCCAATCCCAAAAACGACCTCACATTAAAGAGTGTAGAAGGTTGTTCATAATTGCGGATGGCCTCTACTTTTTCCGGGTTCGTTCTGATGCCATTTCTAGACCCTACGAAGCCGAGGTATTCAACACTTTCTTGAAAAAAATGTGATTTCTCGCGAGAAATTCTCATATTGGCTTCATACAATCTGCCCAATATACATTCAATATGTCTTACGTGATCTTCCTCGGTTTCAGAGAAAATGATCACGTAGTCAACATAAACATAGCATGACTTTGATCTCTCAGGACATCATCAATGGCCCTTTGGAAAATGCTTGGAGCATTCTTAAGACCGAAAGGAAGCCTGCAAAATTCGTATTTCCCATTCCCGACCGAAAATGCTGTTTTTTCTCTATCTTGTGATATCTGGTGGAAGCCTGACTTGAGATCAAGTGTCGTGAATAATCTCACTTTATCAAGGTTTGAGAGAATAACATTTACTTCAGGAATTGGGTATTTGTCATCGACAGTTATACCATTCAATTTCCTGAAATCTATAACCAGTCGTTTCTTTACATTGCCGTACTCATCCCTACCTTTCTTATCAACAACCCAAATGGGATTGTTGTAGGGAGATCTAGAAGGCCGTATTATGCCGTTCTGTAGAAGTTCCTTAATTTCGGTATTAACGAAGTCTCCTACACCCATGGGATATGGGTATAGTTTGGAGTAGACTGGGTCGTTACTATTGGTGCGAATAGTAGCCACAATATTCGTATTATATGGATTCTTTGGGGTTTGCAAAAACTCCCAAAAATTTTTTCATCATTTTCCTAAATTCTTCTGCAATAGTCTGAGGCACTTTTATGTCCTCAACCTGTGTAAAATTTACATTTACACACTTTAAAAATTTGATCTTTTCGATACCAGTTTTAGTCTTCAATTCCCTTCTTTCGAAATTTAATGTCGCACTCATCTGTGTTAACACACCGAGGCCAATGATACCGTCAAACGTTGAGAGTGATGGTAAAATAAAAAATGTACTATCACTGTCAAAAATAGTTATGGTGCATTTTTCCTCAATTGGTGTGAAGCCGTGAATCGACTTCACCATGAACGGGCTGTCCACTGGAATAATATCTTTTAAACCTTTTATAGGTTTAATATAATTTTTCGAGGCACCCGTATCTATTAGCAATTTAATGGTCATCCCCGCCACGCTTCTTTCTATGAACGGTAGCAGGGAGCTGCTACTAAAAAATTATTTTGTTCAAATTCATCCTGAGCATCGATTTCTGCATCGTCGGCTTCGGTATCTGCCACATGATGGTAGTCCTGGATATGTCCAGGGTCATCCTGAGAGAGATGATTTACCCTCTGATGCTTTGGACCAGTGTATCGTGCTGTACCACTATTAGGTCTCTTCACTGCCTGCCAATTTGATTGATTTTGAGATGGTTGTGTTGGGTTCTGATTATAATCATATTGACCCTGTGGTGAGTCTTTCGTAGCCGCTTTGAAACGTGTTGATTGTCTGAATCGGGCAGATTCATCAACATCCATGGGCTCTACTAAATGACGTTCGTCCTTATGAGCTCCAAGTCGTCTGGCAAAGTGTGGATTCTTATTTTGAACATTCCCGTGTACTGACTGTGGTTGACCTTTCTGTTTATACCTATCTTCGCGAGATTTAGCAAAGTTTGACGCAAACAAGTACCTTTCCCGATTAGATTCTACTTCCTGGGCTAATGCCAAGGCTGACGGCAAATCGGACGGGCGAGCCGAAAAAAGTACATTACTCAAATCTTTTTTCGTCCCGGAAATGAAAACGCGTAACGCATCCATCCTGTACTTCTCTTTCATAGAATTAGCAATAACACTGTCATATGTCATAGAGCATTTATTCGTTAACAGTGTTAACTTTTTCTCCACCTCGTCATAGTATTCTAAAAGTGTCTTACTACCCTGACGAAGAGTGGATAGCTCTTGCTCAATGAGATAAATCGAACGCTTGTCCGAGTACGTGAAATCCAAGCGTGCGATGATGGCGTTAAAGTTTAAAACAGTATTAAACGAAGATAGCACCATATCGGCCGAACCTTTTATCTTGTTCCGTATGATGGCCACAGCTTGGTAATGTTTAGAGCTTCCGTCGTAAGACTTGAATAATTTGTAGGCTGTATGAGCAGCCTGGCGCCATGAAATGTATAATTCATGTTTGCCTTCAAAGTCCGGCAAGGACTTCACGACGTCCAAGGACTCGTCACACTGACTTCCCGGAATAATTTCGATTTCCCAATAAGACTCGATTTCAGGGGTCGATACTGAAAATGTATTGAATTTATTTTTTATGTCATCAATTTGTCTTTCAAATTCTTCTCTTTGGACTCTCAAAGCTGCCGAGATGGCACTGTCAACGAGCACACGTAAGTGTTCTGCAGTCGTCGTCATTATGGTATTTTCGTTAGTCTTTGTGTCCACCTAAGAGTATTAAGAGCTCAACTTCCCGATCTAGGTCGTGATTACTCATAAGAAACCAGAGCAGAATTTAATTTAAAAATTGCATCAAATTGCATGCCTCCATTCTATTGGTGTTACTTTTATTTTTACTGCTGCCTTTTCCGCTGCTGTTGCTGCTGTTGTTGATATTTTCCTTTAATTTCTTAGTTGTTTTTTCAGCTGCTGCTGTTGTTGCTGTGCTGCCTTTTCCGCTGCTGCTGTTTTTGATATTTTCCTTTAACTTCTTAGTTGTTTTCCTGCTGCTGTTGATAATGTTTCTTCGCTGCCCAGACTATTTCGAAGCCTGGTGACACAGTTATTGTCAAATATTTTCAATAACACAATACCTCGTTATTACTACGAGTTAATTATTTAAATTTAATTTTTTTCCCGTTATTACCACGCGTTATGTGTTTATTTTTATTAAACCCGTTGGGCGCCAATTAAGATTACTTGATTATCAAGTTCTTCTTTATTCGAGTTCTCTTATCAAACTAAAGCTTAAACATAATTTCCAAATAGTCTGTACCCACACTCAACTTTGCAATTGCTGACAACGCGCCTCGTGTGTGGTATTGTATTCCACAGATAATCAGTCCCACGATATTGCCGCGTTTCATGTTTGGAAATAATATGTTCGCAGTCTGGTCAATACTTGCTGTCACAAGATGTTAGGGTGGTGCAGGTTTTATTATACTGTGTTAACTCGTGTTATATATATATATATATAATATATATATATATATATATATATTCATAGCTTTTATTTAATTTTAGATGATTATCTTAGGTTATTTAAGATATTCTAGATTATTCTAGGTTATTTTAGTTTATTGTAGGGCCCTGTATACAATATTTTATGATTATGTTTATTTATTATGCAGTTGTATTTGCTAAAATTATTGTTATGGTATTTCTTATTCCTTAAATATCTTTAATCTGTCTTTGTGAACGATCTGCGATTTTCCCTTATTACCCTTTATGCAATCATTATCCCTATCTTTAATTTCTATTACTGTATATGGTCCTAAATACTTATTCTGTAGTTTATGTCCTACTTCATTCCTCAATAAAACTAAACAACCTATTTCAATTGGAAAGTTATTGATTTTCTTATCATAAAGAATCTTCTGTTTTCCTTTAGCATTATCTACGATTAATCTTGATCTCTTATATGCTATCTGTACTTAGTCCCTTTAGCATAATCCTCTATATTGTATAGGGGGTCTACTTTATCTACTTTACCTAAATTTCCTATTTGTTTAGGGGACCTTCCAAACACTAGTTCGTAAGGGCAATATTGATGAACCGTTGAGGGTGTAGTATAGGCTGTCCATTACATCTCTTTTAAAGAGAACATGTTCTCTTTTTGTGTTCGTATCTTTTTGTTCACTCTCTTTTTTTGGTGCCGTATTTTTATGTCCAACAGTGCTCTTTATGTACTCTATTTCAAAAAAAAACCTAGATTGGAATTTTATTTATTTAGTAGGAATTCGCCACAATTGTTATATACGCCAATACGTTGTCGTCGTCAATTGTGGGCCATACGCCATACGTCGAAACGTCGCGATTGTGTTCCGGCCTTAAATCTCTCATTCTGTCAACAGCAAACCGTTTGCTGTCAAAACAAATACAAATTGTTTATTGTTATTTGTTTTGCCACGTTGCAGCGTGGTTGCTTTGTGTGAAGCCTTAAAGTTAATGGTTTAGCTAGTTTAATAAGCAATAAGGTAATTTATTTTGTTTATTTTTTAAGAAAATGTGATTCTTTTTGTTTTTTATTGTTTTATTATATATTTATTTCGTTGTTTCTATCATTAGAAACTATTATTATTTTAATTTTAACATCAATAAAATTATTAATTATTTAATAAAGAATTTTTTTATTGTAAACTTTTTTTTAGTTAAAATGTTCTCTTTTTTTAAAGCGAAATTTCTCTTTTGAAAATTGTCCATATGGAAACCCTAGTGTAGTATTAAAACAATATTGAAAATATTTCAACCAAATATTCCAATCGTTAATATCAACCGATATGTATGACCGGATGTACTGATTCAATGTACGGTGACTGCGTTCCACCTTACCAAGTGTCTGGTGGTGATATGCCGTCGATGTCAATTTATCGACCTGGAGATATTTGCAAAGATCTTCCATTAAAGCGTTTTTGTATCCTGTACCTTGGTCCGTTATGAACGTCTTCATAGGGCCATAATTAAGTACAAAATATTCAAAAATTGCTTTCGCGACTGTCCTAGCGCTTTTGCCTTTAACAGGTATTGCTACAAGATATTTAGTGAGGTCGCAAATCAGTGTTATTGCGTACTCATTCCCATTTTCAGTTTTGGGTAGGGGTCCAATTGTATCAACAATAACTGTATCAAAAGCGGTCGATGATGTTGGTGTAATGGTCATATGTGTCTTAGTATGGGTCATAAATTTCGCTTTTTGACATTTCGAGCACTTCTTAATGTAAGTCGTTACTGTCATAGTCATTTGTGGCCAATAATAATATCTTCCTATCTTCATCAGGGTACGCGTAATCCCTGTGTGTCCGCCTTCTATTGGATCGTCATGATATTTTGTCAGGATTGCATTTATTTTAGATTTATCATTATTGTCACCTTTTGGAGTAGAGCTACTCTCACATTATTTAAAATCTCATTGCCCATTCTTTTAAATTCATTCAGCGATATAGATTAGAAAATCTTTTCGCTAGGTGACATTTTAAATTGTGAAGTTCCAAGCACACCTGCTTCTGTTTCAAGCCTTTGGAAAAATTAACCTAAGTCAAATTTTCCATTGGAGTACACTTCACTCAAATTAAATTTGCAGACTACTGTCTAGGGTTTCGAATAGGGAATAGATAAACGAGAGGTATGTGATCGGATTTTACTAAGAAATATCGTCCGTAGACGTAGGGTCTGAAATGTTTAATTGCCCAATGTGTTCTTTTATTTATGTATTTAATTTTGTTTTCTTCTTAGCAAATAACACCGAACTTCCTTAAAGGAAACTCTTGATTTTGTTGGCGCAGGAAATTAAAAACACCGGAAACTCTATTTTATTTTTTTTATTTGATTTTGAATTGCTAAGACTGTCACGGTCGCCATGTAATCGCCAATGTTCTTATATGCTAGATAAATTTAATGAAAAGTACTTCATTCACTTGCAAAACAATTATGTTGTCTTTATTATTTGAATGTACCTATTTATACCTTAACAAATTTACATGTATAGGCTTAAACTAAATTAGTGTATGTGTGCTACTGCATCGCGCGGTAAGCGTTCCCGTTGGATCAATGGGAAACTCCATTTACATTAGAGCTTATGATGAGAATGAATAAGTGATATTCAACACCACAACTAACAGTACGATGCGACGGCAAAGCACTGTGAGTCGTGGGTATTAACTACTCTGTTACTCGACAGAACTCTATGGGAATATGAAGGTGAATCAAAATACTAAAGTGTATTTTGATACACGGCAAAATGTGGGAAACTCAAAATATGTTTTAGCAAAGTATGGGAACCAAATATATTCAAAACTATAACACACATATACTACATATTTCAGTATTAGATAAAATAAATGTATTTACAATGTTTGCTTTTGCCAAGTGTATTGTCATATTTACATTGTTGATTTCGTCTTTAATTATATCGATTTTGTATTTAGAATGTTTATTAAAGTATTCTGTAACATTTCACTATGTTTTAAAGTTTTTACAATTTTGTTACAAATATCAGTTACATTATTTATCCTATCTAGTATGTTTTTGTTAATGACTATTTACATTATTCACGACTTTCGGTAATACCTCAAAGTCGTCGTCGGGGTTGCCCGAGTTATGTTAGGAACGTTGTTCCTTTTAAAAATAAAAAACACTTTGGATTTTTTTATTATCACGATTGGTACTTTACTTATTCAAGTCACTTCACAAACTTATTTTACATTGTTCGTTAAAACTAAATTACAAGTTATGCTGACAGTTTCTGTTATTTTGTTGTTTGTGTGTTTAACATTTTTGATCGTTTGGTTGTTTTTTCTAGTTATCAAAATAATGTGTCGAATTTACAAATATGTTTATTTAGCGGATGTCGTCCAGACACCTGTTGTGAAATATAGATCAAGTGCTAAATCTTTATGGTTGTTTGTAATGTGTGTGAATGTATGTGTGGCTTGTGTTAACTAAATGTGAGGAAAATAATATGTCGAATTTACAAATGTCTTCGTTTGCACTATTGGGTACGAGGGAGGTTGGGTAAGTGAGTGACTACGAGGGTAGTTAGATAAGTTTATGTGAACTATCTATGTTCATATAACTCTTCCCCCTTAGTCTGAGGCGTTAGCCAAAGAAGAGCATTGGTATGAGTCTCAGGAATTGGTCTGGTAAATTCCTGTATTTTCAACGTGACTTTTTCTGTTTGCAAACACCTTACAGCAATTAGCACTACAATTGCAATCAATATAAATGAAATGGTGGAAATTCCAATAGCATTCGTCGTAGTTTTTAGTATTTTGATTTGCTGAGTGTTATTCAAATGCATTTCTTCTAATGCATTCAATGATAGTATTTTTATATTTTGTTTTTCCATCGGGGTCGGCTGATACAATGTAGGCTTTGTTTGCAAGTGTGTTATTTCGAAATTTGAAAATATTGATCTTTTAGCGGTGATAGTTTCGTTGTTGAATTTAATTATGAAAGTACCATCTAACCTTTTCCTTTCTCCTTTAATTATTATGTTATCGTGGAAGTCGTTCAAAAGTATTAATCCGGGGGCTATGGTCTCAATTTCGGATAAGTGATGGGCAGTGGTAAAGTCGCAAGAGGAATTTAAACTGTTCAGAATTTTAGGGATGCATGTAGTGTTGCTTATATCTGTTAATGAGTTTTTATCATAAATATTTACATAATTGTATGTCTTACTCCTAAATTTAATACCATAAGTAACATTTGGGAATCTTATTATTTCATTAAAGGGTAGTTTTACGATTTTGTTATTTTTCTTTACAGGTTTTAGTAATATATCTTCGTATGTGATATCTGTTGTAATTGGAATTTTTATGAGATAAAGTAAATTTAGGTTGTTATATAGTATCGCAACTTCGGATAAACTTAAGACTTCTTCTATAGTTTGGAATGGTATACTATCTTTTTTAAAATCTTCGATAGCTATTTTTATTTCTTCTTCTTACAATATCGAGTTTAATATATTCAATTTGGCATATTGCAGTGCATACTTGACATTTATTACTTCTTCTTTTACGAGTCTTAATTTTGTTTGTAAGTTCATTATTACTTCTATTTCAATATTATCATGTTTTTTTATTTGGTTTGTTAAAGTGTTAGTTACGGAAATTAGCTTGTTTATTTGGCTACTAAGTTGACTGTTTATTATTGTTTGTTTGTTATTATTTTGGTTAAGGGTATTCATGTTTTGTGTTACAATTTCGAAATCTTCGTGGTCAGGTGTACCAGCTATGTATTTCCAAACTGTACCCAAAGCATAAATAGACCTTGTGTGTCGTTTATCAGAAATGAGTGGTTTTGTAGATTCGATGAGTTCTAGTGTCTGTGAAAGTTCGTGTTCTAAAAGTGGCAGTAAAGTATTATCAGGTGGTATGATCTTGATGGTTTCCTTCACAGTGTCTAAAAAGGTGTTGTATTGAGAGATGTTGATGTGGTGGATTATTCGATGGTTGCCGTCTCGTATTTTTGCCGGGTTCTCGTGGATTGGAATTAGAAAGTTTGAGGAGTACTCTATTATGTTAATTTCAGCCCATGATGATAATATAGATATGGTGAATAAAGGAACGAGTACTGTAAAATGAACGGAGTTTTAGTTCTTTTTGCGTCGTTTTATTTTGGATTTGTGAATTTTTTTGTTTGTATGGTTATTATAGTTACTTTCCCATTAGATTTAACTCGATGTTTTCTAAATCGAGGGGTAAGTTTATTTCTCCTGCATTCTTTCCTATATACCTCCTCGTCTTCATCTAGTGTATCTGGGTTTTCTCTATTTGTATTTAATTTATCGATTCTGCTCTGAGTATCTGTTTCTAATTTATTTTTTATAAGTGCATATAGTTCATTTTGAAAGATGTTGAGTTTTTCCAGGTATTCATGTTGGGAGGTGTATTTAATATTTCTATTGAAAACATGTGTTCGACCGTAGAATAACTCGTAGGGTGTGAGTTTAGTCGCTGAATGAATAGCGTTGTTATAAGTTATTAAGATTTCCGATAATATATCATCGTGGTCAACTTCTACGATCGCTTTCTTGAATTTTTGTTGAACAATTCTATATATTTCCGTAATTGTGGAGTGGAGTCTCTCCACAGGTGCGTTGCTAGTACTTTGCTGGAAGGAGGTTACGTGGAGTGAAATATTGTATTGTTTACAGAAATCTTGGAATATGTTTGCTGTGAACTCTGCACCTTGGTCACATACGATTTGTCTAGGGACGGAAGGGTGTATGCTGACGCAAATTTAGAGAATTTGTCAATTATAGTTAATATGTTACGTATGCTGATGGAATAAATATCTAAATGAATTATGTCAACAGGTTTTAAGGGGGTTTCGGGTGTTTCATATTTGATTTTATGCGGATTTCTGTCATATTTTAAGGTTTGGCATATATCGCCATTGTTTATTGTTTTAGTTATTTTGTTTTTCATAAAAGGGAAATAGAAGTCTCGTTTTAAATGCAAAAATGTTTCTTGAATGCCTCTGTGATTGTTTGCAATATGATAATCACGGATAATTTTCTCTTGTTCGTCATTATCTTTTACGTCGGTCAGTAGTTCTGTACAACGAACTATTCTAATTATTTTGTTATCTGCAAAATATTTAGAGTATACTGATTGAATCATGTGAAATATTTCATCTTCGGAGTATATGGCCAATAATTTGTTTGTAGGAAAATTTTTTTGGAATATTTCCTTCACAATTTTCTCATTGAATTCCGGGCGTCTTATTGAACGTCTCTGTTTGTTCTTAAAAACAGTCTCTACTGTCATCGGAGTTGAGTTAGATTTTATAAATACAAATTGGATGTTAAAATCATTTAGGGGTCTTTCGGATATGGGC
Source organism: Polietes domitor (assembly GCA_947397865.1). Lineage (NCBI taxonomy): Eukaryota > Metazoa > Arthropoda > Insecta > Diptera > Muscidae > Polietes > Polietes domitor. The sequence continues at coordinate 159,234,877 of OX377620.1, read as the reverse complement.
ATGCCGTCATCTACATTTTCTTCAGCTGAATGTATGGTTGATCCCGAGGTGGTATGGTCAGATAAATTGTCGTTAACATTCATGTTTAGTTCTTCCTTTTTGTCAACTCCTTCTTCGTCTATATGGTCGACTCTAATCCTACTTAAGGCATCAGCGTTTGTGTTTGATTTACCTTTTTTATATATTATTTCATAGTTAAACTCCTCTAATTTCAACCTCCACCTCATTAATTTGGAATTGGGTTCTTTTAGGTTCATCACCCAGGTAAAAGGCCTATGGTCGGTGATTATTTTAAATTTGTTTCCCAACAAATAGGGTCTAAAATATTTCGTCGCCCATGCGATTGCCAGAAGTTCTTTCTCGATGGTGGAGTAATTAATTTCAGAATCAGTTAGCGTTCTGCTAGCGTAGCATATGGGTTTATCGCTGCCTATTGGGCCTTGCGATAATACTGCACCTAACGCGAAGTTACTGGCATCGGTTGTTAAATTAAAAGGTTTACTGAAGTCGGGGTATTGCAACAATGGGTCGTTCGTTAGAATATTTTTGCAGGTTTCAAATGCTTGTAAATATCCATCATTAAGTACAATTTTGCTATCCTTTTTAAAACATGAAGTTAAAGGTTTCGTTAAATTAGCGAAATCATTGATGAATTTTCTATAGTAACCTAAGAGGCCCAAAAAAGTTTTGATTTGTTTTGGAGTCTTTGGTATTGGGAATTTTTTCACCGCAGATATTTTCTCGGGGTTGGGTCTTATTCCGTCTGTTGATACTATATGTCCCAAAAATGCACAGGACTTGTGTAAAAACTCTGACTTGTCTAGTTGAATTTTCAGGTTTGATTCCCTTAACCGATCAAAAACTTTTTTAAGATTTTCCATGTGTTTCTGTAATGACGTCGAATAGACAATAATATCATCTAAATACACCAGGCAAACGGTTCCAATTAGATCTCTAAGGACATTGCCCATAAGCCGTTGGAAGGTGGAAGGGACATTCATTAAGCCGAATGGCATTCTCACAAATTCGAAATGGCCACCTTCTACCGAAAAGGCTGTTTTTTTAATGTCCCTAGGGTGCATTTCAATTTGATGAAGATATTTGGTATGGGATACCGATCACAAATTGTTTTTTCATTCAATTTTCTATAATCAATAACCATACGCCATTTTTGAATATTACTAGCGTCCTTTTTCTTGGCTACCACCCAAACTGGTGCGCTCCAAGGTGAAAACTATGCCTAATAACTCCTTGCTCTAACATCTTGTTAATTTGTCTTCGAATTTCTTCTTTATGCACATGGGGATATCTGTAATTTAACATAGACCGGTAAGTTATCAGTGGTGTTAATCTGATGTTTTATTGTATTGGTAAAACTGAGTTTCTGATTGTCCCGAAAAAATATATCGTCATAATTTTTACAGAGTTTGTAAAGCGCTTTTTTTCTTCCGCATTCAAGTGGTCGGTTCGCAATAGTTGGGCAATATCTTCTGTTAATGCTGTTGTGTTTGTTTCTATGTTAAAGTTATGCACTTCTACGTTTTCCCTCGTATCGTATGGTTGAGTTTGAATCGGTTGTTCTATTAGAAAAGTTTGTGATTGAAAAGACCCGTTTGTCATTTCAACCACACTATACCAATTATTAGCGTTGTAGATTCCTTCTGATATATATAAGAATGGTTGAATATATGTTCTCTTAACGAAAAAAAATTCCGTTTTTTTATCAACAGGAATTTTAACAATAAACTTTGAGGCTGGAGGTATTTCGTATCCACCAGATGTAAGATTGGGTTTTAAAAAGAGTTGTATTGTCGAATTATTAGTAATAAGGCAATTAGTGGAAAGGTCTATTTTTGCATTTAATTTTGAGAGAATGTCTATTCCTAAAAGCCCGTCGAAATAGTTGTGGAATTTAAAAATATAAAAATCTATATTTCCCTTTTCCTTAAATTCAATGAACATAGGGACAGAATTTTTTTTATTTAACGTATGTTTGTTTAATGCTGTTGTAATAGTTATTGGTTCGCAATCCTTACAAAATTTGGGATCAATGCACACAGGGTCGATAAATGAAGTCGAAGCTCCTGTGTCTATTAAGAATTTAAGAATTTAATTATGGTAGGGTGTTACCATGAACATTTATATCTATGTACCCTGTGGGTTTGGAGAGGCTGGTGACTGAAATTTTTTTTGGTCGTCAATACAATTAGCAGTTTCATTCCCATACTCGTAATATTGATCTAATTGTTGGAAATTTTCTCCGAAGTTTTTTGGATAACCCGGATTAGTTTCCGTAGAATCTTGATTTGCATCATATGGAGAATCATTGTCCAACATTGTCAGAAGTATCTATGTTGTGAAATTGCTGTGGTTTACGAAATGTAGTATTTTTTGATTGGACACTCTGGTTGGTTTGTCTGCGTGAGTATCCTGAATAGGTGTCCATAGGTTCTGGGGGTGATAAATTATGTCCTGGTGTGGAGTTGAGGTTATTCTGAACCATATTCTGTTGTTGGTGTCCTTCCGGTATTGCGTTTGCATATTGTGTTCTAATTTGACTTGGATTTGTATGTTGAGGCCTTGCCTGATAGGCGTTTGGATACTGAGGTCTCATTTGAGAAAAGTTTTGTTGAAATTGTGGATTAGCCTGGGATGGTGGTGTGGGTTGACGAGGCATTGGATTGTTGTTTCGGTAAGTACCAAAAGTTTGGGGAACATTAACTTTCCGATAAAACATATTCTGCTCCTGGATGCAATACGTAAATGCTTCTGCTAAAGTTTTTGGCCTCATGGCTCTTATATTAGAACCCAATGGTTCTCTTAGACCGGATAAAAATGTATTAAGACACATTTCTTCGAATAAAGTTTTTACGCGGAAATAACATTCTCATCGATTTCGTGAATATATAGATTGTTATTCATCGTTGCCTGAATCTCAATGACAGACCCATAAAATTTCTCGATGGACTGTCCATTTTGTCTTAACTCATGGAGATCTCTAATTAAAGAAGTTTCGCTTCTTTTATCTGAGTAATGTGTTATTAGGTTGTTTTTAATATTTTCCCAAACTAGGGGTGTTCCGTACATATTAAGAGCCTCATTTGCTGGCCCTACAATTTTGTTCCTAATTGCTCTAAGTATAATTTTCGCAAAGGGGGAGTTACTGTAATCTCTTAATATTGTTAAAATTTCTTCTACATTATTTAAAAACTCGTGTAGAAGACGAGGGTTACCATCAAACTGTGGTAGATCTTTAACAGCGTCAGGAATCCGTAAGGATTCAAAAATTTCCTTAGGAGGAATTTGTGAGGCATTTGGTGGAGGGGGTGTCATAATGAGTTGTGGAAGAGGACTTAAATTGTCAAGAGCACTGCCAGAAATTTCTGGTATTGGTGTTAATGTTCTGTGATATGGTCTGTGTCTAAGAACTCTTGTCATTACTGAGTAAACGAACCGATAGGGAAAAATTTTTCACTTATATTTGGTTTTATTGATTTTGTATGCTCAAATTATTTAGATTTTTTTTTAATTAGCTTTTTTATACCCTCCACCTCCAGGATGGGGGTATATTCACTTTGTCATTCCGTTTGTAACACCTTGAAATATTCATCGGAGACCCCATAAAGTATATATATTCTGGGTCGTTGTAAAATTCTAAGACGATATAGCCATGTCCGTCTGTCCGTCTGTCTGTTGAAAGCACGATAGCGGCCGAACGAAATGAGCTAGGAGGTTCAAAATTTCCCTAAATGTGTCTTATGGTTGTAGATCGGTTGGGATTGAAAGTGGGCGAAATCGACCCAGAGGGAAAAATTTTTCCCTTACAAGGACTGAAAATACCCCTAATATTTAGAGTATTTCAGCATGTTTTTTGAACATATTAGCTTGTATTTAGTTGATATTTGCAATGCGCATTCGCTCTATAGCATAAAAGGACACCATAGAGTGATTTTTATTTGTAGGGGGCGAAATGGGACAAAAAGGGATAAAAAAGGTACCTATCAAACGACAACAGATAGAAACACGAAATTTGGCGTGTACATTCCTCTAATAGAGTAGATACATAATATAAAAGTATTTTTTCTAAATTTGTACTGTTAAGGGGTTAAATGGGGATAGAGGGATAAAAATAGTACCAACCTAACGGCTGCACCTAGAATAATGAAATTCGATATATACATTCCTCTGATTGCGTAGACACGTAAAATAAAAGAACTTTCCAAAATTCGTACTTTTTAGGGTTCAAATGGAAAAAGGGGATAAAAATAGTACCTACCAAATGACCGCAGCTAAAATCATAAAATTCGGAGTATACATTCCTCTGACTGCGTAAACACGAAAAATAAAATGTTTTTTCCAAATTCGTACTTTCAAGGGATGCAATGGCTACAGGGGATAAAAATAGTACCAACTAAACGAATACAGCTAGAATGATGAAATTCGGTGTGTACATCCCTCTAATTATGTAGATACGTAAAATAAACACAGTTTAGATAGTCGTACTCTTGAGGGGGCAAAATTGGAAAAAGGGGATAAAAATGGTACCAACAAAATGGCCGCTGATATGGAATCATGGAATTCGGTGTATACATTCCTCTGACTGCATAGCCACGTAAAATATTTTTTTTCCAAGTTCGTACTTTATTTTGTTGCTTTTACGAAAAAAAAATGCTAGAATCATGAATCTGTCTTATACTGCGTACGTGAGAGATAAGATATTTTCAAAATTTATACTTTTGAAATTAAAATAGAATGGAAATACAACCAACCAAACGACTGTAGCTGAAAGTACACTCTCTATCCCCCAATATTTAGGGTATTTATGATTGCTCCCTTATATTTACTTTATGAATTGAAGTATTATATCCATTATATATACATAGTATACAAATATAGGTAGCCTTGGCTTAATAATTATATTTCTGATTTTCATACAGTTAAAATTTGTTGCGGACATTCCTCTTGTAGCTTGGAAGCACCACAAAGAAAATAAAAGTTTTAGCGGGCGAAATGGGACAAAAAGGGATAAAATATAGTACCAATGATACGACAACAGCTAGAATCATGAAATTCGGTGTATACATTCTGACTATGAAGACTCGAATGGGGATATCTTTAAAATTTATACTTTTCTTATCACTTTGTCTGTATCTGAAAATGCTTCTTTCTAATGGCGACTGACAATCGCCTAATATTTAGGCATGTTCACTTTCAAAATTACAGCATTGTATTTATATATAGTAGTCGATTTTAAACAGTGCGCATAAGTATACATTATAGTTTGAAATAGTAAACAAATATAGTAATGTGCATAAGAATATCACAATTTTCGTAATATGGTACTGTACTTCTATGTAAAGTCGACTTCCTTTAATCTGCTGGTAATACTATGGAATGCACTCCGTGGTGGAGGGTATATAAGATTCGGCCCGGCCGAACTTAACGCCTTCTTACTTGTTTCTTTTACTAAATTGCTCAAAGTCATATGTTTACAAGGCTTGAGGAGGGTCTCGTAAGAATCGAATTTGATTCAAGCAAAGTAACACGTAAAAAAAATACTTTTAAACGTAGTTACATTTCTGAATTGCCTTTTAGGTTCACTTATTATTCACATATACTATGCACTTTCTTAATTACTATGTGTATGATATAATCTTATTGCCTATTTTTCTTACTTAAGTTCATTCTTAATGCTAGTTCACGTCTGATGATCCGTCAGTAGTTGATTGTTGGGCTGATATTCTTTCAGCTTGGGTTGTGGGTTGTTGCTGATGTTCTTTCAGCTTGAGTTGTGTTGTGTAGCCGATATTCCTTCAGCACTTGTAGGTAAGACCGTCGACTGCGCCAGTTATGTTAGGAACGTTGTTCCTTTTAAAATAAAAAAAACACTTTGGATTTTTTTTATTACCACGATTGGTACTTTACTTATTCTAGTCACTTCACAAACTGATTTTACATTGTTCGTTAAAACTAAATTACAAATTATGCTGACAGTTTCTGTTGTTTTGTTGTTTGTGTGTTTAACATTTTTGATCGTTTGGTTGTTTTTTCTAGTTATCAAAATAATGTGCCGAATTTACAAATATGTTTATTTAGCGGATGTCGTCCAGACACCTGTTGTGAAATATAGATCAAGTGCTAATTCTTTATGGTTGTTTGTAATGTGTGTGAATGTATGTGTGGCTTGTGTTAACTAAATGCGAGGAAAATAATATGTCGAATTTACAATTGTCTTCGTTTGCACTATTGGGTACGAGGGACGTTGGGTAAGTGAGTGACTACGAGGGTAGTTAGATAAGTTTATGTGAACTATCTATGTTCATATAACTCCCGCATCCATTTCCAGAATGTCCCAATAGTATTTATTGCCCTCTCGGATTTAGTTTTTGGTGTTAATCTTTGGATAGCGGATGATAGGGATTTAATTCCTTCTGTTAGGAATACTAGGAGGGGATGGGATGGTGGTATATCGTTTTTGAGGGTGCTTTCGATTTCGTATAGAGTGTCGTTATATACTATGAACCACTCTTCCAGATTCTGTTATGACAGTAGAGTGTTTGTCCTCCTTTACGATTTCATATTTGTATCTCCTTGACAGTTTCGTCCCTAGTCGTTTGTTAATTCTCACAAATATCTTCTGTCCTTGTTGATATTGGATTGGCTCTTTTCTCCCTTTAGTATGAAAATGCTTGTCGGCTTCTTGCTTCCGGATAATCTTTCCATAATTGTTCAGTCGAGTTCTCTTGTGAGCATCAGGACCGAATGTTGTTGGTCTTGCGAAGAATATGTCGACTGGTTTTTCTCCGGTTGACGAATGTACGGAATGATTATATTCGTTGACTGCCGTTTCCACTAACTCGTGGAAAGGTTCGCTTTTCAGACATCTGAATATTTCGGCCAGTGTGGAGTGGAATCTTTCTATTTGTCCGTTCACTTCGCTTTTGTAGGGTGGAGTTGTAAATATCTGTATGTCCAATTCATTCTCCACATTAATTTTATTGTTTGTGAGTTAAAATATTTTTCGTTATCAGATATAATGGATTTCGGCCCGCCAAAGTAATAAAGTATTTCCCTTAATGGTCTCCTGATACGTTTACCCTCCAATATTCTGGTCACAACAAATTTTGAGAATTTGTCTATTGACGTTTGAACTTTGTGTTTATCGTTGGAGAATATGTCGATGTGAATTATATGCCCTGGATAGGTTGGCATAGGTGTATTGTTAATATTTATATGACTTGGATGTCTTTCATATTTGTTTTCTTTACAAATTTTGCAAGATCTCACCATATTTTTTATTTTCCTGGTTATTGATGAAAAATAAAAATTCTCCAGAATTTGCTTTCTGTTTCCCAAGCATTCCTATGGGCTTTATTGTGTGTTGTTATTATGATTTCGTTCTGAGCATCTTCGTCTGTTACGTCCTCCATTATAATTTGGGTAAATTTAATTTTGTTATGGGTGTTAGGATTTGGAACAAATCTTTTATAATATTTAAGAATCCTAAGGGAAATTCATTTTATAAATTGTCGTTTCTAAGGAAACTTGTGGAATGCATACCAAATAGGTATGCAATACAATAATACACATCAAGCTCTAATGGGAAGGTTAGACTGTATGAACTTTATTGCAATTTCTAAGGAAACTGGAAATTCTTTATTGATATGTCTATTAATTATGGCTAAGGCAATATTGATATTAATAACACTATTAAATGACGCACATCCTCAGGGATTGGGAATAAAAAAGGTGATTTCAGTTGTGAGAAAACTTACATTTATTCAAAATAAAGGGGAAAAGGGCTGCTCCGAATGATCCTATCTTGTTGCTCGTGAAATCCAAAAGAAGACCGAATCATTGTCGACATGTGTGACAATGGCTCGGTTGTCATTATAAATTTCATTTAACGAAACGGATAAGGCTCGGGTTACCCTTATTTATTCAATAATATTGGTTTTTCTCAGCGTTGTAATAAAAGGTATGCTACATTAATTCTAACTGACAATTCAAATGTAGTAAATAATTCAATTACAAAAACTTATTTAATAAAAACTTTGCTTAATAATTATTGTAATAAAAATGGATAATTCATTTATTTTTTTTATATGGGTTTAACTTTCTTCAACAATGGGTATATTGACTGTAATTTCAACATTACTGTTTCCGGAGCTTTAATACAATTCGTAACAAGAGGTTTAAGGTAAATTTGCAATTTTTCGAGAAGTAGTTTTGGACTGTAGTTTGGCTCGTTGATAAAGTGACGGTGGTGTGATCGGAATATGATTTTAAATTTGTACGCCGGGGGACCTTTAATTTCCATTATTATCTGATTTCTAAAGACATTGATAGGTCTTTCGACAGACGGTATTAAATCTTCATCAGAACTGTCACTACTATGAGCTGTTGGTGTAAGAGAGTTAATTTACTCATCCGGGGTCTGGATAAGGCGTCTACTACGTTAGTGGATCCCTGTATGTAGATGAGTTCGTGATTGTACTCTTCAAGTTGAGCTTTCCACTTTACATTTTTACATTAGTGTTTTTGTGGCTCAGAGCAAATGTTAGAGGTTGATGATCTGTGAAAAATTTGATATGCTTGGCTCCATCCAAAAAGTATTGCAGTGATTTTAAAGCCCAGATAATAGCCAGCATCTCACTTTCGTTAGTTGCACACCCTTCTTCCGTATGACTTAGCGTTCTTGAAAGAAATGAAATGGGTCTATTTCCCTGTGTCAAAACTGCTGCCAAGGCGTATTTCTAGGCATTAGTTGTTAATTTAAAGGGTTTGTCAAAATTGGAATAGTGGAGTATAACCTAACTAGGGTTTGGGGTTTCCCGGACTTGTTTCATTTCCCGGGAAAACGGGAATGAAAAATTTCATTCCCGGGAATCCCGGGAAAAAGTAATTTATTTATAGGTATGTTCAATATGGTTTAAAATATCAACATTTAATAACTGGTGTGTTTTTTTTTCTATACTGCCATATTACAAATTAAAAACGAATGCTCTTGTCAAAATATTTTACAAATTATTTTTCATTTTACAAATATTTTACTTTACACCTTTTCAAGATTATATTCGGAACATACAAATTTATATTGAGAAATGTAAATTCATATTAGGGACATATTAACTCATAATGGGTAATGTAAATTTATAATAGGAACATGTTAATTCATAATGAGATATATAAATCATAATTCATTGAGATTATTATTAATAGATTATTCATAATAGGAACATACCAATTCATAATGAAATATACAAGTTTGTAATCAGAAAATATGAATTCATAATGAGAATATATAAAATCATATGGAGAAATGTAAATTTATAATGAGAACATTGATAAAATATGTGTTTCTACGAAAATATCCATAGAAAAACGTACATACATAGCTTCGACTATAAATTTAGAGTTCCTGATTATGAATTTATATTTTATGAATATATATTCCTGAATAAGAATTTATATTTTCTCATTATCTATTTGGATTTTCTCATTTTGTATTTATATATCTCATTATCAATTATGAATTTATATTTCTCAATATGAATTTACATTTCGCATTACGAATTTACAGTGCTGATTATGAATTATCATGATCCTATTATATTTCTCATCGTGAACTTACATATTCCGATTATAAATTACATTACTAATCGTCAGAATTGGACATTTATATCGCAGGTAGAAGTGACTGACACCTACACTAGAATCAAAATTGAAATTGATTAAGGAAACAAATAACTAATTTACGGAGAATGTTATGACGCATTTAGAATATTCATTCGTCTGGAGACAAAAATATTTTATAGAAACAGGGGGAATATTCTAAACTGTAAAAACAATAGAAACATAAAACAAGTAAAAAGGCGTTAAGTTCGACCGGGCCGAATCTTATATACCCTCCACCACGGAGTGCATTCCATAGTATTACCAGCAGATTAAAGGAAGTCGACTTTACATAGAAGCACAGTACCATATTACGAAAATTGTGATATTTTTATGCACATTACTATATTTGTTTACTATTTCAAACTATAATGTATACTTATGCGCACTGTTTAAAATCGACTACTATATATAAATAAAATGCTGAAATTGAGAAAGTGAACATGCCTAAATATTAGATACAGATACAGACAAAGTGATAAGAAAAGTGTAAATTTTAAAGATATCCCCATTCGCCCCATTCTCCGCCCAAATGTACAAATTTCGAAAAAAAAACCCTTTTTCGAGTCTTCATAGTCAGAATGTATGCACCGAATTTCATGATATAAACTTCAGCGATTTGGTAGGTTCCATTTGTATCCCTCTTTTTAATTATATCCCTTAAAAGTACGAATTTCGAAAAATCCCTCTATTTTACGTGCAATTAGAGGGATGTACAAGTTATAGTTCAACTTATGTTGAAATAAAACGATGAAACTTTAAGGCCCGTACTATGCGAATTTCAGTTATAGTCTGCCTTTATTCTCCAATTCTGACAATTTATGTTTACAATAAATGCTTAGCTTGCGTTCCTCCATCGAGCGTCGTAGCATTCGATGGTTGAACGTATTGCAGCAAGAATTTGCGATTCATCACATTCCAACCACGACAGTGGATTGGGTGAAATATGAAACGCATTTCGTCTGCGCGTGTTACTTACATACGAGGGTAGTTACTACAATAACTTATAGCTAATTTACTTAACTATTGTTAACTGTCCCCCCTCTTTGAATCGGAGAGTCCCTACTCCGACTTTGCACTTTTGATATTATATCCCCTAGATCCAGTGGTTTCGATTTTTTCATTTTTCCGTAATGGATAATTAAGCCGAAAAACAATACGATTACAAACAAAATAGTTATAAACATTTTTCCGTGTTTTGAAATTTTGTCGTCTAATGTTCCGAGGTAATCAGTATTATGTAGAAAGATTCTGTGAAGGTAAGGTAATGAGTGGTTTTCTTTGTGCTCAGATTTTCGTAAATTGATAGTTTTCGGGGGATGAGGTTCCCCGAAATTGTTCTCATAGCGCCTGTTATGGAACACAGTGCTATTTATGGTGACATTATTAGAAAATAAGACTAATGCCGTGCCTTCAACTGTTATGGATGTGCCATCCATTACAATAGTTCTGTGAACATCGTTTAGCAAAACCGTTCCCTCTGAGATTTCCTGAATGGCTGGGATGCCATCTGCGGATTCGGTTGGGCAATTTGCAGAATTTTCATTCAGTAATTGGGACAGACACACATCTGTGGTTGTCTTGCAAATGCTGGTTTCTCCAGTTTCAGTTCAATCTGTAACAGGAGTATTAATTTTACCGCATTGTGAAGATTTATTTATTCGCATGTGAATAATTGAATTATTACGAACCACCGGAAATATTTTCACAAATTTACAAGTTCTCTTAACTAATGGTATTTTCATATTATAAAAAATAGTACTGTTATTCTGATAAACACTGACAGAACTGGCCTTAAATAAACTTTTTATACTTATTGGTACTATTTCATTCTCAATTAGGTACTTTAATTCGACATTATCCAAAATAACTGGATTAACAACATTTGTTTTTGCCAAAGTGATAGAAAGTGTTAGTTGGTTCAAAAAGAAAATTATCTCACTATTTCTTTCGCTCAGAAGCTCGAGAAACAGTAATTCATCTCCATTTATGATGTTAGAATTTCTCGATATGTTTTGTAGTTCATTTATTTTATCCTGTAGGGCCGAATTTATGATCGTCTGTCTATTGTTGCTTCGTACAAGCATGTCCTCTTTCGTCGTCAGTAAATCAAAATCACCACGATCCGGTGTGCCGGCAATGAATTTCAGTGCTGAGCCAATAAAGTCTAGCGATCTCGCATGTCGCCTATTTACACGAAAAATCTGCAGTAACCGCTGTATTTGTCTCGTCTGGTCCTTTATTATTTCCGTCTCACTTGCATCAGTAAATCTGTCTATCAGCTCAGTATTTTCCCTCAGAATATGCTCATACTCCGTCAAATTTGTCCGATGTACGATGTATGTAAACTGGTCGTAAGTGGCCACGTCTCCATCCGCAACAGCGATGAAGTATGAACCCGTATAGTCCAACACCTTTGCCGAAACCAAAGTCAATGTGAAAATCAAAATTCTGTAAAAAAAAAATTATCGTAAATTACTTTTGTGGACTTTCCTTCCATTAATCAAAACAGTAGTGCCTAAATCGCGTTCAATTGTTCCCTCAATATACCATTTGTCGAATTTATTTCCAAGTCTACGATTTCTCCTGACAAAAACTTTTTCACCCGGGTGAAAAACCCTGGAAGACACATTTTCATTATGCGTCTGCAAAGTCCTTTGTTGAGAAGATTCCAACTTAGCTTTCACGTCGTCTAGAATTTCGCGAGAGATTGTATTAACGACGTCGATGGGTTTCCTATTAGTTACTGAATGTACCGAATTATTATATTTGTAAGTTGAGAGAAGCAATAAATCTACTGTATCATCTAGGTTTTGTTGAGCCTTAACGCATCTCGCAATTTCAAGAAGGGTTGAGTGAAATCTCTCCACCTGGCCATTACTCTGGCTATGCATCGGTGGAACGAAAAACTGTTCTGTGTCACAATGATCTCGAAGGAATGTTCCAATCAAATTTGATTGAAATGATTTTTCATTGTCTGATACTAGCAACTTTACATTTGCAAACCTATTCATAATTTGGAACAACGCCGTCTTAATATCCAATGCATTTCTAGAGGCTATGGGAACAGGCATTGCAAATTTTGAAAATTTGTCAATACAAGTCAGAAAATGGCACTTGTTTGTGATCAAGATATCAACATGCAAAATCTGGCCAGGATATTCAGGTATGGGAGTCGGAGCTATTCCCGTTTTCGCTGGTCTTCTTTGGTATTTATTCTCCCTACAAACTTTACAGTTTGATACCACAAATTTTAATTTATTTTTTATGCCTGGAAAATAATACTCATAATTTGCCCAAAATTTTCCTGTACAGATCTATGAGCGCGATTATGCTCATTGATCGTCTTCCCTGATCACATCCATGACAAAGTTTTCCGTGTGAACAAATTTGGTAGATGGAAAACTTGAGACAATAAAATCCTGAATCTCAGCCAATGTTGGGAGATCACAACAAACGGCGTTCACTGATGTTGGATTTACAGTTTCCATCAGGGATTCTAACAAACTGTTAACATTGTCATATATGATCGTATATCTCAAAAATCGTTGGAAAACAATTTCCATTGATCTCGAACATGTGGTACCCCTTGAGATCATCAGTTGGTTTTTATACTGGTTAATTGGAAACTTTATGGACTTTATGACACCCGTTAATGAAATCTCACTATGAGCCGTTTCAGAATCTGATTCTTCCATGTTGTGGTTTACATATTGTCTGGAAAGCGCATCAGCTACTACATTTTCCTTCCCAGGTTTATAAATGAATTTCGGGGAATATTCCTCAATAAACGCTCGCCACCTCTTCACTTTTGAATTTGGATTTTAGTCGGACATTGCAAACGTGAGTGGCTGATGATCCGTAAATATGTGGATATCCGAGACCCCATAAAGATAATTTCGTTACTCTTTCAACGTCCATACGATTGCGAGTAATTCTCTTTCGTTTGTAGCATAATTTAATTCAGTTTTCGACAAATTACGTGATATCATAGTCAATGGTCTTCCTTCTTGAGAAAGAACCGCACCCAGGGCGACTGCAGATGCATCCGTTGTGAGCTTAAATTTCTTATCATAGTCCGGATAAGAAAGCAGAACATCTTCTGATGACAAAATTCTTCTTAATTTATCGAATGCAGCTAGTGCCTCAGTATTCAATGTGATCTTAACATTTTTTGACTTTCTTGCAGAAACGTTACCATTTTCACCTTCCAGATACATAGTTAAAGGCTTTGCAATATCAGCATAATCCTTAATAAATCTTCTGTAGTATCCGGAAAAGACCCAAAAAAGATCTAAGGCTTTTCAAACTCTCTGGTGTCTGAAATTCCCTAATATCCTTTAACACGTTTGTAAGCTGGGTGTGAGGTTTTATGGACATCACTTGATTTTGGGTGTACCCGAGATATTTGGGCAACACTTCTGTCTACGAAAATTTTAGCGAACTCCTGTTTGCGTTGATCAGATTCTAGTTCTTGGGCTGTGGCTAGAGCAGTTGGTAAATCCGCAGGCCTAGCTGAGAATAATATGTCACTCATTGTTCGTTTTAGTCCCGAAATAAATACTCTCAATGCATTGTCCCTAGATCTTTCATTCAAAGCATTAGCTATCCCTTCGTCCCCTGGATAGCTCATCTTATTTTTATTTATAATCAAAGTTAGGTGTTGATCGACCGAATCGTAGAACTCGGTAATTGACATCCTTCCTTGCCTTAAAATGCTCAACTGATTTTCAAGGACCTGAAGCGATCTTTTGTCGCCGAAACATTGGTCAAGTCTGGCGATAATTGCTTTGAAATTTAAAACTGTATTGATAGACGCGAGTTTGTCATTCGCGGCACCCGTTATCTTATTCCGAAGAATGCCCATTGCAATATAATAGCTATCGGTGCCCTCTTCATAATATTCTATTGCAAATCTCGCAGCATCGCGCCATGCAGGGTACGATGACATTTCCCCCGAAAATCAGGGAGAGATTTAATCAAATCTAGCGATGTACCTCCCGCTCTGTTCAATGTCACTGGCTTATATGTCTCTACTCCTGGTGGTCGAAGGTCGTGAAATTGTCTCGTCAGTGCAGTCAGTTGTTCCCTTAAATCATCAGTCAATGCATCGACCGCAGCCGTTACAAGACTAACAATTTCGTCCCTATTTGCCATACTTAGAAAAAACCGATAGTCAAATGAACACAAAAACAAAAACGCTAGTACTAAAATTTTTCCGAACAAAACAAAACAATTTTCTTTTTCTTTTTTTCCAACCAACACTTGTCTTCGCGAATAGACGAATAAATTTAAGAACACGAGAAAAAAAATAATGTCGATTTACTGTATGGAAAATGAATCAGTACTTACATTTCTTTCATATTGTAAATGTCGAAACGCCTCTTCGTTAACTGCTTCTCAAATTCTTCCTTCCTTCTTACGGCTTGTTTCACGGCTTTATCATAGGCTTCCTTCTTGCGGCTTCTTAGGCAATTGTTTATAATTTAGTGTTTTTCTTCAACAATGTTAGTTTCAGTTCAATTTGTGACTGTCACTTCAGTGTGTTATTTTACTTCACTATTTTTGTTATCTCGTTATAGAGATTTATTTATCGTCACTTAGTATTCTTTATTTAAACAACTTAAGTTTTATTTAAATATTTTTCATGTCTCAATGTTAGTTTCACTTCAGTTTGTGATTGTCACTTCAGTGTGTTACTTTGTTATCTCGTTATAGAGATTTATTTTATCGTCACTTCAGTATTGAATGTTATTTTCATTTCAGTATTTCATTTCTCGTTATAGAGATTGATAATTGTTACTTCAATGTATTTTTATTCAAACAAAATTAATTTCACATATTTCGCAAGTATTTCGCATCTCGTTATAGAGATTTTTTTCACTTCAGTAAATTTTATGCGAGAAAACAAAATTTATTTCACTTCAGTATTTCTCCTTATAGAGATTTGTTTAAACAATACTATTCGCGTTGGGCGCCAGTTATAGTTCAACTTATGTTGAAATAAAACGATGAAACTTTAAGGTCCGTACTATGCGGATTTCAGTTATAGTATGCCTTTATTCTCCAATTCAGACAATTTATGTTTACAATAAATGCTTAGCTTGCGTTCCTCCATCGAGCGTCGTAGCATTCGATGGTTGAACGTATTGCAGCAAGAATTGCGATTCATCACATTCCAACCACGACAGTGGATTGGGTGAAATATGAAACGCATTTCGTCTGCGCGTGTTACTTACATACGAGGGTAGTTACTACAATAACTTATAGCTAATTTACTTAACTATTGTTAACTTACACACCGAATTTCATGATTCTAGCTGTTGTCGTATCATTGGTACCATATTTTATCCCTTTTTGTCCCATTTCGCCCGCTAAAACTTTTATTTTCTTTGTGGTACTTCCAAGCTACAAGAGGAATGTCTGCAACAAATTTTAACTGTATGAAAAAAAGAAATTTAATTAATAAGCCAAGGCTACCAATATTTGTATACTATATATATATAATGGATATAATACTTCAATTCATAAAGTAAATATAAGGGAGCAATCATAAATACCCTAAATATTGGGGGATAGAGAGTGTACTTTCACCTCTAGTCGTTTGGTTGTTTGTATTTCCATCCTATTTTAATTTCAAAAGTATAAATTTTGCAAATAGTATCTCTCACGTACGCAGTATAAGACAACTTCGTGATTCTACCGTCGTAAAAGCAACAAATTAAAGTACGAACTTGGAAAAAAATTTTACGTGGCTATGCAGTCAGAGGAATGTATACACCGAATTCCATGATTCTATCAGCGGCCATTTTGTTGGTACCATTTTTATCCCCTTTTTCCAATTTTGCCCCCTCAAGAGTACGACTATCTAAAATCTCTTTATTTTACGTATCTACACAATTAGAGGGACGTACTCACTGAATTTCAACATTATAGCTGTATTCGTTTAGTTGGTACTATTTTTATCCCCTGTAGCCATTGTATCCATTGAAAGTACGAATTTGGAAAAAACGTTTTATTTTTCGTGTCTACGCAGTCAGAAAAATGTATACTCCGAATTTCATGATTCTAGCTGCGGTCATTTGGTAGGTACTATTTTTATCCACTTTTTCCATTTGAACCCCAAAAAGTACGAATTTTGGAAAGTTATTTTATTTTACGTGTCTACGCAATCAGAGGAATGAATATATCGAATTTCATTATTCTAGGTGCAGCCGATAGGTTGGTACTATTTTTATCCCTCTATCCCCATTTAACCCCTTAAAAGTACGAATTTAGAAAAAATACTTTTACACGCCAAATTTCGTGTTTCTATCTGTTGTCGTTTGATAGGTACCATTTTTATCCCTTTTTGTCCCATTTCGCCCCCTACAAATAAAAATCACTCTATGGTGCCCTTTTATGCTATAAAGGGAATGCGCATTGCAAATATCAACTAAATACAAGCTAATATGTTCAAAAAACATGCTGAAATACTCTAAATATTAGGGGTATTTTCAGTCCTTCCCTCTGGGCCGATTTGGTCCACTTTCAATCCCAACCGATCTACAACCATAAGACACATTTAGGAAAAATTTGAACCTCCTAGCTCATTTCGTTCGGCCGCTATCGTGCTTTCAACAGACAGACAGACGGACATGGCTATATCGTCTTAGAATTTTACCACGACCCAGAATATATATACTTTATGGGGTCTCCGCTGAATATTTCAAGGTGTTACAAACGGAATGACAAAGTGAATATACCCCCATCCTGGAGGTGGAGGGTATAATTATAAAATAATTCCATCAAATAAAAAAATTAATATTAATTTAATAAATTCATAAAAAATAAAAATATTGAAATAGTCCAGTCATTAATTCTTACAAAGGCACATTTAAATACATCGTAGCATATATTTATATTCCTATTAGATTTCTCTTGAAAGTTTCCAGGCGAACAATTTTTGTTGTATTCCTATTTTTAGACCATTTCTTTTTGGCTACATATGTAAAGTAAATTGTTCTTGAAGAAGATATTCACTTCGATTCTTCTAGGAAAACAAGAAAATTTACATTATGTAAGCCATAGTATTGTCGGCATGATATTTTTATTTCACAATAAAGATCCTGCAAATAGACTCACAAAAAGTTTTTATTCCCCTAGCTGGGTTTCGCATAAAATGACTATTTAGCGAATTTAAAAAGTTTTGTTTGTAGTAATATAATATAAACAAATACTCACTATGGTAGTAATGTAAATACATATATGAATTTGAAATACATCTAAAAATTCCAATTTATATAGTAACATTAAATTATTGATCAACATCAAAATGATTCGGGAATTCCCGAACCCCAAACCATAAATCTAAAGCGGGTATTAGACGGGCATACATGTCTACAGACTTCTAACGTCTAATACCCGCTTAAGCTATACTGTTCAAAACTTTCCACCTGCTCATGATCCATTTGAATCATGACTGTAATGACCAGTCAATCCTAAAAAAGACCTGAGGTCATGAATAGACTTCGGTTCGAAGAAATGGACGATGGCTTGGACCTTGTCAGCTTATGTCCTAATTAGATTTTTTCCAATGAAGAAACCTAAGAAATCTAGTTCCTCTTTCATGAACTCGCACTTATCTTATTGTACCATAAAATTTGCCTTAGCCAGGGTATCAAAGATTATCCTTAAGTTTTCCTTGGATTTGCTAAAATTAAGATGTCGTTAATGTAAACGGGGGTATGGGTATGATCTACAATAAACGTGGCTATCAGTCTTAATATCGATTGAAGCTTGAACCACGGTTGTGAATGTTAATTTCCTATCTGGATCGACGAATAGATTTGAATATTCATCGACGAGCTTACAAATTGCATCTCTATCTACGCGTGCTAAGTAACAGAGACGTATATTAATATTATTAATCGTTGTCATCTTCAATTGTCCTAGAGGAAAGTTGAAGTGTTTTCGCAATGTGAAAAGGACCATTCGGTGTAAATTACTGCGCAGAGATTTTTTAGAGTATTTGCAAGGATGTAAAATTTCTGTTTTTCTATTCCACAATTAAAAATGTCAATAAAGGTGTGATGGGTAATTAGTACCTTCCCTCCTACAGAATTGGCGTAAAATGGAAGTTTGTTCTCTATGGGATTACGAATGTAAATTGGTTTGACGTAGTTCTTGTTGGATCCTGTATCAATTAAGAATTTTAGTTTGTTGCCGTTCTTCATCAGAACGTGGATTTTATTCTAAAAAATTAATTTTGTCGTCGTAATCTCTTTCGTCTTCGTTGTTATCCTCGTAAACCTCTTGGTCATAAGTGTTGCCTTCTGGCGTCTCCAGCTCAACTATTGGTTCCTTATCTTCTTCCTGGTGAACATTGGCTTCAGTATTGAAAATCCTCTGATATTTCCGATGCTGATGAGAATTTCCTGAAAATGGCCGTTTGAATTCCTCTTGTCCTCTCAGTTGATCTTGGCGAGGTCTGTTTTGGTAATTTACTTGCCTTGTTCGAATCGACTGATCAACTTCCATAAGTGTTGGTGGTTTTGCTGGTAAAGTTGGTCGGGTGCTTTTGCGTTGCCGAATCCAGATGGTTGATACTGTTGCCTATGCGAAACCGTTGGTTTGTAGTTATACTCCTGTCACTTCCGGCGAAATCGGCCAGAGGGAAAAAAGTTCCCCTAACAAGGACTGAAAGTACTCCCTAATATTTAGAATATTTAAGCAATATTTTATTTTTTTTTATATTTCTTCTTTATATGCACTTGAAATTTGTTGCGTACATTCGTCTTGTAATGTAAAGGCACTAAAAAGTAAATACACGTTTTAGCGGGCGAAGTGGGACTAAAAGGGATAAAAAAGTACGAATGATACGATAACAGCTTTAAACATGAAATTTGGAATGTACATCCGTCTAATTGCGTAGATACTAAAAATAGAGGGTTTTTTCAAAATTCGTACTTTTAAGGGATACAATTTGAAAAAAGGGATAAAAATGGTACCTACCAAACCGCTGAAGTTGAAATCATGAAATTCGTTGTGTACTTTCATCTGACTGTGAAGATGCGAAATAAAAAGGTTTTTTTTTCGAAATTTGTACTTTTACCTTCCGGGGTGAATGGGGATAAAAATGGTACCAACCAAACGGCTGCAGCTATAATAATGAAATTCAGTGTGTACATGCATCTGACTCTGAAGATGCGAAATAAAAAGGATTTTGTCGAAATTTGGGACGAAATGGGGCGAATGGGGATAAAAATGGTACCATCCAAACGGCTGCAGCTATAATAATGAAATTCGGTGTGTACACTTCTCTGACTGCGGTGACGCGAAAAATGAAGAAGACATTTATGCTGTAGGTGCAATCAAGAAATTGGAAAATCGGGCTTGAGGGAACTTGTTTTTTCCTAATAATACTATTAATATTATAATAATGAAGATTCACAATTTTCCTAATGTGATAGTGCACATCTATGTAATTGCGACAACTTCTAATCTACCGATAATACTGTGGAATACACTTAACGCCTTTTTACTTGTTTAAAGCTACGTTTTTGGTTATTTTAATTGTTTTGCACAGTTTAACACTGTTTACATTTAGTTTATTTTTTTCGATTTAATTATTGCAATCGTTCTGCACAGTGGGGGCTGGATTAGACTATCCTTTCGTTTCGTTTCATTTCACAATACTATGGGACCTACAGTAACAACTAACATGAGCTTTTTGAATCACTGTATTTTTGAAGAAAAAAATTGCACTTCACCAAAAGCCGTTTTGTTGGGAGCCAATTAATAAGGTGTTCTCTTTATTTGTTAATAAAATTATAATCTTCTTTATTTGAGCATGAAAAATACACTACTTTGTAAATGTTTTAATAACACTGACCAACAGCATTTTTGGAACAGAGTAGCGACCCTATAATTCTGAAAGGGCTTGTTGAGTAGATCATTTTTGTAGAATAAACTTATAGTCCAGCTGGTATGAGTGTTTATGTTTAGTGTTGTCTATCTGATGTCTACGTTATTAAAATACCACATTTCGTCGGAATATTCTGTCATCAAAACACAGTGATGAGTGTTGTACTGCATGTTTAGTTCATGACAATATAGAATTATCTCTAATCTTAATTCCTTTTTTGGTTTAGTTTACCCATGAGACAAATTACAGACTTCACAACCTTTTCTAAATATAAGGGGTATAAGTTCTCAAAAAATTTATTCAATTTGTTTAAAAACTCATGTTCATCATCGATCTTCAAATCTGTCGTGAAATTGTAGGATCTTCAAAAATCATTATTATTGATCAAAAATCCGAAACCTGGTTCCAAATCGGACAAAAATTTTGGTTTATAGATCCGCTCCAAGGCTTAGTTTCCCAAAAATCGCAGTAGTAGAAATGCTAAAGTCTGGGGCCCACAATATGATACCCTCCACTTTATATCCCATTAATTCAAAATAGTTATGGGGAACGAGTTTTCTATGGGTACTATATATTAGAGTGGCTTCTTAATAAAAGTAGTGGATGTTCCCGACTAAAATTAAAGATAGGTTTGTTTTATGTGTTCTCCCAAAATATTTTGCATTTATCATTGTCCGTTCGTGAGCTGGACGCGTTCAAAATAACCCTTATAAATCAGGGTTTTCTTGAACAAAATTCACGTGAGAATGGTATTTAGAAAAAACCTGCTAGAAATTAAAATCTGGTCCGAGCCTTATCTAACCATATCAAAAACAATTTTTTATAAAAACCGCAATAACTTCCATATTTTTAGTCCGATTTGTGTTTTTGTTGGATCGTTGAAAAGGGCCAACAATTTTTTCTTACTGTTGGTTCTCAGGGGGATAAATGTGATGTAAAAACTGAAATATGGGGTTATTTGCATCCCCAAACTTAGCTGCCACCACCATATTTGACGGTTTGTTTCACATGGTGTTTTCGAAGGCGTTCATGAGGTACGTGCCAAAAATATTCTTTCCCATCACTCTGGAAACGATAAATTTTTGTTTTTGGTCATCAATTACTTTAAGTTTTTGAGCAATAACTCGTGACGAGATCTAGCAAGATCTATTGCGATTTGTCTCATTTTGTCTAATCGGTCAAGATCTCGCAAATTTCCGCACACAATAATTCTGTAATTCACTGAAGTACAATACAAGCAATGAAAATGACGCGAAATGTACCAAACGGTACATTTCAAATAATTTGTCATCTTGTGGCATTTGGAATGACTTTACTCCTATATTACTAGCTATTTTTGAAAGCTGTGAAAATAATTCATTACTAATTCAATTGTTTCATTAGTAATTAGGTAGGTTAAATCCATGGCACCTATTATTTTCGTTCCTTTCTTTATGGTAAGGTCTTGTTTTTAGTGCTTATTCCGACACTTTTATTTACATCATAACTACTCAATGCTTCATAGACCTTTGGTTCTAATAAAGCTTCTTCATTCCTATTGTAGGTATGATTTGTCCCTTTCTAGATTGAAGTCTTGTCGTGACCTTCGATGCTTTATTAATATTCTATATATCAGAAAATTCTATGCGCGACAAGACGTCTGCAGAATAATTTTCTTTACCCCTGGTGTTCGACCTCTCCTCTAAATCCAGTCTCATTCTCGTTAATTTCGATGCAGAATTTTTCATTGAAAAGAGATATGTCTATGGTCTGTGATCACTTTTGATCAACAATTTCCGACATAGATATAAGGTGTGAAATATTGTATAGCCAAGTGAATGGCTGCCAATTCCTGTTCTATTGTTGATGAGTACGCCACAGGTAATTGGATACCATGAAATTCACAGATTCGCCACAGATATTTTTACTTGCATCGGTAGTTTTACAAATATTCATCTTAAATTCAGGGTATTGTAATATCCTTGGAATTAACAATTGATTTTAGAAGTACTTGAAGGGCTTTTTGTATTCCTCTGTCCACTCGAAAGGATAATCTAATTAATCAACTACTAATCTCCATATTTTCTAGTCTCCGAAAAGAATTGGAACCATTCTTTTCCTGCAGGATCGCCATATAATATGATAAATCCGTTGTTCTTGATTGATAATACATGACTGTACTTTATTAAAATATTCAGATATCTTAGAGCTACTTGAAAATCCTCTCTATTTCAAGTTTGTGAATTCTAATCTTATCTGTTATTGTTTCCCATTTGTCCACCATTAATTCTACTAAAATCTGTTAATGTGTTGACATTTTTCAATTTTTGTATTCGACCTTTAGTTCTTACAGTTTACTTTTGTAATTAAGTAGTCTATTATCATTGGTTTGCTTTGGCTTGGGTATTTCGTTTTTACTGTTTATTTCACTTGTTTTCAATCGTAAAAAAATTATTACTGATCTTTCTTCTGTGGCCGTTATGCCGATTCCACCTACTGCAGTGCAATACATAATCTTTCAGCACCGGTTATTGGGAAGTAATTTCCACTGACATAATGTTCTTATTTCCGCGAATGATAAACCGGTGTGTGCACTGGCTGATTCCCTTAGTATCTACTTTATTAACTGTGGAAATCTTGGATTATTTTCCTGTATTCTCCACGAAAAATTTGTTAACCACTGTGTTGTCAAAAAATCTCAGCGGCGTTAGCTACAGATCTTATATTCTTTTTTAAATTGCTTTTATAAGCAGTATGTATTTTCCACAAAAATGTATCGCCATTATGATTGTTATTAACAAAGCCATAATTTTAATGGATGACATTTCACTGGTTGCTCTTTGCCCATTGCCACTTAATTAATTTTAATTCTCCTGGCAGGATCGCCGTATAATAGGATAAATAAGTTGTTCTTGATTAAAATATTCAGTTATCTTAGAAGTACTTGGAATACAATAAAAAATAATACAACGAGCTTTAAGATCATCCATGATTACGATAGTAGCAAACCTCGGAAGACCGTATAAGAAAGTCGTGTATAACTTGTGTGCTTTGTCGTTATATGTGTGAAACTCGATCAATCCTTCTTTCAAGGTTTTTATTTTTCATTTTTTTCTTGGGATTGAGGAACAAACACAATTGTCACCTTTGAGATGTTGTATTTCCCTCAACGGGACAAGAGCATCTGCAACGATAGGTGGAGGTTTCCGGTGGGCTTAGGTACCTTAGACTTGATGTTTGTCTCTGTAGTATCGTCCAGATCAGATAGCGAACTAAATCTGTTAAAATTTGAGCATGTAGCTCCAGTTAATTCGGTGTTAAGTGAATATAACTTTTTACCTGATTTTGTTTTAGAACTTAAATGTTAGGGGTTCACAGCGCGGCTGGCCGCGGGTTTCACTCCCGGGGGCTTCACCATCGTACGGTAACCAGATCGCTGACGAGTAAATTTTATATTTTTGTTTATGTATGTTTTTTATGTTTATCGTTTTTTGATAGAGACTCTTTCAGTTTTTCGACACTGATATTTTGTTTTATGCGTGCTTACAACCGAACCAAAAGAAAACTACCAAAGAACTGAGGAATGTATACACCGAATTTCATTTCTTTAGGTGCAGGGAAAAAATTTCCCTTTGGACCGATTTCGCCAACCGATATGACTATAAGACGCATTTACGCAAAATGTTTACGTCCTTGTTCCTTTCGTTTATATGCTAGCGTGCTTTCAACAGACGGGCGGACAGACGATCAGACGGACGGACATGGCTAGATCGTCTTAGAATTTTATGATGATTACAAATAAGAGCTACTACACCAGAAACTATTCATTTTTTAAATTTCATATGATAAGAAAAAACAATCAAGGAAGGCTAAATTCGGGCGGACCGACTATACGATACCCTACATCACTCTCTGTGTCTATACCTGATAGTTTACTAAAGCCAGGTGTTTTAGAATCGATAAGACGATTTTATGTAGTGTAATTATATAATCTTCAGTCGAATTTAACGAATATTGCAAAATTGATGAACATTTTTGTATTATGTACTCCTAGATCATAATAGGTGTGATCCTATCTCATTACTGCTGCTCCTAGTAAAAAATATAAAACCATTTTCATCAAGATTGGCAGTATTAAGTATAATCTTATTCAAACAATTCGGAATTTGATCAAATTCTGATGTGAAATGTGGGTTCTAGAACGGTAATACTAAAAATTGGGGCACAATTTAAGGGGATTACACCGAAAAGTGTGCATTTAAGAGCAGTAATTGAAAAAGTCGGAGGTAGATTTATATGGGGGCTATATCAAAACAAAGACGCATACGGTCCACTTTCGCGTTAGCTGTTTCTAGTTAAAATATAACATGTGGGAAATTTTATCCAATGTAAAATGTGCATTCTAGAGCAGTAATATGGTAAATTGGAGAAATATTTGTATGGAGGCTAATATCTAAATCTGAACCGACCAAGCTTTAGATGGACAGCAGACGGACAGGCTAACTCAATTATTTATTGGTGTTACAAACTTTTAGAACTATTCCACGAATTACGTATATTAAAATAAATACAAATAAATAAACTTCAACAGCCAAGTGATTATTATATGCGTATAAGTAACAGACAATATTAATAACACTCATACGCCACAATGAAATCAAAATGGTTTCTTATGGCACCACATGTCGCTCCCATGAAAGTGAGCGGCCACGTAAACCAAATGTAAAATCCAGATATACATAAAATCTAGTCATACTTCATATTTTGATGTACCAGAGCAGCATCCCTCACAAATTATTTGCTCGAAATTATGATTCTATTCTAGGGCTATGTATGAGAGATCTGCACCGGTGTTCACCAGTGTAATGCATCAGCTCTTGTGTTTGACCAAAACACACAAATCATGCGTAAAGAAACCATCATCGTAATCGTTCAAACATGTGTATGCATACGTACATAGCTGAAGAGTTGTAATAGTTCTGCTTGTGTGTCACGCTGCTGCGTGGCATGATCATACGATGTTGCAATATGAGTTCCTTGTTACACGAGGCCAGAAATATGAAGTTCGAATGTATTACGATGTTTGCGATACTTGCGATGGTACGATATTGTAATGTGAGTACCATTATAGGGTGTGGTTGGCACACATATTTATATTACATAAATAATGAAAGTGGATGATACATATGATTCTCGTTAACTTATATAATCGGCAATGTCGTATAATTCATAGAATCCAATTATGTTATCACCAATGTGAAATAAATTATTGTCGTGATCTACATTACGTATGGAATAGTATTGTATCAACTAAACAGCATTCCACCAATTCAACAGGCGGAGAGTAAACTGAAGACAAAATTGAACTTTTACCGCTCAATGCTAACGTTTTTAACATTCTGAAAGACAATATGCGAATAATTGAAAAAGCATAATAAATACGGTTCTATATATCTTTTATTTATATATATATATATATATATATATATATATATATAAAATTTAAAAAATACATTTTTTATTTAACCAAGAATTTTTATCATTTGCGAAACCTAGCTATTTCACTAAGGACTTGTTCCCTTTTGTTTGTAGCATTTCTTCAATTAGATACGAATTAGGGTAACTTGCCCTTAAAATTTCCTCCTTATAAAGTCCACCTTTTATGGGAGTTATTTCATAGCCAGGTTTGTGTATTGTGCAGATCGTATTTTAAATATTTCTGTTGTCCAATTATAGCCTTTTCAACTATATTTTTATATTTATTGACACGGGCATGATCACCAACATGCAGACGCAAGGCTTTGAATAGTTTGAGGTGACTATAGACAGTCCTAAACAATTTTTTTCTCATTTGACGTGTTAACATTGATAGGCACATCCTATTAAAACGTTCGAAAATTGTAGCTTTCATCACACTATACTTTAAATAGTAATTAATTGTGTAGTATTTCATCAGTTTGTTAAATTATTTGTTTAACACGTCGTACGTTTCCGTACGACCCCTAACCCGTCGTGGGGTGCCACGTCGTACGTTTCCGTACGACAGTGATTGATTTTACTTAGATCCAAAAACATGTTTGGCCTCCTGGGAAGGTTTGCGTCAAAACCCCTTGGCACTCAATGTGTTAAAAAGTATTTCCCTCGTCAGTATGTAAGTTCTATGGAATTTTAATATTTTGTGAAATGCTTTTATCACATCAACGGCTGTCTTGGTTTTAATTTCTTCGGCCCATGGATATTTTGAAAAAGTATCAATGGTGGTTAACAAAAATCTGCATCAAATATTCTTTGTAATATAGTTGTCCATTTCCACTAAATCTGTTTGCGTCAATACCATTCATTATATCTCTTCGCCGATTGAAATTCTTCTGTGCTTGCGAGTGAAGCTCATTTACTATCGCTATCTTTCCATTGTTGGATTTTACTATTATTTTCATTACATTATAAATATCTACAAGTCTTTTATTCAAATCAACATTTTTTTTATAATCACAATTTCATTGAGGTTTATTTGCGTACATAAATATGTATGACGGGGGTGCCACGTTTCTGATTTTTTATTTTGGATGAAAAGTTTTCGAAAAATTTCACTTTAATGTTCCGGTAGTATATAAAACTCTGGAAAGTGATATTATTTTATTCTAGGTTTGTTGAGTAGAACAAGAATTATTTCTGAAATTTGCCAGACACCACCAAAATCTTGAGTTACTTCGTACCTTTGTACACTATGACTATAACCCAGTTGGTTATCAACCGATTTTTACTTTCACATCGAATTTGAAAAGAAGAAACCAGGAGATTTCGACCCATATATAGCTTGTTTAATAGAACTTAAGAAAAAATGCTTAAAAAATACAAATTCATTGCTTTATTAATGTACTTCAAATATTTCATTTTTATTAATTATTAATACAACATAATAGTAATATTAATTTATTTAATGCTAATTTAATTTAATATTATTTCGCCTTATATATTAATTCCTACTAAATAGATATTTTGTTAAGTTTCCTATTGTCAGTTCACGAACAAGCTGGTTTGTTTTAGTTATTCAGCACACACAACAGAGGATCTGAGGTGGTTAGATAGCCGTAGTAGCAACGTGCAGGCAAAAGTTACCCTTCAAATATGTATATATTTCGTTAAAGGCTTTTGAAGGAAAAAAAGTTGTGTTGGTTCAAACTCAGACATTTGTTCAAAAATCATATTTTTTAAATATTTATTACAAACAAACTATATAGTTTGTTTGTCATGATAAAGCTAAGAAACCACAATTTCTATTAAAAAAGATCTGTGTGCAAAAATCTCTTAAAATGTGTGAGAAACAGTTCGACAAAGTCAAAAAAAGAAAAACGTGAAAATCTGTAATAAAAACATTTCTTCGCATTATGAACAAATACGTAAAAATGTTTTAAAAACATAAACACAAAAAAATAAAAATTTTAATTTTCTTTAAAATCGAAAAATACGAAAAATAGTCAACTTTGGGCTAATTTCTAAAATATATCCGATTTCCCAATTTTTAATGTTAATATCTCAAAATGATCCTTGGGTCCTTGTCTAATTTTGGGTTTTTTACAGAACAAAAATGTCTACTAGAACAAAAGTTATTGAATTTTGACCGATGATTTTGATTCTGAACCACTGTGTGCCAGTCTAAAGACTATGGCAGACACTGAAATAAAATTTGTTTCATGTGTTTATTTTCAACTCCAGTTTAAGACTGAATTGATTTTGCTGGGGACTTAATGCTATTGGTGATTGTTTATAATTTGTATGAAAAATGATACATTTGATTTTATACGAGACTTTTGGTTTAATGTTTACATTATTTTATGCTGATGTATGTTCCCCTCCCTAATGTAAAGTATAAAATTAGTTTGTTGAAATTATTTAGCAATATCATTTGTCGCACAATCTTGATTTTGGTTATTTCTAATGGTGAATATAATAGTGTTAAGTCAATTTCTGGTTTTAAGTAGTTTTCACTTAAGATACTGTTTCCAATTCTAATGTTGCATTGTGTTATTCTTATGATTTTATTTCCATTAATTTTTAATTTGCTATTTTATTTTTGGCAATTTTGTGTAATAGTGGTTTCAGATAGGTTCCAAGTTAAATTTACATTAGGTTCGATATATTTAATCATTTCTTTTGAATTTGTGGGGATAAAATTACAAATCGGTTTTTTTTTCTTAATTATATTTGTATACAATCATTGTGTACTTCTTCAGAATAGATTTTATTTTCATCTTCGAAATATGGCCTTGTGTCAGTATACTCCAATTGACAACCGTTATGATCAGGATAGGGAATGATTTTAACTGATTTTTTTATTTTATGAGCAATAGGTATGTGTGATATAATAAGTATATGGTTGTTTTGATGGTTAATCCATGTAGATGTTTTGATTAGTAATATGTTTTGATTGTTAAAATTTTCTAGTTTATCATAATTTAATAGTTTTGGGTTAAAAAGTCCGAGTCGGGAAATATATTTGTATATCTTCTATAAATTCAGTGAATTACATGAGTTCGTATGTGATTGTGTCATACTGTTCGAGGCTATCAAATCTGTCACTTACTAATTGTATTACATCATTTAACTCATGGACTTTAATTGAATTTTGAGCAGCTGTTTCTAGATTATTTTGAATTTCCACTCGATAATTATCCTCTAGTATTCCAAAAAGATATTTGAATGCGGATCCTACTACATTTAGTAATCCTCGTTTCTGCCTGTTTTGCTGATGCATTGTGATACATTCAACATTCAATTGCCTCAGCAGTTTAGTGTATAGAAACGTATTCCTGGATGAGTTTATACTATTCAGTATTTTATTACCGAATGTGTTTGTTATTGTGTCAATTTCCGTTAAATTGATCCTTAAGCAATGATGTTCATATGTTGTCGACAATTGAATTGATTTACTTGAGAAAATCAGGTAACCATGATCGCTGTCGATGTTATTGATTTGAATTTGTTGAGTGTGAGTTGGGGTGATTAGTAGAAGCAGTGTGATGATGGTTCTCCAGAGACCTGTAGAATTGGAATGTCCTTAATTTTCTTTTTTCTCTTGAACTGTGTTTTATAACAGTGTGTATCCCTATTTCTATTAGTAATTTTGTAATGGTCGGGGTCAATTTCTACCACATTTTTATTTGTTTAAATGGATTTTCTAATTATCTTTCTGTGGCGGTCACTTCCTTTATTTGGTGTCAATTTCGTATTCCTGTCTATCATAATTTATTACATTGATCCTTTTTTCTTTGATTTGCTGAGTATCTAGGGTCGGTTGTCCAGTAGTGTCATGTTTGACTTTATGGTTGTAAATGTACAATATTGATTCTATCTTGCACAACATAGCTTCATTGTCGTCTGAATTTCTGATAATGCAAATTTTCTCATTTATGGTTTTGTGCAATCCTTTAACGTCTGCTATACCTGTTTTTGATGTGTTGAGTTCTATCTTAACATCTTCGCTTTCGAGCCATCTCTTAAGTGCGAGACTGGAGAATGCGCCGTCTCTGTCAGCCTTCAATAATCTGGGTTTCCCCAAAACATTACAAATTCTCATGAGAGCATTTTTACATTCTATCCAGTCTTTTGTGATTATTCTTTCGAGGGTAGCGAATTTTGAGTATATGTTTATGCAACTCAAATAATGGTAATAATGATATTGTACGGTTTAGGTAAGGAAATAAGGGATGGTAGTTGTCCACATTTAGAGAGAGTGTGCGGTCCAAATTCTGTATGACGTCCTCGTAATTCTGTAGGTCTATTATGTGTACCAGTTTGAATACGCCAAACTAGATCTTCGCTGGTCCTATGTCGATTGCAACCAACTTGACATTGGAGTAATCCAATATCTGCATCTCACTCAACCAAGCCCCTAAGGTTGCAAGACTCCTGGAAATTTGCAAAAACATAATTAGTTCCTTATATGTTTCTTATGGACCACCTGAATGTACTGAATGGTTGTATTCATTCACTGCCCTGTCTAAAAGTTCCTACATGTTTCTTCCCCTTTTAAGCACCTAAGAATCTCCGACAGCGTCGAGTGAAATCTTTCCACTTGTCCATTTGCCTCGCTACGGTATGGTGGTGTTGTGAAGACCTCGTTGTTAAGCTTATCCTTCATCATGAACAGGATTGAGGCAGAGTTAAGTGATTTTTCGTTGTCCATTATAACGGTTTTTGGCACTCCGTAAAAAAATATTAGGTCCCTCAGTGGTCTGCGAATATCCTCGACAGACTTTCCAGTCAGGATTCTGACTTGAGCATATTTAGAAAATTTGTCTAAAGATGTCAACACCAACTTCTTGTCCGTAGAAAACAAGTCTATATGAATGACAGGATAATTAGGAATTGGTGTTTCATTTAATCTAGGTTCGTTCGGGTGTCTATCATATTTGCTTTTTTGCAAATCGAACATAATTTAACAATTCTTTTGATTTTAGCTAGCATACTCGGAAAATAATATTTGTCCAAAATCTGTATCTTATTTTCCGTGGCATTCCTGTGTGCGCGTTGGTGAGTGTCAATAATTAAATTTTCTTGATTGGTTTCCGAGACAATATCCCTCACGAATTTCTCAGTGAAACGTGCCTTATTATTTCTAAAGTGGTCGGGATAGATTTCTTGTATTTTCCCCATTACGGGTTCGGGGGTTTTTATACAATTAATTACGGAAGCATTCAAGTATCTTTTAAGGTTGGATATCAATTTTTCAGAGTCATATTCTTTTTCAGCCACTGTATGTCGATGGTACCCAGGAAAAATTATCTGAAACTGATACGAAGGAATATCATCTATGTTCAGGAAAATCTGGTTCTTAAAAACATTTATCGGAATTTCGGCACTGGGAATAAGATGATCGGCTGAGCTTTCATTACTATGAACAGTCCCCGTTAAAGAATTCACGTTTGTGACAGGAGGCCTAGAAAGAGCATCCGTTAGTCCTTCCCGGTTTGTATCTCATTTCGTAATTGTATTCCTCGAGTATCGCTTTCCACCTCTTCATCTTGGTGTTGTTGTTCTTGTTACTAAGCGCATAAGTTAAGGGCTGGTGGTCTGTATAAATCACTACTTTTGCTGTTCCATATAAGTAATTTCTAAGATTATACAGAGTCCAAACGATGGCCAGCATCTCACGTTCGTTGGTGGCATAATTCTCCTCTTCCTTTGACAGAGTTCTTGAAATAAAAGCTATGGGTCGATCATCCTGACTAAGAACCGCTCCTATGGCAACATTGGAGGCATCGGTGGTTAAATGAAATTCCTTATCGAATTTTGGGTAGGCAAGAATAACTTCGCTAGAGACAAGAGCATTTTTCAACAATTCTATTGCCCTTTCCTGATCCTTGTTCACTTGTATTTTAATTTTACTAGATTTATTTCTTGGTATACTTCCGTTGGGTCCTCTTCGCATGTGGGTCAGAGCTTTTGCCATATCGGCAAATCCCTTTATAAATCATCTGTAATAATTAAATACGCCAAGCTGAGATCGCAGCTCCTTCAAATTAGTTAGCGGGAATTCCACTATAGCTTCCACTTTTTTTGGGTTGGTTCTGAGACCCTTATCCGAAATTACAAAACTAAGGAACTCTACCTCTTTTTTCAAGAACTCACATTTATCGAGCTGCACTTTCATATTAGCTGCGTTTAATGTCTTAAAAATTTCATCCAGGTGCCTGAAATGTGATTCCTCATCTTTACTAAATATAATTATATAGTCTATGTAGACGTAGCAGGTTTTTCCAGTGAAATCTCGAAGAATGTCATCAAGTGTCCGTTGGAATATGGAAGGGGCGTTCTTTAACCGAAAGGGAGTCTCGTGAACTCATATTTGCCGTTTGCTCTGAGCGGAATTTGATGGAAGCCGCTTTTCAAGTCGATGACGGTGAAATATTCATTACCACCAAGATGTGCCAGAACCTCTGTTATTTCGGGAATGGGATATCTATCCGCAATGGTGATTGTGTTAAGCTTGCTAAAGTCGATTACAACGCGGTATTTCTTCTTGCCTAAGGAGTCTTCTTTCTTGGGAACGACCCATAAGGGTGAGTTGTATGGCGAACGGGATGGTCTTATAATACCATCCTTCAAAAGTTTTCCTATCTCTTCGTCCACAACACCCCTGAGTGCCATTGGGTATGGATAGTTCCTGGTGTAGGTAGGAGTATCGGTAGTCGTTCGGATTTCGCCCATTACCCTCGTTGTATAAGTCAGTCTCTCGTCCGGATCCGGAGGTTGATGCTTGTCGTTCCGTGAGATGACCCACCCGGATTTCTATATTATTGACGTCCTGAGACCGATATTGGTGTATCGGTATCTGTTCGCCTCCTTTTATTGTAAAGTGATTATCTGAAGTGTAAATTATGGCCGAATGTTCCTTTAAACTATCATTCCCTAAAATCCCATCAAATGTCCTCAGTCCTGGTAGAAGATAAAATTGTATAGGCTTATCTCTGCAGCCGAAAACATCTAATAGGGTGTGGTGTGTGACCTGTACATTTCCCGAAATGGATTTGGAGAAGAAAATATCTTGGTTCCGTATGGGATTTTCGACTAGATTTGGTTTTATATAATTTTTTTTACTCCCTATATCTAACAAAATTTTGAGAATTTTACCGTTCCCCGCTGTGAAATTAAAGTATGGCAACGAGGAACTATTTAACCAAAAAAATTAAGATCCGCATTTAGATCCTCCTGAGAATATTCCCCCAACAGGGTGTCGTTTTTAATCACTCCCGGATCAAGTTCCTCTGAATATTCCTTCACTCCTTCTTCGGTAATGGCGTTGGCATATTTCCCCATCTCGTCGCTTCCTCCGACTGCTCCTTCATATTGCCCAGAGTCCACATAATCTTGCTCCGGCCAATTTTGCTCATACACCGGGGTGTCCGTAGTATTCAAATGGAAATTGCGTTGGATTTTATTGGTTGGACCTTGGAACGATTCCGCCGGCCTCTTAAAAGTCGGATTGATTGGAGTCCTGTTCATATAATTAGCCTGTCTCGACTGAAGCGATCGATCAAAATCCATCGGTTCCTGTCTCGGATGAGTTGGTCTATTAAAGTTCGGGTATCCGTACTGATTCGGATTAACATGTGGACCAGTAATCGCCTGTTGCTGGAAACCCTGATAGTATGCCGGTCTCGGAATTTGCCGTGGGGGCAAAGGCGGCCTCATTGGGCCTCCGATATGGACCAATTCTGGATAAAAATTCGCCCTCACACTTGTCGAGGGGCCAGGCATGCCATAGTCCCCTAATGAATGTGTCCAAAGCCTTGTCCCGATATGCGTTAGTCATAGCGGTAAGACTTTTATCGTCCAATTCCAGGCAAGCCACCTTGTCCAAAATTAATGACAGATGCTGATAGACAGCCTGGTAGTATTCTGTTATAGTCCTATGCCCCTGGGTCATCACCGACATTTGGTACTCGAGGGTGCCGATGTCCCTTTTATCAGAATAATGCATCATAAGGCATTTCCTGATTTTCGGCCAACTCAAAGGAGTCCTGTAATAGTCTAATGCCGTATCGGCCTACCCCACAATCTTGGTCCTTATTGTATGCAAAATGGCATAGTATCTACTCGTCCCTTTTATTCCGTCAAAAAGTTCCAGGACTCTTTCTACAGATTTCCTCCAAGACCCAAATTCCCCCGGTCTTCCCCGATTTGACAACGTCAGGAATTTTATCCAGTTCGTCAATCTTCACTGTTCCTATAGGCTGGTCTCCGCCCTCATCTAATGGCTCCTGTTTAAAATACCCATAGACAATCTGCCTAATCTCATCCCTTTGCGCCGTAGTAAACCTACTAAGGCCCCCAATGGGGCCGATGTCAGGTTCAGTGTGGCGCTAAGTCTGTCCGTGATCTCGTCTACAGAATTTGGCATTTTTAAGGGATTTTCTTTTATTTTTTCAAGAAAAATGGATTTATTTAATTTTATCTCTCCGGAAAACAATCTTTCAAATGTTACTCACCAGAACAGGATAAGCTTCATATTTCCTTTCGTATTTCAATATTAAAAAAAAAATCTTTATTTGATTAACTTTTTATAATTTCTACAATTTTCAATATTTTGCTTTTCTTATTTTCCACAATAATTCTTCCTAATTTTATAATTCTTATTCATCCATTAATTTTTCAATATTTTTATTTTGTTTTTCTTATTTTCCACAATAATTCTTTCTTATTTTTCTTTATGATTTTTTTAATTCTACACAAATTTTGATTTTTTATTTTCCACAATAATATTTCTTAATTTTTAGAATTCTTATTCATCTATTAATTTTTCAATATTTTTATTTTTTATTTTATTTCTGATTTTTATTTCAATTATTCACTAAACATATTCTACATCGCGGCAGTTTATTCTTCTCGGAGAACCTCCCGTTTGCTGTTTGCTACTTAGGCGCGTCGTTTCCGCGATCTATAAATTGTTTTTGGATTGCTGACGTTTTAAGTCAGTCTTACGATCCTTTGTTCACTTGATTGCTGACGTTTTAAGTCAGTCTTTTGTTCACTTCGCTTTTGTTGTTTTTTTTCTTTTACGACGTGGACCCGTGTCCTGTAATTAAAAGGACATGCGAAGGGGTCCCTGCTCGGGCGCCAGTTAAGATAATTAATATTAAAAATCCTTTTTTAAAAAAGGTTTCGGTGTTGTCTTCCGACAACACGTCTTTTCTTTATTGAATCAAAAATCAGACACGACTTAATTTTACAATAAACTAATCTAAATGAGCGTCAACGGGCAGCGGACTGAGTTGGCACTTTCCTGTGGGAATAAACGTTGCGCGTGTTGACATCCGATACCACGTAAACAGATTGGAATGCCTGGTACTGTGTGATCTGCAAAACCGTCTTTTCTGGAAATTACATTTCCGTTACAATCTTATTGGATTCTATTTTATGTCTTCTCGCCATGTACTCCAGATGTGAGTATTGCATGTATCCATTACAAAGCAAAACTTTTTCGCAGTGACTTGTAAGTTAATGTTTTACAATACTTTTAGTGGAATACTAAACAATGGTTTTTAAATTGAATATCTTGAATGATAGTTAACCAATATATAGTGCTATAATCCAGTTTTCTGCAACTGCAATAACAAGGACTGGGTTCTCTTCCTTTATTAATTTATATGGACCAACAACTTCCCCTTTAACATCGTGCAAACCAAACACATTACAGCTGATGTTTCGGTTATTTGCTTCAAAGATTTTTATTGGTCGACTATGGCAAATTTAACCCTTTAATGTTCTATATGATATTTCGTAATCTTCGTACTATAGGTTAAATAGCAATCTGCGTTCATACCTTGTTTGTCTAACGCTGTTATTATAGACCATTTGATTCGTTTATGTCCACCCAGAATCCCTTTCTTGGAAATCTGACATTTTATTATTTACGTCATTCAACGGTTTTTATTCCATCTCCTGCACGTACTGCTCTCGTCAGCAGAACCATTTCGCCTCTCTGTATAATAGCAATCAATTCTGCTTCATATTCGGTTTCATAGATTTTTTATATACTATACTTTATCATATTTCTAGCAGTCGAATAATAAAAAATCAGTTAAGAGAAGTGTATCTTTTTCACTGCGACTCCCATATGTTATAATTATATTTTTTGAAACTACTCTTAATAGAAGTGCTTCTTCTTCAACATCTCTAGCGATAGAAGGGTCATTCACTTTTCTAGCAGCTGATGATGTTGATGGGAGTTTTTTTTTGAAGTTTTTCTCTAATCAGGCTTGCCAGATGAATTTTTTCCTTGTCCCCAAAGTAGAACTCCCAATGGTTCCCAAATACACAAAAGTTTTTTATTTCAGAGAATTCAACACAAAGAATCACAAAATTATGAAAGATTTATTGGATTCGTCAACAATCGGGGACAATCGTGAAAAAGCACCTTATTTATTGAGGGACCTACCACTTTCCAATTGCAGGACATTTATTTCTGTTTCGTAATCTACTGTTGCAATTGATGTATGATTGGCTGTGAACTCTGCAATCTGCGTATCCAATATTTCCAAATAGTTAAAAATGGGAACAACACCTGCATAATAATGTAAGATTAAAAAATATTTCGTGTAAAAATTAAAAACTTCAGCGATTATACTGCAATTATGATTCGTATGCATTATTGGTATAAATCGTCAGCTGAAATGTAAAAGGCCCTCTCTAACATTTTCATTATTTTACAAGAGAATTAAAAAACTCTCTAAAGTGGTTAATATTTAAGTTTAGTTTAGTAATTCTGAGAATAAATGTTTTTTCCTTATTTCTGTTATGTTAGTTGCGCCCTTTTTACATCGATTTTTCTGAAACAAAACGCCCTTACTACAAACGTAGCCATACCATCGCTTTGTTCTTTACATAACCCCCATAAAAATGTCCCTCTTGAAATTAATTGTTATTCTAAAATCGACATATATCGACTAATTTTATTATGAAATTAAAAAGTCGCTTCCATTTTGTTTACATTTTTCATACCCATTGGGTGACCTTTTTCAGTGTGATCATTGATTACACTGTGCAACATTTTTGAAGTCATTTCAAAATAACCATATACGGACACCGCTACATGATAAAAGACCAAAAAAAAAAGACCCGTGTTTTTTTTTCCCCCAAAGTCATGCACTTTTTTTTTATGGGCCCCCAGAGATTTGAGGCCTCGGTGTAATTTTTGGAAAAAAGTGATCATATTCTCAGGCTCATATCTTGCAAACCGTTCGGAATTTTGATTTACTCTCTGAGGCAAAGTTCTAGCTCTTGTCATAAAGAACAAAAATTGTGAACATATAAATTATAATTTCACTAGTCCGGAGACTTAAAAAAATATAAACTTTATTTGTTGATAATGAGAATACAACTGAATTTTGTTTTACATTATTTTCTTATTGATACTTTACAATTTTGATTTATGCTAACTTAAGCTATTTCAAAGTATTGACTTAAGTAATTCCACGGAATTGAGTCGTCAGCGTCTGCAGTCAGTTACTTTCGGTTAAATTGGGTTACGTGTGTCAATGCTCTGTATTTTCAAGCGTTGCACATTTGTGGGGTGAATGTTTTAATGTCTTTGTCATTAACACCTCCCCTCTTAATTCCGAGCGTCCTCGATCGGTTAAAAATATGGTATGTGAGAAATGCGTGTTATTCCTTGTGGTTCTGTCTGCTGGTTTTCTGATAATTCTGGCATGGAGATATGTGTATGATTACATGGATTGATAGTGGGTGGGTTGATAACCAATTCCCTTTTTCTTCTGCAGATTCCAGATTTTACAAGTAAAATAATGGATAGTAGGAGTGCCAGTGAGGAGAGTCCAGAGTTTGTGGTTAGGCTCCATACATGTTTGTTTCCCAACAGGCTTATAGCTTGGGTGTTATTGTTTTGAAGTTCTTTAATTATTTCTAAAGATACCGTTTCTTCCACATTAAACGTAGTGTGTTTTGGTTGTAATATAGCTGGTAGAGGTTGAATATTTGTTACTTCGAAAAATTCGTATGATTTATCAAATATTTTAACCGTTGCGTTATGAAATTGTAGGACATATGTACCGGTAAGATTTTGAGGCTCTCCATTTATGTTGACTGTTCCCCTGAACTGATTTAGCAGAATTGTACCAGGAGATATTTCTTCAACTGCTGGAATATGGCGATTATCAATTACACTGCAGTTTGATGTCCTGCTGTTTATTAGGTTATTTAAACAAGTATTAGTTTCTATTTCTTGTAAATTTGTCTTCTTACATATAGTAATATTATTATAATTTTTGCATTGTTTTCTTATACCATATATTGTTTTGTTACATGTTAATACATTTTCGAATGCTAGTTTGTTTACAAATTTATCGATTTTTACAGGTTTTATTAAGAGTTTGTTACAAAATGAGTCATTTGTTATTGGTATACTTATGATGTAAACAAGTGAGTTGGTATTTGACGCGATTTTTATCTCTGCAAATTCAAACGTTTGTTCAATATTAACAAATGGTATAGAATCTTTAACTATAATATTTTTTACAATATCTATTTCTTCTGGAGACAGTATAAATGAGTTTACGACTCCTAATTTTGCCCAATGAATGGCATACTGAATATTAATTATTTCTTGTTTAAGTATATCGATTTTGAATTTTAATTTTGCTATTAGCTTTTCTCTAGCAACATCGTTATAATTTATAGTTCTAATTATCTCATTTGTTGTTCTCGTTAACTCGTTGATTTTTTCTAACGAAAGTTTATTGATGACGACCTGTTTATTGTTATTGACCAATATTTGATTGGTTTTTTGCGTTACTATCTCAAAATCATCATGGTCAGGATTCCCTGCGATCCATTTCCATGCTGATCCTATGAAGTTTAAGGATCTTTTCATCCTTGGTTTTAACCTATCCAAGTATCCTTGTATCTGTGTCATTTCGTGGCTGAGGAAGGGATGAAGGAAGTGGTAGTCACTAATATTTTGAGATAATGTTTTCTGCATGGTGTCAATTAGGTCTTGATATTTGTCAATTTCTATGACGTGGATGATTTTGAACGTTCCAGTCTCGAGTTTTGCCGGTCCAGAATCAAGGGTTACAATTTGAGAGTTCGAGTAGTCGAGAATTTTAATCTCCGCCATTGTCATGGTAGAAAGTAATCTGAAATATATTTAATTAATTTCTAATATTGTTTTTGTGTATGATTCTTCCGGATTCTGTAATGATAGTTGTGTTTTTATTTTCCTTAACTATTTCTGGTCTGTAAGTTTTGCTAAGTTTCGTCCCTAGTCTTTTGTTTTCTTTCACAAAAATCTCCTGTCCTTGCTCATAAGTTTTAGGTTGGGATCTAGATTTATTATGATAGTCAATATCACCTAATTGTTTTTCTTTAAGTTTTTGAGATATTTCGGTTCTTTCCTTCTCCAGGTCCTGGGGGTCTGTACTAACTTTCTTCCCGAAAAATGCTTCGACTGGTTTTCTCCGAATAGTCGAATGTATCGAATTGTTATACTCATAGATTGATCTATGTAGAAGTTCTGAAAACGATTTGTGAACGTTGTCTGACTTCAGACAACGCATTATCTCTGACAGAGTCGAATGAAAACGTTCGATTTGTCCGTTCACGGTGCTGCTGTAAGGAGGAATCTTGAAAACTTTCACATTGTACTGATTTTCTAGCATGAAAATTATAAATTTGGAACTAAATGACTTTTCATTATCGATTACTATTATTTCCGGCATTCCGAAAGAGATGATGATTTCTCTTATTGGTTCCTTAACATCCTCTACTGCTCTGGATTTAAGAATTTTCGCCTGAGCGTATTTCGAAAATTTGTCTATGGCCGTTAATATTGGCTTCTTCTCCGTAATGTATAGATCTATATGGACAATCTGCCCAGGAAATTGTGGTATTGGTGTTTCCTGTATAGCGACTTTATTCGGGTGCCTTTCATATTTGTTTTCTTTGCATACCTTACACTGCTTTGTAATCTTTTTAATTTTCGCATGCATTCTGGGAAAATAAAATTTCGTCAAAATTTGCGCCTTATTTTCCGTACTGTTCCGATGAGCCCTATCATGTTCTTTTATTATCTCTGCTTCCTGCTCTTCATCATTCTTCAGATCGACAACCATGAATCTAGTGTATTTTGCCTTGTACTGGGAAAAGTTATCGCGAAACACTTCCTGTATTTTCCCGAAAATTTCATAAGTGGTCTTTAAACAGTTTACAACAGATGGATTCAGACATTTTTTCAAGATGTCGGTGAGAGTCACTTCCGTAATATTAGGTTCATTTATTATGTGTCTATGATAAGTAGGAAAAACTATCTCGAATTTATAAGACGGTTGGTCCTCTTCTGATGATATAAGAATCTGATTTTTAAATACGTTTATTGGAGCATCAGTGTACTGTATTAGATTTTGAGATGAACTATCGTCACTATGTTGGGTGGAAGTCATGGAATTTATTTGATTTGTGTTCTTGGGTGGTCTAGATAAAGCGTCCGCAACTATATTAGTATTGCCTGGTTTGTATCTCAGTTCGTAATTAAAATCTTCAAGGAATGCTTTCCACCTCTTGAGTTTGAAGTTTGCATTCTTGTTATTTAAGGCGTATGTCAATGGAAGATGGTCCGTATAGATCTTAATCTTTGCGGAACCATATAAGTAATTTCTGAGAGCTTTAAGAGCCCAAATAATCGCGAGCATCTCTTTTTCATTCGTTGCGTAATGCTCTTCAGCCTTACTGAATGTTTTTGATAAGAACACAATTGGTTTATTGTCCTGGGACAGTACTGCTCCCATGGCGTAGTTAGAGGCGTCAGTTGTCAATTCAAATTCTTTATTAAAGTCCGGGTACGCTAGTATTACGTCCTCCGAAGAGAGTGTTATTTTCAGTTTGTTGAATGCATCTATTCCATCCTGGTCAAGTTGTATAGCCATTTTGCTAGAGGTATGTTTAGACGCACGTCCTGCCTCCCCTCTTAGAAGTGCCGTCAGGGGTTTAGCTATTTTAGCATAATCCCTGATGAAACGTCTGTAAAAATTAGAAAGACCCAGGAACGATCTTAGGTCTTTTAGCGTTTTTGGAAGAGGAAAGTTCATTATTGCTTCGACCCTCTTGGGATTGGTCTTTATACCCGCATCTGAGACGATGAATCCTAAAAATTCGACTTCCTGCCTAAGGAATTCGCATTTGTCCAATTGGACCTTCATATTTGCGTTTTCCAATGTTCCGAATATAGTCGACAGGTTCTCAAGATGTGAATCTTCATCTTCAGCAAATACGATTATATCGTCCATATAGACGAAACAAATTTTTCCGATATGGTCTCTGAGAATATCGTCCAGAGTCCGTTGAAAGATGGACGGCGCATTCCTTAGCCCAAAGGGAAGTCTGGTAAATTCGTATTTACCATTGTTAACAGAAAATGCGGTTTTCTGTCTGTCACTTTCCTTAAGTGGTATTTGATGAAATCCACTTTTCAAGTCCAAGACTGAGAACAATTTGTTTTTCCCCAATTGAGGAAGAATATCATTTATCTCTGGAATTGGATATCTATCTGGGATAGTTTCTGCGTTCAGCTTACGATAATCTATAACCATTCTAAATTTTCTCTGACCAGATGCGTCCAATTTTTTCGGTACAATCCAGATGGGTGAATTGTACGGGGATCGTGAAGGTCGAATAATTCCCTGATCTAATAACTCCTGTATTTGTTTTTCCACTTCCCCTTTCAAATGCATGGGGTATGGATAATACCTGGAATATACCGGTTCATCATTAGTGGTCTGAATATCTGCAACTACTGCTGATGTGTATGTAAGTTTCTCGTTCGGCTCATTAAATAAGGATTTGTGATTCTCAATTGTAAGATCTAATTTATGCTTTCTTTCGTCATTCAAATGTTCTGTCCTAATGTCGATAGTATTCACAGACCTGGATATTTTCTGTTGTATTTTGACTTTCATTTCTTTATTTATCAGCATGTAATCTTTTGCTGCGTAGATAACTGCTGATAATTCCTTTAGACTGTCATTTCCCAGTATTCCGTCAAAGGATTTAAGTGTTGGTAATAAAAAAAATTTGAGCGGGTCGTTGTTTTTGTTGAAAAGATTAATGAAGGTGTGCTGTGTTATGGCAGTCTTTCCGCCCACTGAGTTCGCGAAGAAGGCATTTTCGTTTTTTAACGGATTTCTAACAAGGCTGGGTCGGATATAATTTTTGTTTGATCCGGTGTCAATTAAAATTTCTAGAATCTGTTCGGTATTCGTCCTACACTTAAAGAAAGGTAGCGACGAGTTAGTTAATCTAAAAAATGAATGTCAACGAATTCTTGTGTTTCTGTCTGGTCTCCCTCATCAAGAACATCGTATTGGTCCGTAATATAATCATCAAAAGGCGGCAGTTGCTGCTCATTTTCGTAATTTTCTAAATCCGACCTGTACTCTTCAGCATTTGGACCAAAGTTTTCCTCTGTGTTCAAATGAAAATTTCTTTGTATCTTATCGGGCTTTCTCAATTGATCAGACTGATCTGTAGGTCTTTTGCCGATGTAGTTATTATTCGGAGCTGGCCGATTCATATAATTTACAGCTCGTGATCGCATGGATGGATCTATCTCCATTGGTTCAGGTCTAGGTTGGGGTTTCGGTGCATTTGGTCTAGGTGGTTGGAAATTCTGATTTGGATACGATTGTTGATAAGCCAATCGGTCAGTATTATTACGAGGATACACAGGTGTGGTTGCATTATATTGTTGAAAATTAGGGGAAGGTTGCGGCATGAATGCCAACTGTGGGTGAAACGATGTTTGGTTTTGGTATTGAGCTTTTGGGTATAATGGTGGAGTTGGTCGAGAGTTCTGTTTGTTATTTCTACCTATATTGTTATGGGAGTTTGCAAATTGAGCCCTTGCAAATTGGTTTTCCATTTTCAGACATAATTGAAGTGCCTGTGGAAGGTCTGTCGGTTCTTTCATGCCGAGATGTATTGACATCTGACCTTTTAAGCCTCTTATAAATATATCGAGAGCCTTGTCTCTGTAAGTTTGCGCGAGAATATCGAGTGATTCTCTATTTATGTCTAAGCATGACAGTTTATTCATTATAAGTGACAGATGGGCATATACTTCTTGGTAAAAGTCCTGGATTTTATTGTTTCCCTGAACCAGTGTTGTCATCTGATATTCTAATGTGGTCAGGTCACGCTTATCCGCGTAATGGAGGGTCAAACATTTCGAAATACAATCCCAGTTGAGGGGTGTATTGTACGATTCTAAAGCCGCGTCGGCGTTACCGACAATCTTATTCCTTATTGTATTCAGAATTGCAAAGTACTTTGGCGTGCCTTTGCATGAGTCGTACAATTTGAGAATTCTATCTACGCTCTTCTTCCACGAACTATATTCCGATGCATTTCCTGCAAATTCGCGTAAGCTTTTTACGACATCGGGAACCTTATCTAAGTCCGTTAGGTTATTCCTAAATCTATCCTCAATAATTTGGTCGACACCAGCTATGTCAGCGCTTGGTCGCATGTGCTGCCTAATGGCGATTTGACACTGTTGTGCGCAAATTCTCGCAATCGTCTCTTCCGTAATTGCAGTATGTCTGTCATCATTGTTTTGTCCATTATTATTGTCAGGATTAGGGATGTTGAGGATAGGAGGTCTAATGAGGTTGTTTGGATTAGCCATTTTCAATACTATTTAGGTGTTCGTTAATTTTTCTTACAGATTCTCAATTTATTTATGTTATTTTCCACTGTTATTTATATTTTTTCCACTTATTTTCTAGATATTATTTTTGTTTTTAGGAATTCTAATAATTTTCTTTTTCACTTGCAACTAGATGTGTGCTTAATGTAAATTCCCGTAGGAATCGCAATTTTTCCTTAAATAATTCTCACTTTTGTGGTACACTTTCGTTTTACTTATTTACTACTTAGTTTAACTTACAGAACTACAGCTGCTAACATGACGATTTGAAACTCCGACCTGGTCCTTTTCCGTATTTCGTGTACTAGGGTGTCAGCAAGTTTACACTTATCCTCGCCTGATAACCTGTTGATTACACAGCTAGCAGTGGTGATATCCTGTGGGATGTTGGGTGTTGATGTCCTCTCGGGTG
This sequence comes from Polietes domitor, assembly GCA_947397865.1. Taxonomy (NCBI): domain Eukaryota; kingdom Metazoa; phylum Arthropoda; class Insecta; order Diptera; family Muscidae; genus Polietes; species Polietes domitor. The sequence goes on along the minus strand of OX377620.1, from coordinate 159,190,687 downwards.
TTGGGAACTGATATCCTATGGGATATTTGCTGTTGATATCCTATGGGATATTTTTAATGTTGGGCGCCAATTATAATTTCACTAGTCCGGAGACTTAAAAAAATATAAACTTTATTTGTTGATAATGAGAATACAACTGAATTTTCTTTTACATTATTTTCTTATTGATACTTTACAATTTTGATTTATGCTAACTTAAGCTATTTCAAAGTATTGACTTAAGTAATTCCACGGAATTGAGTCGTCAGCGTCTGCAGTCAGTTACTTTCGGTTAAATTGGGTTACGTGTGTCAATGCTCTGTATTTTCAAGCGTTGCACATTTGTGGGGTGAATGTTTTAATGTCTTTGTCATTAACATATAAAATTAAAAAAACTTCGTCTTTAAGGTCAAAATCGCAAATGTCGTCTAACAAATCCTATGTAGTGTGTTTAGGTATATAGGCGTATACGTACTGTTATTTAACGATAATATCACTCATACGTACTGTAGTCGAACTGGCCATTAACAGAAACAGTCCTGCAACATATATTTTTCCTACCTAAACGGTGTTAAGAATAATGCCTAGGAAGTTCATATGTTCTAGAAAGTTGTTTATTGAGATCTTTGGTACATTTTTGTAGTTGATTGTTTCCCTGAATTTTCAACGGTTTGCTACCTATGGACCTGAACAGGGGAAAAGAGGTTAAAAAAATTAAGTTTTTTGCGATTTTGACCTTGAAGATGAAGTTTTTTTGATTTTATATGTTCACAATTTTTGTTCTTTATGACAAGAGCTAGAACTTTGCCTCGGAGAGTAAATCAAAATTCCGAACGGTTTGCAAGATATGAGCCTGAGAATATGATCACTTTTTTCCAAAAATTACACCGAGGACTCAAATCTCTGGGGGCCCATAAAAAAAAGTGCATGACTTTGGGGGAGAAAAAAAACACGGGTCTTTTTTTTTTGGTCTTTTATCATGTAGCGGTGTCCGTATATGGTTATTTTTTTTCGTGTTGCACTGTGTTATGTATGTTTATTTATACAATATGATTCTTGTGGAATTCTCATTGTTGTGTGGGATCATTGATTTTGCTTATGTCGCAGTTTTAACGGTTTCCTCCAGAGTTGACAATTATGTTTAATACATTAGGGTAATATATGTTTGGTGGATCTATAACTTATGTTTTATGTACGTTAGGGAATATAATATAATCGGGTGCATCTGTAACTCCCCCAGCGTTTGCTAATGCTTCCGTCCTCGGAACTGTTTCTATTCTGTTTGATATCATTTGTTCGTATATTTTATCATTATTACAATAAAAATGATAAGTACGTCACATTATATATTATTGTATAATAATATATTGTGATGAACAATTCTTGTGTTTGACTTTTCAATTAGTTCTCTATTTTCACTTTATAAAACTCAAATATAATTCTTCTTCAATATTATTTTTGGTTTAATTTTTTCCCAACTAACCGGGACTGTTATTTACAAATATATAATTATTTATACTAATTTAGTTTAGCTCCTTCAATAAAAATAACGTTTTCATTACAATACTGTATTTCTTTGTTTTAATGTTTTGAATACATTTATCATTTATAGTTATTAAATTCTTAACCTTATTTTCTGTTGGTGAAGGCTTATATATATTTTTCTTATTATCTAAAGGCATTAATAAGCCTTCATTCTTTTCATTTAACAGTGGCTCTAAGAAGTATTTTTCAAAAACTTCTGTACCAAAACGGTTAAAATTATATTATTTTCGAACGTTAGTGATAATTCTAATTTCCATAAACTAATATGCTGATGTTAGGAAGCCATTTTCTTTGTCAGTTAGTATATTTTTAGTTAAAAATCATAATCTGATTGTTAAAATTACGTCTTCTGTAGTGTCAATGAAATGTAATAACGAGTTTATGTCATTATGCATCTGAAAAATGTCGTAAAGAATATTTTATATTTGATTATTATTTTCTAATAAGTTTTACCTTCTGAGGTTTGCTGATTAGAAAATATAACATTATTAGGTTTTTGAAACATTTTCTTTTTCTTTGTTTGTGTTTGATTGATAATATATTTGATGAGAGTTTTCGTCCTTCAAATGATTATTATCAAGTTTGCTTCCTACAATTTTCCTAAATTTAAGATGATTTCCCGCCTCTAATTTCTTTAATATAATTTATTCCTTCTTCAATGGGAAGAATTTAACTTTGCAATTTTTTATCTCAGAATTTTCTCATATACATATATCGTTATATTCACATTGTCATTTACAAAATCAATATGTTTTGTATTTGTCGTACTATGAATGCTTTCGTTAAAGTAACCATTTTTAAATTTTATTTTGTATTCATTCAACTTAATATATGAATGAGCTTATTACTAGCTTAATGAGCTTACTTAATTCATCATGGTTAGCACCACTTACGTTCATGGCATCGGTCCTTAGCTTAAAGAACGATTCTTTAACTCCAAACTCCTCTGTAAGCTTTTCCAGTATTTGCTCCCACTTGTAAACAATTGCCGAGCACTGATTTTATGTCATCTGACTCTAAAGATAGAATGGTATTAACATCAGGGATGTATTTAGACAACGAAAATGATTTTAGCATGTCTGCTAAGTGATCAAGCATGCTTTACCGTAAAATGGCAATTTTGATATCCATAATTTTTGAGTCTTCTTCCACAGGAACAACTCCTATAATCTTTATAGTTTGCATTAATAAAAGTAAAGTTAATTATATTAAAAAATTATGTTTATGTTTATGTTTATGTTGAACGCTCTAATGCATGAATTGTTGTTTTGACCCCCATTTTTTATAAGGATAATTTCAATCTGCTGATCACGAATCGGAAGTTTTTTTTCATTTCATGCTTAGTTCACCTTCTACAGTTAAAAATGTTAATTTAATTTTTTATTCATTGTTTATTATGGAAGTTGTTAAAAAAATATTTGTTCTTGAATTGCATAAATTAATCAAAAACTCACACCAATGTTCTATTTGATCATATATAATATTGTTTTATTACATATACACATTTTTAGCCGTTGGTGGGGGTGCTGAAGAAGATGGACGACTTCGTTTGGCAGGTTGCACCGAGTTAATCAAACAAAGTGTTTCTGCCACATCTGTTCTAAAATCGGAAAGTGGACAATTTGCAATACCTTTATTATAGAGATTATATGCGTTTCCCATAGCTACGTCTAAAGTACGATAAAAATCGGATACTTTCTGATCTTCATTTTTATGTGGTATCGAGTCCGTCAACTAAATCCAAATTTGGGGGAAAACTAACTTATAATACCACTTAATCAGTAAGTGTTCCTATGTCAAATAATCCATGATCTGGATTCCAGTGTAATATGAAGGTTTTAAGCGATAATTGGTAGAACAGTTTTATTTAAAAGATTGATATGGTCCAATTTAGTTAGTTGAAATAAAACATGATCTGAAACATTTCATAAACATCCGATGTAAAATGTGGGTTCTAGAGCGGTAATAGTAAAAATTGGGCCCCACTTGTAAGGGCGCTACATTGAAAAGTGGACTCATATAGATCACGTTCGAGTTAGACCCGCCTTTAAGTGTGTTATATTTCAACTAGAAACAGTTAACGTGAAAGTGGACCACATGGGTCCATGTTTTGATATAGCCCCCATATAAATGTACTCCGATTTACACTATTATGCTCTAAAATGCGCATTTGGCATCGGATCTTGATTAGGGCTGCCAAACCCGAAACCGGTTAACCGGTATTAGGCACCGTCACCATCCACCGGTATTTGGAAAAACGATAATTTCCAGAAACCGGGGAAACCGTTTTTTCATGTTGGATAACCGGTTTTTTAAATACAAAATCATTTGAATGAAGTTAATTTGTCTATTGTCCCACGTAAACAGGTAAATCTAGCGACGTTTTGAGAGATACCCAGATATGTAGAAATCTGTAAAGCCTCATACTTCGGGGAAGTTGATTTTTTATTTTTCAATTTACCTTGTCCTTTAAATGAAGCATCATATATCAAGTCACTCTTTTGAAGTATACGTGATCAGCGACCTTTGAAGTTCTATTTGAATCTTCCCCTTTTGGAATTTTTTAATAGTTTTCAACTTATAGCTGTTATTCAATAATTTAAGCATTCGTCTCGACATAATTAATGTAAAATCCTGATAGTAAAAACAAGTAAGGAAAGGCAAAAGTCGGGCGGGGCCGACTATATAATACCCTACACCACTCCCTGCGTATGTACCTCGCTTTGATTACTAAACCCATTTATTTCATGGGAGCAATTTTATGTAGTTCATATAAATTATACTATAAATTAATCTTTAGTCATATTTAACGAATATGGCTAATAATATGGTAATTGATCCAATTATCCGACAGACAAATACAAATTATACAGTATAATAGGATGAATCGGGCCGACATTTCAAAAGGGGGCCTGGTCCAAAACATGGGCCTATATATTTCTCATTCACGGTAGGTATTCCTGGTTGAAAAATACCATGATCTGCAAAATTTGATGAAGATCCGATGTAAGATGTAGTTTCTAGATCAGAATGGGACCCCATTTGTGTTATACTAAAGTATAGACATATGGGCATCTCCCAAACAAGTAAGGAAATGCTAAAGACGGACGGACTTTCTATCTCATTACAATTCAATTTGGTAAAAAGTGAAATCGGGAAGGATTTTTGCATTCTGTAAAAGTATGTGTTTGACAAAAAATGTTAAATCGGAAAGGACATTTGTATAGGGGTATATTGAAACCTGGAACGATGTGACCCGCTTTCACCATGTATGTTTATTGGTGAAATATAATATGTAAGGTTTGGCCAAAATCGGTTAAACATTCGGGAGCAACATTTGTATGAGGGCGATATCTAAATCTGAACCGATCTTACCCACTTTCACCATAGGTTGGATTATAAGATGTTGTGCCAATTTTAAAGAAAAACGGGTACAATATGTGGATTTTAGAGCGGAAAACGTCAAATCGGGAACGACATTTGTATAAATAAATAAAAACAAGTAAGGAAAGGCAAAAGTCGGGCGGGGCCGACTATATAATACCCTACACCACTCCCTGCGTATGTACCTCGCTTTGATTACTAAACCCATTTATTTCATGGGAGCAATTTTATGTAGTTCATATAAATTATACTATAAATTAATCTTTAGTCATATTTAACGAATATGGCTAATAATATGGTAATTGATCCAATTATCCGACAGACAAATACAAATTATACAGTATAATAGGATGAATCGGGCCGACATTTCAAAAGGGGGCCTGGTCCAAAACATGGGCCTATATATTTCTCATTCACGGTAGGTATTCCTGGTTGAAAAATACCATGATCTGCAAAATTTGATGAAGATCCGATGTAAGATGTAGTTTCTAGATCAGAATGGGACCCCATTTGTGTTATACTAAAGTATAGACATATGGGCATCTCCCAAACAAGTAAGGAAATGCTAAAGACGGACGGACTTTCTATCTCATTACAATTCAATTTGGTAAAAAGTGAAATCGGGAAGGATTTTTGCATTCTGTAAAAGTATGTGTTTGACAAAAAATGTTAAATCGGAAAGGACATTTGTATAGGGGTATATTGAAACCTGGAACGATGTGACCCGCTTTCACCATGTATGTTTATTGGTGAAATATAATATGTAAGGTTTGGCCAAAATCGGTTAAACATTCGGGAGCAACATTTGTATGAGGGCGATATCTAAATCTGAACCGATCTTACCCACTTTCACCATAGGTTGGATTATAAGATGTTGTGCCAATTTTAAAGAAAAACGGGTACAATATGTGGATTTTAGAGCGGAAAACGTCAAATCGGGAACGACATTTGTATGTGGGCTATATCTAAATCTGTACCGACCATACCCACTTTCAGCATAGGTGTTTCTAGTAAGATTATAAGATGTTGTGACAAATTTAAAGAAAATCGGGTGCATGATGTGGTTTCTAGAGCGGAGGGAGTGACATTTGTTTGGGTCTATATCTAAATCTGAACCGATCTTACCCAATTTTTGCATACGTGTTTCTAGTTGGATTATAAGATGTTCTGCAAAATTTAAAGAAAATCGGGTACAATATGTCGTTTTTAGAGCGGAAAATGTCAAATCGGGAGCGACATTTGTATGGGGATATATCTAAATCTGAACCGATCTTACCCAATTTTTGCGTACGTATTTCTAGTTGGATTATAAGATGTTCTGCCAAATTTAAAGAAAATCGGGCACAATATGTCGTTTCTAGAGCGGAAAATGACAAATCGGGAGCGACATTTGTATGGGGGCTATATCTAAATCTGAACCGATCTTATCCAATTTTTGCATACGTGTTTCTAGTTCGATTATAAGATGTTCTGCAAAATTTAAAGAAAATCGGGTACAATATGTGGTTTCTAAAGTGTAAAATGTCAAATCGGAGCGACATTTGTATGGGAGCTATATCTAAATCTGAACCGATTTTCTCTAAATTCAATACCGATGGTCCTTGGCCAGAAAAAATAACTTCTGCCAAGTTTCATGACAATCGGACAACAATTGCGACCTGTAGAGTGCGAACAAGCTTAGATGGACAGCAGACGGACGGACGGACAGACAGACATCGTTAAATAGACTCAGCTGGTGATTCTAAGCCGATCGGTATACTTAAAGATGGGTCTAGCTCGATTACTTGGTGTTACAAACATTTGGCGCGAAACTAACTTATAATACCCTAGACCACGAAGTGGCCGCTGAAAGTGTATTTTGTATGAAATGTGCAGGGACCACAAAAAATGTCCCACTAATAGAGGATTCCCTCTTATCCAGGTTCGACTGTCAATTTAAGTTAATAACAATTAATATTTTGCCTATATAAAAAACCGATTTGACTGGTTTCACCGGTTTTGTAAAAAATTAAAACCCAAAAACTGTTTCTAGAAAAGGGTCGGGTTTTGACTTCCCTAATCTTGATCAAATCTCCCACATCATGTTATATTTCAACTAGAAACACTACTATAATAGACAAATATGGATACATGTTTAGGTATAGCCCCCAAATAAAAGAGCATCCAGTTTACACTATTATCGTTCTAAAACCCACGTCCCTTTAAAATGGGCTCCAAATTTTTAGTAATACCGTTTTAGAGCCAACATTTTACCCCAGAAGTTCATATATTTCAACTAGAAATACATAGTATGAAAGTCAAATATATGGGTTAATTTTTGGTAAAACCCACATACAAATGGGCCCTCAGTTTACACCATCGCCGGTCTAAACCCCAAATCTAACATCAGTTGTTGATAAAAAAAAAAATAATAATAAAATATCGACAAGGAATACCTACCATGTTTTCTGCATCCCATAAGTGTTGTTATAGCCCCCCACAAATTTCCCTCCGATTTATCCTATTACCGCTGTAAAATCTTCACATGTCATCGGATCTTGATCAAATTTTCCAGACCATGTTATTTTAGTCTCGGAATACCTCCCATAAAATTTGACCACATGGACCTATGTTTAATGTTAATGTTTAAGTTAGGAACAATTAAGTGGTGCATATGTTTCTTTCGATTTGTAAACTATCAGGTATACACGCAGAGAGGGGTGTAGAATTTTGATTGAGGTTTATTTGAAGTAACAAAAACTCAATCTTTGAGAAATTATTCGGTCACCAAACTAATAAGTCAACATTAGAGTTCAGCTAAGTGAAAACGACTGTTCAATTCGGTTGTAGATTAAGATTTGATTTTATTTAGAATCCATCCGATTCTCTTTGCTATCAATTTTACATTTTTTTATTTACATTACATTTGTTTACAAAATAGGTTTCTTATTACTAAATGGAGATTGCTTATATTTAAAGTTTCATATTCAATATGATGATTCATGTATTTGATTCATGTCTTGTTAGTATTCTACTATGTATATTAGTGTGGTTATGTTGATGGTTTCATATTCATATGTTGAATCATGCGTGGTGTATTTTTAGTATGACAATATATGTGTGTATTGGTGGTGTGTGCAAAGGGAATCATTCGAAGGGTAATCTGCTGTTAACTACTTTTGTAGATGTCATAAGAGTATGTTTGTTTTAAGCCTGACATACGCCGAAATGTAATTAGGATTATAATGAGTTATGCGTTTTTCCTTCTTTAAATATCTAATCATAGGGTGAGCGATTTTTACATAGTCCCTTCTGTTTTTTTTTAGTTTCCTCCTCATGAATTTGAGTGAACTTATTGCATTATATTTATATACTTGTTGAATTACATTTACACACTTACTGAATATTGTCTTACATTTAAAAACTTATTGTTCATTGTTTTATTTCACATATTACTACTTTATATTATGATTGTATTTCCATATCCTGTCCAAATGTAATTTCACTGCTTTGTCGTTGTTGTCAGTCACTGTACAATTATTTCTCTATCCAAACTAATTACTCTAACTGAACCCTTAACTTGACTATCTAATTTATGTCATAGTTGCTTAATCAATACTAAATCACCTAAAACTATTTTCCTACTATGTAAAATAATTTGTTCATAAAACAAATTGAGAAAAAATAAATTTTATTTTTTGTTGGCCGGAGACTTTTTAATTTTTTTTTCGGCCAAAGCCTTTTATTCAGTTTGATTGTCAAATCTTAAACTAAACTTAAACTCTAGATAAAAATATGAAGCGAGCATCGTCAAAAATCATTGTCTTTGTTTAATTTGCTGAATCTACAAAATACAGTAATGTAAACATTGCTGTAAATCAGATATCCATTGGCCACCAAAGAAAACTGCACATTGATTATCGGAATGGTTTTAAATAGTTTTTTTTTACAATATGATACGAGGGTAGATAACTCCTCCCTTCCTAAGATGAATCGTCCCGTCAATTTTCAATATTTTCATTCATCTGGGTAAGCAGTTTCTTTTGATTTTGACGAGATTTCTTTCTTTTTGTATTTAATAAAACACAAACAATTTATATGAAATATTCAAAGTAATTATTACAATAGTAACAATGAAAAGATTATTTATTATAGAATACTCATTTTGAATAATGTTAATGAGATTTCTGTTTCAGCGATAGCTTCCAAATATTCATGAATTTTAATGTTATAATAGTGGTGGTTTTGAAGTAAGAATATTAACATTGTTTCCTGTTGGGTTCTCATAGGTTATTTTGTCAATTTTTAAAGTTTCATTAAATGATATTGAATATGTTCCAAGGAGAGTCATAATGTTTACATATGATTAGAACAGCCCTTTAATTAATTACATCTATTGCTTTGCTTTTTCTTTTCGTTTCTTACATTCTGCTGTTATTATTTAAAATGTTTACTAGACAATTTACGTCATGGTACTTTTCCACATTGGTTATATTGCCTATTCTTAAACTTCCATTAAATGTTATTAAATATGTTCCAAGGAGAGTCATATTGTTTACATATGATTTTCAAATATTAGAATAGCCCTTTCATTAATTACATATATTGCTTTGTTTTTTCTATCCAAACTAATTACTCTAACTGAGCCCTTAACTTGACTATCTAATTTATGTCATATTTGCTTAATCAATACCAAATCTCCTAAAACTATTTTCTCACTATGTAAAATAATTTGCTCATAAAACAAATTGAGAAAAAATAAATTTTATTTTTTGTTGGCCGGAGACTTTTTAATATTTTTTCGGCCAAAGCCTTTTATTCAGTTTGATTGTCAAATCTTAAATTAAACTTAAACTCTAGATAAAAATATGAAGCGAGCACCGTCAAAAATCATTGTCTTTGTTTAATTTGCTGAATCTACAAAATACAGTAATGTAAACATTGCTGTAACTCAGATATCCATTGGCCACCAAAGAAAACTGCACATTGATTATCGGAATGGTTTTAAATAGTTTTTTTTTACAATATGATATATAAGATATATAAGCAGTATCACTTGATTTTGACGAGATTTCTTTCTTTTTGTATTTAATAAAACACAAACAATTTATATGAAATATTCAAAGTAATTATTACAATAGTAACAATGAAAAGATTATTTATTATAGAATACTCATTTTGAATAATGTTAATGAGATTTCTGTTTTCAAATTTTAAATGTTCATCGATAGCTTCCAAATATTCAAGAATTTTAATGTTATAATAGTGGTGGTTTTTAAGTAAGAATATTATGTTGGGTTCTCATAGGTTATTTCGTCAATTTTTAAATTTTCATTAAATGATATTGAATATGTTCCAAGGAGAGTCATAATGTTTACATATGATTAGGACAGCCCTTTAATTAATTACATCTTTTTCTTTTCGTTTCTTACATTCCGCTGTTCTTTTATTTGAAATGTTTACTAGACAATTTACGTCATGGTATTTTTTCCACATTGGTTATATTGCCTATTCTTAAACTTTCGTTAAATGTTATTAAATATGTTCCAAGGAGAGTCATATTGTTTACATATGATTTTCAAATATTAGAATAGCCCTTTCATTAATTACATATATTGCTTTGTTTTTTTACATTCTGCTGTTCATTTATTTAAAATGTTTACAAGACAATTTACCCCAATGGTAATTTTTTCCACATTGAAATATGTATTATTACATTTTATGATTTCTTTTGGTATTTCTAATTTACCATCAGACTGAGCAATGGCTTTACTTTAAAACAGATTACATTTATTGTAGACTAATGGATATTGTATTATTATATTATATTATATTAAGGAATTTGTTGTACAATTTTGAAGTTGGAGGCGTCAAGTAAGTCAGTCACGTGTGTCTGTTGTATACATGTTCTAGGATGTCCTGAATTTCACTGTAATGTAAAATAGTTGGGTTAAGTATTGATGCCTTAGCCTGAATAATAGTTTGAATGGTATTCTGTAAATCATTACACACCATTCGAAGCCTATGCTTTTCTCATAGACATGTCCCGTAAGTGTCTTGACGGTGTAATATTTTTGAATTTAATGAAAGACTTTATTTATTGGTGGACATTAATGAACATTATATTTTTTATTTTTTCGTTTTTATGTTTTTAACATATTTTTACGTATTTGTTCATAATGAGCAGAAAACAATGTAATATTTTTTGTATTACAGATTTTTACGTTTTTCACATATGGAAAATTGAAAAATAGTAATTTCTTTTTTTTTACTTTGCCGAACTGTTTCTCACACATTGTAAGAGTTTTTGGACTCATTTTTTATTAGAAATTGTGGTTTCTTGGCTGTATAGTGAGTATGATGTCTAATTTTGCTTTTTTACAGAACTCAAAAATGTCTACTAGAACAAAAGTTATTGAATTTTGGCCGATAGATTTTGATTCTGAACCACTGTGCGCTGGTGCGACTGTCCATGTTTATTGTCAGTCAGCAATAATACACAACGCAAGCATTGTGCAGTATTGTATTCATATTGTATTCATAACGAAGAATGAATATTGTATTTCACTTACAGATAATAGGTCTTCGACTGTCTTGAAAAGTTCTGAATTTGTAGCAAATTGTTTATTGTTACTTGTTATTAAATCATTAATTTTGTTTGTTATATATGTAGCTGAAGTAATCATGGATTGGTGTTTAGTGTTTCCGAAAAAACTATTATATCGTCCATACAGACGTGGCATTTTTTGCCAATATAAGGGTGAATGATATCATCCATTCCCTTTGGAAAATACGAGGGGCATATTTCAGCCCGAATGACATTCTTAAGAATTCGTATTTGTCATTATTTATAGAAAAAACTGTTTTTTTTTTCGATATCATCCGGATGCATTAGAATCTGATGAATTCCAGATTCGAGGTCTATTGTTGAAAACTAGTGGGATTTCACCAATTTGGATAGAATTACATTGGTGTCAGGTAATGGATTTCATTATTATTGTTTGGAAATCAATTACCAGTGTAAAGTTATCGCTATTGGTTCGATTTTTGAGACAACAATTTAGGGGAGTTATACGAGAGGACTATAACAGGATCTAATGATATTATTCTCAAATATTCTTTCAATTTCTTCATTTACAAATGAATTGAAAAGGGATACGGATACTGTCGACTCCACGCTGGAGTTGCAGATTCAAGCATAATTCATTCAAGTACGTCCGTCGTAAACGGAAGAATCGTTTTTATTTTAGAGTGGCTTTCAGATATTTAGACTTTTTTTCATTTCTTAATCTGACTCTTTCTTTGCGGATGGGGGTATACTAACTTTGTCATTACGTTTGTAGCACCTTGAAATATCGACATGAGAATATAAAGTATATATTCTTGATCGTCAATAAATTCTAAGACGATCTAGCCATGTCCGTCCGTTCGTCTTTTGGAAGCACGCAGGCATCTAAACGAAAGGAGCTAGGTCCAACTTTTCCCAGAATTCGTCTTATAGTTGTTGATTGGTTGGGATTGCAAATCAGCGAAATCGGTCCACAGGGAAAATTTTTCCCTTATAAGGACTGAAAGTACCCCTAAAAACCACTAATATTTAGAGTATATAGCATGTATAAAAAAAAGGGTATAAAAACCTCTACCATAGTATGTCTCATGGTTCCAGATCGCGAGGAATTGAAAGAGAGCGAAATCGGCCCAGAGGCAAAAAATTTTCCCTAGCAATGACTGAAAATACCCCCTAATATTTATATTATTTATGCAAATTTTTTGAAAAATTCTGCTTTTTATACACTTGAAATTTGTTGCATACATTCCTCTAGTAATGTGGAAACACCAAAAAGTACAATAAACATTTAGCGAGTGAAATGGGTACCAATGATACGACAACAACTTGAAACATGAAATTCGGTGTACACATCCCTATATTATTTACACCGACTCGTAAAATAGAGGAATTTTTCGAAATTCGTACTTTTAAGGGATAAAATTAAAAAAAGGGATACAAATAGTACCAACCAAACCACTGAAGGTGAAATTATGAAATTCTGCGTATGCATTCATCTGACTGTGTAGGCGCAAAGCATAAAGTTATTTTTCGAAATTCATACTTTTAGGCAGAAAATGGGACAGTAGGGAATAAAAAGGTACCAACCAAACGCCCGCAGCCAGAGTAGTGAAATTCGGTGAGTATATTGTCCTAACTATGTAAATGCAAAAAATAAAGATATACAGTAGTTTTGACTTAGCTGTCACATCTACTTCTACATGCTTTAGTGGCAGGTAAGCGAAAATTGCACGTAAGTTAATTCATTTAACAGCCAAAATATTGCAGCTATCCAATTCGCTTACCTGCAATAAAATATGCACTTAAGTTAAATTCATTACGCCTCAAATTGTCGAAGATGTAGCTTGGATATGCGAGATGTAATTTTTACATACATGAGTGTTTATGTAAAAATGACATATCACGTAAACTGCAGGCCGTATAATTTGAAAAATAGGAATGTTTTTTGAATTTATATAGGTTAAATAAAACATAATAACATAAAGCCATATCCATGTATGTATGTATTTTTTCAGAAAATATTCTATATGTAAATCATGTAAAACCAAAACGATTTCACGACTTTTGAAAGAGGAATAGTTCTTTATTTAATGGATATGTGTTTAGCATGTAGATGAAAAAAAAAATATTTTTCATCAGAAATTGCTAACATTTTTAAGTATTCGTCATAATTTTCAAGTTGTACAATAAATCTTCGTGTGTAAACGCATCTAAAGCGACCTAGTTTATGTGGTATGGATGCATCTTTGTTGCATTATTTGTGTACATATATTTAATGTGATGTAGAACAGAGAAGAAGAGCGAGAAAAAACTTTTATTGCTTACTCTGTTCACAAATTTTCCTTCGATTTTTTAGTTGCTGCTAAATGAGTAATTTACAAAGTAAATTTTGCAAACATTACAGAAATTAATGGCAGCTATCCAAAATGGGCACGTAAACGATTGGCAGCAAAAAAATTATTTGTATGAAACCAATAACAGAAATCCGAAAAAATTACTTTTTGGCAGTTATCATAAAGTGGCACTTAAGTGAGTGGCAGCTATATCAAAACTACTGTATTTCAATATTCGTACCTTTAGGATCAAAATGGGATAAAATTGCCACCAATCAAACATATGTAGCTAGAATCATGAAATTCAGTATTTACACTCGTCTGTCTTCGTAGACACGCAAAATATGAGTATATCTTCAAATTCGTACTTTAAGGGTCAAAATGAAAAATTAATAAAACTGATACCAAACGGATGTACTTTCGAATCTTCGAAATTTTTTACTTTTCAGTCACTTTGTCTGTAGATGAATCAAAAAATTGCAAATGGGGGAAATATTTCTCCCTAATGACGCCTGGTGTAATCACCAATGTTCTTATATGCTAGATAAATTTAATGAAAAGTACTTCATTCACTTGCAAACAATTATGTTGTCTTTATTATTTGAATGTACCTATTTATACGGTACGCGTTCCCGTTGGATCAATGAGAAACACCATTTACATTAGAGCTTATGATGAGAATGAATAAGTGATATTCAACACCACAACTAACAGTACGATGCGACGGCAAAGCACTGTGAGTCGCGGGTATTAACTACTCCGTTACTCGACAGAACTCTATGGGAATATGTAGGTGAATCAAAATACTAAAGTGTATTTTGATACACGGCAAAATGTGGGAAACTCAAAATATGTTTTAGCAAAGTAATAGTAATAATAATAATTCATTATTTCTTTTCTCCACATCGTTATAAAAATTATACTTTTATTTACTATAGGTAATGATTTTAAACCAAAATAAATAAAGAAATGTAGCTTGGTTCCATCGAACCGTGAGCTTGAAATATCGTATGGTTAAATAATTAATTTAGTAATTAAATTCCCTAATCAACATCTGTCTATATACATAGGCTTCCTTCAGAAAATGATAAAGGTTCACCCAACAAAATATAAATTAATTCATTGTCTTCAATATTAACTTTTCTAAAGTTTTTGTACCTAATATGATTAAATATTGGACAGCGGCCGATAAAAGGGGTCAATGATTCGTATTCTCTCATATTGCATATGGAACATAACTTGTTAGCTTCATCACGATACGGGTCACCGTTAAGATACATCAGATCACCTCTGGCTCTAAGAATAAATGAAATTTGTCTTTTATTGAAATTATCGTTACAATACGTTACACCAACAGCGGGATTTAAATACTTATAGATTCGTGTTTCGCTTTCTTGCGACTTTCGTACGTGATTATTATAAGCAATTTCATTTATTTGATCCAATAAGTGGTGACAAGCAATGTTCCAGATACTTTTGCTGGTGTATATATTTTCTGACCATTATTATGCGATTCCAAACGATCTGATAGTTCCTTGAACCATGAAATATTTTTCCCTACTATTTTTTAGCGAAAGTTTATGTGGCAGTCTGTGTGGCTCCAAATCAAATAATGTTTCGGTTACATATTTTAGATGCATTGCATACGTATATATATAGCAAAGTATGGGAACCAAATATATTCAAAACTATAACACACATACACTACACTGGCAATGCACCTAATATTTAGGACACTTTTTTGAAGATTGCTGTCTCATGTTTACTTTTTGATTACAATTTCAGTATTATATTTATATATAGTAATGGACTATTATTATTATAATGAAGCAATGCAATTAATTTAAAAAGTTGCGCATAAGTATGCCTTATAGTTTGAAATAGTAAACAAATATAGTAATGTTCGTAAAAAATATCACAATTTTCCTAATATGATTTCGAACTTCTATGTAGAGTCAACAGCCTCTAATCTGCTGTCAATACTGTGGAATGCACTTACTTGAATGCACTTACTTGTTATGCTTAAATTTACTTGATATTGGATATGCGCATTCCCCTTATAGCAGAAAAGTGCACAATAAAGTGGTTCTTATACGTATGAGTGAAATGAGGAAAATTGCGCATATAAAACGACAACAACTAGAACAAGTATGGAAGGGCTAAATGACTGCGGTAGATTTAGAAGAGTCTTTTCGAGGGATCCGAAACCTCTAGGACATATCCAGAAAGTGGATGGTACATGGACGGCATCGGGCCAATAGACACTTAGCCTCTTAGCAGAGACCCACTTCCCATGGCCGCAGCGTTATCCGCTTCCTCTCAATTTGAGGAAGCAATCATGGATTATATAGTCAATGAAAGTATGGTCAAATGGGCAATTAGTACCTTCCAATCGGGAATGGATGGTATCTTTCCAGCCAAGCACACTGGTCCCAAATCCATTTTTAATGGTATAAACACAACATACTTAAAAATAAAATAAAAATGGGGCCGATCGGACCACTATCATCTCCCATATAAACTCAATATATAACCAACAAAATTACTACCCTCTATTAGTACTGGTTGACCAAAAACAAAGTTTTATGAAAGCTTAAAAGAATGAAACTTAGTTCGCTTTGACGAACAATGTTTTTCTGAACATTATTACATTAGCAATATATACAAATATACATACAAATATTCTACATGACATTGCAATTTCAATAATTATTTCAGGAAATAATAGAAAATGTCTGCATGTGTACAGAAAAGTGAATGATGTTATATACAATTTTAAAGGTACTTAAAGGAGATCTTGTGCTAAAATAAAATGACAATTGTAGGAGGGTGATTCCAAAACAAATCGACACAAAAAAACAACATTTTTGGACCCCTTTGATTTGTATAAAATTTGGCTTGTTCACCTCGTTCCTGCGATTATAAAACTTTAGGTATCATCGGAAAGGCCTTGACGTCTACTTTAAGATGGTATAGAAAATTATTTATGTCCTGGTAGAACAAGGATGTAATATAAAATATCAAAATATCCCTTATCCTTGAATATCCTTACATAACGTAATCTGGATCTTTTGGACAATATTATAAAAAAACATCATTTTCTATAAAACCTGTCAAAATTTCAGGATGGAAACATGATGGGATCAGATGATATAAATATTTTTGTTAGGGGTTGACTATTTTATGGTTTTTGCTTTAATTCAACATTTGTAACATTAATATTCCTCTCGTGCTTAATGGATTGGGAGATTTTGACAAGATTTGGTCTTCGTACTCATCTGGTATTTCTAACCAATGAACCAATGGTATTTCTAATCAATATGTACGGAAAAGCGTTCTCAAAGCGTAGCGAAGCGTTATCAGATGGTAGGATATGTCAAGAATAACGGTCTGAAAGCCTCAAAATGATAACACCGATTTACGGTTGAAGGATGGTACTTTATGATTGTTTTTAAAGCGTCTTCGAAACAATCTTTGAATTTCTTTGCAAATGAATAAATGAACGGTCTGAGAGACCGAAAATAATAACACCGATTTACGGTCGTAGTATGGTATTTTATAACGTTTTCAAAATATCCCTTAATGATTATATGAGCATTTTACCAGAATAATTTAAACTCGAAAAGAAAACTCTAGAAAAGAATACTTATATTAAATTTATTGTCAAATGGTTAGTGTGTTTCAAGAAAAACTAAAAATCAAATTCAAATTCAAGGAAAAAATATATTTACAAAACAGGGTTTTAATTGTAGTTTTTTCCTACATTTCTATCTCTGGCTGATGTCAATCAATGGCTTCTTTTTGTGAGTATTGCAGATTCCGTTTCCTTTTCAAACTGTTGTAGCAAATTGTCTGAAAATAATAAGAAAAAGTAAAATTATTAAATATTATATTATTGCCCTTTAAGTCAGTATATACTCGAGTGATGCTAAGGCAACTTGGCAACTTCTATTGAAGTTCGATGGACATAATTCTTTTTCTTGCTAGTTTTAAATGAAAAAAGGTGGCACTAGGAAAGACAGAACAGACGAATAAGTTAAATAAATTATAAATCAGTGAAAAACATTAACCAATGCATTAACAACTTCTTCGTCATTTCGAATTTGTATACTCTCAATTTAACTTCTTTTGAATCTCGTTCGACGAATGCTTTTTTGTTGTTTAATATAAACCCTTCGAAGCCCTTTAACTTCGTTCTTAATTTCTTCTTTAAACTTGACAAGTTCTGAAAAGGGCAAAAATTTGCGAAGATATTCGCGTATTGCTCTAAACAAACCCTTACCACAATCCGTGGATATGTCTGTTTGAGCTTTTTCTCCACTTCACTGCCTATACACGCATTAGTCAATTGCACCTGAAAGAGTAAAAAAATTATTTTTATGAAATTGACTTCGATTTACAAAACTCGGCGTTTTGGTAAAATTGCATTTGCACTTTTCTGCTGCTTCGTTATCCGTGAGGTAGAGTGTCCCCCAAGAAGACCAACGGTTATGGAGTTTAGAGCTCATTGGGTATCTGTATTAGATCACAGACTTATAAATTGTCGACAAAAGTGTAAAATTTACATACCTGCATCACTTCCATTGACTTTATAATATTTATTTTATAGGCTTCAAGATGGTCCACTGATAATAATATAAAACTTTTAATAGGGTCCCGGATTGGAATTTGTCGTTAAGTTAAGTTATTTTTAAAATAATATAATTATAGTAGCCTGTTCGATTGGGCTGACAATTAAGAAACTGAAAATTTCGTCAGTTTTATATACCCTCACTATACAGAGTACATGGTATATATCATTTGGGACAGAAAAAAGTGTTACGCATTGAAGGAGGGACTTAAGTATGTTTGGACCAAATCCGTTTCACTACTTTTTAAGATGTTTGAGCCATGTCCATCAGTTTGTCTGGCTGGCACACTACTATAACTCTAGAAAGGAGTTAAGGAATCAATTCAAACTTTGCACTTAGTAATATTTTCCTAAACTTAGTTAAAGTTCGAAGATGGGCGAAAATGCCACGCGCACCTCCCACACAAATGACCCATAGTCCTATGTTAAATTAAAACTAATGTAACTTCCACATGTAATCACTTTAAGTTTACTAAATATGGCGGCAACGCCCCTACTAGTACCTCCCATATAAATCACCCTAAACTACGTAAAATTAAAGCTGTTATAACTTCTATACATCGGAATACTTCTATGATCGGAATACTGTGAAATTTGATATTTAGCAATGTTTTTTTTAGAAATTACTTCTGTATAGAATATGGGTTATACTGTGGTACTTCCTACACAAAGTGACTTAAACCGACATAACATCCATACAGGTAGTCAAAATCATTTGCAATTTGGAATTTGAAAATGTTTCTATAATCAGTTTAAAACTAAAAAATATTTATGCTTTAGCCACGCCCCTTCTTGTCCTTCCATTGTGATGACGAAAGTCCTGGGGTCGTTTTCGCCAACACCATTAGTTTAAGAATAGCTTTAAGTGATTGAATTATTGAACTGAATATATGAATTAGCAAATGAATTAAAAAAATGTTAGTTAATACATTTGGCAGAAAACCGAAGTTAGCATATTTGGCATCTCACCGTGGCGGCGGACAACTACAACAACAACACACAACCATCTGGTGGTTGTTTGTTTCGCGATCATTTGGCGTAAACAAGTTACCGTTACCACGATGAGATGCTGAAATATCATCAAGCAGCACGTGTGGGGCTGTGATAAAAGGGATACACACACATTATACACGGCGGGTAATGATCATGAAGAAAACATATTTTGAATTTTTGTGATAAACAACATGCCGTTATCCCGATGCGGTGTGGGAAATATCACCAGCATGCATTGGGATGGCTATAAAAAGCAAGGACAGAGAGCAGCAAGGGACAGTCGATCAAGAGGGACAAAGCCGAGTGGACAAGCGGTAAGTAAGTGTCAGTGATAGTAATAGTGAAAGTGTTTAATAGTGAAAGTGCCTACGTAGGTTCCCGGTTATAGCTAAGTGCCGTGTTCCCAAGTGAGTCGTGTGTCGTGCCTATAGAGGTATCACGCTGACTATTCCGTGCCGCGCTCCCAAGTGAGTCACGTGATGTGCCTATAGAGGTATCACGCTGACTATTCCGTGCCGTGTCCCCAAGTGAGTCGCGTGACGTGCCTATACAGGTTTCACGCCGACTATCGCGTGTTTTGCCCCAAGTGAGTCACGTGACGTGCCTATACAGGTTTCACGCCGACTATCGAGTGCCGTGTCCCAAGTGAGTTACGTGACGTGCCTATACAGGTTTCACGCCGACTATCGCGTGTTTTGTCCCAAAGTGAGTCATGTGACGTGCCTATACGGGTTTCACGCCGACTATCGCGTGTTTTGTCCCAAAGCGAGTCACGTGACGGGCCTATACAGGTTTCACGCCGACTATCGCGGGCCGTATTCCAAAGTGAGTCACGTGACGAGACTATACCGGTGTCACGCCGACTATCGCGCTTGCCCCAAGCGAAGCGACAAAGCTAAGGCCCTACACCAGTGCACCAGTACGTCTGTGATACGTCGTGCACATACCCTACGCATCGAGTGCTTCATACCCGCCGGGAACCAACGCGTGAGTAGCAAGGTCCCAACCACAGCATCCCACTTCCTCTACACTAAGTAAACTGTATCAAGTAGACAATAGGTTAAGAAATACTGTATCGTACGATTATTCAAGGAATCAGAACAATAAATAACGATTAAACTTAAAATTGCGGTGTTTTCACTCTCAGTCACTTCCCCAAATAAATTTCTGTGGCGAACCCTTCCCCCGCGAGCTGTACCCCAGCAACCAGAGGAAACGCGTCGTTACACCATACAATTGACTATATCCTAGCTAAAATGAAATCCTTCATAACTTCTACACTGGCGCACTCTGAGAGTGATAGTATACAAGTTAATAACGGAGAGAATTCCTGTCCGAAGTACACGGACTTGTAAAAGAATCTGTATTTTATTCATTTCATAAAATATTATTACACTTTATGCTTTGACAGAATTTATAGTTATTAATGCTTAGTTTGCATTCTCCCAGCAAATATGAATATTTGTTGGGTGAATGCACCGCGAGTCAACTAGCGAATCATCATTTCCCAAACATAAGCAATGCATTGCAGAAATATGATACGCCATTCGTCTGCGCGTGTTATTAGTACTTACGAGGTAGGCTTAATAATATGGTTAATGCTAAAAAAATAAAATTGTCATGAAAAACACCCTATGACTTGTCATTTCATAGTCAAGTGTTTCGAGCAAATTAGTATTTTCAAGATAAATTCTGTGAAGGTATGGTAAGGAAAGATTTATATTATGTCCAGTCTCTTTTATGTTCAGATTTTTCGGTGGATGGGGTTCAATAAAATCGGACTGACGATGTCTGTTATAAAAAATTGTACCATTTATAGTAATATTATTGGAGAATAAAATTATTGCCGTACCCCTAACTGATATGATCTCACGATCAATTACAGTAGTTTCTTGAACATTGTTTAATAAAATTGAACCTTCAGAGATTTCCTGGATTGGTTGAATGTTATCTGCCGGTTCAGTTGAACAGGCAGCAAAATTGTCATTCAGCAATTGTGATAAGCACTCATCCGTGGTTATTTTACAAATACTGGTATTTCCAGCATTTACGCAGTCCGTTATAGGAGTATGACGATCATTGCACTGTGAAGACGTCCGTATCCCCATTTGAATTACAGAGTTATTATGGACTACTGGGAATATTCTTAAAAAGTTACATATTTCCTTTACTAAAGGTACTTTTATAACATAATAAATGATATTGTTAGTTTGATAAACTTTTACAGTACTTGATTTTAGAAGATTATTTAAACTTATTGGTACCAATTCATTCTCGAGAATATAATTTACTTCGGCATTATCAATTATTATGGGATTTACTACATTCGTCTTTGCCAAAGTAATGGATAGTGTCAATTGGTTCAGGAAAAAATAATTTCACCATTCCTGGCACTCAAAAGTTCGAGAAATAATAGTTGGTCAGCATTAATAGCATTAGAATCTCCTGATGCCTTCTGCATTACGTTTATTCTTTCTGTCAACTCGTTAATTTTGTCTTGTAGTGCAGAATTTACAACAGTCTGTTTATTATTGTTCTGTACCAACAGGTCCTCTCTTGTCATTAGTAGGTCGAAATCACCTCGGTCCGGCGTACCCGCAATAAACTTAAGTGCTGATCCAATGAAATCCAATGACCTTGCATGCCGTCTATTCACCAAAAGTACCCGCAGCAGGCGCTGTATTTGTCTAGTCTGGTCCATAATGATGTCAGTCTCTCTTTCATCCTTGAAATTTTTTATCAGTACCGCATTGTCATTTAAAATCATTTCGTATTCTGTCAGGTTTGTCCGATGCACGATGTATTTAAAGTTTTCGTAAATAGCAACATCTCCGTCCCTTATAGCTATGAAGTGTGAGTCAGTATAATCCAGCACCTTCGCTGATGTCAAAGTTACCCAAATCATAAAAAATCTGAAAAGAAAAACACTACCGCAAGTTACTTTTATGAACTTTCCTTCCGTTAATTAGTACTGTGGTACCTAAGTCGCGTTCAATTGTACCCTCGACGTACCATTTATCAAATTTGTTTCCTAATCTGCGATTTCTTTTAACAAAAGCCTTCTCGCCCGGATGGAAAATTTTAACTGATGCGTCTTCATTGTGTGTTCGTAAAGTCCTGTCCTGAGCTAACTGTAATTTTGTCCTTATCTCGCCTAAAACTTTGTCCGAAATTGAATTTATGACGTCAACTGGTTTCATTCCTGTCACTGAATGTACCGAATTATTGTACTTGAATGTTGATAACACTACTCAACAAATTGAAAAAAATTTCATGTACTCCGGATGCGATAATTTTTTCTGTGTAGATAACATGAGCTCGAAAAACGCAATAAAAATTTTTTTTTCGTTTGGTTTTTTTTTTTATTATTTTTTTTTTTAAATTTTAAAAATTTTTTTTTGGTTAATTTGTTTCGTCCGGCATAACTCGGGAACCACTAGCCCGATTTAATTGAATTAAATTTTAAAAAATTTAAAATTACAATTCCCTTAATCTGTTCATATATTGTTTTCCTATACAAGCAACAGTTTCCAAGTTAAAAATGAATATATAAAGGAAAAAACTTATTTTTTGCCTAAAGATTTAATTTTTTTTTTTTAAATCCATAAAAAATCCAAAATGAAAAAAAAATGTCAAATCTTATTACTTTTACGTAAAGTCACATAACCTATGAGCAAAATGAGACAAAGATCATGAAAATCGATGCACGCGTTTCGCTTTTATTCGCAATTGAGTAAAGTTATGAATTTCAAAAATTTAAAAAATTTTTTTTGGTTAATTTGTTTCGTCCGGCATAACTCGGGAACCACTAGCCCGATTTAATGGAATTAAATTTTAAAAAATTTAAAATTACAATTCCCTTAATCTGTTCATATATTGTTTTCCTATACAAGCAACAGTTTCCAAGTTAAAAATTAATATATAAAGGAAAAAACTTATTTTTTGCCTAAAGATTTAATTTTTTTTTTTTTTAAAATCCATAAAAAATCCAAAATGAAAAAAATGTCAAATCTTATTACTTTTACGTAAAGTCACATAACCTATGAGCAAAATGAGACAAAGATCATGAAAATCGATGCACGCGTTTCGCTTTTATTCGCAATTGAGTAAAGGTATGAATTTCAAAAATTTGCTCGACATATGCACAACTTTGTCTATGGTAAGGTTTTTTCTTTTTTTTTTTTGATTCTCAGAATTAACAAAACGGAATAAACAAAGGGTTATTTAATTTTTATGATTGCGTAAGCAAAGTAATAAACGCTAATAAATGTGCGTGAACAATTAAAAGGAAAAACAAGTAAAAACGGCGTTAAGTTCGGCCGGGCCGAACTTTATATACCCTCCACCATGGATTGCATTCCACAGAGGTTGTCAGTTTTCGTAGAAGTGCAGTAATATTACAGGAAAATATAATTTTTTTAATATAGGCAAACCAAAACAAATATTGAAAAAATAATTTTATAAATAAATATAATATTTTAATTATTTGAAACCATTATTTATTTCAAATCAAAAAATAAATATTCTTATATTTATATTTTCAAAAAGCTTAAATACCATAAATATTGGTAGATAGTGGGAGCTACAGTTGGTTGTATTTTCATTCTATTTTAATTCCAAAAGTACAAAATAATCCATTATCAGACGTACATAGTGCAAAATAACCTAACTTCATGATTCAACCAATTTTTGCAATAATAGAAAAGGTACAAAATTTGGAAAAAACCTTTTATTTTGCGTGTCTATGCAGGCAGAGGAATGTATACACCGAATTCCATAATTCCAGCTGCGACCATGTGGTTGGTACCATTTTTACCCCCTTGACGTTTCTACGCAATTAGGTTTTCATCATTCTAGCTGTAGTCATTTAGTTGGTACTATTTTTATCCCTCTGTACCATTGTATCCCTTGAAAGTATGAATTTCGAAAAATTCGTTTATTTTCCGATTCCTACTCAATCAGAGGAATGTATACTCCGAATTGCATGACTCTAGCTGCGGTCATTTGGTTGGTACTATTTGTATCCCCTTTTTCAATTTTAACCCCAAAATGTACGAATTTCGAAAAATTCGTCTATTTTCCGTGTCTACGCAGTCAGAGGAATGTATACTCAGAATTTCATGACTCTAGCTGCGGTCATTTAATTGGTACTATTTTTATCCCTTTTTTCATTTTAACCCGAAAAAGTACGAATTTCGAAAAACCTGTTTATTTTAAGTGTCTACGCAATCAGAGGAATGCATACACCGAATTTCATTATTCCAGGTGTAGCCGTTTGGTTGGTACCATTTTTATCCCTCCGTACCCATTGTATCCCTTGAAAGTACGAATTTGGAAAAAAACCTTTTATTTTTCATGTCTACGTAGTCAAAGAAAAGTATACTTCGAATTTCATGACTCTAGCAGCGGTCATTTGGTTGGTACTATTTTTATCCCCTTTTTCTATTTTGTCCCCAAAAAGTACGAATTTCGAAAAATCCGTTTATTTTCCGTGTATACGCAGTCATGTCTACGTTGTCAAAGGAATGTATACTTCGAATTTCATGACTCTAGCTGCGGTCATTTGGTTGGTACTATTTTTATCCCCTTTTTCTATTTTGTCCCCAAAAAGTACGAATTTCGAAAAATCATTTTTTTTGTGTGTACACAGTCAGAGGAATGTATACTCCGAATTTCATGACTTTAGCTGCGGTCATTTGATTGGTACTATTTTTATCCCCTTTTTCATATTAACCCCAAAAAGTACGAATTTTGAAAAATCCGTGTATTTTACTTGTCTATGCAATCAGAGGAATGTATACACCGAATTTCATTATTCTAGGTACAGCCGTTAGGTTGGTACCATTTTTATCCCTCTTTTCCCATTTTACCCCTTAAAAGTACGAATTTGAAAAAAATACTTTTATATCATATATCTACTCAATTAGAAGAATGTACACACCGAATTTCGTGTTTATAGCTGTTGTCGTTAAATGTGTACCATTTTTATCCCTTTTTTGCCCCATTTCACCCCCTACAAATAAGAATCACTTTATCTGCAGTTTTTTGCTATAAGGGTAATACGTATACCAAATATCAAGCAAATATAAACAGACATATTCAAAAAACATGCTTAAATACGCTAAAATAGTAGGGATTATTATGGGTATTTTTAGTCCTTGTGAGGGAAAAATTTTTCCCTTTGGGCCGATTTCGCCCCATTTCAATCCCAACCGATCTACGACTATAAGACGCATTTATGGTAAATTTGGACGTCCTAGCTCCTTTCGTTTAGATGCTAGCGTGCTTTCAACAGACGGACGGACGGACGGACGGACGGACGGACGGACGGACGGACGGACATGGCTAGATCGTCTTAGAATTTTATGACGATCAAGAATATATATACTTTATAGGGTCTCAGGTCAATATTTCAAGGTGTTACAAACGGAATGACAAAGTTAGTATACCCCCATCCTGGAGGTGGAGGGTATAAAAAGGTACTCTTACGATCCAGGAGAGTGGCGTCTTTTCATCGACAGCAACAAGCAGAGCCTTAAAGCAATTTTACTGCACAACGGCAACGAGAAACCTTCGATTCCAATTGCTCATGCCGTTGACACCAAGGAAACATACGAAGTCATGGACAATCTACTAAAGTGCCTTACCTATGAGAGGCACGATTGGAAAGTTTGTGCCGACCTTAAGGTTATCGGTATCCTTTGTGGATTACAAGGTCGATTCACAAAGTACTGTTGTTTTCTCTGCCTTTGGGACAGCCGCGATCGTCAACATCATTACACCAGGAGGAGTTGGACAGAAAGAGTTAACTTCATCCCCGGCAGCGACAACGTGAAATATACACCACTCATAAAAAAGGAAAATGTTTTTCTCCCACCTCTTCACATAAAGCTCGGACTCATAAAAAACTTCGTGAAAGCTATCAACAAAGATGGCGAAACATTCGCCTATTTAAAAACCATTTTTCCTCACCTTTCATCGGCAAAGATAAAGGAAGGCGTTTTCGACGGTCCGCAAATTAAAAAGTTGTTGCAAGACCAACAGTTTGAGCACATTTTATCACCAAATGAAGCTGCAGCTTGGAACTCATTTCGGCAAATTGTTTCCGGATTTCTTGGAAACAACAAAAGCTCAAATTACAGAGAGATCGTCGAACAACTACTCCAAAATTATAAAAAAATTAGAGCAAATATGTCGCTTAAGATACATTTTCTACACTCGCACTTGGACTTCTTTCCGGACAACCTGGGCGATGTGAGTGACGAGCATGGCGCACATGTAACAAAAATTACTTGGATTGGTATTGCATTCAAATCCTCGCGAACGTTTGCTCATTTTAACTATCGCGTTCGTCGACACTTGTTGAATGAGTAAAATCGATCAATGAAGACCAGGGCCGTGCGCAGGGGGGGGGTTTTGGGGGTTCAAACCCCCCCCAGAGAGGTTTCGAACATATACTTTTTAAAACCTTCTAGACTTTCTGAAGCAATAGAATATAGAATTTTTAAGGTCTTTTTAAAATAACTCGTCTGAAATGGTAATTTTGCAGTAAAATTACGAAAATTATATAAAAAATTATGGACACTTTCTTGAATTTCGGACAAAGCTTATGAAAAATACAAACAAACTAAACGAATTGTGCCAATTTCAAGATTGTGTAGTGCTAATTTCGCTAATGGATACCAAATTGTTCGGAAAATTTTCATTTTTATTAACCGATACCACTTCTTGACATTCGACTAGAGCTATATCTTATGAACTTTTAATTGTGTACTGCAATAAAAGTTTGGAAATTTACTAACAAAATATTTTAGTAGTTTTAAAAAAATGTAGATAAGAATCACTATGAAATCTAAAATATTCTTAATAAAAGCAAATAATTTGCTAAGATGTAACATTTGCAATTTGACATTTTTATGGAGCTGTATCTAAATCTGAACCGATGTGTCCTATTTTCACCACAGATGCAACAACATTGGTTTCTGTTACTTCCAATGTTTTGGGAGTTTGCAATTATAATACAAATCCATTTCGACAAACGAAGAAAACAGTTTGATATACATAAACTTATTTCTCTTTGTTCATTTCCAACAACTGATGACATGTTTACCGCAAACAAACTAATTTTTCCCACAAAAGAAACTCAAAACGATTTTCACGTCTTTAAAATTTCGTTTCTACGACTTCTTCTCTGCGTGTAGGTCTCTATTTTAAAATCTACTTTAAAGTTGCAAAACTATAAGAAATGAGTTTTAACTTACTAACATGTTTGTTATATTTATCACTTATGTCAAATATTAGTTAGTATTAGTTAGAGTTGGTTTTTTTTTGTACATATGTTACAAGTATTATCCAAAAGAGAAACAACAAATTCAGTAACTTGGATCTACGAGGGAAAACGAAACTCTAAAATACCAATTATTTGGTTTTTTGGAATTAAAATTTCTAGTTGTTTCTTCTTGCATTTCACCGAATACAAAAAAACGGTATTTGTTATTCGAATTTATACATATTTAAGATTATAAAAATGTAGAAACATTTCCAAATATTTTTTATTTAATCGGAATATGCGTATAAAGATTTTGAGTAAACATCCTGTTACTCATGTCCTATATAAATTAAAAACCCCAAAACTCTTTAGACATCCTATTTAGACCCATACTTTGTCAAAAAGCATATCCAATTTTTTGCATTTATCATAAAAAAATGCGGGACTGAAGGTTTTATCGCCGAGGAATTTCATCGTTTTTTTGTAATTATTCTTTAGAATATATATCGAGGGCTTATATTGAAAAGTGGCTATAAACCATTTTCTCGATAATGAGTTTTTGATGCCAAAGAAAAGATTTTTTTCTAAAGCCATTTTTTTAATTTTCTGATTTGGCTATCCCCTCGTTAGTTTGTGACTGCATAAGTGGCTATGAACATAAAAATAATAGAAATAAAATAGTTCAACAATGGAGCAGCATAAAACCGAAGGT
This sequence comes from Polietes domitor, assembly GCA_947397865.1. Classification (NCBI taxonomy): domain Eukaryota; kingdom Metazoa; phylum Arthropoda; class Insecta; order Diptera; family Muscidae; genus Polietes; species Polietes domitor. Next base: position 159,162,295 of record OX377620.1, on the reverse strand, counting down.
TATAATTCGCTACAGCGATTTTGCATAAAACATTTTTGTAGATTTAGTGCATATCGTACTATCAAATTACATCATTTCGCGTTAATAGCATTTTAATCAAAAATTATGAAAAGTATATTTAGAAAAACCGGCGTAACTTTTTTTATATTGATAACACCAAAATATTTCTCCGGCGTGTGATTGCTGACTTCATGGGGAATATTTGTGTATGAAAAGTTTCAGAATTATGAATGAAGAAAGTTAAAATATAAGGAATTGCAACGGCGAATTTTGGATTTTTCATCAATTACAGCGATTTCGCGACTGGCTACATATATGATACAAGCGACCAATCAGACGGATGAAGCAGGAATCTTTAAATTCGCAGCTTTCTATATAACATTGCCAAGATTTCATGAAAAAAGTTATGGAGTTTACAATAAATCTTATTTATATATTTGTGCATAAATGGTTTTGTGCTTATTTCAACATTCATAGTATAGTGCTCAATTTTAAACATACAAAAGTGGCTATGAACCATGAAACCGCGAATAATAGGAAATTTCGAAACCTTTTAAATAGTAGCAATTAGTAACCCTTTTTGGATTAAACTGTAGTAGAATGATTAAGAATTTCTCTTCAAATTAAGGAGAAAATCAGTTTTTTTGCTCTCCTGCAAAATTTATGTTTTTGTTCATAGCCACTTATGAATATAAGCCCTCTATCAACAGACACTTTTCTGCTATTACAGCTGTTTTTTGGCATAACAGCAGTTTTCTGAAATCTTACATCACTATTCACGTTGCTAAAGAGTTTGCAGTCTGCTAAAATTGGCTGTTGTTAATTAAAATATAAAAATAGATAAGCGTTCATAAGAGAGTTTAGCTCGAATTTTCTTTTATATTAGCAAGGGTCAATGTGCGTACCATATATATTGCTAAAAACAGCAAACAGCTGTTTACCATCTCAGCAGATACAAATCTGCTGTCTCTTTTTTAACAGTAGTAGACTTTCTGCTTTCTTTTACTGACATATTCCTTTGAGTGTACTGATAGATGGATTACTGAAATGCAATTTTGCCGACAGTGTCTGTCGGACGAATGTATCAAAATATTTCTCGAAGATCCTGGCAATGAAATATGAGTGGTTTCCAAACGCTCCAGTAAAAATTTCCTTAAAAGTTGGAAAATTAACTAAGTATGAATAAAGTTTCCTTCTTTCAAAGCCATAGTAAATAGTTCATTTACTAGAAAAAGGGTAGTAGATTTACTTCAGATCCTTTGGATCTAATAAAAAATTCTTACAATTGGGTAAATTCAAACTTATGTGGAAGAATATTTTCAAGGTTTTAAGTGAGAAAAAATTCCATTTAAGAAATTTTAACTTAAAAATGTGTTTTTCCAAAAATTAAGTTAAAATGTTTACTGAAATTTATGCCGAGTTCTTCATACATTTAAGTATTAATGAACTTATAAAAAAAATTGAATTTGTTAAAAAAATTCTTGAATATTAATCTAAGAAGCAATTCTCGTTCGTTTGCAAGACTTATTTCATAAATACTTTATGAATTATTCTAAACAAGCACTGCGAAGGCTCCTATCTTGTCTTCGCAACAATCATGGAGTAATAGCTCAACTCATTATTGCAGATGTACATGAAACTCTGAAGCAAAACTATTTGTTTGATTATTTAGTTAAATTGAACTTATTTTAATTTCGCCTTTTTTCCTTGTATAAAATAAAATTTTCCTCAGTTTATGTAAAAATTTACTCGTTTTGAGGAAAAAAAATCAGCAAAATAGTCCTCAGTTTGAGTAAATATTTACTTGATTTGAGTAAACATTTACCTAGTTTTAGGAAATTTTCAGCAAATTTTTCTAAGATTTAGTAAAAATTTACTTAGTTTTAGGAAAATTTGGCTTAAATTTAGTAAAAAAAATACTATGTTTTAGGAAAAAAATACTTAGATTTAGGAAAATTTCAGCAAAATTCTACTTATATTTAGTAAAAATGTACTTGGTTTCCTAAATTTTAGTTAATATTAACTCATTATAGGGTTATCTTTTTTATGAGTGTAGATGAAAACCCCCCCCCCCAGGGGAAAATCCTGCGCACGGGCCTGATGAAGACCTATTTATACTGTGTATTGTTTAGTATTTTACTGACAGGTACTTATAAATGGGTGTATATTTTTTTACGGTGGCTACATACCTGTTTCACCATGTGTGAGTCTTAAATTTTCCGAATAATGACCACCCTTAAATGTGGGTTGCATTTCTGTAAAAAAATCATACAGGTAGCCAACGGAAAACCCAAATAATTAAAAAAGTCCCCTTTCCTTTTTTCCTTTTAATTGTTCACGCACATTTATTAGCGTTTATTACTTTGCTTACGCAATCATAAAAATTAAATAACCTTTTGTTTATTCCGTTTTGTTAATTCTGAGAATCAAAAAAAAGAAAAAACCTTACCATAGACAAAGTTGTGCATATGTCGAGCAAATTTTTGAAATTCATACCTTTACTCAATTGCGAATAAAAGCGAAACGCGTGCATCGATTTTCATGATCTTTGTCTCATTTTGCTCATAGGTTATGTGACTTTACGTAAAAGTAATAAGATTTGACATTTTTTTTCATTTTGGATTTTTTATGGATTAAAAAAAAAAAAAATTAAATCTTTAGGCAAAAAATAAGTTTTTTCCTTTATATATTCATTTTTAACTTGGAAACTGTTGCTTGTATAGGAAAACAATATATGAACAGATTAAGGGAATTGTAATTTTAAATTTTTTAAAATTTAATTCAATTAAATCGGGCTAGTGGTTCCCGAGTTATGCCGGGCGAAACAAATTAACCAAAAAAAAAATTTTTTTAATTTTTGAAATTCATACCTTTACTCAATTGCGAATAAAAGCGAAACGCGTGCATCGATTTGCATGATCTTTGTCTCATTTTGCTCATAGGTTATGTGACTTTACGTAAAAGTAATAAGATTTGACATTTTTTTTCATTTTGGATTTTTTATGGATTTTTAAAAAAAAAAAAATAAATCTTTAGGCAAAAAATAAGTTTTTTCCTTTATATATTCATTTTTAACTTGGAAACTGTTGCTTGTATAGGAAAACAACATATGAACAGATTAAGGGAATTGTAATTTTAAATTTTTTAAAATTTAATTCAATTAAATCGGGCTAGTGGTTCCCGAGTTATGCCGGACGAAACAAATTAACCAAAAAAAATTTTTAAAATTTAAAAAAAAATAATAAAAAAAACCAAACGAAAAAAAAATTTTTATTGCGTTTTTCGAGCTCATGTCAAGGTTATCTACACAGAAAAAAATATCGCATCCCGAGTACATTTTGACTGTTGACTAGTGTAATAGTAACAGATCCATAGTGTCATCGACCTTCTGTTGTACCTTCACACTTCTCGCAATCTCCAGGAGGGTAGAGTGAAATTTTTCTACTTGACCGTTGCTTTCGCTGTGCATCGGTGGTACGAAAAATTGTTCCGCTCCGTAATGATCTCGAAGGAACGTTCCAACTAAACTCGATTGGAATGATTTCTCGTTATCCGATACAACCAGCTTCACATTTCCAAATCTGTTCAAAATTTGGAACAGAGCTGATTTAATATCTATTGCATTCCTGGATGCAACGGGAACAAGTGTAGCAAATTTGGAAAACTTGTCTAAGCATGTCAAAAAATTACACTTGTTTGTTATTAAAATGTCAACATGTAAAATTTGCCCAGGGTACTCAGGAATTGGTGTTGGGGCTATTTTTACCTTAGCCGGCCTTCTTTGGTATTTATTTTCCCTACAAATTTTGCAGTTGGCTATGACATATTTTAATCTTTTCTTTATACCCGGGAAATAATACTCGCTAATAATCTGTTTAAAATTTTCCTGTACTGATCGGTGAGCTCGGTTGTGCTCAGTAGTCACTATGTCCCATTGATCGTCTTCCCGGATTACGTCCATAACGCATTTTTCTGTGTGAATAAATTTTATTGACGGAAACCTCGTCATGATACAATTTTGAATCTCAGCCAAAATAGGAAGTTCACAACAAATTGCATTTACTATCGTCGGGTTAACGACTTCCAAAAGAATTTTCTCTAAATTTTCCATATTGTCATATGTGATTGTATGTCTCAAGAATTTCTGAAAAATGATATTCTCTGTTTTATTACATGATGAACCCTTTGATATCAATATCTGATTTCTGTATTGATTTAGTGGATATTTGACTGAACTTATAACTTGTGTCAAGGATATTTCACTATGAACGGTGTCGTCATCCGAATCATCCAGTGAATGATTAACTAATTGCCTGGATAGTGCGTCAGCCACCACGTTCTCTCTACCGGGTTTATAAATAAATTTGGGCGAGTATTCTTCGATAAAAGATCGCCATCTTTTCATTTTTGAATTAGGATTTTTATCCGACATTGAAAACGTTAGAGGTTGATGGTCAGTAAAAATATGGATATCCGGAACACCATACAGATAGTGTCTTAATTCCTTCAGAGCCCATACGATCGCGAGTAATTCTCTTTCGTTTGTAGCATAATTTGATTCAGTTGCTGTTAAATTTCTAGATATCATCGTTATAGGCCTACCTTCCTGTGAGAGCACTGCTCCGAGGGCAACCGCAGACGCGTCCGTCGTAAGTTCAAACGCTTTTTCATAGTCTGGGTAGGAAAGTATGACATCTTCTGATGCGATAACTTGTTTTAACTTTTCAAATGCAGCCAGTGCATCTGCGTTCAGTTCGATCTTAATACTTTTAGATTTTCTTGCAGTAACTTTGCCATTATCGCCCTCTAAATATTTAGTCAGAGGCTTCGCAATTTTTGCGTAATCCCTCATAAATCTTCTGTAGAAACCGGAAAGACCCAAGAAAGATCGAAGACTTCTCAAATTGTCTGGCTTTGGAAATTCCCTAATGGCCTTGACTTTATCTGGGCATGTTGTAATGCCATTTCTGGTAATTACGAAACCAAGGAATTCTACCTCCGCCCGAAAGAATTTAGACTTTGACGCGGATATCCTCATACCGGCCTTACTTATCTCGTTCAAAATTGTATGGATGTGCTCCAGATGGCTGTACTCATCTGGAGAAAATATTATAATGTTTCCGATGAAATCCCGTAAAATATCGTCAATTGTACGCTGAAATATGCTTGGAGCGTTTTTCAGCCCAAACGGTAACCTACAAAACTCATACTTCCCATTATTGACACTAAAGGCCGTTTTTTCTGTCCTTTTCAGCTAATAGGATCTGATGGTAACCCGCTTTCAGATCCAGTGTTGTGAAATATTGTGATTTTCCTAAGTTTGATAATATTACTGGAATATCGGGCATTGGATATTTGTCGTTTTCCGTCGCATCATTCAATTTTCGGAAATCTATTACAAGCCTGTGATTTTGTTTTCCTTGTTCGTCTAAACCTTTTTTTCTTACAACAAGTACGGGAGAATTATATGCAGAGAAAGATTTTCTTATTATTCCGTCCTGAAGAAGGACTTTAATCTCATTATTGACGAAGTCCGACATGGTCACAGGATATAGGTACGATCTTGAATAAATGGGTTCCTCATTCTTTGTCTGAATCGTCGCCTCTACGCTGGTATTGCATGGTAATGCTCGGTTTGGGTCTGCAAAAGCAGTAGAATTTCCCGATAAAATTCTGCTGAACTCCTCTTTTACATTTTGTGGTACCAAATCTTTATCGATTGCGTGAAAATTTATCTGTTCGTTTGCTTTGACAACAGGATTTTTACTTTTTTCGTAAGTTAAAGTATCGTCCGTCAAATTCAATTTACCATTAATTTGTTTTAAAAACTCATAACCAATAATTCCGTCAAAATTCCGTAACGTATCAAGTAAGTAAAATGTAGTAACATAACCGAATAAAACCATCGTGCATTTTTCATTTATCGAATTTGTGCCGTTCAAGGTATTTACATTAAAAGGTTTCCCGAGGGGAACTCCAAAAATTAAGTCATCTATTGGTTTAATAAAATTTTTCGATGTTCCTGTATCCACTAATAGTTTTAACTCCCTACCCTTAATTGTCTTTATGATAAAGGGAAGGAGCGAGCCTAGTCTAAAAAATTTAACTCTTCTACCACTTGCTCGTCGTCTTCCTCTTCGTACTGCGAAAAATTTGAACTCAAATCGTCCACATCTTCCTCTTCCGGTGGATCAGTAGCCAAATGGTTCACACGTTGTTGTTTCTGAATGGGTGCGCTCCTCCCGGAACCAGGTTCTCTATCACGCTTAACCGGTGGAGTTCTAGCAGTGTTTTCATTAGGTTGTTGGGGTCTATGTCCAGTAAATGCTGTGGGCCGTCGAAACATGGATGATCCTGGATCGACATCCATTGGGACTGGTTCCTGTTGTAATATGCGAGCTCCATTTGCGTTTTGAACGGTACGTTTATATGATGGATGGGAATTTTGGTGTGTTCGTGATATGTGAGCAACACTGCCCTCTGCGAAAATCCTCGCAAACTCTTGTCTGCGTTGGTCCGACTCCAGTTCCTGTGCATTGGCTAAAGCCGTCGGTAAATCACTTTGCTTGGTTGAAAATAATATGTCACTTAATGGTTTCCTTAAACCCGAAATAAATACACGCAATGCGTTGTCTCTGGCCCTGGCGTTCAATGCGTTCGCCACCTCTTCATTTCCAGGGTAACTCATTTTATTTTTATTTATTATCAAAGTCCAATGTTTGTCAACATCAAAATCTGTTATTTGTGATTTTCCTTGCCTAAGAATACTCAATTCACTCTCCAAAACCTGTAATGACCTCTTGTCAGCGAAACACTGATCTAATCTAGCAATTATAGCTTTAAATTTCAATACTGTATTGAAGGATGATAATTTATCATTAGCCATACCCGTAATTTTGTTCCTCAATATTCCCATTGCAATGTAATAATTTTCTGATCCTTCTTCATAGTAACCTATAGCGAAGTGTGCGGCATCACACCATGCTGTATAAGACGACATATCCCCCCGGAATTCAGGAAGCGATTTTACCAAATCTAATTAAGTACCCCGAGCCCTTCCTAAGGTTACTGGTTCGTATATTTCCACTCTTGGGGTGCGTAAACTACTAAACTGCCGTGTGAGTGCAACGATTTGCTCTCTCAAGTCATCGGTCATGGCATCAACAGCCGCCGTCACAATGCCTACAATTTCGTCCCTGCTTGCCATTGTCAATGGGAAGAATAAACGAATAACCAAAAAAAAAATCGGGCAAAACACGATAACAAAAAGTACTGGAAAACTTAGATTTAACGCGCAAAAAATTGATAATGCCGAAAACGCAGAAATTCGAAAATAAATTGGTACTTACAAAAAATTTTCCATTTGGTTACTCTAATCTATTTTTCTTCGTTCCTTTGGTGTTGGTGTTGATGTTAGGTGTTGCTTTCCTCTTGTTTTCTCTTCTTTTTGGCTACTTGCTCTGGTTTTTGGTGTTGAGGTTGATGTTAGGTGCTTTGTGTTGTGCTGCTTTCCTCTTGTTTTCTCTTCTTTTTGGCTACTTGCTCTGGCTTTTGGTGTTGAGCTTATGTGTTGAGGTTGAATTATTTATTTTCTTGTCTTTGTTTTAAATTAGTTTCTTTTTTCTCGTTTTATCACGAATTTGATTATTATTTTTTTGTCTCTTTACCGAGATGTAATTTGTAAAATAATTTCAAAAAAACTATTTTAAATTTATTTGTTCTTTTTTCACTTGCTTTTCTGTGATTTTTTTAATTATTTATTTTTCCTCTCTTTAACGAGATTTTGACAGGTTAAATAATTTTTAAAAACCTTTAAACTTTAATGTCTTTTAATTCCGTTTACCGTGATTTTTTTTGTTTTAATTATTTATTTTTTCTCTCTTTACTGAGATTTTGACAGGTTAAATAATTTAAAAAACCTTTTTTTAACTTTGATGTTTTTTTTCGGTTTACCACGAATTTTTTTGTTTTAATTATTTATTTTTTCTCTCTTTACTGAGATATTGACAGGTTAAATAATTTAAAAACCTTTTAGACTACGTTGGGCGCCAGTTAATAACGGAGAAAATTCCTGTCCGAAGTACACGGACTTGTAAAAGAATCTGACTTTTATTCATTTCATAAAATATTATTACACTTTATGCTTTGACAGAATTTATAGTTATTAATGCTTAGTTTGCATTCTCCCAGCAAATATGAATATTTGTTGGGTGAATGCACCGCGAGTCAACTAGCGAATCATAATTTCCCAAACATAAGCAATGCATTGCAGAAATATGATACGCCATTCGTCTGCGCGTGTTATTAGTACTTACGAGGTAGGCTTAATAATATGGTTAATGCTAACTTACATAAGGCGGTTTAGCCGATTGAAGCTTACATTCTTGTTATACATGCATTTCATATGGGAAACGCAATTTTTGTTTGAGGTGAGGACTGTAGTCATAGGAAACGGTGTTTACACATGAAGATTTATTGTACACCTCGGAAGTAACTTTAAAAATTTAAGCATTATCTGACGCAAAAGTTGTCTCTGTTATTTAACACATATATCTACTAAATGAAACAGCAATTTTCTTTGAAAAGACTTCTGAATCAAATTCCACTTTGCACAGTGGTTCGGAATCAAAATCCATCGGCCAAAATTTTAACTTTTGTTCTAGTAGACATTTTTGAGTTCTATAAAAAACCAAAATTAGACAAGCACCCAAGGATTATTTTCAGATATTAACATTAAATCGGCAAATCGGATATATTTTAGAAATCGGCCAATAGTTGACTTCTTTTCGTATTTTTCGATTTTAAAGAAAATTAAAATTTTTATTATTTGATTTGAACTGGGATATTGTCCTGGCTCAAGACCATTTTGCATCTATATTTAATAGAATGCAAATTTATTTACAAATGGCATGGTGACATTTATTACTTGGCTGCAGACTACCACTATCATGATTTCCACCCTGTCTAAAGGTTTCATTCAGGTGGCTTCGCAGCGACTTTTCAACATCAAACCCGGCCTCTATAAGGAGATGATTTTCACAAACGAACGAGAATCACAACTCACTTGCCGAATTTGCGTTTAAAAAATCGCACCAAGTAATAAAGTACGCATGCCATCTTACAAGCATCTCATTGAGTTGCATATGTAAGTATGTGTATGTGCAGGTATAGTTACCCAGCAATACTTCTGCCGTGCCAACGCTCATTTGTTTTAGTTTTTTCGTTTGTATTTTTTTGGTCTTTAATCAATATTTGATTTGAACTGGGATATTGTCCTGGCTCAAGACCATTTTGCATCTATATTTAATAGAATGCAAATTTATTTACAAATGGCATGGTGACATTTATTACTTGGCTGCAGACTACCACTATCATGATTTCCACCCTGTCTAAAGGTTTCATTCAGGTGGCTTCGCAGCGACTTTTCAACATCAAACCCGGCCTCTATAAGGAGATGATTTTCACAAACGAACGAGAATCACAACTCACTTGCCGAATTTGCGTTTAAAAAATCGCACCAAGTAATAAAGTACGCATGCCATCTTACAAGCATCTCATTGAGTTGCATATGTAAGTATGTGTATGTGCAGGTATAGTTACCCAGCAATACTTCTGCCGTGCCAACGCTCATTTGTTTTAGTTTTTTCGTTTGTAGTTTTTTGGTCTGTAATCAATATTTGATTTGAACTGGGATATTGTCCTGGCTCAAGACCATTTAAAACAAATGAGCGTTGGCACGGCAGAAGTATTGCTGGGTAACTATACCTGCACATACACATACTTACATATGCAACTCAATGAGATGCTTGTAAGATGGCATGCGTACTTTATTACTTGGTGCGATTTTTTAAACGCAAATTCGGCAAGTGAGTTGTGATTCTCGTTCGTTTGTGAAAATCATCTCCTTATAGAGGCCGGGTTTGATGTTGAAAAGTCGCTGCGAAGACACCTGAATGAAACCTTTAGACAGGGTGGAAATCATGATAGTGGTAGTCTGCAGCCAAGTAATAAATGTCACCATGCCATTTGTAAATAAATTTGCATTCTATTAAATATAGATGCAAAATGGTCTTGAGCCAGGACAATATCCCAGTTCAAATCAAATATTGATTACAGACCAAAAAAATACAAACGAAAAAACTAAAAAAAATTTTTATTATTTTTAACATATTTTTACGTATATTTTACATATTTTTAAAATGTCTACTAGAACAAAAGTTATTGAATTTTGGCCGATGGATTTTGATTCTGAACCACTGAGCGTTGTACAATACACCTTCATGTGTAAACACCCCTAAAGAATTTTAAAAGTCCCAATCCGAGAAAAACTATTTTCTGTTTTGCAACTATCAAAAATACAAAGAAGTCGAAGAAAAAGTATACAAACATAACTCAAAATGTCTTCTCAGCGTTTAAAACACTGATAATTTCAAAAACCAAAAATTGTGATTTATATAGGGACATCATAATTAATTTTCTGTAACATTAGTCATTTTGTTTTATTATGGATGAAGATAATGCAATAAATAATGATGACACTGGAAATCTATCAGAATTTTTTGGAATCTAACACGCTAAATGACAAAGTTATACATTTTAAATGAAATTTAATAATAACATTTTTTAAAGTTTTGTACTTAAATGGCATAAATTTAAAGTTTAAAATATTGGCGTTGTTGTGATATGCCTACACGAGCTTTCATTGAATGCTGCAAATGTCACATAGTTTTTTTTCTTGCGAACGATGCGTTGTAAAAGGAGAAACAGTGAAGAAAAATCGATTTTTTAAAGAAATCTCCTGTGAAGAATGAACTCTGCAGTCAAAGAAAAAACAAATCCACAACATCACTTAACAAAAGAAAACAGCCCACTTCTAGATATTGTTAACTTAGATGCAGTCAAATTTGTAATTCTTGAAGACATGTATACCTCGTTATATATCGGCATTAGCAAACATTTGCTTCAAAACTGTTTTTAAACAAGTAAAAAAGCGTCAGTTGGATAAACCGACTTACTCTCAGAGACCCTCATTCAGAGAACATGTGTGTGGAAAGAATGGGACAAAAAGGGATACAAATGGTACCTAACAAACGACAACAGATAGAAATTTGGCATGTACATTCCTCTAATAGAGTAGATACATAATATAAAAGTATTTTCTCTAAATTCGTACTTTTAAGGGGTTAAATGGGGATAGAGGGATAAAAATAGTACCAACTAAACGGCTGCACCTAGAATAATGAAATTCGGTGTATATATTCCCCTGATTGCGTGACACATAAAATAAAGGAATTTTTCGAAATTCGTACTTTTAGGGTGTAAAATGGAAAGAAGGGATACAAACTGTACCAAACAAATGGATGCAGCTATAACCATGAAATTCGCTGTATACATTCCTCTGACTGAGTAGACACGAAAAAAGGTTTTTCAAATTCGTACTTTCAAGGGATTCAATGGGAACAGAGGGATAAAAATGGTACCAACTAAAAGGATACAGCTAGAATGATTAAATTCGGTGTGTACATCCCTCTAATTGCATAGACACGTTAAATACATAGATTTTCGAAAGTCGTACTTTTAAGTGGTAAAATGCGAAAAAGTTGATAAAATAATATCACGGAATTCGGTGTATACATTCTTCTGACTGCATATCCACGTAAAATATTTTTTCCAAATTCGTACTTTATTGTGTTGCTTTTACGACAAAAAATGGTAGAATCATGAAGTTGTCTTCTACTGCGTACGTGAGAGATAAGGTATTTTCAAAATTTATAATTTTAAAATTAAAAAAGGATGGAAATGCAACCAACCAAACGACTGTAGCTGAAAATACACTCTCTATCCCCCAATATTTAGGGTATTTATGTTTGCTGCCTTATATTTACTTTATGAATTGAAGTATTATTTCCATTATATATAAGTTATCAAGATTCATTGTGCTGCTAGTAGAGGTGTGCTGTTAGTGGTCGCAAAGTATTCCTATTTTATCGCAAAGCTGTTGCAACTGTAGCGTTGATAATAATAAAAAACACCTTTGTTGAGTTGCTTTTTTACTGTATGCAAAACTTGTTGCGATAACTCTATTGTACAAAAGTCAACTGAACTCTTACAAAATATATTTCTTATATCTATCGCTAATTGTACCCTAAAAACGATGACCCAGCACTTCGTGTCGAGCAGCCACTGTGTGTATCTAACATTGGCCGCACATTGTCGCTGACTGAAGTTTCAGGTTTCTGGTGCTGTTGTCATACAATGCCCGCAGACTGTGCTGATTTTGCATTATTATCATGCCAGGAAATCATGAGTGGTCTACAACTGTTTTGTTGCTGGGCTATCGTGTTAACTCCTCCCTTGCTTAGATGGAGGACGTCCTCGGACTTCTTGAAACCATCAACAATAACTTGAAGGTCATGCTGACGTCAGACCCTCTGACGTTTCTGGTAGAACTTGAAACAGATATAACAAATGACCAAGAAGGCTATCGCCGTTACTTCGGATATTATAGGCCTTTTTACAAGCTCCTTTTCCATTTCACCAATATATCGCAAGTTCTCCATGTTTAGGTTCCGTAAGTACGGTAAGCTCAGTATTTCCTGATGGCCCGTTATATTAAGAGGCGTTGACACAGCTGGTGCTGGAGATTTTTTAACGTAGTTCCTTAAATTCCGGTATACGTAGTCGTTAATCTTAACCTCGTCGTCGAAAGTAAAGAGGAATGTCCCAGTTGTCCGTTTATAGTAACCTTTTCGTTATTGATGATGATAACGCCATCATCAATGACTGTTAACGGTTCGAGATTGCTTGGGCGAGTTTTGCAGTGTGCGGTGACTCCTGAATGAAGTTGTTGCTCGAGTTATGTTAGGAACGTTGTTCCTTTTAAAAATAAAAAACACTTTGGATTTTTTTATTATCACGATTGGTACTTTACTTATTCAAGTCACTTCACAAACTTATTTTACATTGTTCGTTAAAACTAAATTACAAGTTATGCTGACAGTTTCTGTTATTTTGTTGTTTGTGTGTTTAACATTTTTGATCGTTTGGTTGTTTTTTCTAGTTATCAAAATAATGTGTCGAATTTACAAATATGTTTATTTAGCGGATGTCGTCCAGACACCTGTTGTGAAATATAGATCAAGTGCTAAATCTTTATGGTTGTTTGTAATGTGTGTGAATGTATGTGTGGCTTGTGTTAACTAAATGTGAGGAAAATAATATGTCGAATTTACAAATGTCTTCGTTTGCACTATTGGGTACGAGGGAGGTTGGGTAAGTGAGTGACTACGAGGGTAGTTAGATAAGTTTATGTGAACTATCTATGTTCATATAACTCTTCCCCCTTAGTCTGAGGCGATAGCCAAAGAAGAGCATTGGTATGAGTCTCAGGAATTGGTCTGGTAAATTCCTGTATTTTCAACGTGACTTTTTCTGTTTGCAAACACCTTACAGCAATTAGCACTACAATTGCAATCAATATAAATGAAATGGTGGAAATTCCAATAGCATTCGTCGTAGTTTTTAGTATTTTGATTTGCTGAGTGTTATTCAAATGCATTTCTTCTAATGCATTCAATGATAGTATTTTTATATTTTGTTTTTCCATCGGGGTCGGCTGATACAATGTAGGCTTTGTTTGCAAGTAGGTTATTTCGAAATTTGAAAATATTGATCTTTTAGCGGAGATAGTTTCGTTGTTGAATTTAATTATGAAAGTACCATCTAACCTTTTCCTTTCTCCTTTAATTATTATGTTATCGTGGAAGTCGTTCAAAAGTATTAATCCGGGGGCTATGGTCTCAATTTCGGATAAGTGATGGGCAGTGGTAAAGTCGCAAGAGGAATTTAAACTGTTCAGAATTTTAGGGATGCATGTAGTGTTGCTTATATCTGTTAATGAGTTTTTATCATAAATATTTACATAATTGTATGTCTTACTCCTAGATTTAATACCATAAGTAACATTTGGGAATCTTATTATTTCATTAAAGGGTAGTTTTACGATTTTGTTATTTTTCTTTACAGGTTTTAGTAATATATCTTCGTATGTGATATCTGTTGTAATTGGAATTTTTATGAGATAAAGTAAATTTAGGTTGTTATATAGTATCGCAACTTCGGATAAACTTAAGACTTCTTCTATAGTTTGGAATGGTATACTATCTTTTTTAAAATCTTCGAGAGCTATTTTTATTTCTTCTTCTTACAATATCGAGTTTAATATATTCAATTTGGCATATTGCAGTGCATACTTGACATTTATTACTTCTTCTTTTACGAGTCTTAATTTTGTTTGTAAGTTCATTATTACTTCTATTTCAATATTATCATGTTTTTTTATTTGGTTTGTTAAAGTGTTAGTTACGGAAATTAGCTTGTTTATTTGGCTACTAAGTTGACTGTTTATTATTGTTTGTTTGTTATTATTTTGGTTAAGGGTATTCATGTTTTGTGTTACAATTTCGAAATCTTCGTGGTCAGGTGTACCAGCTATGTATTTCCAAACTGTACCCAAAGCATCAATAGACCTTGTGTGTCGTTTATCAGAAATGAGTGGTTTTGTAGATTCGATGAGTTCTAGTGTCTGTGAAAGTTCGTGTTCTAAAAGTGGCAGTAAAGTATTATCAGGTGGTATGATCTTGATGGTTTCCTTCACAGTGTCTAAAAAGGTGTTGTATTGAGAGATGTTGATGTGGTGGATTATTCGATGGTTGCCGTCTCGTATTTTTGCCGGGTTCTCGTGGATTGGAATTAGAAAGTTTGAGGAGTACTCTATTATGTTAATTTCAGCCCATGATGATAATATAGATATGGTGAATAAAGGAACGAGTACTGTAAAATGAACGGAGTTTTAGTTCTTTTTGCGTCGTTTTATTTTGGATTTGTGAATTTTTTTGTTTGTATAGGTTATTATAGTTACTTTCCCATTAGATTTAACTCGATGTTTTCTAAATCGAGGGGTAAGTTTATTTCTCCTGCATTCTTTCCTATATACCTCCTCGTCTTCATCTAGTGTATCTGGGTTTTCTCTATTTGTATTTAATTTATCGATTCTGCTCTGAGTATCTGTTTCTAATTTATTTTTTATAAGTGCATATAGTTCATTTTGAAAGATTTTGAGTTTTTCCAGGTATTCATGTTGGGAGGTGTATTTAATATTTCTATTGAAAACATGTGTTCGACCGTAAAATAACTCGTAGGGTGTGAGTTTAGTCGCTGAATGAATAGCGTTGTTATACGTTATTAAGATTTCCGATAATATATCATCGTGGTCAACTTCTACGTTCGCTTTCTTGAATTTATGTTGAACAGTTCTATATATTTCCGTAATTGTGGAGTGGAGTCTCTCCACAGGTGCGTTGCTAGTACTTTGCTGGAAGAAGGTTACGTGGAGTGAAATATTGTATTGTTTACAGAAATCTTGGAATATGTTTGCTGTGAACTCTGCACCTTGGTCACATACGATTTGTCTAGGGACGGAAGGGTGTATGCTGACGCAAATTTAGAGAATTTGTCAATTATAGTTAATATGTTACGTATGCTGATGGAATAAATATCTAAATGAATTATGTCAACAGGTTTTAAGGGGGTTTCGGGTGTTTCATATTTGATTTTATGCGGATTTCTGTCATATTTTAAGGTTTGGCATATATCGCCATTGTTTATTGTTTTAGTTATTTTGTTTTTCATAAAAGGGAAATAGAAGTCTCGTTTTAAATGCAAAAATGTTTCTTGAATGCCTCTGTGATTGTTTGCAATATGATAATCACGGATAATTTTCTCTTGTTCGTCATTATCTTTTACGTCGGTCAGTAGTTCTGTACAACGAACTATTCTAATTATTTTGTTATCTGCAAAATATTTAGAGTATACTGATTGAATCATGTGAAATATTTCATCTTCGGAGTATATGGCCAATAATTTGTTTGTAGGAAAATTTTTTTGGAATATTTCCTTCACAATTTTCTCATTGAATTCCGGGCGTCTTATTGTACGTCTCTGTTTGTTCTTAAAAACTGTCTCTACTGTCATCGGAGTTGAGTTAGATTTTATAAATACAAATTGGATGTTAAAATCATTTAGGGGTCTTTCGGATATGGGTATGCCGTCATCTACATTTTCTTCAGCTGAATGTATGGTTGATCCCGAGGTGGTATGGTCAGATAAATTGTCGTTAACATTCATGTTTAGTTCTTCCTTTTTGTCAACTCCTTCTTCGTCTATATGGTCGACTTTAATCCTACTTAAGGCATCAGCGTTTGTGTTTGATTTACCTTTTTTATATATTACTAGCAGTACCCGCTGCTTCGCACGCGAAAAAGCCAGTTATTTGTTAATTTTATCCGTCTTAGTTTTTGGATAGTATTTATTTAATTTTCTTTTGGTGGATATAGATAAATTTAAAATAGTAATTTGGAAACCTCCTATTAGCTAGCACTCACACACGTTGTCTACGTTGTCAGAGAAATTTAAACACAAAATTTCACGACTATAGCTGAAATATTTTAGTTGGTACTATTATTATCCCGCTCATTGTTTATAAGTACAATCTTAGAAAAATTCGTTTAGATTTGCGCTTCTCGTTGTCAGTGAAATTACACACCATATTTCACGACTATAGCTCCAATACTTTAGTTGGTACTACTTTTATCCCTTGTTGCTCACCCCCTATAAGAAAATTTCAAAAAATCCATTTAGATTGCACTTTACAAACAGTTTACACTCCAAATTTCCCGACTATAGCTGCAATTCTTAAATTGGAACCCTTTTTGTCCCGCCTACCCCCTAAAAAGTACAAATTTCGAACAATTCAATTATTCTGCGCTTCTACATGGTCAGAGGAATTTACATACCAAATTTCACAATTCTAGCTGTAATACTTTAGTTGGTACAATTTTTATCCCTTTTTGTCCCGCTTGCCCCTTAACAGTAAAAATTTCGAAAAATCCAATTTTACTTCGTTTCTATATGGTCGGAGGAATTTACATACCAAATTTCACGATTCTAGCTGTAATACTTTAGTTGTTACCATTTTTGTCCCGCTCTCCCCTTAAAAGTACAAATTTCGAAAAATTCAATTTTACTTCGTTTCTATATGGTCAGAGGAATTTACGTACCAAATTTCACGTTTCTAGCTGTAATACTTTAGTTGGTACCATTTTTATCCCTTTTTGTCCCGCTCGTCCCTTAAAAGTACAAATTTCGAAAAATCCAATTTTACTTCGTTTCTATATGGTCAGAGGAATTTACATACCAAATTTCACGTTTCTAGCTGTAATACTTTAGTTGGTACCATTTTTATCCCTTTTTGTCCCGTTCGCCTCTTAAAAGTACAAATTTCGAAAAATCCAATTTTACTTCGTTTCTATACGGTCAGAGGAATTTACATACCAAATTTCATGTTTGTAGCTGTAATACTTTAGTTGGTACCATTTTTATCCCTTTTTGTCCCGCTCGCCCCTTAAAAGTACAAATTTCGAAAAATCCCTATTTGTAGCTCGTCTGCATGGTCATTGCGAGGAACTCACCGAATTTCATGTTTATAGCTACTGCCGTTTAGTCAGGACGAAGGTTCGATGTTTATCCCTTTTTGGGTCATTTTATCCCCTCAAAGTACGAATTTCGTAAAACCCTTTCTTAGTCGACGTCTACGTCATATTTGGGAACTACCCTGAAAATTTCATGACCCTGGCTTCAGCCGTTTGGTCTGGGGGCTGGTCAATGATAAGTCAGTCAGTCAGTCAGTCAGTCAGTCAGTAACGCAACTCTTTTATATATATAGATTTCATAGTTAAACTTCTCTAAGTTCAACCTCCACCTTATTAATTTGGAATTGGGTTCTTTTAGGTTCATCACCCAGGTAAGTGGCCTATGGTCGGTGATTATTTTAAATTTGTTTCCCAACAAATAGGGTCTAAAATATTTCGTCGCCCATACGATTGCCTGTAGTTCTTTCTCGATGGTGGAGTAATTAATTTCAGAATCAGTTAGCGTTCTGCTAGCGTAGCAGATGGGTTTATCGCTGCCTATTGGGCCTTGCGATAATACTGCACCTAACGCGAAGTTACTGGCATCGGTTGTTAAATTAAAAGGTTTACTGAAGTCGGGGTATTGCAACAATGGGTCGTTCGTTAGAATATTTTTGCAGGTTTCAAATGCTTGTAAATATCCATCATTAAGTACAATTTTGCTATCCTTTTTTAAACATGAAGTTAAAGGTTTCGTTAAATTAGCCAAATCATTGATGAATTTTCTATAGTAACCTAAGAGGCCCAAAAAAGTTTTGATTTGTTTTGGTGTCTTTGGTATTGGGAAATTTTTCACCGCAGATATTTTCTCGGGGTTGGGTCTTATTCCGTCTGTTGATACTATATGTCCCAAAAATGCACAGGACTTGTGTAAAAACTCTGACTTGTCTAGTAATTTTCAGGTTTGATTCCCGATCAAAAACTTTTTTAAGATTTTCCATGTGTTCCTGTAATGACGTCGAATGGACAATAATATCATCTAAATACACCAGGCAAACGGTTCCAATTAGATCTCTAAGGACATTGGCCATAACCCGTTGGAAGGTGGAAGGGGCATTCATTAAGCCGAATGGCATTCTCACAAATTCGAAATGGCCACCTTCTACCGAAAAGGCTGTTTTTTAATGTCCCTAGGGTGCATTTCAATTTGATGAAACCCACTTGCTAGGTCCAGTGTTGTAAAGTATAAACTTCTACCCAGTTTGTCAAGAATTTCGGAGATATTTGGTATGGGATACCGATCACAAATTGCTTTTTCATTCAATTTTCTATAATCAATAACCATACGCCATTTTTGAATATTACTAGCGTCCTTTTTCTTGGCTACCACCCAAACTGGTGCGCTCCAAGGTGAAAACTATGCCTAATAACTCCTTGCTCTAACATCTTGTTAATTTGTCTTCGAATTTCTTCTTTATGCACATGGGGATACCTGTAATTTAACATAGACCGGTAAGTTATCAGTGGTGTTAATCTGATGTTTTATTGTATTGGTAAAACTGAGTTTCTGATTGTCCCGAAAAAATATATCGTCATAATTTTTACAGAGTTTGTAAAGCGCTTTTTTTCTTCCGCATTCAAGTGGTCGGTTCGCAATAGTTGGACAATATCTTCTGTTAATGCTGTTGTGTTTGTTTCTATGTTAAAGTTATGCACTTCTACGTTTTCCCTCGTATCGTATGGTTGAGTTTGAATCGGTTGTTCTATTAGAAAAGTTTGTGATTGAAAAGACTCGTTTGTCATTTCAACCACACTATACCAATTATTAGCGTTGTAGATTCCTTCTGATATATATAAGAAAGGTTGAATATATGTTCTCTTAACGAAAAAAATTTCCGTTTTTTTTATCAACAGGAATTTTAACAATAAACTTTGAGGCTGGAGGTATTTCGTATCCACCAGATGTAAGATTGGGTTTTAAAAAGAGTTGTATTGTCGAATTATTAGTAATAAGGCAATTAGTGGAAAGGTCTATTTTTGCATTTAATTTTGAGAGAATGTCTATTCCTAAAAGCCCGTCGAAATAGTTGTGGAATTTAAAAATATAAAAATCTATATTTCCCTTTTCCTTAAATTCAATGAACATAGGGACAGAAATTTTTTTATTTAACGTATGTTTGTTTAAGGCTGTTGTAATAGTTATTGGTTCGCAATCCTTACAAAATTTGGGATCAATGCACACAGGGTCGATAAATGAAGTCGAAGCTCCTGTGTCTATTAAGAATTTAAGAATTTAATTATGGTAGGGTGTTACCATGAACATTTATATCTATGTACCCTGTGGGTTTGGAGAGGCTGGTGACTGAAATTTTTTTTGGTCGTCAATACAATTAGCAGTTTCATTCCCATACTCGTAATATTGATCTAATTGTTGGAAATTTTCTCCGAAGTTTTTTGGATAACCCGGATTAGTTTCCGTAGAATCTTGATTTGCATCATATGGAGAATCATAGTATTGTCCAACATTGTCAGAAGTATCTATGTTGTGAAATTGCTGTGGTTTACGAAATGTAGTATTTTTTGATTGGACACTCTGGTTGGTTTGTCTGCGTGAGTATCCTGAATAGGTGTCCATAGGTTCTGGGGTGATAAATTATGTCCTGGTGTGGAGTTGAGGTTATTCTGAACCATATTCTGTTGTTGGTGTCCTCCCGGTATTGCGTTTGCATATTGTGTTCTAATTTGACTTGGATTTGTATGTTGAGGCCTTGCCTGATAGGCGTTTGGATACTGAGGTCTCATTTGAGAAAAGTTTTGTTGAAATTGTGGATTAGCCTGGGATGGTGGTATGGGTTGACACCACATTGGATTGTTGTTTCGGTAAGTACCAAAAGTTTGGGGAACATTAACTTTCCGATAAAACATATTCTGCTCCTGGATGCAATACGTAAATGCTTCTGCTAAAGTTTTTGGCCTCATGGCTCTTATATTAGAACCCAATGGTTCTCTTAGACCGGATAAAAATGTATTAAGACACATTTCTTCGAATAAAGTTTTTTTCGCGGAAATGACATTCTCATCGATTTCGTGAATATATAGATTGTTATACATCGTTGCCTGAATCTCAATGACAGAACCATAAAATTTCTCGATGGACTGTCCATTTTGTCTTAACTCATGGAGATCTCTAATTAAAGAAGTTTCGCTTCTTTTATCTGAGTAATGTGTTATTAGGTTGTTTTTAATATTTTCCCAAACTAGGGGTGTTCCGTACATATTAAGAGCCTCATTTGCTGGTCCTACAAATTTGTTGCTAATTGCTCTAAGTATAATTTTCGCAAAGGGGGAGTTCTGTAATCACTTAATATTGTTAAAATTTCTTCTACATTATTTAAAAACTCGTGTAGAAGACGAGGGTTACCATCAAACTGTGGTAGTTTTTTAACAGTGTCAGGAATCCGTAAGGATACAAAAATTTCCTTAGGAGGAATTTGTGAGGCATTTGGTGGAGGGGGGTCATAATGAGTTGTGGAAGAGGACTTAAATTGTCAAGAGCACTGTCAGAAATTTCTGGTATTGGTGTTAATGTTCTGTGATATGGTCTGTGTCTAAGAACTCTTCTCATTACTGAGTAAACGAACCGATAGGGAAAAATTTTCACTTATATTTGGTTTTATTGATTTTGTATGCTCAAATTATTTAGTTTTTTTAATTAGCTTTTTTTTTCTTTTACTAAATTGCTCAAAGTCATATGTTTACAAGGCTTGAGGAGGGTCTCGTAAGAATCGCTGGCTTTGTAAGAAAAATGAATTTGATTTGAAACGTAGTTACATTTCTGAATTGCCATTTAGTTTCACTTATTATTCACGTATACTATACACTTTCTTAATTACTATGTGTATGATATAATCTTATTGCCTATTTTTCTTACTTAAGTTCATTCTTAATGCTAGTTCACGTCTGATGATCCGTCAGTAGTTGATTGTTGGGCTGATATTCCTTCAGCTTGGGTTGTTGGGCTGATATTCCTTCAGCTTGGGTTGTGGGTTGTTGCTGATGTTCTTTCAGCTTGAGTTGTGTTGTGTAGCCGATATTCCTTCAGCACTTGTAGGTAAGACCGTCGACTGCGCCAGTTATGTTAGGAACGTTGTTCCTTTTAAAATAAAAAAACACTTTGGATTTTTTTTATTGCCACGATTGGTACTTTACTTATTCAAGTCACTTCACAAACTGATTTTACATTGTTCGTTAAAACTAAATTACAAATTATGCTGACAGTTTCTGTTGTTTTGTTGTTTGTGTGTTTAACATTTTTCATCGTTTGGTTGTTTTTTCTAGTTATCAAAATAATGTGTCGAATTTACTGTTGTGAAATATAGATCAAGTGCTAAATCTTTATGGTTGTTTGTAATGTGTGTGAATGTATGTGTGGCTTGTGTTAACTAAGTGCGAGGAAAATAATATGTCGAATTTACAAATGGCTTTGTTTGCACTATTGGGTACGAGGGAGGTTGGGTAAGTGAGTGACTACGAGGGTAGTTAGATAAGTTTATGTGAACTATCTATGTTCATATAACTCGCGTTCAAAATAACCTTTATAAATCAGGGTTTTCTTGAACAAAATTCACGTGAGAATGGTGTTTAGAAAAAACCAGCTATAAATTAAAATCTGGTCCGAGCCTTATCTAACCATATCAAAAACATTTTTTTATAAAAACCGCAATAACTTCCATATTTTTAGTTCGATTTGTGTTTTTGTTGGATCGTTGAAAAGGTATTGATCACCAATTACAATTTTTATAACTTCCTAACCCAATAAGGGCCAACAATTTGTTCTTACTGTTGGTTCTCAGGGGGATAAATGTGATGTAAAAACTGAAATATGGGGTTATTTGCATCCCCAAACTTATGCTGCCACCACCATATTTCACATGGTGTTTTCGAAGGCGTTCATGAGGTACGTGCCAAAAATATTCTTTCCCATCACTCTGGAAACGATAAATTTTTGTTTTTGGTCATCAATTACTTTAAGTTTTTGAGCAATAACTCGTGACGAGATCTAGCAAGATCTATTCCGATTTGTCTCATTTTGTCTAATCGGTCAAGATCTCGCAAATTTCCGCACACAATAATTCTGTAATTCACTGAAGTACAATACAAGCAATGAAAATGACGCGAAATATACCAAACGGTACATTTCAAATAATTTGTCATCTTGTGACATTTGGAATGACTTTACTCCTATATTACTAGCTATTTTTTAAAGCTGTGAAAATAATTCATTACTAATTCAATTGTTTCATTAGTAATTAGGTAGGTTAAATCCATGGCACCTATTATTTTCGTTCCTTTCTTTATGGTAAGGTCTTGTTTTTAGTGCTTATTCCGACACTTTTATTTACATCATAACTACTCAATGCTTCATAGACCTTCGGTTCTAATAAAGCTTCTTCATTCCTATTGTATGTATGATTTCTCCCTTTCTAGATTGAAGTCTTGTCGTGACCTTCGATGCTTTATTAATATTCTATATATCAGAAAATTCTATGCGCGACAAGGCGTCTGCAGCATAATTTTCTTTACCCCTGGTGTATTCGACCTCTCCTCTAAATCTAGTCTCAATCTCGTTAATTTCGATGCAGAATTTTTCATTGAAAAGAGATATGTCTATGGTCTGTGATCACTTTTGATCAACAATTTCCGACCATAGATATAAGGTCTGAAATATTGTATAGCCAAGTGAATGGCTGCCAATTCCTGTTCTATTGTTGATGAGTACGCCACAGGTAATTGGATACCATGAAATTCACAGATTCGCCACAGATATTTTTACTTGCCTCGGTAGTTTTACAAATATTCTTCTTAAATTCAGGGTATTGTAATATCCTTGGACTTAACAATTGATTTTAGAAGTACTTGAAGGGCTTTTCGTATTCCTCTGTCCACTCGAAAGGTACATTCTTTCTAAATAATCTAATTAATCAACTACTAATCTCCATATTTTCTCGTCTCCGAAAAGAATTGGAACCATTCTTTTCCTGCAGGATCGCCATATAATATGATAAATCCGTTGTTCTTGATTGATAATACATGACTGTACTTTATTAAAATATTCAGATATCTTAGAGCTACTTGAAAGTCCTCTCTATTTCAAGTTTGTGAATTCTAATCTTATCTGTTATTGTTTCCCATTTGTCCACCATTAATTCTACTAAAATCTGTTAATGTGTTGACATTTTTCAATTTTTGTATTCGACCTTTAGTTCTTACAGTTTACTTTTGTAATTAAGTAGTCTACTATCATTGGTTTGCTTTGGCTTCGTTTTTACTGTTTATTTCAATTGTTTTTAACCGTAAAAAAATTATTACTGATCTTTCTTCTGTGGCCGTTATGCCGATTCCACCTACTGCAATGGAATACATAATCTTTCAGCACCGGTTATTGGGAAGTAATTTCCACTGACATAATGTTCTTATTTCCGCGAATGATAAACCGGTGTGTGCACTGGCTGATTCCCTTAGTATCTACTTTATTAACTGTGGAAATCTTGGATTATTTTCCTGTATTCTCCACGAAAAATTTGTTAACCACTGTGTTGTCATATTTATTTCTTTTTTCGATTGTTTATTATTATTATTTTAAATCTCAGCGGCGTTAGCTACAGATCTTATATTCTTTTTTAAATTGCTTTTATAAGCAGTATGTATTTTCCACAAAAATGTATCGCCATTATGATTGTTATTAACAAAGCCATAATTTTAATGGATGACATTTCACTGGTTGCTCTTTGCCCATTGCCACTTAATTAATTTTAATTCTCCTGACAGGATCGCCGTATAATAGGATAAATAAGTTGTTCTTGATTAAAATATTCAGTTATCTTAGAAGTACTTGGAATACAATAAAAAATAATACAACGAGCTTTAAGATCATCCATGATTACGATAGTAGCAAACCTCGGAAGACCGTATAAGAAAGTCGTGTATAACTTGTGTGCTTTGTCGTTATATGTGTGAAACTCGATCAATCCTTCTTTCAAGGTTTTTATTTTTCATTTTTTTCTTGGGATTGAGGAACAAACACAATTGTCACCTTTGAGATGTTGTATTTCCCTCAACGGGACAAGAGCATCTGCAACGATAGGTGGAGGTTTCCGGGTGGGCTTAGGTACCTTAGACTTGATGTTTGTCTCTGTAGTATCTTCCAGATCAGATAGCGAACTAAATCTGTTAAAATTTGAGCATGTAGCTCCAGTTAATTCCTGATTTTGTTTTAGAGGAATGTATAAGTTATAGTTCTACTTATGTTGAAATAAAACGATGAACGGTCCGTACTATGCGGATTTCAGTTATAGTCTGCCTTTATTCTCCAATTCTGACAATTTATGTTTACAATAAATGCTTAGCTTGCGTTCCTCCATCGAGCGTCGTAGCATTCGATGGTTGAACGTATTGCAGCAAGAATTGCGATTCATCACATTCCAACCACGACAGTGGATTGGGTGAAATATGAAACGCATTTCGTCTGCGCGTGTTACTTACATACGAGGGTAGTTACTACAATAACTTATAGCTAATTTACTTAACTATTGTTAACTGTCCCCCCTCTTTGAATCGGCGAGTCCCTACTCCGACTTTGAACTTTTGATATTATATCCCCTAAATCCAGTGGTTTCGATTTTTTCATTTTTCCGTAATGGATAATTAAGCCGAAAAACAATACGATTACAAACAAAATAGTTATAAACATTTTTCCGTGTTTTGAAATTTTGTCGTCTAATGTTCCGAGGTAATCAGTATTATGTAGAAAGATTCTGTGAAGGTAAGGTAATGAAAGGTTTTCTTTGTGCTCAGATTTTCGTAAATTGATAGTTTTCGGGGGATGAGGTTCCCCGAAATTTTTCTCATAGCGCCTGTTATGGAGTGTGCTATTTATGGTGACATTATTAGAAAATAAGACTAATGCCGTGCCTTCAACTGTTATGGATGTGCCATCCATTACAATAGTTCTGTGAACATCGTTTAGCAAAACCGTTCCCTCTGAAATTTCCTGAATGACTGGGATGCCATTTGCGGATTCGGTTGGGCAATTTGCAGAATTTTCATACAATCTGTAACAGGAGTATTAATTTTACCGCATTGTAAAGATTTATTTATTCGCATGTGAATAATTGAATTATTACGAACCACCGGAAATATTTTCACAAATTTACAAGTTCTCTTAACTAATGGTATTTTCATATTATAAAAAATAGTACTGTTATTCTGATAAACACTGACAGAATTGGCCTTAAATAAACTATCTATACTTATTGGTACTATTTCATTCTCAATTAGGTACTTTAATTCGACATTATCCAAAATAACTGGGTTAACAACATTCGCTGTTGCCAAAGTGATAGAAAGTGTTAGTTGGTTCAAAAAGAAAATTATCTCACTATTTCTTTCGCTCAGAAGCTCGAGAAACAGTAATTCATCTCCATTTATGGTGTTAGAATTGCGATATGTTTTGTAGTTCTTTCTGGTCCTTTATTATTTCCGTCTCTCTTGCATCAGTATTTTCCCTCAGAATATGCTCATACTCCGCCAAATTTGTCCGATGTACGATGTATGTAAACTGGTCGTAAGTGGCCACGTCTCCATCCGCAACAGCGATGAAGTATGAACCCGTATAGTCCAACACCTTTGCCGAAACCAAAGTCAATGTGAAAATCAAAAAATATAAAAATAGTATTTAATAAAACTTTAATTTGAGCTACTTCCATAAGGTCTGTAATTGTAATTTTGGTAGAGTGTTCATTGATTATATTCTTTAAATCATTGGAGTCTAAAATTGTGGGATTGACTATTCCGACTTTTGTAACTGTAACCGATAGCATTAATGTTTCGAGTTCGATTATATTAATCATATTTCTTGAAAGTAAAGATTCATATAAATGGTCTGTATTTATTTGTTTTGTTTCTGCATTTTTTACTAAGATATTTACTGCGTTTGTTAATTCATTTATTTGTTCTTGTATCTTTGTGTTAATAGTTATCTGCATATGTTCTGACTCAATGAGCTCCTTCTGTGTGAATTTAATGTTCTCGAAGTCATCGAAATCAGGAGTACCGGCTACAACTTTTAACGCGGTACCTAACAAGTTGATGCTTCTAGCATGTCTATGGTGAATATTTATTGTTGCTATGAGGGTCCTCATGTGTCGTATATCTGAGTCCAATATCTGCCTCATATGTGACCTGGGAAAGTGAATTCTCATTTCTTCAGTTTCATTTACTATTGTTGAATACATGGTTAAGTTGGTTGAGTGTTTTAAGTATTCAAAGTCTTCGCAAATAACAGCATCTCCGTCCACAATTGGTATGTAGTTTGAGTTAGTGTAGTCAGTAATTCTTGGTGATACCGGTACGGCGAGAAGTAGCACTATCCAAATCCTAATGTAAAAGATACAACAAAGTTCATTTTAATTACCTCAAATTGTCCTTATGAACCATCCTCCCTTTTATTAAGACTATGGTCCCCAAGTCTGCTTCTACTGTTCCTTCTGTGTACAAATTTGTAAGTTTATTTCCTAATCTCTTATTTGATTTTACGAGGACTTTGTCTCCTACTTGAAAAATTCTATTTTGTCTTGACTTGTTTAACCTTTGTAGCTGAATATTCTGTGCACTTAGAATTTTTTCTTTAATATCTGTATTAAGTTCTGTGGTCGGTGGATGAATTACGTCGATAGGTCGTTTATTTGTGACTGAATGAATAGTTCTATTGTATACTATGGTTGCCTGAAATATTAATTCGACCGTGTCTTCGATGTTTCTTTCGATCTTTAGACACCGTGGGATCTCTACCAGGGTGCCATGAAACCTCTTCTACCTGTCCGTTTGAGACACTATGAAGAGGTGGAGCGTTAGCGATTTGTACATAAAATCTGCTTCTTAAGAGAGACTTTATTGTTTCAGAGTTAATAGATGGCTCGTTGTCACAGTATATTGTTTTTGTTTTCCGGAAAAATTCATAAGCTGTAAGATTGCAGATTTAACATCTGTTATTGTTCTAGAAGCGATTAGTTGGACGATAGATAATAAGAACTTGTCTCTGGGATTGACGATCATATTTTGCTTTTTGACAGATTTTACTGGTTCTAGTCATTAGTTGTTTATTTTTTAAATCAAATACAGCATCAGTTTGATTAAGTAAATCAAGCCCTATTATTCCATCAAATGTTTTCAAATCCGGCAATAAAAATAATGTCGCATTCGTGTCAAAAATATGCATCACACACTTCTACTTCTTTCTACTGTATTAAAACCATGAATTGATTTTACGCGAAATGGTTTATTCACGGAAATAATATTTCTCAACCCTTTCAATGGTTTCATATAGTTTTTGGAAGCTCCCGTATCTACTAACAATGTAATCTTTCTCCCTGCGACCTCCCTTTCAATGAATTGTAGAAGGGAGTTATGCCTAAAAAATTGACTTCGTCGTATTCTATGAGTTCGTCTATATCTTCTACTTCCTGCGCAGCTAACGTTTGGTATTCATAATCTTCTTGTTCGGGTGAGGCATTGTCTGAGACCAATTGATTGATTCTTTGCTGTTTCGGTCCAGTATACCTTACACTACTACTGTTTGGTCTTTTATTCCATTGTCCCTGACTGTTGTAAACATTGGATTGGGTGTTCTGTTGTTGCACTTGTCCCTGATTATTTTGGATTTGTCCACGAGACTGAGCGAATTGTCGGTTCTGTGTGGGTTGTCTAAAACGTGACGAATTGTCTGTGTCCATAGGTTGGACTTCGTCTGCTTGAAGTGGTTGTTCTTGTCTTTTATTAAAATGAGGATTTTTGACTTTCCGGTTTAAATCTAGTGTCCGGTATTGGATTACGTTCCCTGCATTGCTGCCTCTGTTCAGACTTCTGGAGTCTTTCCTTAATGCTTCGGGCAAAGTTACTTGCAAACATATAACGCTCATGGTTAGCCTCGACTTCTTGGGCTAATGCCAGAGCTGAAGGAAGGTCTGATGGTCTTGCGGAAAAAAGAACATCGCTTAACGACTTTCTGGTTCCCGAGATGAATACTCACAGTGCATCTGCTCTATATTTTTCATTATCGTAGTCTTATTATTAGCAGAGTCATTTTCTTCTCCACCTCATCGTAGTATTGTAAGAGAGTCATATTTCCCTGGCGGAGCTTTGACATTTCCTGTTCTATCAGATAAGTCTGTTGATTATAGCCTTAAAATTGAGAGGAGTGTCAAAGGATGAAAGTGTCATGTCGGCCGAACCTTTAATCTTGTTCCTCAATATTCCTAAAGCCTGAAAGTGTTTAGAACTGCCATCGTATTTTTCATATATTTTGTATGCGGTATGCGCCGCTTTCCTCCATGAGCCGTATGTCTCATTTTTTCCTTCGAATTCCGGCAAAGATTTCATAATATCTAAAGTCTCGCTGCACGTGACACTAAATCTTATTTCAGCATCTTTATATGTCTCTATTTCAGGAGTAGCGACAGTTACACAATGCAATTCTTCTTTAATCTTTGATTGAAACACCGTTCCTGTGCGGCGAGTGCGTTTGCCACTGCGCCTTCTACAATGGCTTTCAATTGTTTACTTGTCAGTTTTATACTTGGACAGTTCTGAGCTTCGCGCTGGTTTTCTGAATAATCGGTGCTCCCAAGTTTTCCGAATTAGTCTAACAAATCCTCCAAAACCCTATCGCTAATATGATTTTATTAACACAAAAACACCAACAAAATTTGCAAAAACACCAAAACAAAAAATCCTGAACTCGATTTTAAAATTTCACTTTTATTATTTTTTATCACTGAACACTATACTTACATTTTTATTTTTTTATATCTAAATAAAATCCACGTAGGCGCCAGTTATCAAGATCCAGTGTGCTGTTAGTGGTCGCAAAGTATTCCTATTTTATCGCAAAGCTGTTGCAACTGTTGCGTTGATAATAATACAAAATACCTTTGTTGAGTTGCTTTGTTACTATATGCAAAGCTTGTTGCGACATCTCTATTGTACAAAAGTCAACTGAACTCTTACAAAATATATTTCTTATATCTAGCGCTAATTGTACCCTAAAAACGATGACCCAGCGCTTCGTGTCGAGCAGCCACTGTTTGTATCTAACATTGGCCGCACATTGTCGCTGACTGAAGTTTCAGGTTTCTGGTGCTATTGTCGTACAATGCCCGCAGACTGTGCTTATTTTGCATTATTATCATGCCGCGAAATCATGAGTGGTCTGGCAACTGTTTTGTTGCTGGGCTATCATGTTATTAATAAAATATTATTAATTAAATATCTGATTTATACATTTGAAATTTGTTGCGGACATTCCTTTTGTAGCTTGGAAGAACCACAAAGAAAATAAAAATTTTAGTGGGCGAAATGGGACAAAAAGGGATAAAATATGGTACCAATGATACGACAACAGCTATAATCATGGAATTCGGTATGTACATCCCTCTAATTGCATAGACACGTAAAATAGAGGGATTTTTCGAAATTCGTTCTTTTAAGGGATATAATTGAAAACGAGGAAATGGGACCTACCAAACCGCTGAAGTTGAAATCATGAAAGTCGGTGTCTATATTCGGTGTTCTGACTATGAAGACTCGAAACAAAAAGTTTTTTTTGTGAAATGTTTACATTTGGGCAGAGAATGGGGCGAATGGGGATATCTTTAAAATTTGTACTATTCTTATCAAAATAATACAGTCACTTTGTCTGTATCTGAAAGTGCTTCTCCCTAATGGCTACTGACAATCGCCTAATATTTCGTCATGTTCACTTTCACAATTACAGCATTGTATTTATATACAGTAGTAGATTTTAAACAGTACGCATAAGTATACATTATAGATAGAAATGTGCATAAAAATATCACAATTTTCGTAATATGGTACTGTACTTCTATGTAAAGTCGACGTCCTTTAATCTGCTGGTAATACTGTGGAATGCACTCCGTGGTGGAGGGTATTTAAGATTCGGCCCGGCCGAACTTTACGCCTTCTTACTTGTTCGGTGATAATTTGTTTATAATATGCCTTTTTATATTATCATAAGCTTCATAGAACGTTTTTTATAGGGACCGCACATGCATTTCTTATAAGCAGAAGAAAAATCGACACCGTTGACTATTTGCTGCTGCGCATGTCGACCAGCCATACACATAAGAACATATGTGATTATTTTTAGAAGTGCTTTCAGGAGCGTTTAGCTCACAGACGGTTATAGGTCCTTGTAGGTAATGTGATGTTCATTAACTTTTTGAATGTAAGAGAAAAGTGAAATGTCCTTGTATTTCAAAGAGTAGTTTTTACGGTATTCACACCGGTTAAAGAAATCGCCAAATGATTTTTTGGCAATGGACCCTAATGATCCTAATTTACTAATAAGAACGCGTATGTTGGAATAATTTTTTTATAAAAAAGAAAACCGGGCAAACGGGTTTTTTAAATCACGGTTTCCGAAAACCGGACGTTGCAGAAGACCCGGGTTTTTATCACTCTACCATTAGTTGTACTCAACATGTGGTTCCCTGAACAACCAATGACTATTAGGTCATCCATGAATAGGAAAGCATTAGATGGTGTTAATCCTGTGAATGCTTAAATCACGGTTTCCGAAAACCGGACGTTGCAGAAGACCCGGGTTTTTATCACTCTACCATTAGTTGTACTCAACATGTGGTTCCCTGAACAACCAATGACTATTAGGTCATCCATGAATAGGAAAGTATTAGATGGTGTTAATCCTGGAATGCTAAAGTCAGCCTTCGTTGGAATGCATTTTGAGCAATTTTAATTCCGTATGACAATCTCTGGAATCTTCCTCATCTTTGATCTGATGAAATCCTGACGTTAGATCATGGTAGGAGAAATATTTTGCTCTACCCAGTTTTTTATTTGTTCTTCGAAAATCTACCATCAATCTCCACCTTTCTCTTCACTACCTGTCAATGATTTCTTAGGTACGAGCACCATCGGTCTATTATATGCAGAAACCGATGGTTCAATTATGTCAACATTAAGTAATTTCTCAGCGTTCTTACTAATGTCACCACTCTGCGATTATTGAATTCTATAATTCTTAATGAACACCGGAGTATCATCGTTCATACGTAAGCTTTGTTCATAAAAATTGTTCGCAGTAATTTTTTCAGTTTCTAGTGAAAATATATATCCACAAATTGTTCACAAAGATTCACCAATATTTCTTTTTTCGAAAGTTTCGAAATTTCTCTTGTTTCTTCTTAGCTGATTCATTGAAGTGTATCCAATCATAGTTGTTTAGACATTCTGTTTTAATTTCGTTATTTCTCATAATTACATTCTCATCCGTGTTATTCATTATCTCAACATACGGTCTATCCTTTGATACTATGTAATTGGCTACAACGATTTCCTTTGTCACTTCTTGATGAGGGATTAAAACTTCATCAGAAATATTTATTTTCAGTAGTCGTATGACTTTTGCCCCTGCCGGAATAGATATAGAAATTCCTATGTCATATTGGTAATCATGTGATCGTAGGACGAATAAATCACGATCAAGTTTACCAAGAACGCAATTGTAAGTTTTTATGAAATCAAGACCAATGATACCATCGCATGGGATTGTTAAATCATCATTAGTCACATGAAAACTATGTGATATGATTACATTTTCTACTGTTAAGTCAAGAAAAAGGTCGGTTGTCATTGTTCCAATTTCGCATTACGATTTAGTGAAACTAATTTTTTATATATATCTGCACCGATATATATAAGGAAACACAAAGTCCTATTATTCACTGCTTTCTTTACACGAATAACACTGCTCAGATTTAGATTCATAGTCTATACATCGTCCGTACATTTCCTTGATTTGATTAAGAGGAACACAACCAAGAACAAAGCGGTCAAAAATTTAGATTTTTTGTGCTTTATTAAAAACTTCAATCTTAAGAATAACTTATGAATATTTATTTATGCTGGCAATGCAATTAATGTTTAGATAAACTTAGTGTGAGAACGGAACACAAAAGCATCAGGTTTTCTGCTGCATACTTTGGAGTCTCGTTACACACTATCTATAACTTATGTATGTAATTTACTACTAAATAAAATAAAGTATCTTTGGTGAGGCAATTGGTATGTAATTCGCGCAATTAATAATACTAGTCTCTAACACAGTGTCTATTAAGCATCTTATGTGCTGTTTGTTAATTTTGGTAGTTATTAAGGCGAATCGACATTTTGAGGCTGATTTCAAAAATTTACATTTTCTACCTCCCGCCTTTCTTCCTCAGCAGTGCCAATATCCATTGGAAATTGGTACGATTTTTTTGTCTGCACTCATAAAGGATATTTTCGACTGGTCAGAATTACTTTCCTTTGTAGTCTTTCCCAGGCTACGTTTTCCCTCATTGTCAGTGTAGGTACTAAGAATTTTGTTATGATATTTGCCATTCTGATTCGGGTTATTAAATTTGGAAGTAGTTGGTGGTCATGTTTTGACTCCCGAGTCGCGAAGTTCTTCCCTGAAGTCTATTCATCACATTTGTTGGGAATGGGTCTATGGTCGTAGTGAATTTTTCTTTTATCTTGCAAGTAATTTAAAATTATGTCTGGGGACGAGAACAATTTAGATGTGTTCTCAACGGTCCGTCTATTTTGTCTATCATAATGTTTACACATAGTGGTGAATTTACTCACCTGGTTTTGAAGTCGTGCATTTCTGCTAAATCACACTTTGATTTTTCAAAAATAGTAAATAACTCATTATGATTTCTTACCATAATTATTCTACAATAATTGAATACGTCTGAATATGACTTCTTTGGTTGGAGGTGGTGTTTCAGTGTATTTCTTTTTTTCACGTTGGTTTGTGTACCAGCTGTCTCACCAGATAAGAATGATCACCAGTAATTTTCTCATTTGCCATAATCTATGTACCACATTTTATTAGGGTATATTGTTGTTTCGACCGATGTGATAAACTGTATAAGGATATTTGGTTCCAAAGGTTTGAGTATCCTGAATTGTTCTATTATATCCTTGGAGTATAAAGCAAAATTATTATGACTGGTATTCATATTGTATTGGCCTTGTTCAACTTGTTGTTGAAGTTTTTGCTATTCTTGAAGTTTTTTGCTGTTGTTGAAGATGTACTTCCTGCTGTTGTATCATTTGTTCCTGTTGGAAAATTTTGAATTTTGAATGTTTTATTGGTGTATTGAATCATAAGACTAAATTAACTAAAAAACGTATTTGCTAAAAAGAGCTTCAATGTGCTGATTTGAAATGTCCATTCAGCACATTCCGCATTTTTTAATGCGAATACATCAGCCATTTGCACGGCCGATGCACCACAATTTTAAGTTAAATCTATTCATTGTATAAAGAGTTATATATTTCATAAATTGGATTCATGTAATAATAGTATTTGTTATATAAAATGTCAAGATTATAGAATTTTCAAAAATGGCATTGATTGCAAATAAGAGCTAATAAACAAAAAACTACTAATTTTTAAAATATACATATGATAAGAAAAAATTTTATTCCAATGAAACCTTAAGATGTCCCGCTATTTACCCGTTTAGTGTCTTAGCGGCAAAAAATGTTTACCTAACAAAATTAATTCTTTCTGGTGTAATTAGTTTGTTCCTCTCTGCATTCAACGGCATTTTTTGAAAATTCGAATCCGATAGATTGCAATTATAACACGTCCAATGATGATTATACCAATGTGCGTATAAGTAACAGATAATTAATATTAATAACACTTATACGCCACAATGAAAAAAAAATGGCACTACTTGACACTCGTGGAAGTGGTTGTTCCTCTCTGCATTCAACGGCATTTTTTGTAAATTGGAATCCGATAGATTGCAATTAAAACACGTCCAATGATGATTATACCAATGTGCGTATAAGTAACAGATAATTAATATTAATAACACTTATACGCCACAATGAAATCAAAATGGCACTACTTGACACTCGTGGAAGTGATCGTCCACGTCAATCGAATGTAAGATCCAAAAGTGTATCAAATCCAATCATATTTTTTGCAATTTACCTCGGAAAAAATTAAAATTGGTTGAGATTTATCCGCTATTAAAATTGCTCATGGCGAAAGACCATTTTCTTTCGAACGCTCAGAAATATAACGGATGCTTTCAAATGAAATCATTTGGAGCAGTTATTATTGATGAACGCAGATTCAATCCAAAAAGTTCAGCGCAATACATTTTTATGCGTACATAGGCGTACAGATTTGAAAGTCTTCCTTTAGCTAAAGCAGTGAATTACTTTGGAAGGCTTGATTTGAAAGGAGCTTCTGAGTTCATTGAAAATTACAAAGAAATCCTTCGGATTGATGTAAATTCACTTTCAGCCGAAACTATCGTGTTAAAAAATCTTTTAAAAGTTCAATATAAAAATAATCCCTTCAATTTGGATATGCTGAAAGAAGAAGTTGACAAAAATATATACCCAAATATATTCAAACTTCTACAAGTGGCCTTAAGTCTCCCAATAAGCTCTGCTGGCTGTGAGAGATGCTTTTCTGCAATGCGTCGAATAAAAACGTGGCTAAGATCAACGATGCACCAAGACCGATTTTCAAACTTAGCTCTCTTAAATATTGAAAATGAAATAGTAAAATTTTCTATAACTGCCGATGATATTCTTGAAATTTTTTCAAAAAAGAGACGAAGAACCAACATTTAATGCTGTCATGATTTATTTATTTTTTAATACAATTATTATTTTTTATTTTTAATAGAAGTCTGAACTTTATTTATTTTATTTAATTTAATTTTTTTAAAGACTAAACTTTTTTCTATTAATATCATTATAATTTAGTCTGTTATTGAATTCATTGTTTAAGTTTCGTTTCTTTCATAAATAAATAACTAAAATCCAAATCTAGGCATTATTTTTGAATTTATACATTTTGAAATTCAGTGAGTTGAGTGGGGCTATAGCCCCCCCCAGAAAAAATCCATTCCTACGCCAATGTATGCGTACCGTTTGATGATTTCGAGAAACGAAGCGTCGATTTGGCGTATATTCTCATTTCCCATTTACGAACGCTATCCGACTGTTACTCATTTGGCAGTGCATCTGGAGAACACTCAACGAGTTTATTTCACTGCAGCAAATGGTGATCAAAACCCACCAGCGACAACATTGACCTGTTTCTTCTTGAAAATTTCAACGTCGAAAGCAAGGCGATGTAGTTCCTGGTCATTCGGATTCGCTGAAGCAACTATTTCTGCATTTCCAAGTAAAATACGCATATTATTTGCGATCATTATTGCCACATGTTTTCCATCAAATCCACGTGATTTGTGAGAAAAGTACAAGGATGACATGTCAGAAGACATTTTGCATCGAGTTAGTGTCCATTCAGAGAATCCCCACATTGAGATGAATGAAGAGAAGCTCAACCTTTGGTTTTGATAGAAGACATGTGTTACTTCATGTGCAGCAGTTTGTTAGTCAGCTTAGGGATCGACCATACAACCCTTTCGATCTAGAATTGCAGCGTGAACATGAATGCGATACAAACGCAATAAGCCAATTGGTTCGAACAATTGTCAAAGAACGTGGAAGTGGATCACTTAAAGTGAACAATTCAAAATCAATTCGTCTCGCATTCGCCATGACAATCAATAAAATGAACGGTCAACTGTATATTTGATCGTTTTAGCACCTGACAACAACAAATATTGTTTATCAAAGAGTGATTCAATGAGGGAAAATAAAATTCAAAATCAACTTGACCGTAAACCATCCAGCAAAGACTCAATTGCAAAGGACAATTGACCACAGATTTTCTGCAATTTGAAATGACGTAGGACAACACCTGTGTGATGAAGTTCTCCGGGTCCACTGAATACTAACGTTCTCTTTTTATCATTTAATAGTTCATATACTATTCACATTTTTTTAAATAAATGTAAATGTAAATAAAGGTGGAGGTAGGGCGTGATCAGTATCTCGGTATGTTGTGTAGGTTAATTCAGGCTGCAGAGGTGTCGTTGAATTTTCATTGTAATATGTCGTACTATTACACCATCCATTGATTTTTACACCATCCTTGAAAGTAACTAAGTAAGTACTATTGACCGTGATAGGGGCTCTTTTCCTCTACAACAGATAGTTGGCCATTAATGACTACCTCGTTTTTTATTATGATTTTTTTTTCGTTACTATCAAGTGTATAGCGTTCAAAACTCCATTTTTTGCGAATTAATTTGTCTAATTCAGTTATTATTGCCTTATTCCTAGCTATAAGGATATCATAAAGGTTACTTGTGTCTATTTCCCTTAGTTTTTCTGCCTTCGAGATATTATTTACTATAGTGGTGAGACTATTGATTTCTCTTTGCATTGTCTGTCCTGTGAGTCAATTAGTCGTTCAGCTGTGTTCGGTATTTTGCCAAAGTCATCATGATCAGGGGTACCAGCGATGTATTTCAGGACAGTCCCTAGCGTATGCAAGGTTCTCGCCTGCCTGTGGTGAGTATTTACTATCTGTATTAGTCTACTTATTTCTTATCCAGCAACTTCCTCATGTGTGTTTGGCGCAATTCGTATAAAGTCAAGTTGGTAACGTGTT
This sequence comes from Polietes domitor, assembly GCA_947397865.1. NCBI lineage: Eukaryota > Metazoa > Arthropoda > Insecta > Diptera > Muscidae > Polietes > Polietes domitor. Next base: position 159,125,185 of record OX377620.1, on the reverse strand, counting down.
TGATGTATCCAAACCCTTCCCAGAGTACGAGATCACCACCAGCCACTGGAATGTATCTCGCATTGGATTAGTCCAGTTGATGCCGATACCAATATGACCATAACCAATTTTAAGGCGATTCTAAATTAAATTTTTTCTAATTTGTGACCAACAGATAAGATATAGTTTTATTATTATAGTGCAAAAAGTTTCAACGAAGATTGCATTTATGGACCCTCCTCCCCCACTACAAAAAGGTGCAAGTTTGTTACCAAGTCGTCTATTATTCCTGACGGGGACCCTCTCTCCTACGCAAAACTCCCTGTCCTGTCTATTCCTATTTTGTGTTATTAACTCTTTATCCTGTGTGGACGATAGTGGACGTGTCGCGTGCTTTAGTGACTGTACTATCGCAAACTTTGAAAATTTGTCGATGCAACTCAGAAAGTACTTTGACCCGGTGAAAGTATGTCAATGTGAATGGTTTCTCCACAATATGTTGGTATAGGTGTTTGAGCAATAAGCTGTTTTTTGGGGTGGCGGTCACACTTCTCCTGAGAGCATATCCGAAAGTTTGTTACAAGTTTTTCCATTTTCGGGAAATAATAGTCCTCCAGTATTTGTTTTACATTCTCCTGTTCTGCTCGGTGTACCCGATTATATTCAGCCGCGATAATTTCCTGTTGTTCGTTCGGCTCTGATATATCGATAGCTAGTTTCAACGTATGTCTGAATTTTACAGTTGGAAAGAGTTCGATCGAATCGTGCCAATCTGTGCAGGTCACACCGAAGAGCGTTTACTACATCTACTGTTACAGCCTCTTGTAGGTGTCTAATTAAATCGACTAAGGTTCGGAATGTAATTAAGTGTGTTGTCTGCTATACAAAAGTAATAACAGTATTTATCTGGGGTTCTATGTCTTCTTCTACAAGTATCTGATTCGAAAGCAATTTACTGGCTTATCGGTTCTTTCAATGTGTTGGTTCAATTGTGTTGGTTGAGGACTCTTCGCTGTGGATTGTCTCAACATTCGTATTATTCAAGACGTTTAGGTATTGCCTGGACAGCGCATCGGCGACCACGTTTTCTTTACATGGCTTGTAGATCAGCTTCGCGTTGTATTCGTCTATAAAAGCTTTCCACCTATTAATTTTTGGAATTCAGGTTTTCTGTTCGAAACGGCTAAAGTTAAGGTTGATGGTCGGTGAATACATTTAGATCCGATAGGCCGTAAAGATAATTTCTAAGCCTTTTTAGTGCCCAGGCAATGGCCAATAATTCCCATTCATGGCGTAATATTCTTCGCTACTGGATAAAATGAAGAAGACCATAGTAATAGGTCTGTCCCCTTGCGAAAGGACAGCACCTATAGAATGTGAGTATGCGTCTGTAGTCAAATCGATCGGTTTCCGAAAATCTGGATATGTTAGTGTCACATCCTCGGATGTTAGTATCTCCTTCACTGTACTAAAGGACCTTTTCTGTTCACTGGTCAACACCAGGCCCGTGCGCAGGATTTTCCCCTGGGGGGGGGGGGTTTTCATCTACATTCATAAAAAAGTTAACCCTATAATGAGTTAAAATTAACTAAAATTTAGGAAACCAAGTACATTTTTACTAAACATAAGTAAAACTTTGCTGAAATTTTCCTAAATCTAAGTAATTTTTTCCTAAAACCAAGTAATTTTTTACTAAATTTAAGCAAAATTTTCCTAAGTACATTTTTACTAAATCTTAGTAAAATTTTGCTGAAAATTTCCTAAAACTTAGTAAATGTTTACTCAAATCAAGTAAATATTTACTCAATCTGAGGACAATTTTGCTGATTTTTGTCCTCAAAACGAGTAAATGTTTACCTAAACTGAGGAAAAATTTATTTTATACGAGGAAAAAAGGTGAAATTAAAATAAGTTCAATTTAATTTAAATTATTAATCGTTCTTCTACAGTTTAATCTAAAAAGTATTACTAATTGCTACGATTAAAAAGTTTTCGAATTTTCCTATTATGCGCGGTTTCATGGTTCATAGCCACTTTTGTATGTTTAAAATTGAGCACTATGAATGTTGAAATAAGAATAAGATTATTGTTTATTCATCCGTCAGATTGGTCGCTTGTAACATATATGTAGCCAGTCGGGAAAATCGCTGCAATTGATGAAAAATCCAAAATTCGCCGTTGCAATTCCTTTTATTTTTACTTTCTTTATTCATAATTCTGAAACTTTTCATAAACAAATATTCCCCATGAAGACAGCAATCACATGCAAAAGAAATATTTTGGTATTCTCAATATAATAGAAAGTTACGCCGGTTTTTTCTAAATATACTTTTCACTATTTTTGACTTTACTGTGATGACTTAACTGGGGAATCAAAATGTTATTAACGCGACATAATGGAATTTGATAGTACGATATGCCCTAAATCTAGAAAAATGTTTTAAACAAAAGCGTTGTAGCGAATTATAACCTTCGGTTTTATGCTGCTCCATTGTTGAACTATTTTATTTCTATTATTTTTATGTTCATAGCCACTTATGCAGTCACAAACTAACGTGCGAGGGGATAGCCAAATCAGAAAATTAAAAAAATAGCTTTAGAAAAAAATCTTTTCCAAATTTATATGACAGATGACATCCAAATCTGAGAATAGTTTGACATCAAAAACTCATTTTCGAGAAAATGGTTCATAGCCACTTTTGAATATAAGCCCTCGATATATATTTTGAAGATATATTACACAAAAAACGATCAAATTCCTCGGCAATAAACCTTAAGTCCCGCATTTTTTCTATGATAAATGCAGAAAGTTGCAGTTATGCTTTTTGACAAGGTATGGGTCTAAATAGGATGTCTAATGAGTTTTGGGGGTTTTAATTTATATAGGACATAAGTAACAGGATGTTTACTCAAAATCTCATATTCTGATTAAATAAAAAATATTTGTAAATATTTCTTCATTTTTATAATCTTAAATATGTATAAATTCGAATAACAAATACAGTTTTTTTTTGTATTCGGTGAAATGATGGAAGAAACAACTAGAAATTTTAATTCAAAAAAACCAAATAATTGGTATTTTAGAGTTTCGTTTTCCAACGTAGATTCAAGTTACTGAATTTGTTGTTTCTCTTTTGAATAATACCTGTTACATATGTACAAAAAATACTAACTCTGAAAAATATTTGACATAAGTGATAAATATATCAAAAATTTTAGTAAGTTGAAACTCATTTCTTATTGTTTCGCAACTTTAAAGTAGATTTTAAAACAGAGATCTACACGCAGAGAAAAAAAGCATTTCGTAGAAACGAAATTTTAGACACGTGAACATCGTTTATGAGTTTCTTTTGTGGAAAAATTAGTTTGTTTGCGGTAAACATGTCATCAGTTCTTGTAAATGAACAAAGAGAAATACGTTTATGTATATCAAACAGTATTCTTCGTTTGTCGAAATGGATTTGTATTATAATTGCAAACTCCCAAAACATTGGAAGTAAAAGAAACTGTTGTTGTTGCATCTATGATGAAAATAGGTCACATCGGTTCAGATTTATATACAACTCCATAAAAATGTCGCATCGCCAATGTTAGAAACCACTCATTACAAACGGAATATGCGAATAGCCACACCATATTATATTTGACCTAAGAACATCTGTTGTGGAAGTGGAATATGTGGTTCAATGTTTTAATATAGCCCTTATACAAATGTCCCACCCGATTTCTATACTCAGAAATTTAAAAATGCAAATTGTATTTTATTTAAAAATTAAAGTATACTTTCTTTTGTAATGGGTGATTTTTTAAGAGCTTGATAACTTTTTTTTTAAAAAAAACGCATAAAATTTGCAAAATCTCATCGGTTCTTTATTTGAAACGTTAGATTGGTCCATGACATTTACTTTTTGAAGATAATTTCATTTAAATGTTGACCGCGGCTGCGTCTTAGGTGGTCCATCCGCTTAGTCCAATTTTGGCATTTCCACGTTTTTGAGTAACAGAGACCCAATTGGTGCGAACGGCGACGAATCGAAAATTGGTGGTCATCATTAACACTGGCCGATACAGCTGCGATATTTTCTTCAGTTCGCACTCTACGTAAGCGTGTTGGTGGTTTAATGTCCAACAATGTAAATTTGGTGCGAAATTTAGTCACAATAGCCCGAATAGCCGCTTCAGTGGGTCGATTAAACTGACCATAAAATGGAAGCGCGCAATGAACTTTCTTAACAGAGCACGCATTTTGATAATAAAATTCAATAATTTGCAAGCGTTGTTCGTTTGTAAGACGATTCATGATGAAATGTCAAAGCATACTGAGCATCTTTCTCTTTGACACCATGTCTGAAATCCCACGTGATCTGTCAAATACTAATGCATGAAAATCCTAACCTCAAAAAAATCACTCTTTATAAGTAAAAAATGTCTACATAAAAAATTCTTAGGTTACTCCAATACTTTTTCGCAGAAAGGAAGAATTTCGTCTCGCCAATAGATTTTTACATAATTATTAATTTAGAGGTTAATTTATTTTCAATGATTTCATTCCAAATAGATATAAAGAGTGATTTTTTTGAGGTTAGGATTTTCAATCGATTTTTGAAATGCTCGAAAAAGTTGCCCAAAATTGGACTTTCCGAATGGACCACCTAAGACGCAGCCGCGGTCAACATTTAAATGAAATTATCTTCAAAAAGTAAATGTCATGGACCAATCTAACGTTTCAAATAAAGAACCGATGAGATTTTGCAAATTTTATGCGTTTTTTTAAAAAAAAAAGTTATCAAGCTCTTAAAAAATCACCCTTTACTACAAATTTGTCCAAAGTTTGGCACTCATAGTTAAGCTACGGGTTACCATCAAGCAAATTATTTGCTTTTATTAAGAATGATTTTAGATTTCATTATGATATCATAGTGATTCTTATCTACACTTTTTTAAAATTACTAAACGACTTTGTTATTAAATTTCCAAACTTTTATTGCAGTACACATTTAAAAGTTCATAAGATATAGCTCTAGTCGAATGTCAAGAAGTGGTATCGGTTAATAAAAATGAAAATTTTCCGAACAATTTGGTATCCATTAGCGAAATTAGCACTACACAATCTTGAAATTGGCACAATTCGTTTAGTTTGTTTGTAGTTTTCATAACCTTTGTCCGAAATTCAAGAAAGTGTCCACGATTTTTTATTTTCATGTAATCATGTTTTCATGGTTTTACTGCAAAATTCCATTTCAGACGAGTTATTTTAAAAAGATCTTAAAAATTCTATATTTTATTGTTTCAGAAAGTCTAGAAGGTTTTAAAAAGTATATGTTCGAAACCTCTCTGGGGGGTTTGAACCCCCATAACCCCCCCCCCCTGCGCACGGCCCTGGTCAACACAATTATGATTTTTTTATGACTGAGATGCAGTAACTCGGCCGTATTCTCCTCTCAGAATATTCGATAATGTCTGTGCTATCTTAGCGAAGACTTTTATAAAACAGCGGTAGTGTCCCACAAAGCGTAAAAATGGTCTTAGTCACCTTAGAATGACGGGCTCCCTGATATTTCGAATTGTGTTGACCTTTTCCGCACTAATTCTAATTCCCCCTTGAGAAACTAGAAATCCTAAGTATTCGGCCGAGAATATGATCACATCGTCCACGTAGACGATGCTTCTCTTTCCGATGTGTTCTCTGAAATATACTGCGGGCGTTCTAACGTTTCAAATAAAGAACCGATGAGATTTTGCAAATTTTATGCGTTTTTTTAAAAAAAAAAGTTATCAAGCTCTTAAAAAATCACCCTTTACTACAAATTTGTCCAAAGTTTGGCACTCATAGTTAAGCTACGGGTTACCATCAAGCAAATTATTTGCTTTTATTAAGAATGATTTTAGATTTCATTATGATATCATAGTGATTCTTATCTACACTTTTTTAATATTACTAAACGACTTTGTTATTAAATTTCCAAACTTTTATTGCAGTACACATTTAAAAGTTCATAAGATATAGCTCTAGTCGAATGTCAAGAAGTGGTATCGGTTAATAAAAATGAAAATTTTCCGAACAATTTGGTATCCATTAGCGAAATTAGCACTACACAATCTTGAAATTGGCACAATTCGTTTAGTTTGTTTGTAGTTTTCATAACCTTTGTCCGAAATTCAAGAAAGTGTCCACGATTTTTTATTTTCATGTAATCATGTTTTCATGGTTTTACTGCAAAATTCCATTTCAGACGAGTTATTTTAAAAAGATCTTAAAAATTCTATATTTTATTGTTTCAGAAAGTCTAGAAGGTTTTAAAAAGTATATGTTCGAAACCTCTCTGGGGGGTTTGAACCCCCATAACCCCCCCCCTGCGCACGGCCCTGGTCAACACAATTATGATTTTTTTATGACTGAGATGCAGTAACTCGGCCGTATTCTCCTCTCAGAATATTCGATAATGTCTGTGCTATCTTAGCGAAGACTTTTATAAAACAGCGGTAGTGTCCCACAAAGCGTAAAAATGGTCTTAGTCACCTTAGAATGACGGGCTCCCTGATATTTCGAATTGTGTTGACCTTTTCCGCACTAATTCTAATTCCCCCTTGAGAAACTAGAAATCCTAAGTATTCGGCCGAGAATATGATCACATCGTCCACGTAGACGATGCTTCTCTTTCCGATGTGTTCTCTGAAATATACTGCGGGCGTTCTTCAGGCCGAAGGCCAATCTACAAAACTCGTACTTTCCGTTTTTAACGGAAAACGCAGTTTTTTGTGTATCAGATTCCGATAGCTGAATCTGGTGGAAAACCTGATTTTAAGTCAAGTGTAGTAAAAAATTTGCTTCCGTCAAGGTTGGACAAGGTTTCAGTGAATTGGGTATCTGTCTCTAAAGTCCTTTCATTACGTTTACGACTAATCATTTATTTTCCTATCCAGTTTCATCAAATCCCATTTTCTTTACTACCCATCTTGGGTTATTGTATGGTGACCTGAACTTTCGTATTATACCGTTTGTCAATACATACTGGATTTCTGTGCTCACAAAATCTAAAATGCCTAGTGGGTACGGGTAAAGCCTTGAGTTCACTGGGTCTTCATTCATTCGGTCCGAATCGTCGCAACCACATTTGTATTTTAAGCAAGTGCCTCGTGGTGGTCTGCAAAGACCCAATTTACGTTACCAATTACTCCTTCCAAATGCTTTGGTACTGACTTGGCCTGAAGAGGTAGATGATTTATAATCCGTAACCATGAGTAATTGTATTCGTTCTCATATCGATAGACGCGTTTACTTTAGTTAATAGGTCAAGGCCAATGACGCCATCAAATGACGTCAGTTATGGTAAAATAAAAAATCTGCAACAACACCACAAATTTGAACTGTGTACTTGTGTTTGATAGGGGTGACCCCATGAACGCTCCGTGTCGAAAAGGAGATTGACTTCTTTCCCTTCGATTGACCTTGAAATCCAAGGCAGGAGGGGCTTTGTCCTAAAAAATTAAGCTCATCACCTTCATTGGCATCTACGACCTGCTCCGTTTCCTCATCATACGTTTGTTCATCAGGTAGATCACGTACATCGTTAAGATGATTTATACGTTGTGTGTTTGGTCCTGTATATCGCCCTGCTTTTGTTTATTAACCGAATATTGTGCCACATATTGTGTGCTGAATTTGTCCTTTTATCATAAGAATTTCCAATAGATTTATTTGAAATATTCTTCGCAAAAGTGTAGCGCTCGTTATTAGTTATTACTTTTTGCGCCAACCCCAAAGCAGATGGGAGGTCGGATGGTCTTGAAGCGAACTGGACATCACAAAAAGGTTTCCGCAAGAGATTTTATCGCATCTAGAGCGATGTCACAAGTCACTAGTGGATTTATCGTGACTTTCGTGAACTTTCCACTTTAGGTTTAGCCAAAGTAAGTTGGCACTGAATTGCCGTTATATTCCTCTCAAATTCTTATTTTTGAGCACCTAATGCCCTACTCACTTCAGATCTAACCAACTCACTTACTTGGTCCGCATTCATTGTTTCTTCTGAATTTTCTAGTCTTAGATTTTCGAATACGGCATCTAACGTTTCACACATCTACTATTCGCAAAAATTCTATTCTCTTTTTTTCTGAGAATAATCGTTCCTGGTGACAAAGTAAAATAATTGTTATGCTCTTCCTCTCTTTGTATGCTCTTCCGCGAGATTTTTCGCGCTGCCCAAGGATAATCGTTCGTTGGTGTTCCTTTCCTTTTTTGTTAATAGAAATCTAGTGTCACTTAGATTTCTGTATTGATTTTTGTTTTTATTTCGACTTAATTTTCGTGAGCTCCTTGTTGAGCGCCAATTAAACGATTTTATTTGTCAAGAGTGAGTTAATAAGTAAATGATATATTTTATCATTTTCCAATTTGTACTTTTTTCGAAATTTGTACTTTTAAGGAATTAACATGGATAAAGATTGTACCATCGCCCTGATGCAAAATTCGTACTTTTTTGAGGTGAAATTGGGTAAAAAGTGATTACAACGGTACAAATCATGAAATTCGTTTTGTACATTTCCTATCAGAGAAACACAAAATTGTGGGATTGTTTTAGAATAACGAGGAAAAGGGGGTTACATATACCCGCCAATGTATGGAATATGGTATATACATAATTACTCTGACGTGCAGTACAAATGTATTGTATCAAAATGTGTACTTTAAGGTGGAAACGGATCAAAAGTGATAAAAATCGTACTAACCAAATTGGGGAAATTGGGAAAAAGATAAAGACGCGCAATATATAAGGACGAACGCTATTTAATTTGAAGAAATTCGGTTCAGATTTGGATATAGCCCCCATAAGAATTTCACTCCCGATTTGACTCTTTTCACTCACATATTTTAACAGACTTTCTTCAATTTTGTCATCACATCTTATATATCAACTAGAAACACTTGTGGTGAAAATTTGTTAGATCATTTTAGATTTATATATAGCTCCAACTCAAATTTCGCTCCCGATTTGACTTTTTCTGCCCTAGAAACCACATAATTTAACAGATCTTTTTCATAATATATATAAATCAATTCGGTGTATAAATTCCTTCGGCTACGTAGGATCTGGTGTGAATATACCTCTGAATACTTAGTTACTCAACATAAAGCGATTTTTCAAATTTTGTGATCGTTTACAAGCGATTTACTCTGAAAGGGATATCCTTACACAGCGTACGAAGTAGCGCTATTTTCTACTGCTTCATATTTGATCTTGTTTTTACAATTAGTTACAAAAAATTGGGTTTATTTGCCACAAATCTAGTGGCTCCCACACAAACAATCCGGCGCTAAGGAAAATTTAAGTGTTTCCATGCACATGTTCTCTGAGAGTGAGGTATATATAAGGTATATATAAGGTTTCACTTTCGGTTAAACTTACTTACCTGTGCACGCTTACAATGGCGATGCAATACTCGTGGGAGTAATAAATTGCAAAATTATAAAATTTTCCATATTGGTTGGTGGATTTTAATAGACTCTATAAAAAAATTCACAGATATCCGTTAGGAATAGTCATCAAAACCATATATAGAGGTATGGAGTTGTGTAGGATACATATAGAATCTTCAGTGGCTTAAAATATCAAATTCAAAGATAATAACACTTACCACTGGACTGAATTTAAAATTGAAAACCAAGCGATTTGTGAAGGAAATTTTGGAATACGGAAAATAAAATTAAAACTGCCATTTTTATTGAAACATATATAGTTACAAATATTGTTTCGCATCTCGTACGCATCCATTCATCTAAATGTTGTTTATCTTTGATCCAAGTTTCACCACAAATGAATTCTTACAAAAAATTGACTTTAGCGAAAAAGTTGAGCCAGTGATCTTCTAGTATTGGAAAAACAATATCCTATGTACGTAGGCAAAGCATACTTACCTTAGGACATACACGGTTTTCAAATATGATAGAAAAAATAGACGTTTATTTTGATTTTATTGTGTTAGAAATGTATAAAAAGGATTATTCCCATATACTTACAAATATCTTTATGACTAAATAAATATTTTATATGTATATATTTAAAGGAATTATAGTAATTTAAAATTATTTATCATGTTATGGAAAACCATTAATTTTTATAAAAAGTCACGCTAATCAATTATGTGATATTTTACCTATTTGACAACGTACGTAATATAATTATATTGCATTCTTTATTTAATAATATGCTTTGTTTTACTTAGTTAATAGTTATTTAGTTAGTTATTTTTAATTTTCTTTAAAAATATCATCCATAATTTTAAAAAACATTATTTAAATCTTCATTCGAATAGTGTAATGGACAAAAAAATCGGAACATTCGTCTTATTAAATTAAGAATAATCAATTGTTCATAAATATTTACACTGTGAATAAATTAAGTCCCATTCTTTAGATTTTTGAATTAAAAAACAATAAAAGAACTACTGTATCATTTCGAATTTTAAAGTGTTTTTCTAAAATATTTTAAGCATATTCCATATTTATTATAAAAGTTTTTTTTATTTAAACATGAATTGTTACTCTTTTTTAAGTTTTCATGATCTTTAGAATCTAAGCGTTAATCAATTATGTATGACTTTGTTTTTAAAATTAAATATATATTTACAAATCAATTAGTGTTATAATAATGAAACAATTAGACAATGAAATATCATGGATAATTAACAACTTCTGAATTATAAGTTTCAGTCAGAAGTATCTACAGAGCATGCTAACATTTAAATATAAAGTGAATTTCGTTTCAAAGTGAACGCCTGCAATTCAGAATTTAACACACATTTATGAAGAAATAATAAATATATTTTACAATCTGGACATTGTAAATGAAAGACATATGTCAGATAACAATTTAAACATATTATTACAATTCCGAAGTGAATCAATAAAGTTGAATAAAAATATAATTACGACATTGTTTTCCTGTGGGTAACAACAAAAGCCAATGCTGAAGAACAACTGGGGGAGAATGGATCAGAATGAAGGGTTGGAACCTTTAACCGGATTTTTTGATATGAACCGGACGGAGTTTTTGGGCCTCCCCCAAATCTGCTGCTATTTATAGCCTACATTAGATTTTATGACTTTGCATTTGTTTGGAACACTCAAAAGAAAGGGAGTGAGAGCAGTCAGTTTTTATTAGCTCAAATTTCACCCAAATCGGAAGGCATGGAATATGGGTGATATTGCCACAGCCCTTCTGGTAGCTCCCACACAAAGTGGCATAAGCTTTGGTTACAATAAAACCGTTATAACATCCATACGTGTAGTCAAAATCATTTGTAATTTGATATTTGAAAATGTTTTTTATAATCAATTTAAACGTAAAAAATAATTACGCTTTAGCCACGCCCCTTCTTCTACCTCCCACACAATTGTCTCTATCCTAGTTAAAATTAAATGTTTTATAACTCTTTTACCGGTACCTGAAATTCATTATGACTTCATATTTGATCACGTTTTTACAATTTATAACAAATGTGGAAGCTGGGTCCAATTGAAACAATCTTCTAGTACCTCGCACAAACATATTCCGCCGCCAAGCGAAATTTAAGTCCTTCCATACACATATTCTCTGAGAGTTAGGGTATATATTAGTCGGCTTAGTCGACTGACGTTTTCTTACTTTTTGTAATGTTGTGATTAAAATGATACCTCGTGTATTCCATGTGGTTCATGAAGATTTTCCCGTGTGACTGGATAATTGGCATTGATTTCATGAGAAAGTATAATTCCATTTTGGATTTCGACCAATTACCTTATCTTACGCCCACACAATATTCCAAGAAATAAAAATAACTATTAGTAGTACCTGTAACGACGACATAGATTTATCGACAAGGTCTGAGGTCATACGACAGGTAAAACTACCAGCCTGCACTCAGCTAGTATTGGTACCTCACCAAGAACCATGCACCTGGCCATTGGTTTTCATGAAAACTGTTGACTACATTCGTCTCTGACTGAACTATAGCGTTTTATATTAACGAAAAGAAAGATGTCAACCTTTCTCAGGATCGCGAAGAAATATTAAAAAAAACTCTTACAACTAAAAATAGTTAGGTTCACTCGGTTACAAAATTAACGCCTTATGAACTATTTTTGGGCGAACTCACATATTTTGTAAAACAATACCATTTAAAGAAGAACATGAATATCTGAAAAAATTGAACAACTGCTAACAAAAAATATACCCGGAAATGAAAACAAAGATGCAAACCTCCGCAGAACAAATAATTAAAAAATTAAATAAAGATAGAAGAAAACAAAAAACGTTAAGTCCCAACGATACAGTTTATAGTAAAGAAAATAAGAGAAATGAAATCACTCCAAGTTTTCCCAAACACCAAGTAAAAGAGGACTATATCGTTTATATTAACGAAGAAAAATATTACATTACTGTACATACATTTATATATATAGTGGGATTCCTCTATAAGTAGGATTGAGAAGAATAGAAACAAAACGTCTGATCAATACATTCTCTCTTTACGTTGTCAGTGGTACATTAACATTAGTGGTCTAGGTCATTATAGAGATAAAACTGAAATAAAACACTATGTAATCCATATAATAAACTTCAATAATTATGTGGCCAATGTTAGTAAGATCGAGGAGACCTTAAATATTTCTGAAAAAGATGAATGGAAATTAAAATTGTTAAAAGAAAGACTAGATAACTTAATGCCGTTTAAAAGAAACATGGATGGCGATGACGCAAAAAACACAAATTCTCAAATTGATGTTACCAGCAAAAATTTATATAATTTCAATAAACAATTTAAAAGCCAAAATATGCTGAATAAAGAAATTATGGAAAGATTTAGTAACATCTCATCACATAAATAAATAAATAATGAACAAGAAAATATATCAACAGAACTTTGGGAAATCCAAGAAAGGTTTTCTAATAGAATAAATAAAGAGGAAAACGAAATTTCCAAGCTGCAATATTTAAATAGAATAAACTATAATATCAACTTACTAAGTGGCCAGATAGTAAATATAGAAAAATTAAATGTCATTTCAAAGATTATAATAAGTAGAAAAGAAACAGATCAAATTTTCAATCTAACTAAGAAAGGAATGTAGAAATACATAAACTAAAATTGGTCGCACAATTATATGAAATTCTAGAATAACAAGCCTATTAAACAATTCAAATGTAATCTTTACTGTAAAAATTCATATATTTCATAAAGATAATTATACTTTATCTCATATTATTCCTTTGCAAATAAACGAAACTAGGCAAATTATAAATCAGAGTATATCGCATATTTTAAAGAAACCATACATTTTTAGCAAAACTTATGCTTATAAATAAAAAGAAAATTTTTTTTGTAAGAAACCTCTCAAAACAAACAAATTAGAACGATCATTATGTACTGGTAAATTATTAAATAATCAACAACCACAATGCAACATACGAAATGTAGGGAGACATGAAAATTATTTTTCAACCAGAAAATATCTTTGATAACACAGTACAACATTTTTCAGTTCGTTAATTGCCAACTCAATTCTGAGAACAGTATGTGAAATTATACCCAAAAAGAATAATTTCTGCATCATTCGTTTTGTCTTCTTACCTGCCGAAATATTTTTAATATCGATTTGAAGTTAGTACTATCGTATAGGGGAATTTATCACGTTTTAGGCCCTGTTGTTTGACATAGCTCGACAGCCACTAGCCCGATTTAGTTGAAATAAATTTTAAAAAATTAAGAATTACAATTCCCTTAATCTGTTCATATATTGTTTTCCTATACAAGCAACAGTTTCCAAGTTAAAAATAAGTTTCCAATAAAAAACAAGTAAGGAAAGGCTAAAGTCGGGCGGGGCCGACTATATAATACCCTAGACCACTCCCTGCGTATGTACCTCGCTTTGATTACTAAATCCAGGTATTTCATGGGAGCAATTTTATGTAGTTCATACAAATTATATAAATTATATTCATATAATTTATATGCTATAAATTCATCTTTAGTCACATTTAACGAATATGGTAAATAATATGGTAATTGATCCAATTGTCCGACAGACAAATACAAATTATACTATATATTATTATATAGTTAACCAAAGTCATACCAAAGTATGGACATTCGGTAAAAATTGAAATCGGGAAGGATTTTTGCATCCTGTAAATGTATGTGTTTGACAAAAAATGTTAAATCGGAAAGGACATTTGTATGGGGGTATATTGAAACCTAGAACGTTTATGGGTGAAATATTATATGTAAATTTTGGCCAAAATCGGTTAAATATTCGGGAGCAACATTTGTATGAGACTAAATCTAAATCTGAACCGATCTTACTCACTTTCACCATAGGTTTTTTAGTTGGATTATAAGATGTTGTACCAATTTGAAAGAAAAACGGGTACACTATGTGGATTTTAGAGCGGAAAAAGTCAAATCGGGAGCGACATTTGTATGGGGGCTATATCTAAATCTGAACCGATCTTACCCAATTTTTGCATAGGTGTTTCTAGTTGCACTATAAGATGTTCTGCAAAATTGAAAGAAAATCGGGTACAATATGTGGTTTCTAAAGCGGAAAAAGTGAAATCGGGAGCGACATTTGTTTGGGGTCTATATCTAAATCTGAACCGATCTTACCCACTTTCAGCATAGGTGTTTCTAGTTCGATTATAAAATGTTGTGCCAATTGTAAAGAAAATCAGGTACAATATGTGGTTTCTAAAGCGGAAAAGGTGAAATAGGGAGCGACATTTGTAGGGGGCTATATCTAAATCTGAACCGATCTTACCCAATTTTTGCATATGTGTTTCTAGTTGGATTATAAGATGTTCTGCCAAATTTAAAGAAAATCGGGTACAATATGTCGTTTCTAGAGCGGAAAATGTCAAATCGGGAGCGACATTTGTATGGGGGCTATATCTAAATCTGAACCGATTTCCTCCAAATTCAATACCGATGGTCCTTGGCCAGAAAAAATAAATTCTGCCAAGTTTCATGACAATCGGACAACAATTGCGACCTGTAGAGTGCGAACAAGCTTAGATGGACAGCAGACGGACAAACGGACAGACAGACATAGTTAAATCGACTCAGCTGGTGATTCTAAGCCGATCGGTATACTTAAAGGTGGGTCTAGCTCGATTATTTCTTGGTGTTACAAACATTTGGCGCGAAACTAACTTATAATACCCTAGACCACGAAGTGGTGTAGGGTATAATGAAGAATTTTTTTTTTTAATTCATAAAAAATACAAAACGGAAATAAGTTTCAAGTGTAGTTACTTTTTCGCAAAGTCACATAACCTATGAGCAAAATGAGACAAAGATCATGAAAATCGATGCACGTGTTTCGCTTTTATTCGCAATTGAGTAAAGGTATGAATTTCAAAAAATAAAATAAAAATAAAAATTAAAAATTTATCATGCAAAAAAAATTAATTTATAAAAACTTTATGAAAATAAAATAATATGCAATTAATACGCAATTATAATATGCATAAAAACAAAATTCAGAACATTTTTTCAATTATTGGCAATATCCATGCTTGCAGAAGTTGACGCTTGTGGTTCTGATGATCTTGTTTTCTTCGTAGGTTGTTCATGAAAGAATCACTTTTGATCAATTTCCGAATATCAGGTCCGTTCAGAATACCGGTTTTAAATACATTTGCGAATAATGACGACCCCTAAATGTGCGTTGAATTTCTGTAAAAAACAGGTAGCCAACTGAAAAACCCATAGTAAGCAAAGCAACTTTTAATTATTTGGGTTTTTCACATTTAGGGGTGGTCATTATTCGGAAAATTTAAACCTCACACATGGTGAAACAGGTATATAGCGACGGTAAAAAAATATGCACCCATTTACAAGTACCTGTCAGTAAAATAGTGAACAATACACAGTATAAATAGGTGTGCATTGATCGATTTTACTCATTCAACAAGTGTCGACGAACGCGAAAAGTACAAGTCAATATTTTGAAAGTGCAGTTTTTAATAGTGAATAACAACAAAACATAAAATAATCAATATGGAAAACAACAAGTGCCCAAATTTGGATGAATTTTGTTACGTTTGTGGTCGTATCGTCCGAAAAATACAGAAAAAAGACCGAAAAAATTTGTTTACTGAGCAATTCAAAACCGCGTATTGTAATTATTTCGATGAAGCAGATTCAAGTGGTGCAAATTTTACGCCGGACACAGTGTGCAACAGTTGTTATATTTACTACCCTTCTAAAATGGCTGCACGGAAAAAGTAGATACTTGTCTTTTATAAAGCCAGTAATTTGGGTGCAAGACCTAACTGGACATGTTGAATCCAGGTGCTACGCATGCATAAATTTTCGTCCTGGATTAAACAGAAAACAATTGAAAGCAAAAGTATACACTGCTGCATTTACTGCCACACTTCCATTGCAACGCCCTGCTGATACCGATGCACCTAAACCTCCGAGTGGGGATACTGTGTCCCTCGTAGCCGAAACCGTTTTCACCAATCCGACCAATTTGGATGATGCTGATTGGATACCCGATATTGAAGAAAAAGGACCACGACCGCTAGCACAAATAGAAATGGATTACATTGTGGCCAAGCTGGGACTATCACAACACAACTCCGAATGGTTGACATCATTTCTGAAGAGCAGAGAACTCACACAGAAAAATGTCAGCGCAACATCATACCGACAACGCCAAGCTGATTTTCAGAAATTTTATTCTGTTGACATTGAAATTGGTGGACACAGTGAAAGAAACACGCCCTTGAATGGTATGTGTATCTCGGATGACGATACAGACTCAGACCATGAATATGAACAACCTACGAAGAAAACAAGATCATCAGAACCACAAGCGTCAACTTCTGCAAGCATGGATATTGCCAATAATTGAAAAAATGTTCTGAATTTTGTTTTTATGCATATTATAATTGCGTATTAATTGCATATTATTTTATTTTCATAAAGTTTTTATAAATTATTTTTTTTTTGCATGATAATTTTTTAATTTTATTTTTATTTTATTTTTTGAATTTCATACCTTTACTCAATTGCGAATAGAAGCGAAACGCGTGCATCGATTTTCATGATCTTTGTCTCATTTTGCTCATAGGTTATGTGACTTTGCGAAAAAGTAACTACACTTGAAACTTATTTCCGTTTTGTATTTTTTATGAATATAAAAAAATTGTTTCTTCATTTTTTATTGGAAACTTATTTTTAACTGGGAAACTGTTGCTTGTATAGGAAAACAATATATGAACAGATTAAGGGAATTGTAATTCTTAATTTTTTAAAATTTATTTCAACTAAATAAATAAACAGCTAGTGGTTGTCGAGCTATGTCAAACAACAGGGCCTAAAACGTGATAAATTCCCCTATACGATAGTACTAACTTCAAATCGATATTAAAAATATTTCGGCAGGTAAGAAGACAAAACGAATGATGCAGAAATTATTCTTTTTGGGTATAATTTCACATACTGTTCTCAGAATTGAGTTGGCAAATCATGTGTTGTACTGTGTAAACAATGTTCCAAAAACCTATGTGTTAAAACACACATAAATAACTTTACTAATAATAGTCAAAAACACATTTATAAGTGAATACCCTTAATGTTTTTACTTCGACCTACTAAAAATTTAATGTTCATTGATTACACATGAAATGTAAAAGTTCAATGTCAGAAAGTAAAAAACCGTTTTATCATCATGTTCAACTTTCAAGATACAAGTCCTTGATGGTATTCCAAAACCAAAAATGCATGTGTTTGGGATTAATTATACTATTCACATTTATCAAAAACACTGTGCATAAATCAAATTGTAGTAAACCTTTTTATGTAATCAACCCAACCCTGATATGCTACGAAAAGTATGCAGACACGTTGGCAACTTACCGAGTGTAGCATGAACCATATTCCATCGATTATCGATGAATTATCATATAAATATCGCCGATGGCTCCCCCAATAAATCAATTCATTACTGCAACCAGACTTATGCGTTTTACTCGCAACTGAGTTTTGTATTTGAATAGATTTACATAGTGGTCCTGCCAGTCTTGTGTAGTGTATGCACACTTTTGTACATTACGGTACATAATTTTTGTACATGATAAATTTCTAGTGGGGCGAACAAATGGCCAAGTGCCCTATATCCATTCACATATTCCAACACAGTAACTGATTTGTTAGATAGTAAGTTAGAGTAAAAGATAAACAATTATAAGAAAATTCAGAACCTTTTATAAATACGCTTGACTTCGATTCTTGACAAGAGCGAATAAATGACGAGTGGTAATACTCAAAAATAAATCAAAGCACCAGAAACGAATCAGGGACTTTAAGTAGTTTTTTGGTTTTCTATCTTAATTTATACAGGATCATCACACTTGCTTTAAATTAGTAATTTTTTTAATTTTTACGGGCATCCTTTTAAGCAGCAAGCCTTGCAATTATAAACAAAAATAATAAGGAAGACACTGCTATACTATTCGGGCAGTCTGATCCATGCCGGGATCGAAGAGCGAGGGACCACAACCGCTGACGTTAAAGGATTATCTTCAGAAACAACGGACGAAGGCTCAGACAGACGAGAAAGTTCCAAAGGTGCCCGTGGTGCGATCACCACAGCTACGGGGAGGCTACGCAAACCGGCTAAGACGGGAAAATGCCAATCTTCTACGGATATTAAATGCTGATACCGCACCAAAGTGGGACGAAGCTACAAAGTGGTGAAAGAATTGATGAGGTTGAATTCCTCCTCAATCAATTCGTAATGTGTAAATTAAAAAAAAAAAAAAAAAACAATAATATTACATATATAAAAAATCTGATTTATCATATAAATATCGCCAGTGGTTCCCGGTGCAACTGATTTTTGTATTTGAATAGTTGGCACTTTCTAATTCACAGATATTTTGCATTGTAATCATCATAGTTTAATAAATACAAATAATATTGTTCAATAAATTCAGATTGATTTAGTAAACGGGACTAGCAACTTGTGTGTTTTATGGCTCCTACGAATTGTAAACGCCGAACAGCCGGATCGTTGCCATCGAAATTTGACGCAATAGAGAACCAAATAAGGGCGTATAGAGAAAATAACAACATAATATCTGATAAACATCATGGCTGAATACTATTTTATTATTAATACGATAATTTCAATTAAAAAACTAAACAGAATGTTTCTGGATGCACCTGCATGGACGGAGACGAGTTCGTCCATATACAAGTTAAGGAAAAATAAGAACAATTCTATATAACAATATAAAATATAAATACATACATAAATAAAAAGCAACATGGGGTTCGCAATACGAAAATACAATCACCTCAAGTAGATATTGATAACGTTGAAGTAATGTTAGTAATAATTACGATAGTGATAGTTATAAAGGGTGATTTTTTAAGAGCTTGATAACTTTTTTTAAAAAAAAACGCATAAAATTTGCAAAATCTCATCGGTTCTTTATTTGAAACGTTAGATTGGTCCATGACATTTACTTTTTGAAGATAATTTCATTTAAATGTTGACCGCGGCTGCGTCTTAGGTGGTCCATCCGCTTAGTCCAATTTTGGCATTTCCACGTTTTTGAGTAACAGAGACCCAATTGGTGCGAACGGCGACGAATCGAAAATTGGTGGTCATCATTAACACTGGCCGATACAGCTGCGATATTTTCTTCAGTTCGCACTCTACGTAAGCGTGTTGGTGGTTTAATGTCCAACAATGTAAATTTGGTGCGAAATTTAGTCACAATAGCCCGAATAGCCGCTTCAGTGGGTCGATTAAACTGACCATAAAATGGAAGCGCGCAATGAACTTTCTTAACAGAGCACGCATTTTGATAATAAAATTCAATAATTTGCAAGCGTTGTTCGTTTGTAAGACGATTCATGATGAAATGTCAAAGCATACTGAGCATCTTTCTCTTTGACACCATGTCTGAAATCCCACGTGATCTGTCAAATACTAATGCATGAAAATCCTAACCTCAAAAAAATCACTCTTTACATTTATTTATTAAATTGCACGTCGTCAAAGAAAAAATAATTTGTGACACCAAAATTTAAAATATTTTAAGTAAAATTTGAAGCATTAAATAGAGAAATTTATTTATAAAATAAAATTGATAAAAGTTTACTTAGAGAAATGGGAATTAATTAGGGCAGTTTTAATAACCGAAAGAGAAAACACATATGGTTAGGAAACATTTGAACACGTTAATAGTGACTTTAGAGGCTATTAAAGGTTATTTTTAGAAAACAATATCTAAGGAACAGGAGTAATGAGGCTTATGTTTTATTGGGAAAACAGTGATAACCCAGCAAAAAAATCGATTTTCGTCAGCAATACGATTTTTGGTTGAGCATACTGATGCTTATTGGAAATGCCAATTTTTACGAATGTCCGACTTTGCCTTACACAACTGCATCAGGGGTGCAATATTTTTTGCTGGGTAGCTATTTTCAATATAATCAGATATATCAGGAGTTTCCTCATCCAGAAAAATCCTTAGAAAAACTACCACCAATAGCCAAAGAGGGACCATACTCCTGTATCGTCAGTGGTAGCAGATTGAATAAAACAGGGAAGGTCCAAAAATGCCAGTAGTGAGTTGCCGAAGAGATGTAGAAAGAAAAGTGTGTACTTTTAGTACATTGAACTATTAGAGTATACCAGGCAATCAGCAACTGTGAAGGGAGAGAGTGTGAGAAATGAAGAGGTGTGGTTTGTGGATAGCTCAGTCAATCCGAGTGTTGTAACGCTGAAGTGTATGAATGGAAAAAAGGAGATAATTAGTAATAAGTTAGATTGTAAGTTAGAGTAAGAGACAAATAATTATAAACAAATTCAGAACCCTTTATAAATGCAATCGATTTCGATTCAGAGGTCAGAGTTGTTCTTGACAAGAGCGAATATAATAAATAACGAGATACAATACTCAAAAATAAATCAAAACACCAAAAACCAAACAGGGACTTTAAGTAGCGGAAACTTATAGCGCGGATCTTAGAGTTTATTTTTTTTCATTTTTACAGGCATGCTTTTCAGCAGCAATCCTTGCTATTATAAACAAAAATAATAAGGAAGGCACTGCCAAAATAACCGGACAGTCCGATCCATGCCGGGATCGAAGAGCGAGGTAGCGTGAATATAATTCACCTATGCCAACAGGAACATGAGTGACTGTAGCACCAGCCACAATGCAATATTGCTGATACAGCGGACTGTCAACGAACCGTTGCCGTTCGTTTGTTATGCGGTGGCTATTTTGGGTGACCCACTTTCCCTGCTTTTCGGCATAGTAATAGTGAATCATAATTATAAGTATATATAATGTACATGGCGATCCTGCCAGTCTTTGCCTTTTAAGCGGCTGTAGCATGAATCATATTCCGTCATGCCAACAAGAATATTTAATGTTATTCCATTTCGCCAACGATCATATTAATGCACGTCATATATAAAAGAATATCGTATTACACAACAGTACGACGACTGCATTAACGTTGTTGGTATAATGACTAAATAGCATAACTGGGACAGTCATCGAACTGCTATCTTCCCTTTGTTGTTGTTATGCTTGATCGGCCGGACGGACTGTATTCACATTCCACCTTTTCAAAACAAGACATATGTATGTATGTAAGTATAACGTAAGTAAAATATACGAAATAAGCATGCATGTATTATTGAATATTGGGAACCATAGATTATTGCTAAATAATCTTATTCATGATGTAAATACCGCCAATGGTTCCCCCAATAAAACACATCATAATCACAATCATAAAACTGTGTTTCAATCCCAAGAATAATTAAAAAGATAAAAGTTAGTTCATGGCAATCCTGCCAGTCCTGCTTTAAATTAACAAAGCAATAAAATTGTTTTAGGACATGCTTTTAAGCAGCAACCCTTGCTTTTGTTAAGCAAAGAAGACACTGCCAAACTATCCGGGAAGTTCCAATCCATGCCGGGATTGTTGAAGGAGGGACCTCAACCATTGACTATACAAGAGTATCGTCAAAGGCAGAAAAAAAAGACAGAGGAAATCCCGAAGATCCATGCGGTACGTTTGAAAAAAAGACGAGGAGGATACGTACACCGCCTTAGGAGCGAGAAGGCTGTACTCATCCGAACAGTAAAAGCGGATCCTCCGCTAAATTGGGAGGTAGCCACCAAGTTGTGGGAGAGGATTGATGAGGTAGAATTCCTCATCAATCAATATATTACAAACAAAGTACGCTAAGTCCGCACTAGTACGCCAGAAGGCGATTACTCGCTCTTGGCTAAATATTTTTAAAATAAACAGAAATTTTCAAAATGTTAATACATATGAAAAAATAACCAAATACATTTTTTTTACAAAAATATATTTCTAAATATCATACACTAAGAAAAAATGTTCGCAAATATAATTGTTTTTATTTTTTTTAATACAAAACAATTAATGTATCTTATTAATAATGAGGAAAGAACAGTTGAAACTAGTAAGACCGAATGCCAATGTTATAAATGAAGTTTAGGTTGTAGAAAGGGAATTATACATTTTTAAAATAGAAATATATCTAATATTAATCGTAGTATTTGCTGGATTGAATTTCGCATTAAAAATGTATTCAATGCACAATAAGATTCTAAAAAAGAGATATATGAGTAGGGCAAATCTGAATATATAAACATGGAATGGGAATTGATTGCATTGCAATCGGAAAAAGAAAAATTCAGAAGATCCCACAAGTTCATTAATAAAAAGATTTTCATTCGAACTGAAACAGTCAGAAGACATTTAGGCATATTAATTAGCTCGTTGGAAAATATTAGGGAAATAATAGCCAAACACCAGACTAGATTTACACAAGAGCATAAGAAAGTGACTTTGGATTTATAGTGGCTCCTGAGAGATCAATTAGTGAATATATTATCAAAGTACCATATAGATCAAAAGGTACCACACTCGATTGCACTTTCCCAAAATATAGACATTAAAAGTTAGTTCATACTAATACCGTCAGCAAACACTGGAAAATTCACACCAATCTCTGAAGAAGATAATCTTGATTCTGAAGACAGTGGTGAAGAATTAACTATGGCTCAAACGACCATCGAATTTCTGAACACTGCATCCCGACTGCTTCCAGATTTTGATGGGAAACCGGAAAATCTACGGTCATTTTAGGACGCACTAACCTTGGTGGACAGTCTTAAAATAGTCAACAGGCTATTGAGTGGAATTACTTGCATGCTGAGACTCTCCAGTACCGACCAAGGAAAAAGGACAAAGTCAGACTTCAAATTCCCACCATGCTGGTTGCAGTATTATTGTAAGTTAATAATTTAAGGCAACAGTGAAAAAATATATTGCGATTCCTATTCCTATTGCGAATCCTACGGGACCCTCCAATAGATAAAAAGAAAAAAAATAATTATTAACTTAAAATAGAAATAAGTCAACTACACTTTAAGTAATAACAAATTCTATTTAGAACTATTGCGAATCCTACGGGACCCTCCAATAGAACAATAAAGTAACAAAAAAATATAATAAATAATCTTAATTTGAACAACCAAATCTCAATCATCCTCAATAGAATATTAAAATAAAATTTATACGTGTAGGGTTTTGAGACGGAAATGGCTAATGAAAACAATTTAATTCGTCCCCCAATCCTCAACCTTCCAAACAATCCAAATATCCCTCCCCAACCACCTGTTGAAAGAAATTTGAACATCCCAGATATGGAATCAATTGCTAGATTGTGCGAACAACAGTGCCGAATAACGGTTCGACAAATACTGAATCCGAACGCTGACATTTCGGGGGTAGACCAAGTGATAGAAGAGCGATTTAGGGAAATTATAGGAGAATTAGAGAAGATCCCAGATGTCATTCGTTGTCTACGGGAATGCCTCGGAATATAGCTCCTGGAAGAAAAGTGTGGAGAGAATATTAAAGTTGTACGAGACCTGTAGGGGCACTCCCAAGTATTTTGGCATTCTAAACGTTATTAGAAACAAAATAGTTGGAAGCGCAGACGCGGCCTTAGAATCATACAACACCCCACTTAACTGGGAATATATCTCCAAGTGCCTCACTTTGCACTATGCGGACAAACGAGATTTGACCACATTAGAGTACCAGATGACAACCTTGGTACAAGGGAACAACACGGTTCAGGAATTTTATCAGGCTGTCTACTCTCATCTATCCCTAATTACCAATAAACTATCTTGTTTGGACGTAGGACGTGAGTCAATGGATCTGCTAACCCAGACATATAGGGATAAGGCACTAGATACCTTCATTAGGGGTCTGAGGGGCGACTTGCCTAGACTTCTTGGTATCAAAGAACCGACCGATTTGCCTCAAGCATTGCAATTGTGTCTTAAGTTGGAGAACCAACAATATAGGGCTCAATATGCGAATTCACACCAAAGTACCAGTAGGCAAATTATACAGGCACCACTACATCCGACATTGCCTCCGCGTAAGAATAATCAAGGCGATATCCCGTTTTACCCTCAATTGGCATTTATGCCACAATATGCTCAAAATAATGAATCTGTACCAAGACATCCTCAACAGCGATATACCCCGGCCACAAATTTTCAGCCTCCAAGGCCTTTTGCACCAAAGCCCCAACCTCGTCCAGAACCTATGGACATTGACCAGTCTATGAAAACTAAAGCAGTCATCTATATGAATAGGCCAAACCAAAACAATCAGTTTCAAGGGAAAAGACCTACGGACCAGTCCGACCAAGTACGCAGACCACAAAAGATGCAGAGAAACTTTCATTTAGACACGGAAGAAGGCAATAACTTTGGCCAGCAAGACTATGGAAAAGAGATTGAAAATTATGAAGATGAAGAACAATTGCAACCTTTCGACGATTACCTAAAAGACCAGTATGACGTTCTTCAAAATGAAGAAGAGGCTGACACTCAAGAAATTGTAGACATCCATTTTTTAGACTAGCGGATTCGTCCTTACCTTATTTCGAGTGTAGGACGAAGACAGCACAGATTTTAAGGATTTTGATTGACACAGGCTCTAAAAAAAATTACATCCAACCTTCTCTAGTAAAAAAACCGTTGCCAAACAAAAACATATTTTATGCAAACTCCGTCGGAGGAAAGACCGCAATAGCCCAACATACTTTTATCAATCTATTTAATGACTCTTCGTGAAACATAAAATTTTTCCTACTACCGACTTTGAAATCATTTCATGGCATATTGGGTAATGATAGCCTCAAACAGTTGTCTACTGTTATTTACGCTGCAAGGGGCTACATGCTTGTTAATAACAAATTGAAAATCAAGATAAAACAACAAGCCTCACAGTCGGTAAACACCATAGACATTAGAACGGACCACTTGACAGAGACACAGAAAAAGAGACTGAAGACTTTGATAGCAAGGTATAGGTCATTGTTCAGTGAACCAGATGAGAAATTGACTTACACCACAACGGCGATAGCAGATATTCGTACTGAAAACGAAAACCCGGTGTACTCTCGTTATTACCCCTATCCTATGCATCTGAAGGACGAGGTGGAAAAACAGATAAGGGAACTGCTCGACCAAGGGATCATTAGACCCTCTCGGTCTCCATACAACTCACCAATCTGTATAGTCCCAAAAAAATCTGATGCTTCGGGGCAGAAGAAATATAGAATGGTAATAGATTACCGTAAATTGAATAACGAGACCATACCGGACAAATACCCTATCCCAGAGATTAACGACGTCCTGCAACAACTGGGTCAGAACAAATACTTTTCGGTCTTAGACTTAAAGAATGGGTTTCACCAAATTCCACTTAGGAAGAAGGACAGACCAAAGACCGCGTTCTCTGTGAATAATGGCAAATATGAGTTTAATAGATTACCATTCGGTCTAAAAAATTCTCCCTCTATATTTCAAAGGACGCTTGATGACATTCTAAGGGAACATATTGGTAAGATATGCTTCGTCTATATTGACGACATTATTATTTTTGCCAAGGACGAGGAAACTCATTTGAAGAACTTGGAAACGAACAAACGAACTAGCGAACATGAAGGTCCAATTGGACAAGTGCGAGTTTATGAAAGGAGAGGTAGAGTTTTTAGGATTTTTAATTTCTGAATTCGGTATCAAGACCAATCCGAAGAAAGTGGAGGCCATAAGAAACTTTCCTTTGCCAAAGACATTGAAAGACTTAAGATCTTTTTTAGGGCTGTATAATTTTTACAGACGCTTTATCAGGGATTACGATTATCAGGGAGGCGGGACGCATGACCAAGCACATATCCGGTAAGATGAATATCACTCTTGACCAAGATGCATAAATTGAAGTCAACACTAACGTCAGAGGATGTGATGTTGGCATATCCGAATTTCGACCTGGAATTCGACTTAACAACGGATGCTTCCAATTACACCATGGGCGTGGTCCTATCGCAACAACAAAGACCCATTGCATTTCTTTCCAAGACCCTAAGTAAGGCAGAAGAGCATTACGCCACAAACGAAAAGGAGATGCTCGCGATTGTTTGGGCACTCAAGTCACTCCGGAACTACCTGTATGGTTCCTCAAAACTTAAGATTTATACAGACCACCTGCCATTAACATACGCGGTTAATAACAAAAATTCGAACTTCAAATTAAAGAGATGGAAGGCGTTCCTGGAAGATTTCAACTACGAGTTACGATTTCAACTACAGACGCCCCAATAAATGCCTTTAGGAATCAAATTATCGTAACCACTGAAGATGACAAGCCTCCTTACAATTTCGAGGAAATATTCCCAAACTATCATAGGCACACCATCAATGATCCCGATCTGACAGCGGAATCGATTGTCAAAATTTTGGAAAAATACTTAAACCCATCTGTTACCAATTGCTTTAGGACTTCTGATGAAATTCTGGGGAAAATGCAGGAGATTTTTCAAAGCCACTTCTCCCAGTTTAGAGCAAAATACTCCAGAACTATGGTGACGGATCTGAAAAATGAAGAGGACCAGGAAAGGGAAATTATTAAGGAACATAACAGGGCCCATAGAAATAGCTCAGAAAATAAGACCCAAAAGCTTACTAATTTTTTCCCTCAAATGCACGCAAAAATCAAACGATTCACGAAGTTATGCAAAATTTGCAAAGAGAACAAATACGACCGTCATCCCAACAAAATTTTGCTAAATGAGACTCCTATCCCTCAATTTCCCGGACAAATTGTCCACATAGATATCTATATAACCGAGAAAAAGCCCATTCTGACGGCGATAGACAAGTTTTCAAGCGAGACTGCTGCCTTCTAGATCGGCTGCAGATATCAAACAACCATTAAGATAAATACTTTCCGCATTTGGTACACCCGAAATAGTCGTAATAGACAATGAGAAATCTTTCAATTCCACGGCAATAATATTCATGCTTGAAAATCAGTATAAGATCAAGGTATTTAAGATCCCTCCTTACGCTAGTACTGTTAATGAATCTGGCCATTTCATTCTACATTAACAGAAATCATGCGGTGTCTCAAGACGGAAAACGTGCATGGCACCTTCTTAGAACTATTGGACATATCATTATACGAGTATAATAATTCTTTTCATTCTACAATCCTCAAGAAACCAGTGGAAGCTTTCTTTGGGAAAAGGAATTTTTCGGATCCTCAGAAATTAGTAAAAGATAGACTGGAAATTATAGAGAGATTGAAAGGAAAGCAGGCACAAGACCTTGAATTTCATAATAAGCGTAAAATATATAATATAAGGGAGTATAAAGTAGGTGAGACAATTTACGTAAAAGTTAATAAACGACTTGGCACCAAATTGAATAAGAGTTATCGAGAGGACAACAGAAGAACGACAGTACTGACAGAATCGGGGCGTACGGTTCACAAGGACAACATCAAACGTTAATCATATCTTTATCTTGCAGGTTTATTGTAGCTTCATCAAGGGCAGAGGTGAAGATTCTCGACTATTCCAACTCCCAAATTGTTACTATTAATAATGTACTAGCGGCTTTACAAACCGGAACGTTCAAACTGGTACACATTATCGAACCCGATCGCTACCAGCAACTTGTTGACGACATCCAGCACACAATCCTACAGAGTATAAACCAATCTCATACCCTACATCCCATCCTTTCCCACGAATTAAATAACATTAAATGCCACTTAGATAGGCTAAAACCAAGAATAAAGAGATCATTAAATTTTATCGGAACCGCATGGAAATGGATCGCGGGTAATCCGGACCACGACGATTTCCAAATTATCTCAAATAAAATCAACAATGTTTTAGTCAATAACAATAAGCAAGTATCAATAAATTATCAGTTGAAAAGCTAAATGAGCTAACGAAAATGACAAATGAAATTGTTAAAAATAATAATGAAAACTCTAGGGACAATTTGATTAAAAACTTGAAATATAAATTGGACATTCTAAAGGAAGAAATAATAAACATTCAGTATGCCATACACTGGGCGAAAGTGAGATAGACATAGTAAAATATATCATTACCAAAAATAATATACCCTTTGTAAATTTAGAGCAAACTTTTGAATTTGCCGAGGCCAAAATAGCCTCTGATAATAATTCCATCATTTACATCATTACCTTTCCTATTTCCGATATTTCTTGTAACAAACTTCTAATTAAACCGATCAAATTCGGAAAGTATGTAAATAAGATTGATTTTGAAAATGTCCTAGCTTGTAATAACTCATATTATGGTATAAATAATCAATGTAAATCATATAATAATATAACTATTTGTAACAAAAACAGTCTGACCGAACTGGACAGTGTCAAATGTCTGACAAACCTAATTAAAAGCAAACCTTCAAACTGCACCGTGGTGGATAACCGACATGTACCAACAATCGAGGAAATATCATCTGATGTAATTTTTCTGAATCAATTCAATGGTGCCATCTATATTAAGGGAGAACCACAGGGCCTTAACGGTACTTACCTGCTTCAAATTCATAATTCCTCAATCAAAATCCAAGACATGGTCTTTGACTCATTCGAAATAACGCATTTCCAACCCCTACCAGCGATTCTTAACCCAGGTCTCACGAGTTAAAGATGGAAGAAACACTATCTTTGGACATGCTAAAGGAGCTGCAGATTAATAACACGGAAACAATAGATCTCCTGAATAATAACCACAGATTGAACCTAGTGGTTAACTTTGGTCTATCTTCAGTACTAACGTCTACCGTAATCTTTCTTATAATTAGGACAAACCTCTTCAACACAAAAAAAGAGGCTAACACCGCCCCACCAACAATTTCTCAAAACCAAGCGGAGTACGGAGAATACAAAATATTCCTTTCTTCTAAGAACGATCGAGGACGATCGTAATCAAAAGGGGAGGTGTTAACACCAGCAACCTCGAACACCCTAATTGTCAACACCTGCAATTGTGAATATCCTAATTGTCAATATCAGCGAGTAAGCTCATATTGCAATTCTGCTGAACGCAGTATTCATGCAGCGCGTGTTTCCGTTCGTCGTTCATAAATTCCAGACAGAAACAACAACAAACACGGATTGTGTTACCGTTCATCAGCACCGGTAACACACTCAACATAAACTGCTGATTCGACATCGCCTCTCGAACGTGTGACCGACTCAGACTGGTTAGGCTAGGTAACATTAAACAACTCATGATAAATAATAAATCAGTTCAATTTTGGATTCAAAATAAAACAGTTTGTTTTAATTAAGTCGGCAACGAGATAATTTATATATCCGATGAATTGTCATATGAACTAGCGGCCAAATACGCTACTCAAGCCGCTGTCAAGGCGATGACAAAGAACTGCACCATTGATAAGGTAAAACTAAAGACTATTTAGTAGCATGAATGACGCTGTTGGCAAATTTGTTAGTAGTTGCACTGAGGCTACAGGACAGCAGAATGCGGTATTATATTTCAGTCATAGATCACGCGGTAACCGCAGCGGAGGAGGCAAACCCCGCGGCAGAGGTGGTTGCTATAATAATAACAAGGGAAATTATTACAACCAGAATGGTAATGGAGGTTATAATAACCGTGATGGTCGCGGTGAAGGTCATTGCGATCGAGGACGAAATGGACACTATCGCAATCCCAACAGTAACGACTGGATGACAAATGCGGACAATGAAGGTTCGGAAAACCCGGACGCTCCCCTAAGATCAAGTCAGTAGACAGAAATGTGTATAATATTAACCTTGTTCATTAAACTATACAAAAATCACTCTAACACATCAGTAACATTATTAGTAGATACAGGAGCAGAAATCTCATTGATAAAAACAAATTTCATTCCATCACACTGGATAAACACAAATGAAATAACCTCACTAAGTGGCATAGGACAGGGTAAAATAAGATCGATTGGTACTACATTTTTTAATTCAAGATTAAAGAATTACATGATACCTCATGTGGTTCATGAAGACTTCCCAATACCATTTGACGGGATAATTGGCATTTTCATGAGAAAGTATATTTCCATATTGGATTTCGACCAAGATCAGAATTACCTTATCCTACGTCCACACAATATTCCACAACAAATAGAAATACCCATTACTAGTACATACAAGGACGATCTAGTTTTACCAGCCAGGTCTGAAGTCATTCGACAGGTAAAACTAACAGCCACTAGTCACGAAGTATTGGTACCGCACCAAGAACCATGGCCTGGTGTCTTCATAGCAAGCACTTTGGTAAAAACTGATCAGGCATATATTCGTATTCTTAACACTAATAATGGCACAGTCACACTAAAAAAAGAGAATATTCTAACTTAAAATATCGACGATTACGATATGCTATTGGAAAATTATAATAATGAACAAAGGAAGTCACAGATAATGGACATTTTAATGGAAAAATTTCGGCAAAGATTTAGCAAAATATTAAAAAACCTGTGTTCCGAGTACAGTGATATTTTCGGTTTAAATCAGAGCAAATTACTACCAATAATTTTTACAAGCAAAAGTTAAGAGGTAAGGACGATGAACCGGTATACATTAAGAACTATCGTATCCCACATACACACAGAGATGAGATCGAAAAGCAGGTCAAAAAACTGATGATATAGTCGAACCATCACAGTCTGAATATAATAGTCCTATTCTTCTAGTACCGAAGAAATCTCTTCCGAATTCTAAGGAGAAAAGATGGAGACTTGTTATAGAATATAGACAAATAAATAAGAAATTAGTGGCGGACAAATTCCCACTACCAAGGATAGATGACATCTTGGACCAGCTCGGTGGAGCTAAGTATTTTTCTTGTCTTGATCTAATGTCTGGATTCCATCAAATTGGTTTAGAGGAGAAATCTAGGGATCTAACATCATTTTCGACCAGTAAGGGTTCATACAGATTCACTAGACTCTCAATTATTTTCAAAGGATGATGACAAAAGCATTTAGTGGTTTGAAACCGGAACAGGCTTTCCGATATATGGATGACTTAGTAGTCATAGGCTGTTCCGAGAAGCACATGTTTTCAAAAGACAGATGTTTTCAAATTATGCCGTAATTACAATCTTAAACTACATCCTGAGAAATGTTCATTCTTCATGCGAGAGGTGACATATCTCGGTCATAAGTGCACTGACAAAGGAATTTTGCCAGATGATGCAAAGTATTCAGTAATCGAGAATTATCCCACGACAAAGGATGACGTTCGTTTGTTATGCGGTGGCTATTTTGGGTGACCCACTTTCCCTGCTTTTCGGCATAGTAATGGTGAATCATAATTATAAGTATATATAATGTACATGGCGATCCTGCCAGTCTTTGCCTTTTAAGCGGCAAAACAAAAGGGGAGAAAAATGCAATCTGCTATTCTGTGTCAAAATTTCCTATTGCTTTAAGTAGCACAAATCCTAAAAGAAGGAAGACACTACCATACTGTCCGGGCAGTCCAATCCAAGCAAGGAATTTCGATGTCACAGATTGGACCAAAGCCTCTGACGATAGAGGAGTATAAGAAGCGGCTGGCGAAGAAAAAAAGGAAGAGATAATAGTCATCCCTAAAGTCGTCCAACCCAAACGACGAGGCGGCTATGTGTGGCGCCTAAAGAAGGAATGAGCCATCTTTATGAGAGAGGTTAATGCCAATCATCCACCCCCCCCTGGGACCGAGCCAGCATGATTTGGAAGCGGATAACCGAGGTAGAGTTCCTTATGGAACAATACCGAAAGGTTAAACAACAGTTGTAGTTTTCTTTTGAAAAAAAAAAAAAAAAACAATTTATGGTGCAACTACTTTGCACATATAGGGCCAGTAAGCGATTTCGCTCGTGGCAAATATTTTTTTATTATTTAATCCAATAAATTGTAGACAGAAAAAATTGGAAAATATCTTTGAAATAATTATTTATGAATGTAAATTGTAGATTAAATTTTAATTTTCCATTTCACTACATTGTCTATAAATTAAAAATCATGGGCAAACAGCAGTCTAAATTTGTAAGACACAAATACGACCTTACGGATAGAGTAACACTTCCAATTTTTAAGGAAATTGGGAAACCGTGCCTATTTAAAATTTTGGTTTTTAAATTTCACGGCTACTTTGATGGCCTCTTGGGAATGGTATACCTCAAGAGAATAGGAGCAAAGCTCGATCTCGAAAACAATACATTGGTAACCGGCAACATCTCTATACCATTACAAATAAAACCCAACCTCTCCTCGAACGTATTGATAATACCACCGAACTCGAAAAAAGTTGTGAAACTCCCAGTTGATAGAGAAGTATGGGATATTATTCTAGAAACAATTTCATTAGATAACGGTTTATATATTTCCCCCGGGTTATATTTTGCAAATAATTGGTTTAGTAACGTTGAAATTATCAATCCAACGAGCATCGAACGGACTATTTTCATGGAACAACCCATAAAAACCAATCTATATACATCATTAAACTTTATTGAGTTCAATAACTTTCATATATATATAATATATATAATACCACGGAAATAATGGGAAATTATCAGAGCTTATCCGGACAGAAAACCTAAATAGCTAGGAAAAGAGACAACTTTTTAAACTATGCAAGAACTATAATGATATCTTTTATAAAGAAGGAAACGACTTAACATTTACAAACGAGGTAAAACATAGGATAGAGACAGTTGACGACATTCCCATTCATGTGAAATCATACAGATATCCGTACATACACAAGGACGAAGTACGTAAACAAATATCGGACATGTTTGGACAGGGGATAATCCACCAAGTTTCTCTCCATGGAACTCGCCAGTATGGATAGTCCCAAAGAAAAGGTATGCCAGTGGGAAGCAAAAATGAAGACTAGTTATCGACTACAGAAGACTAAACGAGAAGACAATTTCTGATAGGTACCCCCTACCAAACATATCTGAGATTTTAGTTAAATTAGGAAAATGCTTATATTTCTCCACAGTGGATCTAGCCAGTGGTTTTCACCAGATTGAAATGGACCCAAAGGACATTTCAAAGGCAGCATTCATTGTGGAAGGAGGACATTATGAATATGTCAGAATGCCTTTTGGACTAAGAAATGCTCCCTCAACCTTTCAGAGGGTTATGGATAATGTCTTAAGAGATCTGATAGGGAAAATCTGCTTGGTATACTTAGACGATATCATAGTATTTTCGACATCCCTTCAGGAACACATCGACAGCTTGAGGAAAGTTTTTGTAATATTAAAGTCTTCAAACCTTAAAATACAGCTTGACCAATCGGAATTTCTAAGAAAGGAAATAGCTTTCCTTGGACATATAGTATCAACAGGGGGCATTAAGCCCAACCCTGCAAAAATTGAGGCAATTCAAAAATTCCCAATTCCTCGCACAAAGCGTGAGATAAAATCATTCGTTGGCCTACTCAGTTATTACTGAAAATTTATCCCGAACATAACAAAACCGACAAAACCCATGATGAAATCCTTGAAATCTTTCTTTAGTCTTTTAGGCGTACCCAGGAAAATTGTATGTGATCAGGGCACGGAATTCGCATCCAATGTTTCAAAGATTTTTGTAAACAATATAAAATTGATCTTCACTATACATCTGTCCAATAATCCACCAGTAACTCTCCGGTAGAAAGACTTCATTCTACAATAAAAGAAATATATAGAATTATTTTAGACGCAAGGAAGATTCAGAAACTTGACACTGATCATGAGGAAATCATCAGCGAGTCTTTCATGACGTACAATGGCTCTATCCATTCTTCAACAAAACTGACTCTATATGAAGTTTTCTTTGGAAAATCGCATAACTTTGTTGAAAATCAAGAATTTCGAAACGTACACGAATATCTGTCAAAATTGAATTAATTTCAAGAGAAACTTTACCCTACTATTAAAGAGCAAATTATGAGATCAAAGACAAAATTGACGGACAAATACATGAATGATGAGAATGAAAAAATTTTCTATTTTAGCTTGTCCTTATGAAAACACAAATACTAGAAATACAAAGAATTGACCAAAATCTAATCGCACTAAAACTCGGAAGAACTAGAACAATTGAAAGCCACTTTGGCCTAATACACATAGTAAACTTGGTCGAATACACTTGACAAGTTCAGAAACTCGGTCAAAGTATTGAATCTTTTGCTAACCACAGCACATTAACAAATTCAATTAACGTCTCAAAACTTAAGTTAAAAGTATTAGAAGACAAACTTCTGACCTTAAACCCATATAATAGACGAAAACGAGGACTTATAGAAGTTTTAGGTACCGCAATTAAATTTGTTACAGGAAACATGGACATAAACGACGCAAAAGCCATTACTGAGGAAATTCGACGTTTAGAAGACGCTACATCTAACTGAGGATCAATGTTGGAAAGTCAGCACAAGATCAACTTACAAATGATGCAAAGGTTCGAAAACATGACAATACATAGAATAAGCAAAGAAGAATTATACGTTGGGAACAATTGAGTGAAGAAATCATATTAGACATACTTAAGAAATACTTTTCACTTAATAAAAAAACGGTCATTTACACTAATAACGACATCTTCTTATTAGTGCAGGCAACATTTTCAAAATTCTTCTCTCAAGCCAGAAGATTGCGTCTTTTCAGGTGTACCGAGATTCTCAAGGACAAGTACACCTGAGGCAAACACCACGAAAGAGGCTAAACTGAACCTCAAAGAATTGAACAATTAGTTCTTAACATTATACCCTATTCAAAGGCAAAAAAGACGATTGCTCAACGGACTATGTTCCGTAATTAAAATAATAACGGGTAACATGGACTCGAAATGCGCCCAAATTATTAACGACTAAATAGTAAACACCTGCACAAACCTCAATAATGTCACAAACACACTTTCACAGCAACACTCAATCAATTTTTAAATGATGGAAATATTCAAAAACATAACCTCACACATAAATAACGAACAACAGACAATAGAGAGATACATGACAAATACAGCCAACAAAATACAACGCGAAGAAGACACTCTTATCAAAACACAATATCTCAACCAACTTAACTTCAACATCGGCCTACTAAGAAATAACATAACAAACATTACCGAGGCAGTGGTACTTCAATACAATTTCAAGGTTTCTGTTCAATCTGGAAGAACTTGATATTATAAAATTCAAGCTGGAAACCCAAAACATAAAAATTGAATCCATTGAAAACATTTACGAGATGCTAAACATGCAAGCTTACTATAATAAATCAAATATTATATTTAATGTACTTATAACTAATATTCCAAAAGAAGATTATTTTTTGTATCATATAATTCCTTCAACTATAAACGTCACGAATATTATAATAACAGAACCATTCATATCTTTTAACGAAAATAACACACAATATCACATATTACTGTAACAATCCCATCAAACAAGAATGTACTAAGGACTCAATTTGTATTGGAAACCTAATAAACAACAAATCAGCGAACTGTCCTCTTAACGACGTGGGAAATATGGAATCAATTCTACAGCCTGAACCCAACTTCATTCTCTATATTAATCCACCACAAACTATAACAAACTCTACTTGCAACACCAAAACCCTCAGGATAAAGGTAACGCCAACATTTTCTGGGACCAAATCCATATTTTTCCGTTACCAAGCAACAATGTTTCCGCTAAATCAACAACCGAAATTTTAAGCCTCGTTTTACTTAAAGATTTCAACCTCCTAACGGACACCAGGGTCGATAAACTGGTAGTAACAACAAAAACAGTACATTCAATCACAACCTCGGCAACCGTTGTATGCCATCCCATACTTATCATAGTAGTACTTATCATAGTAGTAGGGCCGAGCTCTGGCTACTATGGGGGTCAGAGGGTGGTGGATAGCTGAACGGCCTACAGATATGTAGGTTGGCTGCGATAGATTAGCAGTCCCCGACCAAGATCGGCAGAGTCCGAGGGCGTACTATAAAACTGTACAAGTGCCCGATAAAGACTCTGCGACATGGCGAATAGATACCGCCATTAACTACGTATCCCCCACAAGGGGTGCCCTCAAGAGAGGTGCAATTAGAAGAGCGATTACCCATATTGGGCGGCTATCTGGTCTGCGTCTGACCCCAGGAGGGGCGGCAGCGAATACAACAACCCGTCTTTACGACATTAAGATCGAGGCCAGTAAGATCTTAATTATGGCATACTGGAATGTAGAGAACTATTTTGATTTGATGATCCCTGGGCCTGACGACTGCGTTATTCTAGAACCTGAGTATGTTGGAGTGAAAACTAACAGAAATGGCTTCTGGGCTAATATCGTAGCTGCCTCCGTCCCGTTAAAACCTGGCAAGTCTCAAGGAACGCTCTATGTTTCGTCGCCATTAAGTTGGTGGTGCAGGTTCAGTTGACTTAGTCCTGATTAGTACGGGTCCGGCACTGAGCGTAGATTCTCATGAGGTATCTACGCCAACCCTCGCATGGCCTCCCTGCATGCATAGATAACCATGGGACCAAAACGTAACTGCACATACGAACATAGATAATGGCTTTGAGTTGGGACCCAGTGAAGAGATGAATACCAATAACAACCCCAATATCAACCCCAACAATGATAGTGAAATGTGGTCCTCGGTCCCCGGTTGCGAACAACAACAAGCAGGCGGTAGAAGACGATGACAGATACCTCGCCCGCTTAAAAATCGAGGAAGAGCTAGCATTAGTAAGCCTTGGCAATAAGATAAGTGCCATGAATTCCATCGTCAGTGATGCTAGGAACATACACAAGACAATTCGAGATAACCTTCTACAAGATGTAGCACTGTATCAGCAACTACGCGAACTTAGGGAAGCGATAGCACTAAAAAACATTCTGGATACTCCTCAGAACAATACGGGTATACAAAAGAGCCATATGGAGACACAAACGGAGAAAGTAGAGTCTCAAAAGGAAGTGTCTTCAGACAACAAGGAAAAGCCCAAGAGAGCAGCATCGCAGTCACCAGAAGAAGAAAAGATGAATAAAAAAGTCCGAACAATTCAATATGCGGAAGACGACAACGTAACTGAGAACCGAACGTGGTCCACAGTCCAAAATAAAAAGAGGAGAAGTAAGGATAAAGGGGGGAGAGTGAGAAAAATAGTACGGAGTAAGGGTGAGGTGTTGACAATCAGCACCAATGGATCCAGTTATGCCGATATACTAAAGGAGATGAAGGCTTCGATAAAACCGGACGAGATAGGTGTAAAGATTAAGAAGATTCGCAAGACAAAAGAAGGAAACGTCCTAGTCGAAATGATGAAGGGCGATGGTCAAGCCAAAATGCTGGAATCTTCAATAAAGGGGTCACTGAGACAAGAGTTGCAAATCCAAACCATAGTGGAAAAGTATCACCTTTACATAAGGGACATGGAAGAGTCCACACAAGAAGAAAAGATCATTGCCGGTATCTTACGCGAGTTATGTTGTCACAACAACAACCCCCACCTAAACCTGCCAGACTGAAAACAACAACAACAAATCAACATTAACCAGGTTATGTTGTTGCAACAACATTCCCACCAAACATAGCAGACTAAAACCAACAACAACAGATGCAAATTAACAATAAGTACAACCAACAACAACAGCGGAAGCAAAGCAGACAATTTATTTCCATTTATTTAAGTAACCTATATATGTATGTATTTTTATATTCATTTTGATAAGTAAGCATATGTATGTAATTATATTTTCAATAATTCAGTTTAAATTAAATGTACGTATGTAATCATTTAGTTAAGTAACCTATATATGTATGTATGTATATATTCATTTTGATAAGTAAGCATATGTATGTCATTTTATTTTCAATATTTTCTTTCCCATTTATTTTCTGTCCCATTTAAACCAAATTCCGGGAAATATGGATTGGCAACTTTGTATTATTTAAGTAATGAAAATAAAGACTCGGTACTTATTATGCCACTGGAAATCAGAGTGTTTAGTTGAAATCGTTCCTACTAAAATAACTGGCGCAGTCGTACGGCCAGCAGATCGGTTTTTTTTAGTGATTCAAAGTGAAGTGAACATTTGCTGCAGTTGCCAATTGTTGAAGGATACCCAAGAGGACAACTTGTACCAAATCCATCTACTGGACAAAACCACTTCATCTAACGCCGACTGTCGAAACCTCAAGGGAATATTGAGAGGACGACAAGTATCAAGAGCATATTGGTACTAGGCGAAATCACTAAACCGAGTAAGGTTTCAACCTTTTGACTGCTGGGAACCTAAAGGAGAATGCTTCCAACTGAAATAATAACTCCAATAATACTCATAGGGGCTCTGTAAGTACCAGGTTGTGTGATAAGTCATTAACAAAAAAAAATAAATAAATTAAGAGAATACTGAATATGTGAATCTGATTGAAAACAAAAAAAAAAAAGGAAGTGAATATTTCTATAAAATATTGCAAAACAAAAAAAAAAAATAAAAAAGGAAATGATAAAAAAAAGGATTATTAAAAGATAAATTAAAGACTAAAAAAAAAAATTATTATTGGAAAAAATAATGCAAGAGAAAGTTTAAAAAAATTATGAATATGGAAAATGAATGAAAGATAAATAAAAGAGAAAAGATTTGAAGAATTAAAAAAAAAAAAAAAAAAAGAGGAGCAATTGAATATATTTACATAAAAAGAAATTAGAAAGGAAGATGTATAACATGGAATATGAAATGATATGAAATTGTTGAAATCATAAAAAGGAAAATATATAAAAAAAAAAAAAAAAAAAAAGAAGAGAAAACATTTTTTTCTTTTGACAATACGGAATTTAGGACTAAGCTCTGTGAATCTTACGAGACCCTCTAGTAGATTACACTTGATGGAAAAAAAGTCCAGATTTTTTCCTTATTCAAAGAACTTTAAGCTATTTAGGTCAAAGAGTCTTAACACAATAATCGAGGACCAA
Organism: Polietes domitor; assembly: GCA_947397865.1. Classification (NCBI taxonomy): domain Eukaryota; kingdom Metazoa; phylum Arthropoda; class Insecta; order Diptera; family Muscidae; genus Polietes; species Polietes domitor. The sequence goes on along the minus strand of OX377620.1, from coordinate 159,085,765 downwards.
CAAGTTGACTACAACATGTCTTTAGAACTAGGGAATAACGGTACAGCACCATCAGCACAACCGACACGACCATTACAACCAACAATGAGTGAAACTGACGTTTTTAATTCTTTACGTATACCGGACGCAATTAAGGACCTTCCGAAATATGAAGGCAATCCTAGACTATTACACGAATTCATTACTAACGTTGAGGAAATCTTACTTCACATCAGAGGCTTAGACAACACTCCGCGAGGATCAATACTCCTAAGAGCCATTAGAAATAAAATAGATGGCGAGGCCAACGAGGTCTTGAACATGTATGGGACACCCCTTAACTGGGACGACATTAAGGCGAACCTTATATCTCATTATTCGGACAAAAGGACAGAAACATCTCTCATTAGAGACTTGCATGGCTTGAAACAGTATGGGAAGCCTGTAGAAAAATTTTACAGCGAAGTGATGGAGGTACTTTCTACGCTAACGAACAACGTTTCAATACATGAGTCTGACGCTAATGTGATCGTAGCTAAACGCGAACTTTTTTCGGAAATGTGTTTAAACTCATTTTTATCGGGATTACGAGAACCCATGGGATCAATGATCAGGGCTATGAAACCGGATACTCTTTCCACGGCTCTGGAATATTGTATAAGGGAACAGAACGTCCATTACATACGAGACCATGCTAATAGACCTAGATACTCCCAGGCTAGGACATATGTAAAAAACGGACCTTATAACAGACTGCCGACGAATAATTCTATGACAAAACCCTTTTATAATAACTACGACCAGATTCGTAGGGGATTTAGTTATACACCTAGGACGCAATATCAGAACACTATACACCACAACAATATGCCTAATAATTTCAGTAACCAGTTCAATTGGCGACAGCCACAAACTCCGCGAAATAACAATTCAGTTCAGCATTTTGGTAATGTTAATGGGCAAAATAGTTGGGAACGGTTGCAACCACCACCCGAACCAATGGACACAAGTAGCGGATTTTCAAAATTCAATAGGGATTCTGGAAAATTTAAACCCAGTCCGAGTACTCGGTACAGCAAGATATCGAATAGAAATGAGATCAATAACGTGAATGAATTCAGAACTCCTAATTGTGGATGCCATATGAGTGATCATGAGCCTGATGGAGCTCTGGGTAATTACACCAATCTTGACAAATACATGAATGACAATATCGATGATAGACAGGATTTTCAGAAATTAGCCTCGAACCACAAACGGGATATATAGACGCTAATAAACACGGCAGCGTATTACCTTATATTAACATAGCATCTCCATTCGGTCGACCCTTGAAATTTTTAATAGACACCGGGGCTTCCTCTTCTTTTATAAACCCAGAATTTATAAACCCTGAGGACCTTGAGAAGTGTGAACCAACGACCATTTCCACGATTTTGCACAGATACAAAATTAACGACAAAGTGAAACTTCCGATGTTTAAGGAAACTGGAAAATCAGGTGTGTTTACATTCTTGGTTTTTAAGTTCCATGGTTACTTTGACGGGCTGTTGGGCCTGGACTACTTGACGGAAATAGGAGCAAAACTTGACTTGCAAAAGCAGACTTTGGTTACTGGAAATACTACGATACCTCTTGAACTGAAACCGAATCTTTCTTCTGGGAAACATATTGTACCGCCGAATTCGAAACAGATTTTGAAACTACCGGTAGATTTGGAGGAAGGGGATATCTTTTTAAATACAATATCGTTAGACAACGGCATATTCATTTCTCCAGGAATATACTATGCTAAAAACTGGTTTAGCTTAGTGGAGGTCGTTAACCCTACGAACGACGAACAAACAATCTTCCTTGAACAACCTATCAAGGCAAGCCCTTACGAATCCATGAATTTTATTGAACTTAATAATTTTAGCATTCTACCAACACAACAGTGCGATGACGGGAGTAAGGTATTGGGATTTCTCCGGACGGAACATCTTAATAAAGAAGAGAGGAAGTTGCTTCTTAAACTATGTAGAAAGTTTGATGATGTTTTTTATAAAGAGGGTCAGAGTTTGACTTTTACGGACGACGTAAGGCACAAAATTACGACAACAGATGATGTCCCCATACATACAAAGTCATATAGGTACCCATTTGTCCACAAAGAAGAGGTCCGCAGACAGATTACGGACATGTTAGACCAGGGCATTATTCGTCCAAGTTTCTCCCCATGGAGCTCTCCAGTTTGGATAGTGCCGAAGAAAAAGGACGCTTCTGGTAAACAAAAGTGGAGGCTAGTTATAGATTATAGGAAATTAAATGAGAAGACTGTGTCTGACAGATACCCACTTCCAAATATAACGGAAATTTTAGATAAGCTGGGTAAATGCCTATATTTTTCAACACTGGACCTGGCCAGCGGATTTCATCAAATAGAAATGGATCCGAAGGATGTTCAAAAGACAGCTTTTACCGTGGAAGGCGGCCATTATGAGTACGTTAGAATGCCTTTTGGTCTTAAGAATGCACCCTCAACATTTCAGAGAGTGATGGATAATGTTTTGAGGGACTTGATAGGGAAAATATGCTTGGTATACTTAGACGATATCGTGATTTTCTCGACGTCCCTCCAGGAACATATTGATAGTTTGGAGAAAGTTTTTGCTAGATTGAGGTCTTCGAATTTTAAAGTACAGATGGACAAATCAGAATTTTTACGAAAGGAAATTGCTTTTCTAGGTCACATAGTTTCCACGGACGGTATAAAACCAAATCCCGCTAAAATCGAGGCCATTCAAAAGTTCCCAATACCACGGACTCGCCGCGAGATAAAATCTTTCATCGGTCTACTTAGTTATTATAGGAAATTTATCCCCAACCTTGCTGGTCTGACGAAGCCTATGACTGAGTGCTTAAAAAAAAATAGGAGCATTACTTTAGACGATAGATACGTAAAATCATTCGAGACTTGCAGGAATATCTTGATGAACGATCCAATCTTGCAATATCCAGACTTCACGAAGCCATTTGTGCTTACGGCGGATGCAAGTAATATCGCAATAGGAGCAATTCTCTCGCAGGGCCGCATAGGAAGCGATAAACCCATCTGTTACGCGAGTAGAACACTTTCCGATAGCGAAATAAACTATTCCACTATTGAGAAAGAATTGTTGGCTATGGTGTGGGCCATTAAATATTTTCGCCCATATCTTTATGGACGTAAATTTCAGATAGTTACAGATCATAGACCACTTACATGGTTAATGAGTTTGAAGGAGCCAAATTCAAAATTAGTCAGATGGCGTTTAAAGTTAGAGGAATATGATTATGAGATCGTATATAAGAAAGGGAAATTGAATAGCAACGCAGATGCCTTGAGCAGGATTAGACTAGATAACGGTGATGTGGCCGAAGTAAATGTTAACGCTTCTAGTCAATTGTCTACCATACATTCGTGTGATGAGAATCTAGATGATGGAATTTCTATTTCAGAGAAACCTCTGAATGAATTCAACTTGCAGATTGTATTTGAAAAATCTGATGAGGGAGCAGGGATGACAGTCCAAGACATTTTCAAGAATAAACGACGAAGGATTATAAGGGAATTGGAATTTTCTGAGAATATTGTGGTAGAAATATTCCGGAAATATGTTCCACCAGGTAAATTAACCGCCGTATATTCAGATGATGCGACATTTAAAGTGATTCAATCCGTGTATTCTAAATATTTCTCGAATGGTAAACAGTTTCGTATTCTACGCTGTACTAAGATTCTGTTGGACATAACTGACGACGACAAACAGGTTGAGCTTATAAGAAATTGCCACGAGAATAGGAATCATAGGGGGATTATTGAGACCTATCAATACCTAAAGAAGCAGTACTACTTTCCTCTCATGCAGAGCGTGATAAATAAGACCCTAAATAACTGTGAGGTTTGTAACACACTGAAATATGACAGACATCCTCCCAAACCAAAGTTCCAGGTAACTGAAACCCCATCTGCACCACTGGAAATTGTGCACATCGATATTTACACGGTGAACGGAAGGTGTATATTGACCATCATTGATAAATTTTCACGATATGCTTACGGTTACACATTACCTTCAAGAACCAGTATTTGCGTACTTAAATCTTTAAAATCTTTCATTTCCCTCTTAGGAATGCCAAAGAAGATTGTTTGTGATCAGGGTACTGAATTCACGTCGAATATTTTCAAAGATTTCTGTAGACAATATGAAATTGAACTTCATACTACGTCATTCCAACAATCCACTAGTAATTCTACCGTGGAAAGATTACACTCGACATTGACCGAGATATATAGAATCATCTTAAATACTAGGAAATCGAAAAAACTTGAGACAGACCACGAAGAGTTACTAGATGAGACATTTCTGACATATAATAATACGATACATTCATCCACCAAATTTACGCCCTACGAGCTGTTTTTTGGAAGGCCCTACGATTTTACGAAAGATTTGAAATTCGACGACAAACACGAGTTTTTAACAAAATTAAATGAATTCCGCGAGAAATTGTACCCCTCAGTTAAGGAGAAAGTTATGAAGTCAAAAATTTTTCTAATGGATAGACTGAACAAGGCAAGAAAAGAACCAGAGATTAGGGAACAAGATGAAGATATATATAGGAAGGAATGTAGACGAAACAAGCTAACTGCGAGATTTTCCAAACGCAAAGTCTTGAAAGACAATGGCATTACGCTACATACTACTAATAACCAGAAATTACACAAGTCAAAGATGAAATTAAGGAAACGAAAATGATCATCATATATTATGTCTTTTTTTTTAGCATGTCTCTAACGGACGGACAGATACTGGAGGTACAGGACTTTGACGAAGACCAGAACATGATCGCTTTGGAACTTGGAAAGGCGAGAACGATTGAAGGCTACTTTAACCTAATTCATATAATAGATTTGGACGAATACGATGCAAAGATTACTAATTTCTCTTATATTGTTGACTCATTTGGGGAACTTAGTGAACTAAAGGGTGCTGCTAATGTATGCAGATTGAAACTGGACGGACTGAGGAACAAATTACGGACTCTGAATCCATATAATAGGACGAAACGTGGATTAGTTAACGCATTAGGCTCAGCAATTAAATTCATCACCGGTAATATGGATGCAAATGACGCCGATACTATAAATAGACATATTCAAGACATTGAGAATCAGGCAGTCGATTCGATCAATATGATAGAAAACCAGAAGGGTTTAAACTTACAAATGATACAAAGATTTAGGAACTTGACAGATCATGTAAATAACGAACAGGACACAATTAGTAAATTTTTGCAAAGACTATCTCAGGAGACTTCTAATAGTATTCGGAAAGAAGAAAGTGCCTTAGAAGAAATTCAATACATGAACCAACTCAATTATAATATAGATTTATTATCGAATCATATTTCCGATATAATCGAAGCAGTAATGCTAGCAAAACTTGGAATTATATCTAGGTTAATCCTTCAACCGGACGAACTAGACGAGACTAGAGGATACCTACAATCCCAGGACGTTGACTTGATTTCTGATGAACATCTCTATGAGCTTTTAAAACTCCAGGCATACTATAATCATAATAATCTAATTTTTAATGTCAGAATACCAAATTTGTCTCAAGAAAAAAATATACTTTACCACCTTATTCCCCTTCCTATAAACAATACTAAGAAAATTGTAACTAAACCATATGTAAACTTTAGTAAACACAACCTCCAGTACCTTACAGAGACTTGCCCAAAGATTGAGAACATATATTATTGCGAGAAGTCTGCTGATTTTGAAGAAACAACGAACTCCATCTGTATCGGGAGAATACTTAACGGAACTACACCAGTCTGTCCACTAAAAGACGTGGGGCTCATATCGACCATCTTCCAACCGGAAGATAATTTAATAATGTTTATCAATGTTAAACAAATAGTAATAACCTCTACTTGCAGAAAAAATAACTTCACGATAAGAGGAACATCATTACTTCGTTTCGCCAACTGTTCAGTCACTGTGGCATCAACAACATACAGGGACAACCCTTCAGTTCATTGGGATGAAATTTTTGTGGCTCCACCCAACTACAACAAATTACAAATTGCATCAATAACCGAAATACTAAACCTGGATAAACTAAACGATTTCAACTTTGACAATAAAAACGAGATCTTCACCTTGAGAAAAGAAACAGTACAAAAAGGAAATATCATCATAATATGCATAATAGTTTTCATCTTTCTGACGATGTTTGGTCTATTCTTGATGTGGAAAAAGCCCAAAATTAAGTACTATCCTGAACCCATGGAAATCGCTCTGTCCCCACCAAGGTCGTTGTGGTCATCGCTCTACACTAAGGGGGGAGGAGTTATGTTGTCACAACAACAACCCCCACCTAAACCTGCCAGACTGAAAACAACAACAACAAATCAACATTAACCAGGTTATGTTGTTGCAACAACATTCCCACCAAACATAGCAGACTAAAACCAACAACAACAGATGCAAATTAACAATAAGTACAACCAACAACAACAGCGGAAGCAAAGCAGACAATTTATTTCCATTTATTTAAGTAACCTATATATGTATGTATTTTTATATTCATTTTGATAAGTAAGCATATGTATGTAATTATATTTTCAATAATTCAGTTTAAATTAAATGTACGTATGTAATCATTTAGTTAAGTAACCTATATATGTATGTATGTATATATTCATTTTGATAAGTAAGCATATGTATGTCATTTTATTTTCAATATTTTCTTTCCCATTTATTTTCTGTCCCATTTAAACCAAATTCCGGGAAATATGGATTGGCAACTTTGTATTATTTAAGTAATGAAAATAAAGACTCGGTACTTATTATGCCACTGGAAATCAGAGTGTTTAGTTGAAATCGTTCCTACTAAAATAACTCGCGCATCTGGAGAGGAAGATGCAAGCATGGTAAAAGTGAAAAACATACGAGATTTCTATGGAGGTACCAATCAAGCCCTTGTAATTGTCTCAGCAAATATAGCTGCTAAAATCCTTAAAGTGAACAGATCGCAGTCAAACATGTAGGAGATGCGGTATAAACGGACATAAGGCTAAAGAATGTAAAAGCGAACCAAGGTGCATTATATGTCAAGAAGCAGGCAGCCAGAACACAAAACATAGGAAGAGGACGAGTAGCACAGGAGTTAATGTTGAATTACGCCAGCCAGAAGGGAATCGATATTATTCTGGTAAGCGAACAGTATTGCAAAATCGAAAACAAGGAATGGTTTCAGGATATACTGGGAAAGGCGGCAATATGTGTATTAAACCCACTCATAACAATAGATAAAATTGAGGAAAATAACGAAAACTATGTTGTTATGTATACCAATGACATATACAGCTGTTAGTACTCTCCTAACATTGAAACAAGTGATTTTCTTAGAAGATTAGAGCACCTTGAAGAAAATTTGAAACGGGAAACGAGTCCTGTTATAATAGGCGGTGACTTCAACAGCAAATCGAGGGAGTGGCGATCGAGATTAACAGACGAAAGAGGAGTAGCAGTCAGTGAAATGTTCGCTTCCCTCAACCTCATCGTGCTCAACAGAGGAAACTCTCCAACATTTAGAAGAGGAGACTCTACTTCTTTCATTGATATAACAGCAGCATCAATAAATATCGCGGAGAAACAAACAAATGGGTGGTTCTCGACGATGAGACACTCAGTGATCACATGTATATCGAGATAGAAGTGGACATGCATAGTAGATTAGAGAGCGAGAATACATCCCGGCCTCGATGGAATACCCGTAAGCTAAATGTTGATCTGTGTAAACGCAAATTGATGGAGATACAGCCTGGAGAGCAGTTGGAAGGTGACTCAAAACTAGACAGTATAGTAGATCGTCTTGTTAAAATTTTAACCGAAGTAAGCAACGCCTCAATGCCAAAAACGAAGAGTGTTGGAAAATATCGAAAACCGGCATATTGGTGGAACCAAGAAATTTCCCAGCTAAGAACACAATGTCACAAAGCAAAAAGAATAGCTACTAGAAGGAGAAGGGACCTAGTAACTATGGATGAATACAGAAAATGCAGGAAGATGAAGAAACTTGGAAGCCGTAAAAAAATACCAGGTACTACAAACCCTGCCTGGGTCCTCACCATCGTGAGTACCCTTTTTCCTTTGGTAGAACGTGCTGTGAATCATCGTCAACATGATAAGGATGTAAAAGAAAGTGATCTATTCACCATCGAGGAGATTAGAAATATGTGTCGATTACTAAAAAAGGGAAAATCGCCAGGACCAGACGGAATTCCAAACGAAATTTTGTCAATAGTTGGTGAATTATGGCCTGAAATATTTTCAACAACCTTCAACCTGTTGTAGTGTGTGTACACTTTTGTACATCACTGTATTCAAATTTTAGTAACACAAACAATTAACCGCCTGTCATACATTCATTCTCACATTCAGTGCAACGAACCATTCAGTGCAACGAACCATTCTGTGTCCTATTACTCAATTGCGATCATACTCAATACACAAGTCGTGTGTAACATGATCCTTCTTTTGTTTCGAGCAATGCACTTATGTATGAATGTTTGGACATTCAATCATAATGCATAACTCTGCAATATATTCTTTCTCTTTATTGAACGCCGACACCCTTTACTATTGAAAGTGTAACAGGCGATCAGCAAAGTGTGAAAGTATAGAAAAGAACTGAAGAACAAAGAAGGGAGAAAGTGTGGCCTCAGAGGAGGTGTGATCGATGGACAATATAGCCAATCAGAATGCTGCTACACTGAAATGTGTGAATGAAACAAAGGAAATTATTAGTAATAAGTTAAATTGTAGAAGTAAGAATAAGATGTAAATAGTTTTAAGAATGTTATAGCCTGGTATAAATTGGCTCGACTTCGAGTTGGAAGTCAGAGTTAGACTTATCCAGAGATCAAATAAACACCTAAGATCCAAAGTAAAACTCTCGACGAAAATCATTTTTTGGAACACTAAATGAGTGGAAATCCTAGCACGGATTTAGAGTTCCATTTTTGATTTTCCTTTTATTTTTTTTTTCATCAAAAATCCTGTGGAGGTTCAGCACATGGCGATCCTGCCATCTTCAATCCTGCCATCTTCAATACTACATCCTTAAATCCTGCCATCTCAAAAAAAAAAATATATATATACTTCAATAAGCTGACTGTTTCCTGTTGTTTCCAGTCAAGAAAAACAACCAAACGACCTACATTCCGCACCCGAGCTTAATACAACCATTTCCAAGAATCCACCATCCAATATCCTTGTTGTAAATGTGTGATCAGGAGTTGATCGACAATATAAATACATGGGACAAGGGACTTGTAGATCTCCTCAATAAGAGCATTGATGAAGGTACAATAAAAGGAGAACACTTGACGTACTCTGAACTACAATATGTTCCAGAGCCAATCATAAAAGTTGAGACTGTCCCGGTATACAAACCAGCAAGAATAGAAGATTCAACATTACAGAGAAGTTCAACACATTGTGAAATAAAATACACCCCGGAGACATTGGTGAAGGTCGGACCACTCCCAAAATATATTCCCACAAGAAAAAGTGGAATAGTGGAGCCTCTATATCCTTACGGACCAATCCAAAAGATAAAAGGGTTACGGCAAGACCGCCTGCATCGCTTCAAAAGACAGGTCGAGTGCCTTAAAATACAGTTAGAAGGAGCGGACGAAACCCAGACTGAGATAGTTTCACAAAAGTTGGAACATTATACATCGTTATTAAAAGAAATAAAGAAAGTAAAAAATAAAAGACACAAGGAAAAACAGAAGAAAAGAAGACAAGGTGATGGGCGGACAACAGACAAAGCTGGAGGAAACCATTATTAACCAACAAAAGGGGACCACTGTCAATATCAATGTGGAAATAGTAGCACTACTAATAGTTATATTATGCATAGTATTACTCATTAAGTATATAAAGAAATATATAAAAAATAATATAAACAGGGAAAGTGTCAGAAATGTTATAAATAAAGTCTAAAAAAAAAAAAAAAGTAAAGTAAAGTAATGTAAAAATGATATAAAGTAAAAAAAAAAAAAAAGAAAACCTAAAAGTTGTGTCAAAATTTTGGCTACATATGGATATTATTATAGAAGAATTGAAAACTTCAACGTCAAATGGAAAGAAAAGTCTAGGAAAGCCATATAAATTAGAAACAATTGAAGAAAAATATAGGGAACTAGAAGAAACAGATAAGAAAGCAGCGAAACTTTTAGGAGATGCTCAGATAGAAGAAAAAACAAAAAGTTGGTACTTAAAAACATACACTAATTGTAAAATAGAACTTAAAGAGGTGTTAAGTGAACACAAGCAGAGGAGATTAGACTTGATGAAAGAACAGAACTCTCAAGGATCAGATAATATTGACGAAAAGCTAGATACAAAAATGGATACTAAAGAATTGATGCAGTTCATGAAAACTATACCCGTGTTTACAGGAGACCGGGAAAGTTTACACAATTTCATTACATCAGTCGAAATGCTCGACAATTCCATGGCGACAGAAAAGAAGAAAGCATTTTTTGATTTTATATTCAAAACCAGATTGGACATAAAAATTCAAAATAAAATCAAACAATTCGCCATACCTTCGGATACAAAAAGTTTGTTGACCAAACTTGAAGAAATCTACAGAAATAAAAAGTCCATCAATACCATGATTACGGAACTAGCACAAATGAAGCAAGGCAATAATTCGATAGATAAGTTTGTCACAACTCTGGAGACTTTGTTGAACGAACTGAATGAATTACAGATTACAAAATTGGGAGAATCAAGTAGAGAGTGGGTAACCAAAATAAATTATATGTATGCATTCAATACTTTTAAGTCCGGATTGAACGATAAAACTATCAGGTCCACAATTGATGCAAGTAGAGTTACTACTCTACAAGAAGCTATACAGCTAGCGGAAGAAGCTGAAATTGGACAGAAAATGGGACAAGTGCTATACGCCAATCAGCAATATAGAAACAACAGACGTGGTACAGGACAAGGTAGAGGACGTGGAAGAAATCGATACAATAACAACGAACGAAGGGACAATGATAATGATAGAGAAAATGACCGACATAAGGAAAATAGCAGAGACCATTACTCGAATCAAAGGGGAAACAACAGACCACATTGGGAAAATAAGAATAATAACAAGAGGTACATAAATTATGTTGAGGACCAGGGAAACTCCGAAGATCCGGAGGAAGTGGTTCAAACTCTACCTCCGGAAGAAACAAATTAGACCGGAAAGGAATATTTAAGGTATCTTCTGGACTAAACAATTATGTGGACATCGAAATAAAAAATTCGTCAAAAAACTTTAAATTTCTCATTGACACGGGGGCTGACATCACATTATGCAAGGAACATCTATTATCAAATTTCAAAGAAAATCCAAATGACTACTGTCTGCTGACCGGAATAACAAATGAGGAAATAAGGTCTATCGGTTCAACAGAGGTAGAATTAGTACTAGATAGCGTAATTATAACACATAAAATACATTTAGTTCCAGAAGACTTCCCAATACACACAGATGGAATTCTCGGAAGAGATTTCTTATGCAAGTACAACTGCAACATAGATTATGAAAATTTTTCCCTTACCATTAACGCAAGAAATAAAACAATAATCACTCCGATACACAACTCTATAAATAAGGTAAATTACGTAAAGATCCCTCCTAGAAGCGAAATCATAGTGCCAATGGAAATAAAAATTAAAGAGGACGGTGTAGTAAGAAATCGAGAGATAACGGAAGGCGTATATATAGCAAACGCAATAATACCAAAAAACGGCATACAACACATAAAATTATTAAACGCTACAGAAAAAACAGTAATTATTTCGAATATAAAAATAGACACGGTCCCTTTGAGCAAATATGAAATAGTGAGAGTTCACAACAGAATAAAGAAACCAGATGAGCAAAGATTTAAAAGAATACTTGAGGGAATTAACTTAAGTGGCACAGACACTAGCAGTAGAGACGAACTGGTAGAAATATTACGCAAATATCAAGCAATATTTCATCTTCACGGAGAACCTCTGACCTCTAATAATTTTTATAAACAGGAAATCAATTTGAATGATACCAACCCAGTATATATTAGGAACTATAGATTGCCCCAAACTCACAGAGAAGAGATAGAAACACAAGTACAGGATTTACTAAAAGACGGAATAATAGAACCATCAGTCAGCCCATACAATGCTCCACTGCTACTAGTGCCAAAGAAAGGACAGACAGATATAAAAAAATGGCGATTAGTAGTCGACTTTAGACAGTTGAATAATAAAAGAGTCAATGACAAATTCCCACTGACACGTCTAGATGACATTTTGGATAAACTGGGAAGAGCTAAATATTTCTCGACCCTGGACATGACAAGTTCGTTTCACCAGATAGAAATGAAACAGAAATCGAGACCATATACTGCATTTTCAACTTCTAACGGGCACTACCAGTATACAAGGTTACCTTTTGGACTTAAAATATCTTCAAATAGCTTTCAAAGGATGCTGACCTTAGCCTTAGCAGGTCTAGAATCAAACGCGTTCCTGTATGTTGATGATATTATAATTTTTGGATGCAGTATGAAACATCACAATATGAACCTAATAAGAGTGCTTGAAAGGCTATCTAAATACAACTTAAAGTTAAATGCGTCAAAATGTTCATTTCTACGATCAGAAGTAGTATATTTGGGCCATTTAATAACAGCGGACGGAATAAAGCCAGATCCTAGTAAATTCGAGGCAGTATCTAAGTACCCCATACCAAAGAATGCTGACGAAGTAAGACGATTTGTTGCTTTCTGCAATTATTATAGAAGGTTCATTAAAGACTTCGCACAGATAGCGAGTAGTCTAAACGAGTTGGTTAAAAAGAACGCAAAATTTGAATGGACAGAAAAAAGACAGGAAGCATTTGATACTCTTAAGAAAAAGTTGATTAGTCCACCCATACTACAGTATCCAGATTTTGAGAAACCTTTCATATTAACTACGGACGCATCAGATTATGCACTAGGAGCTATTCTATCTCAAGGGGAAATCGGAGAAGATCTGCCTATATCATATGCAAGTAAGAGTTTGAATAAACATGAGAAAAATAAACCTGTAATAGAAAAGGAATTATTAGCAATTCACTTTGGCATACAGTTCTTTAGGCCTTATTTATATGGGAGAAAATTTATTGTAGTAACAGATCATAGACCATTAGTATCGCTATTCGCTCACAAAAATCCAAGCTCAAAACTCACCCGCATTAGATTGGAACTCTCGGATTACGATTTTGAAAAATAATACAAATGCAGATGCACTATCACGTATACATATTGATTCAGAAATATTTAAAACCATGATACCTCCAAACGATGACCCAAAGGTAAAGAAAACATTAATTGTCACAAGAAGCATGAAAAATACGGAAATTCTCGAAGAAGGCAAAATTACAAAAAAATATAATGATGATCATCGACTTAACATGTGGGATTGCACATCGATGATCGATATAAAAAAATCTCGTGAACTGAGATTTATATTGGAAAAAGGGCAAAATAAGATGTTCAAAATAGAACATAATAAACAATTAAACGTTACATGTGTTAGGTTTAGTGAAAATTCATATCACTCCGGCGATTTTATGAAGAAGCTAAACTCTATTTTATCTAGAAGTAGATACAACACATACTGTCTTGAACACAGTGATGATATTTTTAACCATATGCCCAAAGAGGTATTCAAGGATGAATACAATAAACTTAAAGATACCAATATTACGATATTGCTGTACAAGAAACCTCAGAGAATTTTCGATGAAGAGGAACAATATGAGATAATACGTCAAAACCACAATACGCCGTACGGAGGACATTTCGGTATAAGAAAAACAATCACAAAAATAAAACGGAGATACATATGGAAAAACATGTCAAGAATGATAAAGAATTTTATATCAACGTGTGACTCGTGTCAGAGAAATAAACAGACGAAACACACAAGAGAGACATTACAAGTAACTGACACACCGTCTCAAGCATTTCAAACAGTAGTAATAGACACTGTAGGACCATTAAGACCATCAGGTGAATATAGGTATATACTCACAATGCAGTGCGAACTAACTAAGTACATTGTAGTGTGTCCAATGAGAACAAAGGAAGCAAAATCAGTAGCAAAAGCTTTAGTGGAAAACCTTATCCTGAAGTATGGTATATTTGCGACGTTAAAGTCTGACCGTGGTACAGAATTTACAAATGAATTAATGAGCGAGATATGTTCCATACTTCAGATAAAACAAAAGTTTTCTACTCCTTATCATCACGAAACTTTAGGAACAGTCGAAAGGAATCATAGGGTATTGAATGAATATTTGTTAGCATACGTTGAAGATGATGACTGGCACTCTTGGTTACCATATTATGCTTTCGCGTATAATACCACACCGCACGTTGACATAAACTATTCCCCATTCGAGTTGTTATATGGTAGGCTCCCGGTTCACCCTGGAGAAAAAGTTTTCAACCATGGAACAATTTACAATTACGATAACTACGCAAATGAACTGAAAGCTAGATTAAAATATTCTTTAGACAAAGCTAGAAATATGCTGAACACAGCAAAGAAGAGAAGACAAGAAAATTCGAATAATACAAAACATCCAATAGATTTAAAAATAGGTAGTCTAGTTCTAGTAAGATTAGAAAATCGTAGGAAACATATAGCACCTTATCATGGACCGTATGAAGTGGTAGCCATAGAAAATCCAAATGTGACAATAAAAATAGACTCAACTGAAAAAGTAATCCATAAAAACAACTTGAAGTTGTATAATATAGAAAATTAGTTATATAATATTAGTTTAAAATCTTCTAAAAAAAAATAATAATATTTTATTATAAGATTTTTCATAAGGGCGAGGGTGTAGTGTGTGTACACTTTTGTACATCACTGTATTCAAATTTTAGTAACACAAACAATTAACCGCCTGTCATACATTCATTCTCACATTCAGTGCAACGAACCATTCAGTGCAACGAACCATTCAGTGTCCTATTACTCAATTGCGATCATACTCAATACACAAGTCGTGTGTAACATGATCCATCTTTTGTTTCGAGCAATGCACTTATGTATGAATGTTTGGACATTCAATCATAATGCATAACTCTGCAATATATTCTTTCTCTTTATTGAACGCCGACACCCTTTACTATTGAAAGTGTAACAGGCGATCAGCAAAGTGTGAAAGTATAGAAAAGAACTGAAGAACAAAGAAGGGAGAAAGTGTGGCCTCAGAGGAGGTGTGATCGATGGACAATATAGCCAATCAGAATGCTGCTACACTGAAATGTGTGAATGAAACAAAGGAAATTATTAGTAATAAGTTAAATTGTAGAAGTAAGAATAAGATGTAAATAGTTTTAAGAATGTTATAGCCTGGTATAAATTGGCTCGACTTCGAGTTGGAAGTCAGAGTTAGACTTATCCAGAGATCAAATAAACACCTAAGATCCAAAGTAAAACTCTCGACGAAAATCATTTTTTGGAACACTAAATGAGTGGAAATCCTAGCACGGATTTAGAGTTCCATTTTTGATTTTCCTTTTATTTTTTTTTTCATCAAAAATCCTGTGGAGGTTCAGCACACATAAAACTGTGTTTCAATCCCAAGAATAATTAAAAAGATAAAAGTTAGTTCATGGCAATCCTGCCAGTCCTGCTTTAAATTAACAAAGCAATAAAATTGTTTTAGGACATGCTTTTAAGCAGCAACCCTTTTGTTAAGCAAAACTAAAAATAAAAGAAGACACTGCCAAACTATCCGGGAAGTTCCAATCCATGCCGGGATTGTTGAAGGAGGGACCTCAACCATTGACGATACAGGAGTATCGTCAAAGGCAGAAAAAACAGACAGAGGAAACCCAAATACATTTTTTTTACAAACATATATTTCTAAATATCATACACTAAGAAAAAATGTTCGCAAAATATGTATATAATTATTTTAATTTTTTTTTAATACAACACAATTAATGTATCTTTTTAATAATGGGGAAAGAACAGTCGAAACTAGTAAGACCGACTGCCAATGTTATAAATGAAGTTAAGGTTGTAGAAAGGGAATTAGACATTTTTAAAATAGAAATATGTCTAATATTAATCGTAGTATTTGCAGGATTGAATTTCGCATTAAAAATGTATTCAATGCACAATAAGATTCTAAAAAAGAGATATATGAGTAGGCAAATCTGAATATATAAACATGGAATGGGAATTGATTGCAAAGGTACTAGACTCGGAAAAAGAAAAATTCAGAGGATCCCACAAGTGCATTAATAAAAACATATTCATTCGAACTGAAACAGATATTTAGGCATATTAATTAGCTCGTTGGAAAATATTAGGGAAATAATAGCCAAACACCAGGCTAGATTTACACAAGAGCATAAGAAAGTGACTTTGGATTTATAGTGGCTTCTGAGAGATCAATTAGTGAATATATTATGAAAGTACCATATAGATCAAAAGCTACCACACTCATTGCAGATTCCCAAAATATAGACATTAATATACTAATACCGTCAGCAAACACTGGAAAATTCACACCAAACTCTGAAGAAGATAATCTTGATTCTGAAGACAGTGGTGAAGAACTAACTATGGCTCAAACGACCATCGAATTTCTGAACACTGCATCCCGACTGCATCAAGATTTTGATGGGAAACAGGAAAATCTACGGTCATTTTAGGACGCACTAACCTTGGTGGACAGTCTTAAAGATACCCATGAGGCAACCGCGGTATCTTTCATAAATACGAAGCTCAAGGGTAACGCAAGAAATTTGATTGGCACTGAGTCAACAATTCTTCAGATAATAGATAAGCTGGAAAGATCGGTAAAATGTGAATCAGTTGAAGTACTTTCAGCTAAAATTATGAATATTAAACAGAATAATAAATCTGCAAATGGCTACTGCGCTGAGCTGGAGACACTTACAAAATCCTTATAGGGTACATATATGTTAACACCAGCAACCACGAACACCCTAATTGTCGTTAACACCAGCAACCTCGAACACCCTAATTGTCAACACCTGCAATTGTGAATATCCTAATTGTCAATATCAGCGAGTAAGCTCATATTGCAATTCTGCTGAACGCAGTATTCATGCAGCGCGTGTTTCCGTTCATCGTTCATAATTCCAGACAGAAACAACAAAAAACACGGATTGTGTTACCGTTCATCAGCACCGGTAACACACTCAACATAAACTGCTGATTCGACATCGACTCTCGAACGTGTGACCGACTCAGACTGGTTAGGCTAGGTAACATTAAACAACTCATGATAAATAATAAATCAGTTCAATTTTGGATTCAAAATAAAACAGTTTGTTTTAATTACGTCGGCAACGACATAATTGGCGCCCAACGTAAAAAATAGCCTCAGCAATAAGTACCCTTTGGCTACATCGCGAGTGCTAGTGATCAACCAACGTACCCTCTGGCTACGATCCAACGTGTCCTTAGCCACAAAATAAGTACCCTTCGGCTACAGCAGTGCTAGTGACATCAATCAAAGTACCCTCTGGCTACGATCCAACGTGTCCTTAGCCACAAAATAAGTACCCTTCAGCTACAGCAGTGCTAGTGACATCAATCAAAGTACCCTCTGGCTACAATCCAACGTGTCCTTCAGCCACATATCCTGCAAACAGTGAAAATAGTCAACAGGCTATTGAGTGGAATTACTTGCATGCTGAGACTCCCCAGTACCGACCAAGGAACAAGGACAAAGTCAGACTTCAAATTCCCACCATGCTGGTTGCAGTATTATTGTAAGTTAATAATTTAAGGCAACAGTGAAGAAATATATTGCGATTCCTATTCCTATTGCGAATCCTACGGGACCCTCCAATAGATAAAAAGAAAAAAAAATAATTATTAACTTAAAATAGAAATAAGTCAACTACACTTTAAGTAATAACAAATTCTATTTAGAACTATTGCGAATCCTACGGGACCCTCCAATAGAACAATAAAGTAACAAAAAAATATAATAAATAATCTTAATTTGAACAACCAAATCTCAATCATCCTCAATAGAATATTAAAATAAAATTTATACGTGTAGGGTTTTGAGACGGAAATGGCTAATGAAAACAGTTTAATTCGTCCCCCAATCCTCAACCTTCCAAACAATCCAAATATCCCTCCCCAACCACCTGTTGAAAGAAATTTGAACATCCCAGATATGGAATCAATTGCTAGATTGTGCGAACAACAGTGCCGAATAACGGTTCGACAAATACTGAATCCGAACGCTGACATTTCGGGGGTAGACCAAGTGATAGAAGAGCGATTTAGGGAAAATATAGGAGAATTAGAGAAGATCCCAGATGTTATTCGTTGTCTACGGGAATGCATCGGAATATAGCTCCTGGAAGAAAAGTGTGGAGAGAATATTAAAGTTGTACGAGTCCTGTAGGGGCACTCCCAAGTATTTTGGCATTCTAAACGTTATTAGAAACAAAATAGTTGGAAGCGCAGACGCGGCCTTAGAATCATACAACACCCCACTTAACTGGGAATGTATCTCCAAGTGCCTCACTTTGCACTATGCGGACAAACGAGATTTGACCACATTAGAGTACCAGATGACAACCTTGGTACAAGGGAACAACACGGTTCAGGAATTTTATCAGGCTGTCTACTCTCATCTATCCCTAATTACCAATAAAATATCTTGTTTGGACGTAGGACGTGAGTCAATGGATCTGCTAACCCAGACATATAGGGATAAGGCACTAGATACCTTCATTAGGGGTCTGAGGGGCGACTTGCCTAGACTTCTTGGTATCAAAGAACCGACCGATTTGCCTCAAGCATTGCAATTGTGTCTTAAGTTGGAGAACCAACAATATAGGGCTCAATATGCGAATTCACACCAAAGTACCAGTAGGCAAATTATACAGGCACCACTACATCCGACATTGCCTCCGCGTAAGAATAATCAAGGCGATATCCCGTTTTACCCTCAATTGGCATTTATATCCGTTAAAATGAATATCACTTTTGACCAAGATGCAGTAGATGCTTTTGATAAATTGAAGTCAACACTAACGTCAGAGGATGTGATGTTGGCATATCCGAATTTCGACCTGGAATTCGACTTAACAACGGATGCTTCCAATTACGCCATGGGCGCAGTCCTATCGCAACAACAAAGACCCATTGCATTTCTTTCCAAGACCCTAAGTAAGGCAGAAGAGCATTACGCCACAAACGAAAAGGAGATGCTCGCGATTGTTTGGGCACTCAAGTCACTCCGGAACTACCTGTATGGTTCCTCAAAACTTAAGATTTATACAGACCACCTGCCATTAACATACGCGGTTAATAACAAAAATTCGAACTTCAAATTAAAGAGATGGAAGGCGTTCCTGGAAGATTTCAACTACGAGTTACGATATAAGCCAGGTAGTGCCAATGTTGTAGCCGACGCTTTGTCGAGAACTCCAAAATAAATTCCATGACTGCTACGCAGTACAGTGATGAAAGTTCCTCTCAGAACTTGATTCAATTTACAGACGCCCCAATAAATGCTTTTAGGAATCAAATTATCGTAACCACTGAAGATGACAAGCCTCCTTACAATTTCGAGGAAATATTCCCAAACTATCATAGGCACACCATCAATGATCCCGATCTGACAGCGGAATCGATTGTCAAAATTTTGGAAAGATACTTAAACCCATCTGTTACCAATTGCTTTAGGACTTCTGATGAAATTCTAGGGAAAATGCAGGAGATTTTTCAAAGCCACTTCTCCCAGTTTATAGCAAAATACTCCAGAACTATGGTGACGGATCTGAAAAATGAAGAGGACCAGGAAAGGGAAATTATTAAGGAACATAACAGGGCCCATAGAAATAGCTCAGAAAATAAGACCCAAATGCTTACCAATTTTTTCCCTCAAATGCACGCAAAAATCAAACGATTCACGAAGTTATGCAAAATTTGCAAAGAGAACAAATACGACCGTCATCCCAACAAAATTTTGCTAAATGAGACTCCTATCCCTCAATTTCCTGGACAAATTGTCCACATAGATATCTATATAACCGAGAAAAAGTCCATTCTGACGGCGATAGACAAGTTTTCAAAGTACGCCCAAGCGAGACTGCTGCCTTCTAGATCGGCTGCAGATATCAAACAACCATTAAGAGAAATACTTTCCGCATTTGGTACACCCGAAATAGTCGTAATAGACAATGAGAAATCTTTCAATTCCACGGCAATAATATTCATGCTTGAAAATCAGTATAAGATCAAGGTATTTAAGATCCCTCCTTACGCTAGTACTGTTAATGAATCTGGCCATTTCATTCTACATTAACAGAAATCATGCGGTGTCTCAAGACGGAAAACGTGCATGGCACCTTCTTAGAACTATTGGACAGATCATTATACGAGTATAATAATTCTTTTCATTCTACAATCCTCAAGAAACCAGTGGAAGCTTTCTTTGGGAAAAGGAATTTTTCGGATCCTCAGAAATTAGTAAAAGATAGACTGGAAATTATAGAGAGATTGAAAGGAAAGCAGGCACAAGACCTTGAATTTCATAATAAGCGTAAAATACCCCCAAGGGAGTATAAAGTAGGTGAGACAATTTACGTAAAAGTTAATAAACGACTTGGCACCAAATTGAGTAAGAGTTATCGAGAGGAAATTGTGAAGGACAACAGAAGAACGACAGTACTGACAGATTCGGGGCGTACGGTTCACAAGGACAACATCAAAAGTTAATCATATCTTTATCTTGCAGGGTTATTGTAGCTTCATCAAGGGCAGAGGTGAAGATTCTCGACTATTCCAACTCCCAAATTGTTACTATTAATAATGTACTAGCGGCTTTACAAACCGGAACGTTCAAACTGGTACACATTATCGAACCCGATCGCTACCAGCAACTTGTTGACGACATCCAGCACACAATCCTACAGAGTATAAACCAATCCCATACCCTATATTCCATCCTTTCCCACGAATTAAATAACATTAAAAGCCACTTAGATAGGCTAAAACCAAGAATAAAGAGATCATTAAATTTTATCGGAACCGCATAGAAATGGATCGCGGGTAATCCGGTACATGACGATTTCCAAATTATCTCAAATAAAATCAACAATGTTTTAGTCAATAACAATAAGCAAGTAATTATCAATAAATTATCAGTTGAAAAGCTAAATGAGCTAATGAAAATGAAATAGTTAAAAATAATAATGAAAACTCTAGGCACAATTTGATTAAGAACTTGAAATATAAATTGGACATTCTAAAGGAAGAAATAATAAACATTCAGTATGCCATACACTGGGCGAAAGTAAGAATTTTAAATTCATTTATTTTGACTCCCCATGAGATAGACATAGTAAAAGATATCATTACCAAAAATAATATACCCTTTGTAAATTTAGAGCAAACTTTTGAATTTGCCGAGGCCAAAATAGCCTCTGATAATAATTCCATCATTTACATCATTACCTTTCCTATTACCGATATTTCTTGTAACAAACTTCTAATTAAACCGATCAAATTCGGAAAGTATGTAAATAAGATTGATTTTGAAAATGCCCTAGCTTGTAATAGCTCATATTATGGTATAAATAATCAATGTAAATCATATAATAATATAACTATTTGTAACAAAGACAGTCTGACCGAACTGGACAGTGACAAATGTCTGACAAACCTAATTAAAAGCAAACCTTCAAACTGCACCGTGGTGGATAACCGACATGTACCAACAATCGAGGAAATATCATCTGATGTAATTTTTCTGAATCAATTCAATGGTACCATCTATATTAAGGGAGAACCACAGGGCCTTAACGGTACTTACCTGCTTCAAATTCATAATTCCTCAATCAAAATCCAAGACATGGTCTTTGACTCATTCGAAATAACGCATTTCCAACCCCTACCAGCGATTCTTAACCCAGGTCTCACGAGTTAAAGATGGAAGAAACACTATTTTTGGACATGCTAAAGGAGCTGCAGATTAATAACACGGAAACAATAGATCTCCTAAATAATAACCACAGATTGGACCTAGTGGTTAACTTTGGTCTATCTTCAGTACTAACGTCTACCGTAATCTTTCTTATAATTAGGACAAACCTCTTCAACACAAAAAAAGAGGCTAACACCGCCCCACCAACAATTTCTTTACCTGTAATTAACACTAGCCCATCCATACATGTATCGATGCCCGAACCATCTGAAGAAAATAGATCAAAACCAAGCGGAGTACGGAGAATACAAAATATTCCTTTCTTCTAAGAACGATCGAGGACGATCGTAATCAAAAGGGGAGGTGTTAACACCAGCAACCTCGAACACCCTAATTGTCAACACCTGCAATTGTGAATATCCTAATTGTCAATATCAGCGAGTAAGCTCATATTGCAATTCTGCTGAACGCAGTATTCATGCAGCGCGTGTTTCCGTTCGTCGTTCATAAATTCCAGACAGAAACAACAACAAACACGGATTGTGTTACCGTTCATCAGCACCGGTAACACACTCAACATAAACTGCTGATTCGACATCGACTCTCGAACGTGTGACCGACTCAGACTGGTTAGGCTAGGTAACATTAAACAACTCATGATAAATAATAAATCAGTTCAATTTTGGATTCAAAATAAAAAAGTTTGTTTTAATTAAGTCGGCAACGAGATAATTTATATATCCGATGAATTGTCATATGAACTAGCGGCCAAATACGCTACTCAAGCCGCTGTCAAGGCGATGACAAAGAACTGCACCATTGATAAGGTAAAACTAAAGACTATTTAGTAGCATGAATGACGCTGTTGGCAAATTTGTTAGTAGTTGCACTGAGGCTACAGGACAGCAGATTGCGGTATTATATTTCAGTCATAGATCACGCGGTAACCGCAGCGGAGGAGGCAAACCCCGCGGCAGAGGTGGTTGCTATAATAATAACAAGGGAAATTATTACAACCAGAATGGTAATGGAGGTTATAATAACCGTGATGGTCGCGGTGAAGGTCATTGCGATCGAGGACGAAATGGACACTATCGCAATCCCAACAGTAACGACTGGATGACAAATGCGGACAATGAAGGTTCGGAAAACCCGGACGCTCCCCTAAGATCAAGTCAGTAGACAGAAATGTGTATAATATTAACCTTGTTCATTAAACTATACAAAAATCACTCTAACACATCAGTAACATTATTAGTAGATACAGGAGCAGAAATCTCATTGATAAAAACAAATTTCATTCCATCACACTGGATAAACACAAATGAAATAACCTCACTAAGTGGCATAGGACAGGGTAAAATAAGATCGATTGGTACTACATTTTTTAATTCAAGATTAAAGAATTACATGATACCTCATGTGGTTCATGAAGACTTCCCAATACCATTTGACGGGATAATTGGCATTTTCATGAGAAAGTATATTTCCATATTGGATTTCGACCAAGATCAGAATTACCTTATCCTACGTCCACACAATATTCCACAACAAATAGAAATACCCATTACTAGTACATACAAGGACGATCTAGTTTTACCAGCAAGGTCTGAAGTCATTCGACAGGTAAAACTAACAGCCACTAGTCACGAAGTATTGGTACCGCACCAAGAACCATGGCCTGGTGTCTTCATAGCAAGTACTTTGGTAAAAACTGATCAGGCATATATTCGTATTCTTAACACTAATAATGGCACAGTCACACTAAAAAAAGAGAATATTCTAACTTAAAATATCGACGATTACGATATGCTATTGGAAAATTATAATAATGAACAAAGGAAGTCACAGATAATGGACATTTTAATGGAAAAATTTCGGCAAAGATTTAGCAAAATATTAAAAAACCTGTGTTCCGAGTACAGTGATATTTTCGGTTTAGAATCAGAGCAAATTACTACCAATAATTTTTACAAGCAAAAGTTAAGAGGTAAGGACGATGAACCGGTATACATTAAGAACTATCGTATCCCACATACACACAGAGATGAGATCGAAAAGCAGGTCAAAAAACTGATGATATAGTCGAACCATCACAGTCTGAATATAATAGTCCTATTCTTCTAGTACGGAAGAAATCTCTTCCGAATTCTAAGGAGAAAAGATGGAGACTTGTTATAGAATATAGACAAATAAATAAGAAATTAGTGGCGGACAAATTCCCACTACCAAGGATAGATGACATCTTGGACCAGCTCGGTGGAGCTAAGTATTTTTCTTGTCTTGATCTAATGTCTGGATTCCATCAAATTGGTTTAGAGGAGAAATCTAGGGATCTAACATCATTTTCGACCAGTAAGGGTTCATACAGATTCACTAGACTCTCAATTATTTTCAAAGGATGATGACAAAAGCTTTTAGTGGTTTGAAACCGGAACAGGCTTTCCTATACATGGATGACTTAGTAGTCATAGGCTGTTCCGAAAAGCACATGTTTTCAAATTATGCCGTAATTACAATCTTAAACTACATCCTGAGAAATGTTCATTCTTCATGCGAGAATTTTGCCAGATGATGCAAAGTATTCAGTAATCGAGAATTATCCCACGACAAAGGATGACATTCGTTTGTTATGCGGTGGCTATTTTGGGTGACCCACTTTCCCTGCTTTTCGGCATAGTAATGGTGAATCATAATTATAAGTATATATAATGTACAAGGCGATCCTGCCAGTCTTTGCCTTTTAAGCGGCAAAACAAAAGGGGAGAAAAATGCAATCTGCTATTCTGTGTCAAAATTTCCTTTTGCTTTAAGTAGCACAAATCCTAAAAGAAGGAAGACACTGCCATACTGTCCGGGCAGTCCAATCCAAGCAAGGAATTTCGATGTCACAGATTGGACCAAAGCCTCTGACGATAGAGGAGTATAAGAAGCGGCTGGCGAAGAAAAAAAGGAAGAGATAATAGTCATCCTAAAGTCGTCCAACCCAAACGACGAGGCGGCTATGTGTGGCGCCTAATGAAGGAATGAGCCATCTTTATGACAGAGGTTAATGCCAATCATCCACCCCCCTGGGACCGAGCCAGCATGATTTGGAAGCGGATAACCGAGGTAGAGTTCCTTATGGAACAATACCGAAAGGTTAAACAACAGTTGTAGTTTTCTTTTGAAAAAAAAAAAACAATTTATGGTGCAACTACTTTGCACATATAGGGCCAGTAAGCGATTTCGCTCGTGGCAAATATTTTTTTATTATTTAATCCAATAAATTGTAGACAGAAAAAATTGGAAAATATCTTTGAAATAATTATTTATGAATGTAAATTGTAGATTAAATTTTAATTTTCCATTTCACTACATTGTCTATAAATTAAAAATCATGGGCAAACAGCAGTCTAAATTTGTAAGACCAAATGCTAACGTAATAAATGAGGTAAAGGTAATAGAAAGGGAACTTAGTTTATTCCAAATAGAAATTTGCCTCATTCTCATAACAATTTTCTTAGGTCTTAGCTGAAAATATACTCAATGCACAATCAAATTTTAAAGAAGAAGTATATACTTAGGGCAAATAGCATGGACCGAGTATAATGGAATGGGAACTGGTACGGAAAGTCATTGAAACGGAGAATGAAAATTTTAAAAGGGCATACAAGTGCATTAATAAAAACACATACATTCGTTCTGAGACAGTTTGACAGAGGCCAAGATGGAGGCTCTGGTAGACAGAATAATTATAATAATAATCAACAAAAACAACCACCTCCAGAACCAATGGATACCAGTAGTGGATATTCAAATTATAATAGAAATTCTGGGAAATTCAAAAGTAGTCCTAGTACTCAATTTAGCAAAAGATCGAATCAGAACGAACTTAACAACATAAACGAATTAATTAACGAATTAACCTTGACCAATTCCAAACCATCAACATTGATGATGAGGAAAATTTTCGAGAATTAGCCTCGAACGACAGACGGGCTACATAGACGTCAATAAGCACGGCAGTATACTACCCTATATAAACATTTCTCCCCCATTCGGGCGCAGCTTAAAATTCTTAATAGATACGGGAGACTCGTCCTCCTTTATTAACCCTGAATTTATAGATGAGAGAGATATCGAAAAGGGCGAAACTATGACTATATCTACAATTCTCCACAAATACGACCTTACGAATAGAGTAACACTTCCAATTTTTAAGGAAATTGGGAAACCGTGCCTATTTAAAATTTTGGTTTTTAAATTTCACGGCTACTTTGATGGCCTCTTGGGAATGGAATACCTCAAGAGAATAGGAGCAAAGCTCGATCTCGAAAACAATACATTGGTAACCGGCAACATCTCTATACCATTACAAATAAAACCCAACCTCTCCTCGAACGTATTGATAATACCACCGAACTCGAAAAAAGTTGTGAAACTCCCAGTTGATAGAGAAGTATGGGATATTATTCTAGAAACAATTTCATTAGATAACGGTTTATATATTTCCCCCGGGTTATATTTTGCAAATAATTGGTTTAGTAACGTCGAAATTATCAATCCAACGAGCATCGAACGCACTATTTTCATGGAACAACCCATAAAAACCAATCTATATACATCATTAAACTTTATTGAGTTCAATAACTTTCATATCACTTCTGTTCAATACCACGGAAATAATGGGAAATTATCAGACCTTATCCGGACAGAAAACCTAAATAGCAAGGAAAAGAGACAACTTTTTAAACTATGCAAGGACTATAATGATATATTTTATAAAGAAGGAAACGACTTAACATTTACAAACGAGGTAAAACATAGGATAGAGACAGTTGACGACATTCCCATTCATGTGAAATCATACAGATATCCGTACGTACACAAGGACGAAGTACGTAAACAAATATCGGACATGTTGGGACAGGGGATAATCCGCCCAAGTTTCTCTCCATAGAACTCCCCAGTATGGATAGTTCCAAAGAAAAGGGATGCCAGTGGGAAGCAAAAATGGAGTCTGGTTATCGACTACAGAAGACTAAACGAGAAGACAATTTCTGATAAGTACCCCCTACCAAACATATCTGAGATTTTAGTTAAATTAGGAAAATGCTTATATTTCTCCACACTGGATCTAGCCAGTGGTTTTCACCAGATTGAAATGGACCCAAAGGACATTTCAAAGGCAGCATTCATTGTGGAAGGAGGACATTATGAATATGTCAGAATGCCTTTTGGACTAAGAAATGCTCCCTCAACCTTTCAGAGGGTTATGGATAATGTCTTAAGAGATCTGATAGGGAAAATCTGCTTGGTATACTTAGACGATATCATAGTATTTTCGACATCCCTTCAGGAACACATCGACAGCTTGAGGAAAGTTTTTGTAAGATTAAAGTCTTCAAACCTTAAAATACAGCTTGACCAATCGGAATTTCTAAGAAAGAAAATAGCTTTCCTTGGACATATAGTATCCACAGGGGGCATTAAGCCCAACCCTGCAAAAATTGAGGCAATTCAAAAATTCCCAATTCCTCGCACAAAGCGTGAGATAAAATCATTCGTTGGCCTACTCAGTTATTTCTGAAAATTTATCCCGAACATAACAAAACTGACAAAACCCATGATGAAATCCTTGAAATCTTTCTTTAGTCTTTTAGGCGTACCCAGGAAAATTGTATGTGATCAGGGCACGGAATTCGCATCCAATGTTTCAAAGATTTTTGTAAACAATATAAAATTGATCTTCACTATAATAATCCACCAGTAACTCTCCGGTAGAAAGACTTCATTCTACAATAAAAGAAATATATAGAATTATTTTAGACGCAAGGAAGATTCAGAAACTTGACACTGATCATGAGGAAATCCTCAGCGAGTCTTTCATGACGTACAATGGCTCTATCCATTCTTCAACAAAACTGACTCTATATGAAGTTTTCTTTGGAAAATCGCATAACTTTGTTGAAAATCAAGAATTTCGAAACGTACACGAATATCTGTCAAAATTGAATTAATTTCAAGAGAAACTTTACCCTACTATTAAAGAGCAAATTATGAGATCAAAGACAAAATTGACGGACAAATACATGAATGATGAGAATGAAAAAATTTTCTATTTTAGCTTGTCCTTATGAAAACACAAATACTAGAAATACAAAGAATTGGCCAAAATCTAATCGCACTAAAACTCGGAAGAACTAGAACAATTGAAAGCCACTTTGGCCTAATACACATAGTAAACTTGGTCGAATACACTTGACAAGTTCAGAAACTCGGTCAAAGAATTGAATCTTTTGCTAACCACAGCACATTAACAAATTCAATTAACGTCTCAAAACTTAAGTTAAAAGTATTAGAAGACAAACTTCGGACCTTAAACCCATATAATAGACGAAAACGAGGACTTATAGAAGTTTTAGGTACCGCAATTAAATTTGTTACAGGAAACATGGACATAAACGACGCAAAAGCCATTACTGAGGAAATTCGACGTTTAGAAGACGCTACATCTAACTCAGGATCAATGTTGGAAAGTCAGCACAAGATCAACTTACAAATGATGCAAAGGTTCGAAAACATGACAATACATAGAATAAGCAAAGAAGAATCATACGTTGGGAACAATTGAGTGAAGAAATCATATTAGACATACTTAAGAAATACTTTTCACTTAATAAATAAACGGTCATTTACACTAATAACGACATCTTCTTATTAGTGCAGGCAACATTTTCAAAATTCTTCTCTCAAGCCAGAAGATTGCGTCTTTTCAGGTGTACCGAGATTCTCAAGGACAAATACACCTGAGGCAAACATCACGAAAAAGGCTAAACTGAACCTCAAAGAATTGAACTATTAATTCTTAACATTATAACCAATTCAAAGGCAAAAAAGAGGATTGCTCAACGGACTAGGTTCCGTAATTAAAATAATAACGGGTAACATGGACTCGAAATGCGCCCAAATTATTAACGAATAAATAGTAAACACCTACACAAACCTCAATAATGTCACAAACACACTTTCACAGCAACACTCAATCAATTTTTAAATGATGGAAATATTCAAAAACATAACCTCACACATAAATACAGCCAACAAAATACAACGCGAAGAAGATACTCTTATCAAAACACAATATCTCAACCAACTTAACTTCAACATCGACCTACTAAGAAATAACATAACAAACATTACCGAGGCAGTGGTTCTGGCAAAACTCAATATAATTTCAAGGTTTCTGTTCAATCCGGAAGAACTTGATATTATAAAATTCAAGCTGGAAAACCAAAACATAAAAATTGAATCCATTGAAAACATTTACTAAAAATGCAAGCTTACTATAATAAATCAAATATTATATTTAATGTACTTATAACTAATATTCCAAAAGATGATTATTTTTTGTATCATATAATTCCTTTAACTATAAACGTCACGAATATTATAATAACAGAACCATTCATAACTTTTAACGAAAATAACACACAATATCACATATTACTGTAACAATCCCATCAAACAAGAATGTACTAAGGACTCAATTTGTATTGGAAACCTAATAAACAACAAATCAGCGAACTGTCCTCTTAACGACGTGGGAAATATGGAATCAATTCTACAGCCTGAACCCAACTTCATTCTCTTTATTAATCCACCACAAACTATAATAAACTCTACTTGCAACACCAAAACCCTCAGGGTAAAGGTAACGCCAACATTTTCTGGGACCAAATCCATATTTTTCCGTTACCAAGCAACAATGTTTCCGCTAAATCAACAACCGAAATTTTAAGCCTCGTTTTACTTGAAGATTTCAACCTCCTAACGGACACCAGGGTCGATAAACTGGTAGTAACAACAAAAACAGTACATTCAATCGCAACCTCGGCAACCGTTGCATGCCATCCCATACTTATCATAGTAGCCATCCCATCATAGGGCCGAGCTCTGGCTACTATGGGGGTCAGAGGGTGGCGGATAGCTGAACGGCCTACAGATATGTAGGTTGGCTGCGATAGATAAGCAGTCCCCGACCAAGATCGGCAGAGTCCGAGGGCGTACTATAAAACTGTACAAGTGCCCGATAAAGACTCTGCGACATGGCGAATAGATACCGCCATGAACTACGTATCCCCCACAAGGGGTGCCCTCAAGAGAGGTGCAATTAGAAGAGCGATGACTTCGTGGATCCCCTAATCAAAAAACCCAGGAGCGTCTGACCCATATTGGGCGGCTACCTGGTCTGCGTCTGACCCCAGGAGGTGCGGCAGCGAATACAACAATCCGTCTTTACGACATTAAGATCGAGGCCAGTAAGATCTTAATTATGGCATACTGGAATGTAGAGAACTATTTTGATTTGATGATCCCTGGGCCTGACGACTGCGTTATTCTAGAACCTGAGTATGTTGGAGTGAAAACTAACAGAAATGGCTTCTGGGCTAATATCGTAGCTGCCTCCGTCCCGTTAAAACCTGGCAAGTCTCAAGGAACGCTCTATGTTTCGTCGCCATTAAGTTGGTGGTGCAGGTTCAGTTGAATTAGTCCTGATTAGTACGGGTCCGGCTCTGAGCGTAGATTCTCATGAGGTATCTACGCCAACCCTCGCATGGCCTCCCTGCATGCATAGATAACCATGGGACCAAAACGTAACTGCACATACGAACATAGATAATGGCTTTGAGTTGGGACCCAGTGAAGAGATGAATACCAATATCAACCCCAACAATGATAGTGAAATGTGGTCCTCGGTCCCCGGTTGCGAACAACAACAACCAAGCGGTAGAAGACGATGACAAATACCTCACCCGCTTAAAAATCGAGGAAGAGCTAGCATTAGTAAGCCTTGGCAATAAGATAAGTGCCTTGAATTCCATCGTCAGTGATGCTAGGAACATACACAAGACAATTCGAGATAACCTTCTGCAAGATGTAGCACTGTATCAGCAACTACGTGAACTTAGGGAAGCGATAGCACTAAAAAACATTCTGGATACTCCTCAGAACAATACGGGTATACAAAAGAGCCATATGGAGACACAAACGGAGAAAGTAGAGTCTCAAAAGGAAGTGTCTTCAGACAACAAGGAAAAGCCCAAGAGAGCAGCATCGCAGTCACCAGAAGAAGAAAAGATGAATAAAAAAGTCCGAACAATTCAATATGCGTAACTGAGAACCGAACGTGGTCCACAGTCCAAAATAAAAAGAGGAGAAGTAAGGATAAAGGGGGGAGTGTGAGAAAAATAGTACGGAGTAAGGGTGAGGTGTTGACAATCAGCACCAATGGATCCAGTTATGCCGATATACTAAAGGAGATGAAGGCTTCGATAAAACCGGACGAGATAGGTGTAAAGATTAAGAAGATTCGCAAGACAAAAGAAGGAAACGTCCTAGTCGAAATGATGAAGGGCGATGGTCATGCCAAAATGCTGGAATCTGCAATAAAGGGGTCACTGAGACAAGAGTTGCAAATCCAAACCATAGTGGAAAAGTATCACCTTTACATAAGGGACATGGAAGAGTCCACACAAGAAGAAGAGATCATTGCCGGTATCTTACGCGCATCTGGAGAGGAAGATGCAAGCATGGTAAAAGTGAAAAACATACGAGATTTCTATGGAGGTACCAATCAAGCCCTTGTAATTGTCTCAGCAAATATAGCTGCCAAAATCCTTAAAGTGAACAGGATCAAGATAGGACTGGTAGTATGTCGTGTGAAAAGAAAGACTTTCGAAAGACGATGTTTCCGATGTATGGAACTGGGACACGTTGCTCGAGATTGCCTTGGGAAAGATCGCAGTCAAACATGTAGGAGATGCGGTATAAACGGACATAAGGCTAAAGAATGTAAAAGCGAACCAAGGTGCATTATATGTCAAGAAGCAGGCAGCCAGAACACAAAACTTAGGAAGAGGACGAGTAGCACAGGAGTTATTGTTGAATTACGCCAGCCAGAAGGGAATCGATATTATTCTGGTAAGCGAACAGTATTGCAAAATCGAAAACAAGGAATGGTTTCAGGATATACTGGGAAAGGCGGCAATATGTGTATTAAACCCACTCATAACAATAGATAAAATTGAAGAAAATAACGAAAACTATGTTGTTATGTATACCAATGACATATACAGCTGTTACTACTCTCCTAACATTGAAACAAGTGATTTTCTTAGAAGATTAGAGCACCTTGAAGAAATTTTGAATCGGGAAACGAATCCTGTTATAATAGGCGGTGACTTCAAAAGCAAATCGATGGAGTGGCGATCGAGATTAACAGACGAAAGAGGAGTAGCAGTCAGTGAAATGTTCGCTTCCCTCAACCTCATCGTGCTCAACAGAGGAAACTCTCCAACATTTAGAAGAGGAGACTCTACTTCTTTCATTGATATAACAGCAGCATCAATAAATATCGCGGAGAAAACAAACAAGTGGGTGGTCCTCGACGATGAGACACTCAGTGATCACATGTATATCGAGATAGAAGTGGACATGCATAGTAGATTAGAGAGCGAGAATACATCCCGGCCTCGATGGAATACCCGTAAGCTAAATGTTGATCTGTGTAAACGCAAATTGATGGAGATACAGCCTGGAGAGCAGTTGGAAGGTGACTCAAAACTAGACAGTATAGTAGATCGTCTTGTTAAAATTTTAACCGAAGTAAGCAACGCCTCAATGCCAAAAACGAAGAGTGTTGGAAAAACTCGAAAACCGGCATATTGGTGGAACCAAGAAATTTCCCAGCTAAGAACACAATGTCACAAAGCAAAAATAATAGCTACTAGAAGGAGAAGGGACCTAGTAGCTATGGATGAATACAGAAAATGCAGGAAGATGCAGAGAGATGCAATAAAAAATTCCAAGAGGCAGGCATGGGAAAAACTATGTCAGGAGATAACAAATGACCCATGGGGTCTGCCATACAGAATTGTTATGAAGAAACTTGGAAGCCGTAAAAAAATACCAGGTACTACAAACCCTGCCTGGGTCCTCACCATCGTGAGTACCCTTTTTCCTTCGGTAGAACGTGCTGTGAATCATCGTCAACATGATAAGGATGTAAAAGAAAGTGATCTATTCACTATCGAGGAGATTAGAAATATGTGTCGATTACTAAAAAAGGGAAAAGCGCCAGGACCAGACGGAATTCCAAACGAAATTTTGTCAATAGTTGGTGAATTATGGCCTGAAATATTCTCAACAACCTTCAACCTGTGCCTCAAGGAGGGAATATTCTCAAAAGTTTGGAAGAAACAACACTTAGTACTGCTACGCAAAGGAGACAAGCCTCTGGAGAACCCGTCATCGTACAGGCCTTTGTGTC
Source organism: Polietes domitor (assembly GCA_947397865.1). Lineage (NCBI taxonomy): Eukaryota > Metazoa > Arthropoda > Insecta > Diptera > Muscidae > Polietes > Polietes domitor. The sequence continues at coordinate 159,052,381 of OX377620.1, read as the reverse complement.
TATTAGATACATGCGGCAAATTTCTTGAAAAACTTGTATTGCAAAGACTAGAAATGGAACTGAAAGATCGCGGTGGATTTTCACCTATGCAATTTGGCTTTGTGAAAAACAAATCAACAGTTGACGCTATTAATGTAGTTGTGAATTTGGCGAGGGAATCAATGGGAAAAATGCAATTTTGTACTATCATAACACTGGACATTAAAAATGCCTTTAATACTGCAGACTGGAAGGTTATCCGTAAGACAGTGCGTGACCGTCACTTTCCCGACTATCTTGTGAGAATGGTAGATAGTTACTTGGAAGACACAGGGATCCATACTAGGTCCATTTCTATGGAAACTGATGTATGACGGATTGCTAAATTTACCAATACCCGAAGGTGCGAAGTTAGTAGGGTATGCTGATGACGTAGCTCTTGTCATAGATAAGCCTTGCGTTGATCTGACAGAAATAGTTGCAAACGATTGCTTGGGTAGAATAAGCAGATGGCTGAGATCGAAAATCCTCACACTCGCCGCTGCTAAGACTGAAGCCATCATAGTAACAAGGAGAAGATCATTCGTTTATCCAAAACTGAAAGTAGATGGTCACGAAATCGTAATATCCAAAAGTCTAAAGTACCTTGGGGTACATATTGATAACAGACTCTGCTTCAAAGAACACATACAAATCGTTTCAGAAAAAGCAATACAAACGGCCTCAATACTGGCTCGTATAATGCCCAATGTGAGAGGACCGGGACAAACGACCAGGCGGATTATGGCAGCGGTTGCGTACTCACAGGTTCTCTATGCAGCCCCTGTTTTATGTCACGCTGTAGAGAATAATAAAACCTTGAAAGAAGAAGAAAACTCTTGGGAAGAGTACAGAGAGCAACTGTCTTACGCGTAACGTCAGCATACAGAACAATATCAACCTCGGCAGCAACCATACTAGCTGGTATACCACCAATTGACCTCCTTATAAGAGAACGGTATGACACATACCACCAATGCAGATCATTGGAACTGCGCAACGACAAAAAGAAAATTAAAGAGGAAATCAGAATGAGACTACTCCTAACCTGGCAACGTCGATGGGATAGTGATGACAAAGACAGATGGACCCACGAGCTTATCCCAGACGTACAAATATGGGTGAGCAGATCACATGGTGAAACAAATTTCTATCTATCGCAGGCACTTAGCGGACATGGAAATTTTGGAAAATACCTGCACAAGTTCAAAATAAAAGCGTCTGGAGCATGTGAATTTTGCAATGCAGAGGAAGACAGTGTAACACATACTGTCCTAAAATGTGATTTTTGGAGAACCATAGGCAGTAGTCTCGAAAATATATTCGGGAGCAATCTTACGATGGCCGAACTAATAAATGCTATGCTGGAAAACAGACAAAACTGGTCCCAATTCTCTGTAGTTGTTGAGAGTATATTGAGAGAAAAAGTAAAACAACAGAACAATAGAACGCCGAACCCCTAATCTATTACAGGACGGGGGAGTAGGAATGCGAGGTACCTGCTAAATGCAGCAAATGAGCTCCACTCCGAAGCAATGCGAAAGCGGTCCCGGGTGGAGGCTCCTGTGTAGGACCACTAGATGATAGCATGCTATCACTACGTCCCAAAAAAAAAGTAGCCATCCCATACTTATCATAGACATCAAAAGGAAAAACACCTATAAGCATCTACTACCTAACCTATAGTCCATCACTCCGACCCCAACAACATCGTTGTGGCTGTCGCTCTATCTTAAGGGGGAGGAGTTACGACACCCACCATACCAACAATAACAACCACCACTGCAATACCCCCAACAAAAACCCCGAGAGCATAACACAGCAATATGTTCTTTAGATTATAGTTTGAAACCTAATAACAATTGCAACAATAACTCAAATAAAAATTAGATCAACCAATACAAATTCTTGAGAATTTCTTCTTTTTATTTAGTTTTAATATTCTTTCTTTTGTTAAGTTAAAGAAGTTTGTTAAGTTATCGAAGAATAAAAAATCAGATTGTATTAACCCACGAAAACTAGTCGAGTTTTATTTTTTCTCAATCCCGTGGACGACCAATATAACTAGCGTTAGACAACCATAACGCTAATGACCAAAAGTCAATGTTGATATAATCTAATAAAAATCCATCAAGATAAATAAAAATGAATTTGAAACATACAAAAAATAATCCTGCTGCGCTATATGACGTCAAAGTTAACAAGAATAAAATCTCAGTGTTAAACTATTTACACGGCATTCTTGGTTAACAATTTTGAAGTGTGTGTTTCTTATATTTTGCTAACAATTAATTTAAAGTATAAATATAGAAAATGCAGTTCAAAGCGTATATTCAATATTTTCAATAAAACACATGTCGTAGTTTGTCTTGGTGTGTAAAAAATTAAACAAGTTCAGAATAACCGTAGAGTATATACGAAAATAAATTGCAGCGGTCACACCCAGAAATGAAGATTGGATTTTTTAATGACGATCTGCATAATATTTCGTCTCTGGGTAAAGCCATCTGTGAGCTAAACGCTCCTGAAAATACCTTTAAAATCATGTCTTCCCGTGTATTTTTTATGTCGGATATTTGTCCAATTTTTTCTGATTTAATAGAACCTTGGAAGCACTTTAAATAATTTTTATTCTTGTCTTAGAATAACTAATTGGTCGTAATATTGTACATTTAAAATGAATTTTTGTGGCTTTTCAAGGTGACAGCTAACATCTCATATATCTTGGAAACATTTTGTAAGAGGTGATATGAAAAATTAATAGATGTAATCAATACCTTTCGAATTATGCCTAAATGATGAATATTGGACGGAAAATGACATCACTGCCTCCATGTTTGTAAAATAATTTAATACAGGAGATGGATTTTCAGAGCCAACATTTTCAAACTCTTTTTACAAAAATATCAATTGTCGGTATGAAAAAACACAACAAATTACTATAAAGGTTGAACCTTAATTCGACCAATAAGTAACTCTAAGACACGAATAAAAATTTATATATAAAGTACTTTCAAGGGTCTATTATTTCAGAAAAACATGATTTTTTGGGGTATTTTCAGGAACGTTTAGCTCACAGACGGCTTGATATAGGGACGAAATATATAGCAAATCATCATTAAACAATCCAAACTTTATTCTACTGGAAATTTTTTCCATTTGTACTGACCGCGACCCAGTCTAATATACATATATGTTCACGTCGTCGGAATCGGATATGTTCTAAAATGGAAAATAAAATGTCGATTTGTTATAAATGTATTTAAGCTGATTTGGATTTGCAGTTTAGTGCAATTTTGGTTAACGATGGGATTAGAGTGGTTAGTTTCCTGAAAGACTTGTACTTAGAAAACGATTTAGAATAAGTTAAATACTTTACATAAGCAAAAGAACTAAATATGGCTAAAGCAGGATAGAGCCGATTATATGATGCCCTATACCACACTCACGTGTACCTATATTTAGATTAACAGTTGTTCATCTTGGTCAAAATTCATCTTGTCAAATTTGACCAGAATCGGGAGGACATTTATATGGGGCTATTCTAAATATGAACCGCATTTTCTGCATTTACATTTCAATAGTGTTGCCAACTAGTTTAAATTCGCTGAGTCTCCAATTTCAATAATAGTCAAATATTTTTCCTATCCATCTGGTTTAACATTGTTGAATAATTCATCATAGAAATATTTTTAAACTAGAAATCCACGCATGCTATGTGGATTAACTTTATGTTTCCCCACACCTGGAAAAATCCAAACATTAATTACTTACATGGAAACGTGATTGAATTATTTTCAGATTTGGGTAAAATTGCTCTACATATACATTTATAAACAACATACATATGTATAAATATTCGCAGAAAAATTATATCAATGAAAAGAAGAGTGATCAAACAAATCTAACGTGGAAATCTTCTCAAACGAAGAATTTATTTTACATATGAAATATTGAAATAAAAAGGAATATTGTTATAACTGTTCAGTTTGAAGCTTTAAAAAATAGTCAAATAGATATTAGTAGAAATATATATATTAGTATAAATATATATAGTAAAATACGAATGACTGGACTTTTTCAATATTATTATTTCGATATTATTTTATTAAAGGATATTTTAAATATTTCTTTTGCGCATTGATAAATAAGCGGTCATAAAGTTCAATATGTTTTCAAAGTTTCGACTATTTTGTGTAAAATTTCGTATCCACACGAACGAATCTTTACATTAGACATAAAAAGACATACAATTTTCACACATACAAATTCTTTTTTTAGTTATACAAGTTTTTTAAACGTTTTTAATCTAGTGTAGGTGTCAGTCACTGTGTGTTTGACTTAAATTTTATGTCACCTGTAATTCTAACGATTCGATCGTATAGAGACAAACTATTTGGAATATTTGTAATTTGCCGCTATCCCTATTAATCCCTATTAATATTTATTATAAAACCTTAGTGTAAATCTGTCTGTTTGTCCCGCAATCACGTTGAAACGGCTGAACTGATGTTGTTGAAATTTTCAGTACAGATAGATGCAGGTCTGAAAGGAACTATAGGCTATAGAATTTTTAAAAATTTGCTCTGTGGGCGGAGGGGGGCGTGACAATAGTGGTTTTGAGAGCTAGAAGGCTGAAAATTGGTACATATATATTACTGACCACGAGAATGATAAATATGGTGCCGAAATTTTGATTTTCGTTTTGTGGGCGAAGTGGGCGTGGCAATAGCGTTCTTTGAGCTAGAAGGTTGAAAATGGAATGTATATATTACTGACCACGAGAAAGATAAAGATGATGCTGGATTTTGAATTTTCGTTTGGTGAGCAGTGGGGCGTGGCAATAGTGTTTTTGACTGAAAATTGGTACATATATTACTGACCACGAGAAACATCAATTTGATGCCGATATTTGGAATTTCGTTTTGTGGGCGAAGTGGGCGTTGTAAAAGTGTTTTTGAGAGCTAGGAGGCTGAAAATTGGAACGTAATATAACCATTTGTTTTTTTTTTGCCTGGCGAAGCGGGCGGGGTTCAGCTAGTTTAAAATAAAGCACACCAGGTATTTTAAACCATATTGTAAATACATAACCAAAATACCTGACATTCAAAAATAGATGATCGGACGGACGGACAGAAAGACGACGCTGGCGAATTCGAATTTTGATATTTCTCACAAATTAGAAGGGAAATGACAAAATGTCATTTTATTGTTGTTTTAAAGTATGGTTGCGCCTACAATAACAGTCATACTCTAAAACATGTATCAAAGGTTTATAAGACGAATTTTCAATGTAAAAGTATACTTAAGTATAAGTATATTTTCAAAGGCTGATAAAGACTCATATCGATTTTGGATACAGTTTTCACAAAATTTTTCTATTTTGTACTTATTATGCTGTTTTAAGTATTTTTTTTCATACCACAGATAATTTTTTATTTAATTCATTTACATTTTCCAAGGTATCTCTAAGCTTTTTTGTTAACACTGGTGGTTCAATATTTTTTGACATACGATTGAAGCAAATAAACAATGCGAGGCTTTCTATCTGTGTAGGCCTTCAGTGCGTATAAGTTATAGAATTATTAGTTTAATAACACTCATACGCCACCACTAAATTAAAGTATGGGCATCTCCTAGTGGCCCAGACGCGACATTCGCATGCTTTAAGCAACGCAACAAAAGAAAGAAACAGAAAAAGTCGATCAGCATTTTCAGCGCTTAAAGCAGTATGTAAAATCGAGGTTATCATTAATCATATGTAGCGTTTATGGTTTCCAATTGTTCGGACTTTTAAGATATTCGATTAATCGTTTATTCGAAAACAAAGAATTTCCAATTAATCGAATAAAGGCCTCATGAGTTATTCGATTAATCGAGTGTAGTGTGTGTACACTTTTGTACATCACTGTATTCAAATTTTAGTAACACAAACAATTAACCGCCTGTCATACATTCATTCTCACATTCAGTGCAACGAACCATTCAGTGTCCTATTACTCAATTGCGATCATACTCAATACACAAGTCGTGTGTAACATGATCCTTCTTTTGTTTCGAGCAATGCACTTATGTATGAATGTTTGGACATTCAATCATAATGCATAACTCTGCAATATATTCTTTCTCTTTATTGAACGCCGACACCCTTTACTATTGAAAGTGTAACAGGCGATCAGCAAAGTGTGAAAGTATAGAAAAGAACTGAAGAACAAAGAAGGGAGAAAGTGTGGCCTCAGAGGAGGTGTGATCGATGGACAATATAGCCAATCAGAATGCTGCTACACTGAAATGTGTGAATGAAACAAAGGAAATTATTAGTAATAAGTTAAATTGTAGAAGTAAGAATAAGATGTAAATAGTTTTAAGAATGTTATAGCCTGGTATAAATTGGCTCGACTTCGAGTTGGAAGTCAGAGTTAGACTTATCCAGAGATCAAATAAACACCTAAGATCCAAAGTAAAACTCTCGACGAAAATCATTTTTTGGAACACTAAATGAGTGGAAATCCTAGCACGGATTTAGAGTTCCATTTTTGATTTTCCTTTTTATTTTTTTTTTTCATCAAAAATCCTGTGGAGGTTCAGCACATGGCGATCCTGCCATCTTCAATCCTGCCATCTTCAATACTACATCCTTAAATCCTGCCATCTCAAAAAAAAATATATACTTCAATAAGCTGACTGTTTCCTGTTGTTTCCAGTCAAGAAAAACAACCAAACGCCTACATTCCGCACCCGAGCTTAATACAACCATTTCCAAGAATCCACCATCCAATATCCTTGTTGTAAATGTGTGATCAGGAGTTGATCGACAATATGAATACATGGGACAAGGGACTTGTAGATCTCCTCAATAAGAGCATTGATGAAGGTACAATAAAAGGAGAACACTTGACGTACTCTGAACTACAATATGTTCCAGAGCCAATCATAAAAGTTGAGACTGTCCCGGAATACAAACCAGCAAGAATAGAAGATTCAACATTACAGAGAAGTTCAACACATTGTGAAATAAAATACACCCCGGAGACATTGGTGAAGGTCGGACCACTCCCAAAATATATTCCCACAAGAAAAAGTGGAATAGTGGAGCCTCTATATCCTTACGGACCAATCCAAAAGATAAAAGGGTTACGGCAAGACCGCCTGCATCGCTTCAAAAGACAGGTCGAGTGCCTTAAAATACAGTTAGAAGGAGCGGACGAAACCCAGACTGAGATAGTTTCACAAAAGTTGGAACATTATACATCGTTATTAAAAGAAATAAAGAAAGTAAAAAATAAAAGACACAAGGAAAAACAGAAGAAAAGAAGACAAGGTGATGGGCGGACAACAGACAAAGCTGGAGGAAACCATTATTAACCAACAAAAGGGGACCACTGTCAATATCAATGTGGAAATAGTAGCACTACTAATAGTTATATTATGCATAGTATTACTCATTAAGTATATAAAGAAATATATAAAAAATAATATAAACAGGGAAAGTGTCAGAAATGTTATAAATAAAGTCTAAAAAAAAAAAAAAAAAAAAAGTAAAGTAAAGTAATGTAAAAATGATATAAAGTAAAAAAAAAAAAAAGAAAACCTAAAAGTTGTGTCCAAATTTTGGCTACATATGGATATTATTATAGAAGAATTGAAAACTTCAACGTCCGATGGAAAGAAAAGTCTAGGAAAGCCATATAAATTAGAAACAATTGAAGAAAAATATAGGGAACTAGAAGAAACAGATAAGAAAGCAGCGAAACTTTTAGGAGATGCTCAGATAGAAGAAAAAACAAAAAGTTGGTACTTAAAAACATACACTAATTGTAAAATAGAACTTAAAGAGGTGTTAAGTGAACACAAGCAGAGGAGATTAGACTTGATGAAAGAACAGAACTCTCAAGGATCAGATAATATTGACGAAAAGCTAGATACAAAAATGGATACTAAAGAATTGATGCAGTTCATGAAAACTATACCCGTGTTTACAGGAGACCGGGAAAGTTTACACAATTTCATTACATCAGTCGAAATGCTCGACAATTCCATGGCGACAGAAAAGAAGAAAGCATTTTTTGATTTTATATTCAAAACCAGATTGGACATAAAAATTCAAAATAAAATCAAACAATTCGCCATACCTTCGGATACAAAAAGTTTGTTGACCAAACTTGAAGAAATCTACAGAAATAAAAAGTCCATCAATACCATGATTACGGAACTAGCACAAATGAAGCAAGGCAATAATTCGATAGATAAGTTTGTCACAACTCTGGAGACTTTGTTGAACGAACTGAATGAATTACAGATTACAAAATTGGGAGAATCAAGTAGAGAGTGGGTAACCAAAATAAATTATATGTATGCATTCAATACTTTTAAGTCCGGATTGAACGATAAAACTATCAGGTCCACAATTGATGCAAGTAGAGTTACTACTCTACAAGAAGCTATACAGCTAGCGGAAGAAGCTGAAATTGGACAGAAAATGGGACAAGTGCTATACGCCAATCAGCAATATAGAAACAACAGACGTGGTACAGGACAAGGTAGAGGACGTGGAAGAAATCGATACAATAACAACGAACGAAGGGACAATGATAATGATAGAGAAAATGACCGACATAAGGAAAATAGCAGAGACCATTACTCGAATCAAAGGGGAAACAACAGACCACATTGGGAAAATAAGAATAATAACAAGAGGTACATAAATTATGTTGAGGACCAGGGAAACTCCGAAGATCCGGAGGAAGTGGTTCAAACTCTACCTCCGGAAGAAACAAATTAGACCGGAAAGGAATATTTAAGGTATCTTCTGGACTAAACAATTATGTGGACATCGAAATAAAAAATTCGTCCAAAAACTTTAAATTTCTCATTCTCAAAGGATGCTGACCTTAGCCTTAGCAGGTCTAGAATCAAACGCGTTCCTGTATGTTGATGATATTATAATTTTTGGATGCAGTATGAAACATCACAATATGAACCTAATAAGAGTGCTTGAAAGGCTATCTAAATACAACTTAAAGTTAAATGCGTCAAAATGTTCATTTCTACGATCAGAAGTAGTATATTTGGGCCATTTAATAACAGCGGACGGAATAAAGCCATATCCTAGTAAATTCGAGGCAGTATCTAAGTACCCCATACCAAAGAATGCTGACGAAGTAAGACGATTTGTTGCTTTCTGCAATTATTATAGAAGGTTCATTAAAGACTTCGCACAGATAGCGAGTAGTCTAAACGAGTTGGTTAAAAAGAACGCAAAATTTGAATGGACAGAAAAAAGACAGGAAGCATTTGATACTCTTAAGAAAAAGTTGATTAGTCCACCCATACTACAGTATCCAGATTTTGAGAAACCTTTCATATTAACTACGGACGCATCAGATTATGCACTAGGAGCTATTCTATCTCAAGGGGAAATCGGAGAAGATCTGCCTATATCATATGCAAGTAAGAGTTTGAATAAACATGAGAAAAATAAACCTGTAATAGAAAAGGAATTATTAGCAATTCACTTTGGCATACAGTTCTTTAGGCCTTATTTATATGGGAGAAAATTTATTGTAGTAACAGATCATAGACCATTAGTATCGCTATTCGCTCACAAAAATCCAAGCTCAAAACTCACCCGCATTAGATTGGAACTCTCGGATTACGATTTTGAAATAATATACAAGCAAGGAAAAAATAATACAAATGCCGATGCACTATCACGTATACATATTGATTCAGAAATATTAAAAACCATGATACCTCCAAACGATGACCCAAAGGTAAAGAAAACATTAATTGTCACAAGAAGCATGAAAAATACGGAAATTCTCGAAGAAGGCAAAATTGCAAAAAAATATAATGATGATCATCGACTTAACATGTGGGATTGCACATCGATGATCGATATAAAAAAATCTCGTGAACTGAGATTTATATTGGAAAAAGGGCAAAATAAGATGTTCAAAATAGAACATAATAAACAATTAAACGTTACATGCGTTAGGTTTAGTGAAAATTCATATCACTCCGGCGATTTTATGAAGAAGCTAAACTCTATTTTATCTAGAAGTAGATACAACACATACTGTCTTGAACACAGTGATGATATTTTTAACCATATGCCCAAAGAGGTATTCAAGGATGAATACAATAAACTTAAAGATACCAATATTACGATATTGCTGTACAAGAAACCTCAGAGAATTTTCGATGAAGAGGAACAATATGAGATAATACGTCAAAACCACAATACGCCGTACGGAGGACATTTCGGTATAAGAAAAACAATCACAAAAATAAAACGGAGATACATATGGAAAAACATGTCAAGAATGATAAAGAATTTTATATCAACGTGTGACTCGTGTCAGAGAAATAAACAGACGAAACACACAAGAGAGACATTACAAGTAACTGACACACCGTCTCAAGCATTTCAAACAGTAGTAATAGACACTGTAGGACCATTAAGACCATCAGGTGAATATAGGTATATACTCACAATGCAGTGCGAACTAACTAAGTACATTGTAGTGTGTCCAATGAGAACAAAGGAAGCAAAATCAGTAGCAAAAGCTTTAGTGGAAAACCTTATCCTGAAGTATGGTATATTTGCGACGTTAAAGTCTGACCGTGGTACAGAATTTACAAATGAATTAATGAGCGAGATATGTTCCATACTTCAGATAAAACAAAAGTTTTCTACTCCTTATCATCACGAAACTTTAGGAACAGTCGAAAGGAATCATAGGGTATTGAATGAATATTTGTTAGCATACGTTGAAGATGATGACTGGCACTCTTGGTTACCATATTATGCTTTCGCGTATAATACCACACCGCACGTTGACATAAACTATTCCCCATTCGAGTTGTTATATGGTAGGCTCCCGGTTCACCCTGGAGAAAAAGTTTTCAACCATGGAACAATTTACAATTACGATAACTACGCAAATGAACTGAAAGCTAGATTAAAATATTCTTTAGACAAAGCTAGAAATATGCTGAACACAGCAAAGAAGAGAAGACAAGAAAATTCGAATAATACAAAACATCCAATAGATTTAAAAATAGGTAGTCTAGTTCTAGTAAGATTAGAAAATCGTAGGAAACATATAGCACCTTATCATGGACCGTATGAAGTGGTAGCCATAGAAAATCCAAATGTGACAATAAAAATAGACTCAACTGAAAAAGTAATCCATAAAAACAACTTGAAGTTGTATAATATAGAAAATTAGTTATATAATATTAGTTTAAAATCTTCTAAAAAAAAAATAATAATATTTTATTATAAGATTTTTCATAAGGGCGAGGGTGTAGTGTGTTGTGTGTACACTTTTGTACATCACTGTATTCAAATTTTAGTAACACAAACAATTAACCGCCTGTCATACATTCATTCTCACATTCAGTGCAACGAACCATTCAGTGTCCTATTACTCAATTGCGATCATACTCAATACACAAGTCGTGTGTAACATGATCCTTCTTTTGTTTCGAGCAATGCACTTATGTATGAATGTTTGGACATTCAATCATAATGCATAACTCTGCAATATATTCTTTCTCTTTATTGAACGCCGACACCCTTTACTATTGAAAGTGTAACAGGCGATCAGCAAAGTGTGAAAGTATAGAAAAGAACTGAAGAACAAAGAAGGGAGAAAGTGTGGCCTCAGAGGAGGTGTGATCGATGGACAATATAGCCAATCAGAATGCTGCTACACTGAAATGTGTGAATGAAACAAAGGAAATTATTAGTAATAAGTTAAATTGTAGAAGTAAGAATAAGATGTAAATAGTTTTAAGAATATTATAGCCTGGTATAAATTGGCTCGACTTCGAGTTGGAAGTCAGAGTTAGACTTATCCAGAGATCAAATAAACACCTAAGATCCAAAGTAAAACTCTCGACGAAAATCATTTTTTGGAACACTAAATGAGTGGAAATCCTAGCACGGATTTAGAGTTCCATTTTTGATTTTCCTTTTTATTTTTTTTTTTTCATCAAAAATCCTGTGGAGGTTCAGCACACGAGTAATTGTTCAACTCATTAAAACATAATTAATAATGGTTAAATAGCAAAGAAAATGTGAGTCACTACTTTTCCATATTTATGTGTAAATACATTTTCGAATAAAATCTGCAAAAAAATAAGAATTTGTCGGCACTCCTTCCTTATATAGGCACAATATCTATATTATATAATATTTCAGAAAGATTTTTCTATATATATATATATATATAAGTTAACAACAACAGACAATTCAACATAACAACAATAGCCACTAAACGTGCCGATATCAAAACTGCAACTGACGGTATCCTGAATCCACACACGGAGTCAACAACAACGGTGGGAAACCAACAGCCAGCACAGCAAAGGTGGGAAATGCAAAATCGACATTTTTAATATTCAAAATTATATTTAATTAACTAAATAATGTAAAAACCTAGCAGTCAGTTTTATACGATAAATAAAAACACATGATGTCAACATAAAAAAATATTTTTTTTTTAATTAAAAATCCGTGTTTTTAATTGGCGCCCGAGCAGGGACCCTTGAAAAAAAAGGTCCTTTGTGGTAAAAAAAAAGAAAAAAAAAAAAACAAAATTTATAGATTGCGGAAACAGTGCGCCCTAGTAACCTTTTAAAACGGGTAAACGGGAGATCTTAAAAATAGATCAGCGGTCGAGTTAAGTGAAAATGAACTAGAAACTAAGAGAAAAAAGAAGGATTTCAAGTAAAAATACCCAAAATTAACAAGAAAAAATTTTTACAAATCAAACTAATTGTAAAGTGACAATAATTTAACAAATAACATTACAATTAAATAATTTTAAGAAAAAAATCCAGATAATCAAATTAAATAAAAAATAAAAATAAGAATAAAACCAAATAATTAAAACTGAGTGACATTTTTTGCGACAATTTCAAAAAAAAGTGACAAAATTCAAAAATCAAATAAAGAACTGAATATTTTTAAGTAAAAGGATAAAAAGTAAAAATAGTAAAACTTAACAAAAAAATAGTGGTAAAACATTAAATAATTAAAACTGAGTGACATTTTTTTTCTAAAACCGAAAATAGTTAAACACAAAAAATTACTTCAGAAAGAAATATATTCTTCCAACAAAAAGCAAACAACTCCACCAAAGAAAGAAATGTTCCAGATAATATTAACGTAAGCTTATTTTATGATATTTTTTATAGAATCTAAGCATTCCCTTGTCTATACAGAAAAATTATAAAATATTAATTTTGAGAGCACGGATTTAGCAATGCCTAACGACTCCATAGAGGACATAACGGAGCGACTTAGTAGATCACTGACAATGGCACAAGATACACCCTCTGGGTCAAACACAACCTCAACTGGGTTAGCTACGACAAGAACTAAAATACTTCCTGACCTACAGAAAAAGGAAATAAGAGACTTGATAAGGGAAATTATACAAACGCCAGAGAACCATGATCTAGACGAAGATCTAGATCAACCAATTGAAGAACTGACGCCTAGACTAGACGAGTTAGATAGAGTACCCGATATAGTCAAATCTTTAAGGGAATTTTCCGGGAAAGTTGGGGAATTCAATTCTTGGAGGAAATCAGTAGATAGGGTGTTGGATCTTTACGAATCCCAGAAGGGGACAGGTCGATACTATGCAATTCTGCATACTATCCGCACCAAAATTACCAGTGGTGCAGACACACCACTGGAGTCCTATAGAACACCTTTGGATTGGGTCAAGATAAAAAAATGCCTAATGATGCATTATTCAGACAAGAGAGACATCGGTACGTTGGAGTACCAAATGACGGCCCTCTGTCAAGGTAATAGATCAATATCGGAATTTTACCAGGTTGTTTACCAACACCTCTCCTTAATCCTGGACAAAGTTTCCTGTCTGGATTTAGAAGAGGGAAGTCTCAGGGCAATGACGAGTACGTATCGAGTTAAAGCTCTCGACACCTTTGTAAGAGGGCTCAATGGGGACTTACCCAGACTCTTAAGTGTCAGAGAACCAACTTCTTTACCCCAGGCATTGCACATTTGCCTAAAGCTAGATAACATGACATTCAGAATGAATTATGCTCATGGCCAGACAAACAAAAATAATGGTCAAAAAGAACGCATTGGAGTAAATTCCTATTTACCGGATAAGCCAAGATTCTATCCAGAACTGGCACACATTGGTGGCAGACTACCTCCAAGACCACCATTACCACCTCGTGTACCAAATTACAATTTTGTCTATTATCCTAACCGAACCCCGAACTTGCGTCCAACTGGGTACCAGAATTTCGCACCAAAACCTCGGTATAACCAGGCAGCCCAGAACATGTTCCCTAATTAGGCCAATCAAGGTCAATATTCGAATCAATTCAATCAAACCCTCTATCCTAACCAACCAGTAAACTATCAGAAACCATCAGCAATCGAACCAATGGTAGTTGATAGGTCTGTTCAAACCAAGCAAGTTAATTATATGAATCGACCCATAGCAAACCAGTTCCCCAAAAGACCTGCCGGAACATCCTTTCAAGGACCAGTCAATAAGGTGCAAAGAAATTTCCACATAGAGACGCTACCTGAAAACTATTGGTACAACATGGAACCTCAATCTCCGGAGGTACATGACGTCGCCGGTATGGGAAACGGAGAACCTGAAGACGTCGAAGAATATTTCCAACGAATCACAGAAGAATTCAGAGAAAGCGAAACTCAAGAAGACAACGTCGCGGATATAGAACTCGCGGTTAATTTTTAAGATTAAACTGTCCCTCATTACCTCATTTTCAAGCAAAAGCGGGGAACGGACAAATATTAAAATTTTTACTAGATACCGGAAGCAACAAAAAATATATTAATCCAAAATTCGTAAAACATCCAAAACAAAACGAAAAACTATTTAAGGCAAAATCGGTTAACGGATATATTACTATTACCGAACATACTTTCGTTAATATGTTCGGAATGCCTGACACTCCAATTAAATTTTTCCTCTTACCGGAATTAAACTCATTTGATGGAATATTGGGAAATGACAGCCTAAAAGAACTATCAGCCGTTATTTTCACAGCAGAAAATTATTTTACCATTAAAGAAGGAAGGAAAATTCCTATCAAACAACTAGTGTCACAAAACGTTAACAATATCGAGCTAAGGACTGGACTGACAGATGTCAGAATATCAGAAAAAATCTCTGAAACACGTTGTGGACCGCCACAAAAATTTATTTGCGGATCCAGATGAAAGTCTCACATATACTACTAGAGTGGTTGGGGAAATACGAACGACAACTAACACCCCCATGTATTCAAAAAGTTACCCTTATTTGATGGCTCTAAAAGGAGTCGTAGAAGAGGAAATCACCAGACTTCTAAAAGACAAAATAATTCGACCATCGCGTTCTCCCTATAGTTCACCCGTTTGGGATGTTCCAAAAAAACAGGACGCGTCCGGTAAGGACAAATATCGAGTAGTAGTCGATTTTAGAAAACTTAATTCATTAACTATTCCTGACAAATATCCCATACCCGAGATAAATGAAGTACTCTCCCATCTCGGAGGGAACAAATATTTTACGGTGATTGATCTGAAAAGCGGGTTCCATCAAATACCCCTCAGAGAAGAGAACATAGAGAAAACTGCATTTTCCGTTAACAACGGAAAATACGAATTTATGCGGTTACCATTCGGTTTGAGGAATGCCCCCGCTATATTTCAACGCGCACTCGATGACATTCTAAGGGGACATATCGGTAAAATATGTTATGTTTATATCGATGATATAATATTTTTTAGCAAAGATGAAAACTCACATTTAAAACACCTAGAAGCTATCTTTGAAAGTGCGAATTCTTCAAAGAAGAAGTCGAATTCCTTGGATTCATTGTTTCATGTAATGGAATTAAAGCAAACCCCAAAAAAGTGGCAGCGATTGTTAATTTTTCCTATCCTACTAATATTAAAGATCTACGATCATTCCTAGGTCTCTCCGGATATTATAGGAGATTTATAAATTTATGCCGACATCGCCAAACCGTTAACCATGTTGGCTATAATTTGGGCATTGACAAACTTGAGAAGCTATTTATATGGTCCAGCAAAAGTCATAATTTACACAGACCATCAACCGCTGACATATGCTCTCAGCAATAAAAATAACAATTCCAAAATGAAAAGATGGAAAGCGATATTAGAAGAATATAATCACGAAATTCAATACAAACCAGGCAGGAGTAACGTAGTAGCCGATGCGCTCTCTAGGCCCCCTAAAACTAATATTAATTCCCTGACCGGAACCGTACACAGTGGCGATAGCTCACCAGAAGGACTTATACCTAGTGTCGAAGTCCCCATAAATGTATTTAAGAATCAAATTTTTCTCCAAATCGACAACACTTCAACATACGAATGCAAAATAATTTTTCCAGGATACCACAGACACACAATAACGGAAAGAGATTATGATACAGAAAAGTTAATATCCATATTAAAAAGGTATCTGAATCCAACCGTAATAAATTGCATTAAGGCTCCAGAATTCGTTATGGGAAGAATTCAACAATTATACCCGCATTATTTCAGCAATTATAATTTTTGTCGAGGACATTTTGTCAGAAACTGATCAAGAAACCCTTATTATAGAAACTCATAGTCGCGCACACAGAAATGCTATAGAAAACAAGTCCCAAATATTAGAGAAATCCTATTTTCCTAGCATGCTATCCAAAATCAAAAGAATAGTAAAACT
Organism: Polietes domitor; assembly: GCA_947397865.1. Taxonomy (NCBI): domain Eukaryota; kingdom Metazoa; phylum Arthropoda; class Insecta; order Diptera; family Muscidae; genus Polietes; species Polietes domitor. The sequence goes on along the minus strand of OX377620.1, from coordinate 159,035,606 downwards.
CTGTTCCATTTGTACGAAAAATGAGTACGAAAGACACCCAAATCAACCAACGTTAAGTGCTACCCCTATACCGAGTTACCCAGGTCAAATCATCCACATCGATATTTTCTCGACCGATAAAAACCTTGTTTTAACAGCCATGGATAAATTTTCAAAGTATGCTCAGACAAAAATTTTGCAAGGAAAATCAATAGAAGACATAAGAAGAACATTGAGAGAATTTCTATTTTTTTATGGAGTTCCTAAAACTGTAGTCATGGATAATGAAAAATCATTAAATTCTGCATCGATATTGTTCATGATGAAGAATGAGCTAGGAATAGAAGTCTTCACAACACCACCCCATCGGAGTGAAGCCAACGGTCAAATCGAGAGATTTCACTCAACACTGGCCGAGATATTAAGATGCCTTAAAGATGAAGGACTGTGCAGAAATTTCGAAGAACTCCTGGAAAAGTCCGTTAACGAATATAACCATTCCATACATTCGACCATAGGTAAAAAACCAGTGGATATGTTCTTCGGGAGAACGGTAGATTTTTCCCCAGGAAGTTACAAGTGAACAAGGGAAAACAACATTGAAAAACTGAAAAGGAAACAAGAAAAGGACTTAGAATATCATATATATAATATATCATAACAGAAATAAAAAGAAAGTAAAACAATACTTACCCGGACAGGAGATTTTTTTCAAAGTGAATAAAAGACTTGGTACGAAACTAACTGAAAAATTTAAGCGAGAGTTAGTAAGGGAAAATAGACATTCCACTGTAGTGACTGAAAGTGGAAGAATCGTACACAAGAAGCTTATAAGAAACTAACGTTTACTATACTTTATTACAGGTTATTTGCATTGTTTGGAATCTCTGTGGGAGAATTCCAGATAATGGACTACTCAAACTCTAGACTAGCAGTCGCCAATACGGGTTCCGCGAAAATCCAAAATAGCGTATTCAAACTTGTCCACTCAATAGACCTTGGGGAATACGAGAATTTGATAGAAAGACTGGAAAATGGAATTGACCGAAGCAACAACACCGACAGCCCATTATTACCCTATCTATCCTACACCACATACCAAATGAAATCTTGTTTATCCAGACTGAGATCTAATAAAAAAACAAAGAAATCTTTGGACTTTATAGGCAGTGCTTGGAAGTGGTTAGCAGGTAGTCCAGATCATCATGATTTTGAAATAGTACAGGATAAAATGAATGATATTTTGAGAAATAGTAATAATCAAATTATAATTAATCAATTAACAATTGACAAAATTAGCAAACTTTCGAATGTAACAAATAATATTTCTAAATTAATAGAGAACGAAACTAAAGAAGAAAATCTGTTAGATTTTAAGTATAAATTAGAAATTGTAAAAGAAGAGTTATCCAACATTGAATATGCCATCCATTGGGCCAAATCAAATATTGTAAATTCATTTATTTTTTCTAACACCGAAATCGATAAATTAAAAGATATTTTCTACAATGACAATATCCCATTCGGTAATATGGATAAACTTCCTAATTTTTCAAAAATCAAAGTTGCCTCAAACGATAGCGAAATTATCTACATAGTCAATATTCCAACAACTAATAAAGAAAACTGCGACAACTTGTTAATTAGACCTGTAAGAAAAAAATAGAGAAGTAGTTAAGGCAAATTTGGCAAATTTGGAATTAAGAGTATTTGTGAAATTGATAATACTATAGAAATAAGCGAATCAGAATGCATCCCAAACCTTTTAAAGAGCAAACCATCTCGGTGTACAACAACTAATGACGAGCATGTGGCAACAATAGAAAAAATCGATGAGAACATGGTGCTATTGAACCAATTTAGAGGCCAAATTGAAATCGACAACGCAATAATCAACATAAATGGGACCTTTATAATTCACCATCTAAACTCTACAGTACGAATTGGAAACCAAACATATTTGACTAAACAAGTTACACTCACTAAACCACTACCCGCTCTGTTGCAACCATGCAATGAACATTTGCAAGAAAAAATAATAACACTGGTAAGGATGGATGCAGCTAACGTCAACAATTTACACCTAATAGAGAAATTGCAAACTGAGAACACAATTAACTTATCCATCAATCTCGGTCTAATAATGGCCATCACGTTATTGGTTATTATTATCTGCGTAATAAAACTGAAGGAAAATAGCGTAATCAAAAACAAAACTGATTCATCCACGTATGAACTTAAAAGGGGGAGGAGTTAACAACAACAGACAACTCAACATAACAACAACAATAGCCACTAAACGTGCCGATATCAAAACTGCAACTCTAGCGGATTCCCAGACGGTAACCTGAATCCACACACGCAGTCAACAACAACGGTGGGAAACCAACAGCCAGCACAGCAAAGGTGGGAAATGCTAAATCAACATTTTTAATATTCAAAATTATATTTAATTAACTAAATAATGTAAAACCTTGCAGTCAGTTTTATACGATAAATAAAAACACATGTTGTCAACATAAGTAGACAACATAAAAAAATATTTTTTTTTTTTAATAAAAAATCCGTGTTTTTAATTTATATAAACAAGGAAAGATAAATACTACCGCAGATGCACTGTCAAGAATAAAGATTGATTCAGATCTATTAAAAAGCATGACCCCGATAAACGAAGATGCCACGGTAAAGAAAACGTTGATAATAACAACAAGTAAAGCTAATAAACAGCAAGAAGAGACCAAAATTAATGAAGTCTGAAAAAAAATGGTGAAAAAAATCGTCAAGACTTGCGACAAATGCCAGAGAAACAAACAAGTAAGGCATACAAAAGAACCGCTTACAATCACTGACAGCCCTACACAAACGTTCGAGACACTGACAATAGACAATAGAGATTGGTAATCGACTATAGGAAGGTCAATGACAAGGCTATATCCGACATATATCCAATCCCAAATATATCCGAGATATTGGATAAACTTGTTGGAATCCGCTGGCCTAGATCTGGCCAGCGGATTCCAACAGATTGAGATGGATCCTAAATACGCCCAGAAAACAGCCTTTACAGTGGAAAATGACGATTATGAATTCACTAGGATGCCATTTGGGTTGAAAAGCGGTCCGAGCACGTTCCAAAGGGTAATGGACAATATCCTAAGGGACCTCGTAGGGAAAGTATGTCTTGTCTATCTCGATGACATTATTATATACTCCACTTCCCTACAGGAACATTTGGAAAGCTTAACACATGTATTTGAAAGGTTCAGAGATGCTAATTACAAACGGATAAGTGCGAGTTTCTCAAGAAAGAAATATCCTTCTAAGGGCATGTCATAAATTATGAGGGAATAAAACCTAATCCGCAAAAATTAACGCAATAAGACCCATACGGAGATTAAGGCCTTCTTGGGACTCGTTGGTTCTTACCGTAAATTCATAAAACACATTACTCAATGCCTGAAGAAAAGCGCAACTATTACAACGAACCAAAATTATATCACAGCATTCGAGACTTGTAAAAACTTATTAATTAATTACCCTATCCTCCAACAATCTGATTTTACCAAACCTTTCATCATTACAACGGACATCGCATTGGGAGCAGTCTTATCCCAGGGTCATATAGGTAGCGACAAGCCAATTTGTTTCGCAAATCGCACACTCTCACAAAGCGAATATAAGTAATCAACGATAATAAAATAGTTACTTGACATAGTATGGGCTGTAAAAAACCACTTACTTGGGTAATGAACTTGAAAGAATCCAACTCTAAATTAGTAAGATGGCGTCTGAAATTGGAAGAATATGATTACGAAGTCATATATAAAAAGGGAAAACATAACACGAACGCTGACGCTCTGACCAAGAACTTTACAACAACACAAGCACAATTCAGAGCGCGGACGAAAATCTATACGACTATTTAAGAAAAGCCATAAAACGAATTCGATCTACAAATCATTCTTGAAACAAAGGAAACATCCCCAATGTTCATGGACACGATTTTTAAGAATAAGCAAAGAAGAATCATACGTTGGGAACAATTGAGTGAAGAAATCATATTAGACATACTTAAGAAATACTTTTCACTTAATAAATAAACGGCTATTTACACTAATAACGACATATTCTTATTAGTGCAGGCAACATTTTCAAAATTTGTCTCTCAAGCCAGAACATTAAGCCTTTTCAGGTGTACCGCGATTCTCAAGGACATAAGAGAGGAAGATGCGCTCCAATCATAGGGGAATAAACGAAATATTGTTACATTTGAAGAGAGAATATTATTTTCCTAATATGAAAGATAAAATTACGAGAACCTAGAATAACTGTGAAAAATGAACAAAAATGAAACTGAATTTGTAATCCCAGAAACACCATTAAAACCTTTGGAGTTACTCCACATCGGTATTTACAGCATCAACAATAATCAAATTCTGAATATTAGAGATAAATGCTCTAAATTTGCCTGTCGATATACCCTCAGTTGCTGAAGTAGTATAACGATCCATAAAGCGTTCAAAAATTATATTAGTACCTACGATATACCTAAGAAAGGTGTCTGTGACCAAGGCTCTGAATTCGTCGCAAATATTTTTCAAGATTTCTGTAGACGGTTCGAAATACAATCACACATTACGTCTTTCCAACAAACTAGCAGTAATTCTCCTGTGGAAAGGCTACATTCCACACTCACAGAAACATACCGATTAATTCTGTCCAAAAGAAAGGAAAACAAACTCACAACTGAACACGATGAAATACTTTTTGAAACTTTCTTACAATAACGATTCCACTCCCCAACTAAACGTACGCCATACGAACTCTTCTTTAGTCGCCCATATAAATTCATAAATAAATTTCTCGAATGGGCAGGACTATTTATTCAAAGTCAATACTTTTCTTGTCGAGCTGTACCCAAAAATTCAAGGACAAGTCAAAAAAGCAACGGCAACTAGAATCGAAAACCTAAACATTTTCAGAGAGAATCCAGTAAATACCACTGAGGACCAAATCGTTTTCAGGATAGAAGAAAGACGCAATAAACTAACCCCGAGATTCTCAAAACATATAGTCCAAAAGGATAACAAAATCACTATAGTAACTAAAGGACAAAAGAAAATACATAAATGTAGATTAATAATATGAATGAATAAATAAACACCGCATTCGCGCTATATTAACATATAATATCACTTACCTTTTTCCCTCTAGAACCTCTCCGACTCACACTCAAATGATCGAAGTATATTACTACTACGTCTGGGACCTGCAAGATCTATTACTAACTTTTACAACTTTATACATATCATTAATCTTGAAGACTATAACACTATAATTGGCGACATAGAGGCCACTCTTGGTCTTTTTGAGAAACGTACACCTGAGGCAAACATCACGAAAGATGCTAAACTGAACCTCAAAGAATTGAACAATTAATTCTTAACATTATACCCATTTCAAAGGCAAAAGAGAGGATTGCTCAACGGGCTAGGTTCCGTAATTAAAATAATAACGGGTAACATGGACTCGAAATGCGCCCAAATTATTAACGAATAAATAGTAAACACCTACACAAACCTCAGTAATGTCACAAACACACTTTCACAGCAACACTCAATCAATTTTTAAATGATGGAAATATTCAAAAAAATAACCTCACACATAAATAACGAACAACAGACAATAGAGAGATACATGACAAATACAGCCAACAAAATACAACGCGAAGAAGACACTCTTATCAAAACACAATATCTCAACCAACTTAACTTCAACATCGACCTACTAAGAAATAACATAACAAACATTACCGAGGCAGTGGTTCTGGCAAAACTCAATATAATTTCAAGGTTTCTGTTCAATCCGGAAGAACTTGATATTATCAAATTCAAGCTGGAAACCCAAAACATAAAAATTGAATCCATTGAAAACATTTACGAGATGCTAAACATGCAAGCTTACTATAATAAATCAAATATTATATTTAATGTACTTATAACTAATATTCCAAAAGAAGATTATTTTTTGTATCATATAATTCCTTCAACTATAAACGTCACGAATTTTATAATAACAGAACCATTCATAACTTTTAACGAAAATAACACACAATATCACATATTTCTGTAACAATCCCATCAAACAAGAATGTACTAAGTGTTGAATCGTATTCAACAGGTTTATAAATTACGAATACGACTTACCTTAATTATATTCTAATAGTAATCATAAGTAAAACATTGAATTTAATTGAATTACTATATTTATATTATATTCCTAAAATAATGAAATCCCGCATTTTTCAAATAATTTAGTCGATGGAAACCCTTTATCCAGGCTCTATTCAACAGAGCAGAGCTTTCACTCAAACTGGATAAAGAGTTTCCATCTTGAATACAATTCCAGTTTGTATCTTTCGAATTGAATTGGTTTTTCGTTCGTTGCTTCTCCACCCGCAACAAAACGTTCACTTTTGCAGCGACGGTTGAAGCGGTAAGAAGCAACACAAATAAAACCCTACTTGGAAATCTCCCTAACAACTGCCTTTTTCTTTTCTTGTATTGCATTTGGGAAAATTGAAAACCTATTTTACAATTTCGGAGTCCTGAAATTAACAATACAGTCCACTTCCAGAAGCATCTCACGAAATTGTACATGGTCCATCGAACCTTCACGAGGAACGAGGAAAAGTCTTGAAAAAAAGGATCACGTCCTTCTACCACATTTAATAATTGATATATATACAATGAGCCCAAAGAAAAGGTATGTACTGGTTTGTTGAAAAGAGAACGGAGAAGGGGTTTAATATATGTGGGATACATTGTTCCTTCTGAAATTAGGGAATTGGCAAAGGCATATAAAGTTATGTAACATACATAAATGGCAACCCATTTATTAATGTAACAAAAAAACATTAAAAGGTGAAGTCTCAAAGCTCATATGTAACCACAGAACCATACCAAAAAGGAGAAGAAATTTGTCTCTACTTCGCTCTGCTTCAACATATTGTGTTGTCCCTTTTGGTCGTACATACATACATGTACATACATATTTTAAATTAAACCAAAAAGCACTGGGAATTTCATAAGAACCTTCTAATAAGAGAGGGGTTCGGAGTACATGCAATCGATCGTATTCTCTTACAATGCATGCATTTGCATACATACATTCACCTAATAATTGCAACACTCACAATCAAACCACTCAAAATTCGCACACATTTATTTTGGCAAGCACAATTCCCTTCGTCTTAGCACACTCCCTTAGATGACATCTCTTTGAAAGAACACACGACACCAAGAGATCTTTAAAGAGGAGCAAAGCCAATTAACTCACGCACACACACACACACACATGGGCAAACGAGTGTATAACAGTTGAACTGCAAAAGACAGAACACAAGGTTGATCATCATTACGTCAGGTCAGTTATTTGTACATGCGGTTGGTGAAACGTCTTCTTGGTCGCGCGATAATTTGTGAAAAAAGGGAAAATTTTAGTAGAAAATTTTAGAGTGTTGTGAAAGTGTACAGTGATATCGGGAAATAATTAGTTGTGAAAGTCAGAGTTAATTCGAATAAAAAGAATTAATGTTAAATCAAATGTCTTATAGACGTTTGAAGTGGCACAAGTAAGAAGAAGAAAATTGGAAATTTTATCGGTTCCCTAAACTCGTGCTCGTCTGACTTTCGTTAACTTTCAAATTATTTAAGTATTGCCCCGTTATACATTGTTACACCACTTTGTTGTTGTCCCTTTTTTATCTTCATTCGTTGACGAATTAAATAAGAAAAAAAAAAAGAAGAAATTAAAAAATCCGTGGGAAAAAGGAAAATAAAGAAAAGTGGCTGAAGTGATAATTTTCGGGTGAAAATTATTCCATAGTGGTGGTGTTTTTTTTCCCCACATTCCTACATACAAAAAAGCCCAGTGAGAATAAAAAGACGAGGGTCAATTGAAAAGGAGGTAAAAATAAAGAAAAGTGGCTGAAGTGATAATTTTCGGGTGAAAATTATTCCACAGTGGTGGTGGTTTCTTCCCCGCATTCCTACATACAAAAAAGCCCACTGAGAATAAAAAAACGAGGGCCAAATGAAGAGGAGGTAAAACCGGTGCTGCTGGATAAACATCTTTAGAACATAAACACAATAAAATGGATTAAAGCACGTGAGTCAAAAGATTTTTATTACATTGAAAGAGTAGGACGACGTAACGACAGTCGAAAGTGGACATGGGGAAAAAGTGACAAGTTTTTTTTTTTTTTTCGTTTCCACCAAAATTACCACAGTTCCGTTTTCACACATTTATTTTCGACAATGCTTGCGAATAAATGATAACGAGGTCACATAATTAATTACGGGAATTAATTTCTGGAAAAGAATTTAAAGTTGCGAAAAGGTTTAAATTAAATATCAAAAAGAAAAGGGTTTGAATTATTATTTTCACAGGATCTTGGGAAAGTAACAACGATTTTTTGATATTTAGTATATAACATTTTCAAATATTTGTTCGAACAATGGTAACTAATGATTTAATGACAAATAATTGGAATAAATGGTCCACTAGTCAATATTAAAACTTTGGTAAAAGAAAAGAAGCTGAGATCAACATTTGGTGGATAAGCAGCGAAGGAAATTTGTACAATCTCCAGCAATTTGGAACGTACATTGTCCAGCAAAATCGATTGTCTTTTTGAAATTTGAATAATCAGTTAAAAAAAAAAATTAAAACTATTTTCTGGAAATTAAGGTAATTTTGCGGCAAACTATTATTGCACTGTCGAACAAAACGAAACAAAGTGAACTTAGGCGATTTGTGAAATATGATTTATTGTACGAATATGAACAGTTGCGAATAAAACCAATAACTGCAATATTGAAGTATTGCTGTGATTTCCGATATTGATTCCGTAACTTTTGCCTGTTAGCTAATGTGTTGTCATCTTCAAATCAAAAGAATTTGGAAAGATTGGGTTGGATTGGCTCGCTGAAGTTAAAATAATAGGTAAAAGCGATTTCATTCCGGAAAGTTGGTCGCTCCATCAGTTGTAAAATGTATATGTTCCTAAGTCTATGCGAACAAACAGAGTGACAATTACCAATTAAGTCGGTAATTGATAATATTTATTAATATTCTATTCGTCGTTATTGATTAATTGCTCGATATTTTTTAATATATCATTTTGGATCGGTTGTAAGTATTTTCATTCGGTTAGATTGTACAATATCTAGCTTGACAAATACATACATACAAGGGAAAAGAAAGTGAACCGGGTATTGAAGTTGAGTTCAATATTCTAAGCATTTGAGGCCTTGAAATTGGAATTTTTTATTAATTTTTTATTTGGTTTTCTTTTAACACACAAACAAAGCGACGAAATCAGATAAAGAGAAAGTTGAAAGAAAGAAGAAAGCGAATCGTTCGAACGTGAAAATCTGAACTTTACTGATTTTTTGAGTTTCTTCTAACGATAACATTATATACGGAGGAAGTATTGAGGACTACTATTATTTGTGATCTTTTCGAGATTCATTTTACTGTAAACAGATTTCACCTACATTTAGAATTGATTCCGTACGTCAAACTTACTTGAGTAATTTTGAAATTATTGTACGGATTGTTTGTCCAAATTTAAAGCTACTTGAGTACTCAAAGTAGGGCTAATTCCTTAATTTTTATACTCTATTTTACGTACTTCAAAATTATTTTGCATAATTTCAACTTATTGTGCGTAAATCAACATTTCTTTTATGATTTCAAGGTACTCATAGATTCCAAGTAACATTTATTTACTCGACTTGAATCTATATCAACGTATACAACTGTCGTGTATCCACAAAGTCTGTAAACGTATCGCATAAAACGTTTGATAGATTTACCTGCTGAAGTTCATATAATAAAAGTCAACTGAGTCTTTTGAAGCTTTCCATTGTATTTTTTTCTCTTTCTAAATTTTTCTGAGAATTGTTCGCATAACTTCGGTATTATTCTAAAAAATTTTTTTTGATACAAAGTTCAATAGAGTGTAAAAATGAGCTCTCAGAAATTTATTTTCTTTTCCGACCAAGTGGTCACCTTTTGTGCCGGATTCTGTGATATTCCCATCCACGATCATACTACGTCAAGCTTAGAGGTAGAGCTAGATGATCTGGAACGGCGCTGGCGACAGCTGGTTCAGATTTATGAGTCTGAAATGACTTGTGATGACCCCCAATATACGAAAGAGATGAGGGAATCCACTCACTCGAAATTCAGTACGTCTTGCAAAACGTATAAAGAGTGTAAGGCACAGATACTTGACCTGCTCCAAATTGAGAAGCAGAAGTCTACGAAATCTCACTCAATAGATGAAAAGAAGTCAGGACATGTGGAAGACTCTTCGTTTTCTTTGAAATTGCCCCCTTGCGACACAGAATTATTCTCGGGTGGTTATGATAAATGGCCCAGTTTTAGAGACATGTTCTCTGCCATTTATGGTAAGCATCCAAGGCTATCCCCAGCGCAGAAATTGTTCCATCTGAGAGCGAAAACGCGTGGCGAAGCAAATCAGATCGTTAAGAGATTTGCACTTACGGATGATAATTTTTCATTAGCATGGGAAGCCCTAAGACAACGATATGACAATAGACGCATTCTCATCAATCACCAACTAAAGAAAATTTTCGAAATCGGACCCATTTCGTCAGAAAATTACAAATCCTTAAGAATCTCCAATACACAGTTAACAACTGTTTGTCAGTACTTAAAACGTACAATATATCTGTGATATACTGGGACCCCATTCTGGTTTTCTGGGTTTCTTCAAAGTTGCCAGATGACACATTGACGGCATGGGAAAATTCTATTGACAATCATAAGGAGATGCCGTCATGGGATCAACTTAATGATTTCAAAGCGATTAGATTTATTGGAGTCGATTTCTGATATTCGAAAACCGGCATCTACTTCCGCATCTTCCGCGCAAAGGTCACAAAATTTTCACGTGAAATCAGATACCACGTTTCGACCGTGTAAAGTCTGTCGACAAGACCATGCGCTTCGAATATGCCCAAAATTTAGATCGATGAGCCTTGTCGAGAAAAATAAGGTTGTAAAAGATTATAGAGTTTGTGAAAACTGTTTGTCCTACGGGCACTTAGTAGGCACCTGTAGAAGTGAAAAGAAATGCAAGAAGTGCGAAAACAAACATCACACTATGCTACATCCTGAAACTGGGAACGCTACTTCGCAGGACACAGCTTCAGATGAAGGCAGACCGAGTACGTCTCATTTTCGACGAGACCCGCATTTTAACCCCCAATCGTTCCATATTGACACTCAATATGATGAACAAGCGACCACGTCGCCCGCATCTTATTCTGGTCTGCCACAACAAGTCCATACTCACTTTTCTGAATCGGGGGAAAACACAATCCTTCCCGCCGCCCTCATAGACATCGAACATCTTGGAATAACCTTCACAATTCGAGCATTTATTGATCAGGGATCCCAAGAAACGTTCGTGTCGAGTCGAATAATTAAACATTTGTCCATTCCTACTAGGAAATCTTTCACGAAGATTTCTGTACTAGGGGGGACAGTTCTTGAACATTCCAATAAGATTTGTAATCTCAAGTTGAAATCCAGGAAATCGTTGTTTGCACTGAGCACAACAGCAATTGTGATTACAAATCTTAATCATCTTATGCCATCTTCTTTTGCACGAATTTGCGACTGGGATATGTTAAATCAATTGGATTTAGCAGATCCATACTTTCATAAACCTGCTCGAATTGATATTCTGATCGGAAGTGACATTCTCCCACTGATTCTAAAATCTGGCATACAAAAGAGTATTTCTGGCAACCTTCTAGCTCAGAACTCCGAATTTGGATGGTTCATTAGTGGACTACCCAACAATAGAACAGTTACCACATGTTCCTCGTGGGTGACGTCACCGACCAGCTCCTTGGATTGTGAAATAAGGAAATTTTGGGAAATAGAGGAAATACCCGGTGAACGGAACATGTCTGCAGCAGACTTATGGTGCGAACAATTTTATAAGGAATCGACCATTCGTCGAGATGATGGAAGATATATTGTTCGCCTGCCGTTTAAAGAGTCATTCCCAGAAGATATTTTCTTGGGATCGTCCAGGCGCACAGCACTAGGTCAATTTTTTCGAATGGAAAAAACATTGAAAACCTCACCGACCTTAGCCGACGAATATTCCAACGTACTTACGGAATATTTATTGCTAGATCATATGAAACCAACGGTTTCAACTGAAATTTCGGATGACTCCCGCTATTTTTCGTTTTACCTCCCGCATCACGCTGTGGTAAAACCTGAAAGCAAATCTACAAAGGTTAGAGTTGTCTTTAATGCCTCAAAGAAAACTACTACAGGGTTTTCGTTAAATGATGTTCTCCACACAGGTCCCACGCTTCAAAACGATTTAATGAACGTCATTCTCCGATGGCGATTCTTTAAATATGTGTTCAATGGGGACATACAAAAGATGTACAGACAAATCTTGGTACACGAAGCGGATCATCAATTCCAGAGAATTTTGTTTCGAAATTCTATGACGCAGCCTGTCCAAGATTTTGCCCTAAAGACTGTCACATTCGGGGTTAACTGTGCTCCATATTTGGCCATACGGACATTGTTGCAATTAAGTGATGACGGCAAAGAGAGTCACCCAAACGCGGCATTGATATTGCGACATCAAATTTATGTAGATGACATTTTATCTGGGGGATATACATTGTCAGAAACCAAGCAATATCTTAGAGAACTGATAGAGTTGTTAGCATCGGCTGGATTTCCTCTAAAAAAAATCACGGCAAATCACGATCAATTGCTAACAAATGTACCCCGAGAAGATCTTCTTGACGAAGATTTTCTAAAACTAGAGGATGCTAGTGAAACGAAAACTCTTGGTATAAGGTGGAATGCTATGTCCGACACGTTTTATTATGTTACAAATCCAATTGATATCCGACCAGAAGATTTAACTAAACGAACCATTTTATCCATCGTGGCAAAATTGTTTGACCCAGCTGGTTGGTTAGCACCTATTATTGTCCTGGCGAAAATATTACTACAGCAATTGTGGATTGATGGTACTAACTGGGATGAGAAGATAAAACCACATTCGCTAGAAAAATGGCTCTCATTTGCTCATAATTTTCCTGATATTTCGTATATACGAATTCCTAGATGGGTTCAGTATACACCGGAAACGGAAATTCAATTGCACGGATTTTGTGACGCCTCAGAGAAGGCTTATTGTGCGTGTTTGTATATTCGCGCCACTGTAGCGGTAAATGAGACATCGTCGCATTTACTCGTATCCAAAAGCAAAGTAGCACCATTGAAAACAATTAGCTTACCAAGGCTAGAACTCTGTGGTGCCGCCCTGTTGTCCAGACTCACAAAATCCGTGTGTAAACATTTGAATTTCGAGATACATAATATCTACTTGTGGTCGGATTCCACAATTGCCCTTGCATGGCTAAGCAAACCTCCCTATGTTTGGAAAACATACGTGGCAAATAGAATATCTGATATTCTGGATAATATCGGTAATGCTAACTGGATGCATGTTGCTAGTTCAGAGAACCCAGCTGACCTTGGGACTAGGGGTTGTACAGCCTCTGAACTCCAGTCAAATACATTATGGTGGCATGGACCGGAATGGTTAACGAAAAGCCCAGAATTTTGGCCACAACAACAAACACTACAAGAAAATTTATTGGAAAGGAAAACGCATATTTTCAATACACAGTCTGAAGTAGAGGACATACTAGATCGTTTCTCTTCATATAATCGTGCTTTGCGAGTCATATGCTACATGTTTCGATTTGTCCACCGATGTCAAAAGAAACAAAGACCTGCTCTACAAAAAGATTTCATAACTACTGAAGAAATCTCATTTGTCAAATATAGACTTCTGAAAATAGCACAGATCTCACATTTTCCATCTGAATTGCAGTTACTGAACTCGAACCTGCCTATAAGTCCCAAAAGTAGACTCTTGACCTTGAATCCAGTTCTTGATGAAAAGGGATTGATGAGAGTAAACGGTCGCTTGGCGGATTCAGATCTAAGTTACAACGAGAGGCATCCGCTCATACTACCTGAATCTTCACGTTTTTGCAAACTTTTCATCGATTTCACTCACAAAATGCTTTTACATGCTGAACATCATTGTATGCTACGAGCCGTACGCCAAGAGTTTTACGTAATCCGGCTGAAAAATGCGATAAGACATTGTATCAGAAAATGCAAAATCTGTGTGATCTATAAACACCGAATAAGGAGCCAAATCATGGCCGCGCTGCCTTCTGAAAGATGCACATTTTCCTTACCCTTTACGAACACAGGAATTGATTTTGCCGGACCATTTGATTTGAAGACATCCAGACTCCGAAACGCCAAAATCCAGAAGGGATATGCGGCTATCTTTGTTTGCCTCTCTACAAGAGCTATACACCTAGAAACCTGTTCTGAACTGACATCTGAAGCCTTTTTAGCCACCTTCGATCGGTTTGTCGGTCGTCGAGGATTTCCCGCAAAGGTATTTTCCGACAATGGAACGAATTTTGTAGGAGCTAGTCGAGTCTTACACCAACAATACGAACATTTCATCACATCTGCTGAAAAGTCTCTAGTAGACAAATACAATCTACACGGATTCTCATGGCACTTCATTCCTCCACATGCGCCCCATATGGGTGGTTTATGGGAAGCTGCTGTGAAAAGTATGAAAACTCACTTCAAAAAGGTAGCGGGTAATCTTAAGTTTACGTTTGAAGAGTTTTCAACACTGTTGGTCAGAATTGAAAGCGTTCTCAATTCTAGACCATTATCTCCTATAAGCGAAAACCCAAATGAATTAATCCCATTGACTCCTGGTCATTTACTGAAGGGAGCTCCACTTATTGCTATACCTGAGGAGTACTCTGACAATCTGTCTCTGCTAAACAGATGGCAGCGATTAAAAACCTTGCAGCTACATTTTTCCAAACGATGGAAAAATGAATACATATCAGAATTGCAACGGAGATACAAATGGAAATCTGAGCAACAGTCGTTAAAAGAAGACGATTTCGTTGTTGTGAAAGACGATAACCTGCCACCAACTGAGTGGCGACTTGGGCGCGTTGTTAAAATATTCACTGGTACAGATTTAAGAGTTCGGGTTGCTGAGATACGAACTCAAAATGGTATTATAGTACGACCCTTAGTTAAGCTCTGCATTTTGCCAATTGCCTAATATTCAAGTTATCCAAGTCCTAACCGTTCTCTTGCTTAATAAACCTTTACATTACAGCACCTCCAATAGCTCCCCCAAATGCCGAGTCTGCCATGACAGACATTTTATACAGTCATGCCCAGTGTTCAAGCGAATGACAGTTTCTGAACGCAGAGAGACTGTAAAAGAAAAAGGCTACTGCTACAACTGTTTATGTGCATCTCACACAAGGGAGTGGTGTCCATCCCGGAAGTCATGCCACGTATGCGACCAACGTCACCACACCCTCCTGCACGTTGATACGAAAAGGAACAAAAAACCGGCCAACTTAGACATGCAAAAGTCATCTAAACCACCAGGTCGCCGATCTGAAAGTTGCTGTCCACATCACCATCGTCAACCGTACACATCTTCATCGAACCATCGAAGTACCACAAGAAAAATCCAAAACCGTTCGAAATACGACCGCCGCAGCCCTCAGCCCAAACGTGCAAACACCTCACAATGTTCCCGAACCGACCAAAAGCGATCCGTCTCAGAGCGATTAGGTGGACGTTCGAGAACACACGTGTTCCTGCCCACAGTATTGGCGCGAGTTATCGCCGTTGGGGGCACAGACAAAGCAAGGCTAATGTTGAGCTCTGGTACTCCCCATACAGTCATTCTGGAGGAGATGGTACGGCGTCTAAAGCTTAAAACCTCTAAACATGACGGGAAGGAATACTGCACAGTGAATCTTCAGTCATTCCACGACAGTTCGACAAAAATCCAAATATGTGGAATAGTTCGACAGCAGCTGAACACACCATTGCCAGAAGTCACGAAGGACAAGAAATTGCAGGGAATTTACAATCACCTCTCCGACCTGGCGGATCCACACTTCCACAGTCCATCCAACATTGAAGTGATGATTGGCAATGACCAGATGTCGAAGGTGCTTCGAGCAGGCCTGATCCAAACGTCGTCGACAATGCCAATCGCACAGAGTACTGCCTTCGGGTGGGCTATATCAGGAGCATGCCAGTATTAACGTTGCAATACTGCAAGAGGCGGCGGCATGTTGAATCGTATTCAACAGGTTTATAAATTACGAATACGACTTACCTTAATTATATTCTAATAGTAATCATAAGTAAAACATTGAATTTAATTGAATTACTATATTTATATTATATTCCTAAAATAATGAAATCCCGCATTTTTCAAATAATTTAGTCGATGGAAACCCTTTATCCAGGCTCTATTCAACAGAGCAGAGCTTTCACTCAAACTGGATAAAGAGTTTCCATCTTGAATACAATTCCAGTTTGTATCTTTCGAATTGAATTGGTTTTTCGTTCGTTGCTTCTCCACCCGCAACAAAACGTTCACTTTTGCAGCGACGGTTGAAGCGGTAAGAAGCAACACATATTTTCAATACACCGTCTGAAGTAGAGGACATACTAGATCGTTTCTCTTCATATAATCGTGCTTTGCGAGTCATATGCTACATGTTTCGATTTGTCCACCGATGTCAAAAGAAACAAAGACCTGCTCTACAAAAAGATTTCATAACTACTGAAGAAATCTCATTTGTCAAATATAGACTTCTGAAAATAGCACAGATCTCACATTTTCCATCTGAATTGCAGTTACTGAACTCGAACCTGCCTATAAGTCCCAAAAGTAGACTCTTGACCTTGAATCCAGTTCTTGATGAAAAGGGATTGATGAGAGTAAACGGTCGCTTGGCGGATTCAGATCTAAGTTACAACGAGAGGCATCCGCTCATACTACCTGAATCTTCACGTTTTTGCAAGCTTTTCATCGATTTCACTCACAAAATGCTTTTACATGCTGAACATCATTGTATGCTACGAGCCGTACGCCAAGAGTTTTACGTAATCCGGCTGAAAAATGCGATAAGACATTGTATCAGAAAATGCAAAATCTGTGTGATCTATAAACACCGAATAAGGAGCCAAATCATGGCCGCGCTGCCTTCTGAAAGATGCACATTTTCCTTACCCTTTACGAACACAGGAATTGATTTTGCCGGACCATTTGATTTGAAGACATCCAGACTCCGAAACGCCAAAATCCAGAAGGGATATGCGGCTATCTTTGTTTGCCTCTCTACAAGAGCTATACACCTAGAAACCTGTTCTGAACTGACATCTGAAGCCTTTTTAGCCACCTTCGATCGGTTTGTCGGTCGTCGAGGATTTCCCGCAAAGGTATTTTCCGACAATGGAACGAATTTTGTAGGAGCTAGTCGAGTCTTACACCAACAATACGAACATTTCATCACATCTGCTGAAAAGTCTCTAGTAGACAAATACAATCTACACGGATTCTCATGGCACTTCATTCCTCCACATGCGCCCCATATGGGTGGTTTATGGGAAGCTGCTGTGAAAAGTATGAAAACTCACTTCAAAAAGGTAGCGGGTAATCTTAAGTTTACGTTTGAAGAGTTTTCAACACTGTTGGTCAGAATTGAAAGCGTTCTCAATTCTAGACCATTATCTCCTATAAGCGAAAACCCAAATGAATTAATCCCATTGACTCCTGGTCATTTACTGAAGGGAGCTCCACTTATTGCTATACCTGAGGAGTACTCTGACAATCTGTCTCTGCTAAACAGATGGCAGCGATTAAAAACCTTGCAGCTACATTTTTCCAAACGATGGAAAAATGAATACATATCAGAATTGCAACGGAGATACAAATGGAAATCTGAGCAACAGTCGTTAAAAGAAGACGATTTCGTTGTTGTGAAAGACGATAACCTGCCACCAACTGAGTGGCGACTTGGGCGCGTTGTTAAAATATTCACTGGTACGGATTTAAGAGTTCGGGTTGCTGAGATACGAACTCAAAATGGTATTATAGTACGACCCTTAGTTAAGCTCTGCATTTTGCCAATTGCCTAATATTCAAGTTATCCAAGTCCTAACCGTTCTCTTGCTTAATAAACCTTTACATTACAGCACCTCCAATAGCTCCCCCAAATGCCGAGTCTGCCATGACAGACATTTTATACAGTCATGCCCAGTGTTCAAGCGAATGACAGTTTCTGAACGCAGAGAGACTGTAAAAGAAAAAGGCTACTGCTACAACTGTTTATGTGCATCTCACACAAGGGAGTGGTGTCCATCCCGGAAGTCATGCCACGTATGCGACCAACGTCACCACACCCTCCTGCACGTTGATACGAAAAGGAACAAAAAACCGGCCAACTTAGACATGCAAAAGTCATCTAAACCACCAGGTCGCCGATCTGAAAGTTGCTGTCCACATCACCATCGTCAACCGTACACATCTTCATCGAACGATCGAAGTACCACAAGAAAAATCCAAAACCGTTCGAAATACGACCGCCGCAGCCCTCAGCCCAAACGTGCAAACACCTCACAATGTTCCCGAACCGACCAAAAGCGATCCGTCTCAGAGCGATTAGGTGGACGTTCGAGAACACACGTGTTCCTGCCCACAGTATTGGCGCGAGTTATCGCCGTTGGGGGCACAGACAAAGCAAGGCTAATGTTGAGCTCTGGTACTCCCCATACAGTCATTCTGGAGGAGATGGTACGGCGTCTAAAGCTTAAAACCTCTAAACATGACGGGAAGGAATACTGCACACTGAATCTTCAGTCATTCCACGACAGTTCGACAAAAATCCAAATATGTGGAATAGTTCGACAGCAGCTGAACACACCATTGCCAGAAGTCACGAAGGACAAGAAATTGCAGGGAATTTACAATCACCTCTCCGACCTGGCGGATCCACACTTCCACAGTCCATCCAACATTGAAGTGATGATTGGCAATGACCAGATGTCGAAGGTGCTTCGAGCAGGCCTGATCCAAACGTCGTCGACAATGCCAATCGCACAGAGTACTGCCTTCGGGTGGGCTATATCAGGAGCATGCCAGTATTAACGTTGCAATACTGCAAGAGGCGGCGGCATGTTGAATCGTATTCAACAGGTTTATAAATTACGAATACGACTTACCTTAATTATATTCTAATAGTAATCATAAGTAAAACATTGAATTTAATTGAATTACTATATTTATATTATATTCCTAAAATAATGAAATCCCGCATTTTTCAAATAATTTAGTCGATGGAAACCCTTTATCCAGGCTCTATTCAACAGAGCAGAGCTTTCACTCAAACTGGATAAAGAGTTTCCATCTTGAATACAATTCCAGTTTGTATCTTTCGAATTGAATTGGTTTTTCGTTCGTTGCTTCTCCACCCGCAACAAAACGTTCACTTTTGCAGCGACGGTTGAAGCGGTAAGAAGCAACACAAATAAAACCCTACTTGGAAATCTCCCTAACAACTGCCTTTTTCTTTTCTTGTATTGCATTTGGGAAAATTGAAAACCTATTTTACAATTTCGGAGTCCTGAAATTAACAATACAGTCCACTTCCAGAAGCATCTCACGAAATTGTACACTAAGAACTCAATTTGTATTGGAAACCTAATAAACAACAAATCAGCGAACTGACCTCTTAACGACGTGGGAAAGATGGAATCAATTCTACAGCCTGAACCCAACTTCATTCTCTTTATTAATCCACCACAAACTATAATAAACTCTACTTGCAGCACCAAAACCCTCAGGGTAAAGGTAACGCTGACATTTTCTGGGACCAAATCCATATTTTTCCGTTACCAAGCAACAATGTTTCCGCTAAATCAACAACCGAAATTTAAAGCCTCAGATTTCAACCTCCTAACGGACACCAGGGTCGATAAACTGGTAGTAACAACAAAAACAGTACATTCAATCGCAACCTCGACAACCGTTGTATGCCATCCCATACTTATCATAGTCATCAAAAGGAAAAACACCTATAAGCATCTACTACCTAACCTATAGTCCATCACTCCGATCCCAACAACATCGTTGTGGCTGTCGCTCTATCTTAAAGGGGAGGAGTTACGACACCCACCATACCAACAATAACAACCACCACTGCAATACCCCCAACAAAAACCCCGAGAGCATAACACAGCAATATGTTCTTTAGATTATAGTTTGAAACCTAATAACAATTGCAACAATAACTCAAATAAAAATTAGATCAACCAATTTGACTCTACACAAATTCTTGAGAATTTTTTCTTTTTCTTTAGTTTTAATATTCTTTCATTTGTTAAGTTAAGTTACGATTAATCGAATAATAAAAAATCAGATTGTATTAACCTACGAAAAGAACCAGTCGAGTTTTATTTTTTCTCAATCCCGTGGACGACCAATATAACTAGCGTTAGACAACCAAAACGCAAATGACCAAAAGTCAATGTTGATATAATAAAAATCGTGTGTGTTTCTTATATTTTGCTAACAATTAATTTAAAGTAAAGTATTAAAGTATAAATATAGAAAATTCAGTTCAAAGCGTACACTCAATATTTTCAATAAAACACATGTCGTAGTTTGTCTTGGTGTGTAAAAAATTAAACAAGTTCAGAATAACCGTAGAGTATATACGTTAGGGTGAGTCACGAAAATAAATTGCAGCGGTCACACCCAGAAATGAAGATTGGATTTTTTAATGACGATCTGCATAATATTTCGTCACTGGGTAAAGCCATTTGTGAGCTAAACGCTCCTGAAAACACCTCTAAAATCATGTGTTCCCGTGTATTTTTTTATGTCGGATATTTGTCCAATTTTTTCTGAATTAATAGAACCTTGGAAGCACTTTAAATAATTTTTATTCTTGTCTTAGAATATCTAATTGGTCGTATTATTGGACATTGAAAATGAAATTTTGTTGGTTTTCAAGGAGACAGCTAAAATCTCATATATCTTGGAAACATTTTGTAAGAGGTGATGTGAAAAATTAATAGATGTAATCAATACCTTTCGAATTATGCCTAAAGGATGAATATTGGACGGAAAATGACATCACTGCCTCCATGTTTGTAAAATAATTTAATACAGGAGATGGATTTTCAGAGCCAACATTTTCAAACTCTTTTTACAAAAATATCAATTGTCGGTATGAAAAAACACAACAAATTACTATAAAGGTTGGACCTTAATTCGATCAATAAGTAACTCTAAGGCAAGAATAACAAGTAAGGAAAGGCTAAGGTCGGGCGGGGCCGACTCTATGATACACTCCACTTTCGATCCGAATACAATTTAATTCGGTGAAAAAGTGAAAACGGGAAGGATTTTTGTATCCTGTAAATGTATGTGTTTGACAAAAAATGTTAAATCGGAAAGGACATTTGTATGGGGGTATATTGAAAACTGGAACGAAATAGGTGAAATATAATATGTATAGTTTGGCCAAAATCGGTTAAACATTTGGGAGCAACATTTGTAATTGCGCTATATCTATATCATAGGTTTTTTACTTGGATTCTAAGCTGTTGTGCCAAATTTAAGGAAAATCGAGTACAATATGTGGTTTCTAAAGCGGCAAAAGTCAAATCGGGAGCGACATTTGTATGGGGGCTATATCTAAATCTGAACTGATCTTACCCAATTTCACCATAGGTGTTTCTAGTTGGATTATAATATGTTGTGCCAAATTTAAAGAAAATCGGGTACAATATGTGGTTTCTAGAGCGGAAAATGTCAAATCGGGAGCGACATTTGTATGGGGGCTATATCTAAATCTGAACCGATCTTACCCAATTTCACCATAGGTGTTTCTAGTTGGATTATAATATGTTGTGCCAAATTTAAAGAAAATCGAGTACAATATGTGGTTTCTAGAGCGTAAAATTTCAAATCGGGAGCGACATTTGTATGGGGGCTATATCTAAATCTGAACCGATCTTACCTAATTTCTGCATATGAGTTTATAGTTGGATGATAAGATGTTGTGCCAAATTTAAAGAAAATCGAGTACAATATGGGGTTTCTAGAGCGTAAAATGTCAAATCGGGAGCGACATTTGTATGGGGGCTATATCTAAATCTGAACCGATCTTACCGAATTTCTGCATAGATGTTTCTAGTTCGATTGTAAGATGTTGTGTCAAATTTAAAGAAAATCGGGTACAATATGTCGTTTCTCGAGTGGAAAATGTCAAATCGGGATCGACATTTGTATGGGGGCTATATCTAAATCTGAACCGATCTTATCCAATTTTTGCAAAGGTGTTTCTAGACTCAGAAAGTGATTCTAAGTCGATCGGTATACTTAACAATGGGTCTATCTCGCTTCCTTTTGGGTGTTACAAACAAATGCACAAAGACATAATACTCTCGTGGAGTGTATAAAAATGTATATATAAAGTACTTTCAAGGGTCTATTATTTCAAAAAACATTATTTTTAGGGGTATTTTCATGAACGTTTAGCTCACAGACGGCTTGATATAGGGACGAAATATATAGCAAATCATCATTAAACAATCCAAACTTTATTTTACTGGAAATTTTTCCATTTGTACTGACCGCGACCCAGTCTAATATACATATATGTTCACGTCATCGGAATCGGATATGTTCTAAAACGGAAAATAAAATGTCGATTTGTTATAAATGTATTTAAGCTGATTTGGATTTGCAGTTTTATGCAATTTTGGTTAACGGTGGGATTAGAGTGGTTAACGGTGGGATTAGAGTGGTTAACGGTGGGATGGAAGTTTCCTGAAAGACTTGTACTTAGAAAACGATTTAGAATAATTTAAATACTTTACATAAGCAAAAGAACTAAATATGGATAAAGCAGGGTAGAGCCGATTATATGATGACCAAACAGATTTGGGTAAAATTGCTTCTACATATACATTTATAAACAATATACATATGTATAAATATTCGCAGAAAAAATATATCAATGAAAACAAGAACGATCAACCAAATATAACGTGGAAATCTTCTCAAACGAAGAATTTATTTTAATGATAAATATGATGCCGAAATTTGGATTTTCGTTTTGTGGGTGGAGTGGGCGTGGCAAAAGTGGTTTTGAGAGGTAGTAGGCTGAAAATTGGTACATATATATTACTGACTACGATGAAGATCAATTTGATGCCGAAATTTTGATTTTCATTTTGTGGGCGGATTGGGCGTGGCAATAGTGTTCTTTGAGCTAGAAGAAGCGTTTTTGAGAGCTAGAAGGCTGAAAATTGGTACATATATATTACTGACCACGAGAAAGATAAAGATGATGCAGGATTTTGAATTTTCGTTTGGTGAGCAGGGGACGTGGCAATAGTGTTTTTGAGAGCTAGAAGACTGAAAATTGGTACATGTATATTACTACCATGGATTTTCGATTTGTGGGTGAAGGGGCGTGGCAAAAGTGTTTTTGAGAGTTAGAAGACTGAAAATTAGTACATATATTACTGACCACGAGAAACATCAATTTGATGCCGATATTTGGAGTTTCGTTTTGTGGGCAAAGTGGGCGTGGAAATAGTGTTTTTTTATGTAGAATGCTGAAATTAGAACGTATATATTACTGACCATTACAAAGATGAATTTGATGGCGTATTTTGGATTTTCATTTTGGGGGCGGAGTTGGCGTTGCAAAAGTGTTTTTGAGAGCTAGGAGGCTGAAAATTGGAACGTAATTTAACCATTTGTTTTTTTGGCGAAGCGGGCGGGGTTCAGCTAGTTTAAAAAAAGCCCACCAGGTATTTTAAACCATATTGTAAATACCTAACAAAAATACCTAACATTCTCGTTTTCCGGAAAATAAAAAAGACCGGAAAACCCCAAACCCTAATCATAATTTATTTTCGTACAATTTTTCATATAATATTTTACCCAGGATCACTTACAGCAAAAGTGAAGTACTGTGGTAAATTTGCCCAAATAAAAATATCTCTCGATTTAACTTCTTCATAAAACAAAAAAACGAGTAAGGAAAGGCTCATTACAATTGAATTCGAGGAAAAAGTGATATGTGGTCTCTAGAGCGGAAAAAGTCAAATCGAGAGCGAAATTGTTATAGAAGCTATATTTAAATCTGAACCGATCTGACTCTCTTTCACAATGATGTTTGTTGCTTCTTTCGCCCTTGGCCGCAATACTAACTTCTGACAATTTTTTTTAGGATCGGATAATAATGGCGTCCTGTACATTAATTACAAAAATAGATGATCGGACGGACGGACAGAAAGACGACGCTGGCGAATTCGAATTTTGATATTTCTCACAAATTAGAAAGGAAATGACAAAATGTCATTTTATTGTTGTTTTAAAGTATGGTTGCGCCTACAATAACAGTCATACTCTAAAACGTGTATCAAAGGTTTATAAGACGAATTTTCAATGTAAAAGTATACTTAAGTATAAGTATATTTTCAAAGGCTGATAAAGACTCATATCGATTTTGGATACAGTTTTCACAAAATTTTCCTATTTTGTACTTATTATGCTGTTTTAAGTATTTTTTTTCATACCACAGATAATTTTTTATTTAATTCATTTACATTTTCCAAGGTATCTCTAAGCTTTTTTGTTAACACTGGTGGTTCAATATTTATACACTCCACGAGAGTATTATGTCTTTGTGCCTTTGTTTGTAACACCCAAAAAGAAGAAAGATAGACCCATTGTTAATTATACCGATCGACATAGAATCACTTTTTGAATCGATTTAGCAATGTCCGTCTGTCTGTCTGTCTGTCCGTCCATCTATTCTTGTAATCACGATACAGGTCGCAATTGTAGACAGAACCAAATGAAACTTTGCACAACGAAGTTTTTCGGGATAAGAACGAACGCTATTTAATTTGAAGAAAATCGGTTCAGATTTAGATATAGCCCCCATACGAATTTCACTCCCGATTTGACACTTTTCACTCTAGATACCACATATTACAACAAATTTTCTTTAAAATTGGTAAAACGTCTTATATTTCATCTAGAAACTCCTGTCGTAAAAATGGGGCAGATCGGTTCAGATTTATATATAGCTCCCATACAAATTTCGCTCCCTATTTGACTTTTTCCGCTCTAGAAACCACATATTGTATCAGATTGTCTTCAGATTTGGCAAAACATCTTATGTTTCCTCTAGAAACTCCTGTGGTAAAAATGGGGGAGATCAGTTCAGATTTATATTTAGCTCCCATACAAATTTCGCTCCCGATTTGACTTTTTCCGCTCTAGAAACCACATATTGTATCAGATTGTCTTCACATTTGGCAAAACATCTTATATTTGAACTAGAAACACCTGTGGTAAAAATGGCGCAGATCGGTTCAGATTTATATATAGCTCCCATATAAATTTCGCTCCCGATTTGACTTTTTCCGCTCTAGAAACCACATATTTTAACAGATCCTCTTCAATTTAGGCGAAATATATTATATTTGTCCTAGAAACACCCAAAGTGAAAATGGGTCAGATCGGTTCAGATGAACATATAGCTCCCATACGAATTTCACTCCCGATTTTAATCTTTTCACTCTAGATACCATAAATTACAAGAGATTTTCTTCAAAATTGGCAAAACATCTTATATTTCAACTAGAAACACCTGTGGTAAAAATGTGTAGATCCGCTTTCACTTTATTACCGAGTTGGACTGTTGGTTGGAAAGTGGAGTGTATCATATAGTCGGCACCGCCCGACTTTAGCCTTTCCTTACTTGTTTTTGACATACGATTGAAGCAAATAAACAATGCGAGGCTTTCTATCTGTGTAGGCCTACAGTGCGTATAAGTTATAGAATTATTAGTTAAAAACACTCATACGCCACCATGAAGTCTAAATTAAAGATATGAGCATCTCCTAGTGGCCCAGACGCGACATTCGCATGCTTTAACACATTGAGTGCCAAACATTTTTTGGGCTATAAGTAAAAACAATGCCTGTCGTACGGAAACGTACGACGTGGCACTCAATGTGTTAAGCAGCACAAACAAGAAAAGGTCGATCAGCATTTTCAGCGGTCAGCAGTATGTAAAGTCGAAGTTATCATTAATAATATGTAGCGTTTAGGTTATCCAATTGTTCGGACTTTTAAGATATTCGTTTAATCCAAGTGCAATTTCTAATTATAATTATAAGATTAAAAGATTCAAAACTGACGATGAATAAAAGCCTATTTAATATGTTAAATATCTGCCTGCCAATTAACACTCGATGAGATGTTTGTAAAGTAAAGTAACACTACAAAGTCCATTCACAAAGAGTCATATCAAATCTCCAATACAGTTTTGGGTTTCTATCCCAGCCCATATGCAGAGGCATGGATTCTTCCATGTTATTTCTTTTAAACGTTGCAAATGTTTGATACAAACTATGATTATGAATATATACATGAATTTATTTCAATATGTTTTACAAAACGATTTATAACAGATAAAGACTATATGAAGCTTACCGCTGTTTTCAAACTTGCAATCCAGGAAATAGACGGTGAGACGTGAGATTGAAAATATAAATTTGCTATTTGAATTTATTCTGTTCTGTGACAAATGTAAGAAATGGATTTTGCATATATTGACAAATAAATATAATAATTAAATATACATTTAATTACTTATTATACATTTAACTTAATATTTATATATTTAGTTTTATATAATTTTTGCATTCCTATTGTATAAATAATATATATATATATATATATATATTTCAACAAACTATAATCATAACTGTTGTGATAAACATATTTATTTTGATCGTAGATATTTTAACGAGTTTTTCTATGTTCTGGTGGCCATAGGCTATATGAATTTGCCTGTATAAAATCTACGCTTTTTTATTGAAATGTCAAAACTTTGAAAAATCAGTAGACAAAAGAGGGACACAAAGTACACAAAAATATTGGAAACAGAATTATATTCACATCGAATATAACCATTTTTTTACCCGTCAATTGAAATATCAACCCTTTCAGAAATTATTAAACAGTTAGAAGCTTTAATAACATTCCGAATTTTAATAGCGATTTGTTGCTTTCCACATTTCTGAATACAGTTTTTCCGAAATTCGCCTAGAAATTTGATTTATTTTTGTTTTACAATCTTACTCTTAAACAATAATTTATGATTTTATTTTTATAATTACAAATTGATACATATAATTCGCCTTTATTACTACTTTTCCTACGTGTATTTTTTCAAGATTTCGTGTTAAATTAGGTGTGAGTACTACAAAAATTTTAAGTTTCTCTTCCTGAAATAAAGTAATAAGTTAGAAAAAGCTTTTATTTCTATACTAATTGTCAACATGCAGAAACATGTATCTAGCAACATTGTCATTTTTCATGCTAAATAATATACTTTAGAGCGTATAGATTATGAAAAAATTGCTTCTGTTTGCTTTCGAACATCAAAAGATATTTGGAGGCAGGTGTCAAAAATGGAAAAAAACTCAAAATGTAAGAATCACCGAAAATCAGACCTTTTTCAATATTTCACCTAAAACAGGTACTTAACGTCATAGGAGACTATTGTAATTTATATCAAAAGATAGGTAACATCAGCGGCTATATTTGATTTAAACCGGGATATTGTCCAGGCTCAAGGTATTTTTTCTATAGTTTATAGAAAGCAATTCTACTTACAAATGACATGGTGACATTTATTACTTTATTAGATGCAAAAATGTCATGGACCAGATCAATATCCCAGTTCAAACCGAATATTGATTACAGACCGAAATAAGACAAACGCGACGGTATGTCCATACACTCACTTCCATATGCAACTCAATGAGATGATATTCAGAAAGTGAGTTGTGGCTCACATTCGTTCGTTAGAATGATTTACTTAAGAGCACAGGTATTTTGTTTTATACCAATGAAAGAGTGAAACTTATCAAGTCATCGGCCAATTCCGTAATATGGACGAGGCCATTAAGTGTGTTCTATAGAAAAGGGGCAATCATCATGGTGATAGTAATAGCGGAATAATAATCAATCAAAACAATTGTCGTGGGAACAATTAACACCGAGGTTTACTGCTGAGTAGAAAGTAAAATAAATCCATAAATCACATCGTTTTCATGTCGTCGAAAACAACGTTCCCATACCATCTGACCGATTTTGTGGAGAAGTATAACTGCGTTCTTGACAATCAAGTGCTCAGAATTAATTAATTTTAAGACCACATGACCTCGGAAGTGTAGCCATTTCTATGCAGGATACACTAAGAATGATCACAACATATACGAGTTCCGGTGAGGTCTGATTTTATTTGTTGTAACTTCCTGTAAACGAATGATAACGCGTTTTCAATTGTTCAAAACTTTCGAATCCCACATAATAACCGTAATATTAGAAAATAGTAGGAAAATATTCAAGATCAATGCTGATCTGCATGGAAACGGCAATACAAATTACCAGTTAAGTTCAATCAAATTTAGTAAAAATAGTCAATAAATAGTGAAAGGAAAACAGAGAAAGATGTTCTGTTTCTTTAGGAAATTTATTTAGAACCTTTCAGTTACCTGTGCTGAAAGGTATGGCAAATAAATTAGTGTCAGTTCGGATATAACATTTGAATTGGAAACCACTAATAATTTAGGTATTCTATCATTACATTGAACGGGAACAAACATTTGGTGGCTCGAAACATCCTTCAGAAAATTAGCTTATAAAGGAAGATTAACAACGCAACTATCAGCGTCGAGCTGTCTACAGGCAAAACCTTTTGCGTCAGTAGAGCACAATGGCTTCGGTGGTCGAATTGGTAGTTATATAAGATGACAACGCAAAGAACTACAGAAGGCTATTGCCAACATAAAGTCAAAAGAAGTCAGACGAATTGAATGCACTTTGGAAGGTCAAGAAGACATCCCTCTATCAAGGAGAACCATCCGTATTTCACACAAGACTTATACGGAACCGTTGGGGCGAAGTTTTTTGGAGTCAATTAGAGGAGCTGTATGACCAATCATGGGACCAGCTACAAAATCCCATCCTAAATGACGTTAACAAAGCTCCAAGTAATGTCAACAGAAAAATCCCGACACAAGCAATTCATCAACACATGTTGCATATATGTCGCTACAACACCACAAATGGAGGCTATGGCAAATGGAGTCCGTTTTTATCTTTTTACACAAATAATAGATCAACAACAAATATCTTCAGAGTAGAAGATGTGGTACATGCAGGCCAATGTAACAGGAGAAGCTGAAAAAACTAATTACAGCACAGCCTGGAAAATGCTGCAGGATCGGTATATCAGCAAACGAAATAATAGCTACATTAGTAGAAAATATACTAAATCAACCCATAGCATCGCCAACCGGACAAAGGTGGAATGTGAATACAGCCATTCACATTCCACCTTTGAGAATAAGATATATGTATGTATGTAAGTATATGCGGATGTAAATATACCAATTAAGTATACATGTATTATTAAATATTGGGAACCATCAATTATCGCTGAATAACCTGATTTATCATATAAATATCGCCGATGGTTCTCCCAATAAATCAATTCATTACTGCAACCTAACTTATTCGCTTTACTCGCAACTGAGTTTTGTATTTGAATAGGTTTACGGGCATGCCTTTAAGCAGCAAGCCTTGATATTACAAACAAAAATAATAACGAAGACACTGCCAAACTATTCGGGCAGTCCGAAAAATGCCGCGATCGAAGAGCGAGGGACCCAAACCGCTAACGATACAGGAATAGATAGATAGACGAGGAAGTTCCAAAGATGCCCGTGGTGCTACCACTCAAACCGGCTAAGATGGGAAAAGGCCATACTTCTACAGATATTAAATACTGATACCCCACCAAAGTGGGACGAAGCTACAAAGTTGTGGGAAAGAATTGATGAGGTTAAATTCCTCCTCAAACAATTCGTAATGTTCGAATTAAAAAATCTACTATCATTCCTCGAGCTTCAGTTTCAAACAATGGATGCCGTCGGTCATAAGGAGAAATCATCATCAAGCAAAACGGTATCTTCAGTAATTACTTACGAAATAAAAGGAGACAACTGCAAGACGTGTCACAATGAAAGTCATTCGCTGTGCCATTGTAATAAGTTTCTGGAGTTATCAGAGGCAGAATCACAATCACAAAAACTATGTTTTAATTGTTTTAAAAGCGACCATTCTTCCAAAAGCTGCAAATTAGGTTCCTGCAAAAAATATAACAGGAAACACAACACATTACTGCTTTTCGGATCGAGTCCTAAGCCGTCAATGAATGGGCATTTCCACTCAGCACATAAAGCTCTTCTTAGCAAATAAGATTTTTAGTTAAGTTCGTCTTAAGATTCAAGTCACCAATTAAACACTCAAAATTAAAATTTTGTTTGTTTCAATTTCTATTTCTCCTAAGAAGAAACTCTTTACTCACAAGGTAAGGCATAACTAACATCAAGAGTAAGAAGAACAGCAGCCAATAGAAATTCAGGTGAATTTCAGGCAATTTTAGACTCAGGTTCTCAAGTGAACCTTGTATCGGAACGTGTCGTCAAAAGACTATGAATGTTTACCACTGAGGCATCACTATGTATTGATGGCATTGGGAATGGACTAAAGAGATCCTCAAAATGCGTAAATGTTTAACTGGAATCCAGAAGTAACAAATATGCAACAGATTTAGAAGCATTTGTGCTTCCAAATATCATTCGCGTATAACCAAGCCAACATTTTGACGTTTCCACATTGGGAATTCCTAACGTAGAACTGGCTGATCCATATTTCTACCAACCAGGCAAAGTAGACATTCTGTTGGGAGCTGAATTTTATTTCAGTCTTATGAAAATGGGAAAATAGAACTTTCACATGAACTTCCAATACTTGTGAACACAGCTCTTGGCTGGATTATAAGTGGCAGAATGTCGTTTAATTATGGTTCAGCAGAAGCGCAGTATCTGCCATAGATTCTGAATCGTTCGAGAATGAAATGTTGAGCGAGAATGAAGGACGATGGACCTAATGAAAAGGGATAATCGCCGGAGGAACAACAATACGAAGCCCATTTCGTACAAAACGTTCAGACAAACAGTGAAGGATGGATTATTGTACGATTGCTATTTCACGAGAATACAACTGCGTTAGGAATATCCAAAGAAATGACCTACAACGGCATTTTTTATTAAACCTATTTAAAACCTTTCAGTTACAAGTGCTGAAAGGTACGACAAATAAATTAGCGTCAGTTCATATGTAATATTTGATTTGGAAACCATTAATAATTTATTAATGTATTGTAATGTATTTATTAATGTAGTATTCTATCATTACAGATCTAATTCTTTCATTAGATTCATCCGCAATCGGAGTGGGATATAGCACGAGTTTCTCGAGAACACCTTTGGTCCATGCGGCAACCTATGCAATTGGATCGGCAATGGAAGGGCATCCAGCAACTATTAAAGCATTTATAACGATATTAGGGAGCGTCAATTACCTTAGATCGTGTCTTTATGTCAGGAAATTTTAGAAATTTATTGGCCATCAGCCAATAAAATTTACACTCAGAGTAAAGAAAGAAAATCTAATGAAGGATTTTCTAATCGGATTAAAAATTAATGTGGAGACGACGAAGCAGAAGAATGACACAATGATTCAAATTCTTCGTATAATCAGGAATCAAATATTGTTTATTGTTTACCTGAACATCGA
Source organism: Polietes domitor (assembly GCA_947397865.1). Taxonomy (NCBI): domain Eukaryota; kingdom Metazoa; phylum Arthropoda; class Insecta; order Diptera; family Muscidae; genus Polietes; species Polietes domitor. The sequence goes on along the minus strand of OX377620.1, from coordinate 159,003,852 downwards.
AATTGTCATCCAAATCTAAATGTAAATAAAACACTCTGAGATTTGCCAACCTATGCAATTGGATCGGCAATGGAAGGGCATCCAGCAACTAATAAAGCATTTATAACATTACTAGGGAGCGTCAATTACCTTAGATCGTGTCTTTATGTCAGGAAATTTTAGAAATTTATTGGCCGTCAGCCTATAAAATTTACACTCAGAGTAAAGAAAGAAAATCTAATGAAGGGTTTTCTAATCGGATTAGAAATTAATGTGGAGACGACGAATCAGAAGAATCAAAGGTGAATATTGTTTGTTGTATACCTGTATATCGACATTATCATCCAAATCGAAATGTAATTAAAACACTCTGAGATTCATAGCAAATTAAACTACAACGACAAAATAAATCATTTTATTGCCATGAGAATCGGACTTCATTATTTTGGAATAAAGCCTGTTGGCTCCAAGTAGATCACATTCCAGGGAAATTATATATTTCCAGAATTCCGGAGATATACTGTCGATAGAATTCATATCGCAAGTAAAATATGTTGATGTACTTCTGAACAAGAAAAAACAATATTGAGTACTTTTCCTTAGAAAAATCATACCTCCTCCCGGGCCATAACAATGTCTTTCAGGCAGGACACCGAAACGGTGGAACACTTTCTCTGTCATTGCCCAGCCTTTTCGAGGTTGAGAGCCCGTCACCTTGTAGTGTGACTTTCTTAGCCCATATTGCCGGGTGTAGCAACAGCGAAATTCATTGAACTCACTTTTCCAGCAGCGATTGTAAAATCACTGCGATCGCTGACATTTTATTATGCTGACGCTGCAGAAAGAATTCGGCACAACAGGTCTCAACCACTCCGGTTGACGTGATTCAAATCTTCATTGCCATTCAATTATAAGTTAAATTGCAATGGTCACACTCGCTGGATACAATGACCATCAAGAAATACCTCGTAATAATTAAAAATACATTTTCATAATTTCACGAAAGATGTGTTTGAATATAACCTGCCTTTTTGCAATTTTATTTTTCTATACAACAACTGTTGTAGCCACCGATATTTCATTTAAGGATTACTCTATTAGTTTACAAAAAATTTAAAGTATAAATTTTGTTTTTGATAAAAATAGGAGCAAAAGTAGTTTTTCAATTATGTTTTGTAAAGTATTTTAAACATAATACATAGTTGCATTTAAATCAGTACTACATTTTTTGATTTGCTATTTCAAGCAAGGACTGAGCGATCATGCCGCTGATATATCAGAACACAATAAAAAAGAATAGACCACATTTTTTTTTTAACAATTCATCGAGAAAATTCAAAGCAGAATAGCTGTTCGTGAGAAATTTGATTCCGTCCTGAAGCTTTCAATTCAGGGAAGAAATTGGAATATTTTTCAGATAAAAATATTTGTAGTTAAATGTTACGATATCACCTAACAAAGTTGTTCATACATTCACATCGCTTGGTTTTGTTTTTCATATGTTCATATTTAATCATTTACGCTGACTCAAGGTTTATTTCTTGTCCCCAAAATAATAAACACACACACACATATGCAAAGCAACTACTTCAACTTTTTGTAAACAAATAAGGTTGCTGCAATAGTTCAGTGAACCACACTGGTCAATACACCAAGAAAATTGTTACACAACAATGCCTACATTTGGGTTGAACAAGCCATAAGCTATATACACGTGTATGTATGTATAATTCTGTGAGCAGCGTTCCCATTCATCCAAAGGGAATACCATAGAATAAGAACAAAACTGTAAACTTAGCAATAATTTAGTATTTAAGAAAGAAAATCTATCAATAAAATTCAGAAATTCACAACCCTACATTGTGTTAACTTCTCACCAATATCTCCGCTGTAACCAAGTTCATGTGCTTGAGTTGCTCCAAAACTTTATCTTGGTGATACTGCCTCGATAAAAAATCAAATACAATTTCATTGAAGGGCAAAACAGTCCATTCAATAAACATTTGGTGACCCCAAGTTCTTCTTGTAGAACATAAAAACACACAACCTCGCGAATTACGTCAGATCCTGCAACATTAAACAGGATCAACGGGTCGATTTGCTGCAAAAATTGGATATTTGTCCACACAGCAAATCAACAATCAATCAACAATTTGGGTCCTGCAAATTATCAGGATCAACAAAGCTACCAGCAACCGCAAAGGAATTTTGGCCTTGCAACATATCAGGACCAACTCTTGGGGACGCGAGAACCGTAGAGGACTCAATCAACTCGCAACCGCGAATCAACAGCCAGGAAACCAATCAACGGATCATCCGTGCATCGTGCTAGCTTCAAAAGATGGCAGAAGAAAAAATCAGTATGGACGTATTGGCTCAATCCCAACGCGAAACGGGTAATATCATACAGGGAATCATAAAAAATTATAAGAAAGACTCCCAGTCCAGGAAGACCCTAGAGTACTATAAGGAACGCCTCAGGAGGTTGGATAGCGCATGGGCGGAATTCGAGATAACTGACAACAAAATACGTTGTCTTGAAAATCAGTAATTACTACACTGACATAGCGGCGCTCGTGGAGAAATACAGGCAGGAATTGGAGTCGGCAATGATGCAAACACCGGCTAACCAGCAAAAAGGTCCAACCGCAACAAAAACGACCAATCAAGAAGCAGAGTATCAACATCAAGAACTGGCCGCCGCTAAGTCAACTACAACAGTGGCAAGGACACAAGCTCATCATCAGCCATCACCAAGTCAACAGCAGACTATGTCTTCCCCAACACCTACCCCATCCGCAAGAGCGTCGCAAATTACCTTATCCATTAGAAGACAAAACGTAATGATATCATCTCTAAAACGGGTAATCACAACAGACCCAACAGCAACAAACATGAAATTAAAAGAGAAGCTATGGGAACAGATTCAGGAGCTACATTTCTCAATTTGGGAAAACTGTGCCAACCCACTCGAAGAAGGATATGACATGGATTCTTACACAGATCTAGAAGAAATGGTGATACAAAATTTCAAACATACAACGGTGCCTGCAGCACAATACAGGGCAGAGTGTGCTCAACCGAACGCGTTGCCACTTCCCAAAATTACAATCCCAAAATTCGACGGGGATTGTTTGAAATGGCCTGCGTTCGCTGACCTGTTTTCACAGTTGGTAGTCAACCAAAACATTTCCGCTGTACAAAAAATATGGTATCTCAAGGCGAACGTAACCGGTGAAGCTGAAAAACTCATCAGCCATCTTTCCGCCACAGCTGATAATTATGAGACAGCCTGGAAAATATTACAAGACCGGTACAACAACAAGCGTGTACTGGTAACAACACTAATACAGAAACTAATTGATCAGCCGTCATCTGGGACGTCAGCAGCCCCATAAAACAGCTGCATGATGTCACTCGAGAGTGTCTGCATGCCTAATATGCATAATATGATTTTCTGTTTTTGAATTTCTTTAATGCTCGTTTACCTTTCTTCACTAAAGTAGGTAACTACCGAACATGCAAACTGTGTAAAAAGATACATTGATTACGGGAATTCCAATTTAAGTACATTAGCATCCGATATATGTATTAGATGTATGATATCCGTTTATTACCAAATATGCGCGAAACACCAAGACATCCGTTTACTTCAAAAAACTTAAAACTGTAAAATCTATTTTTTCATTTTTTGACATAAAAAATAATAAAATCCAATGATATATTTTGAAATAAAAATTCTAAAAAAAACTAGTCGATTAGACTACAGTACTATTGCTACAGATACAAATAATTCCCCTCTACCTTAAGTCATTGAAGTTGGTCTTTGTAAAGAGATACATTGGCCAATTCAAGTACATTGGCGCCAGATAATTGCTGAAGTTTAATTGCTGAATACATTAATAATACAATAATACATTACAAATTATGACATTTAACCAAAATCAAGTTAGTTATAAAACTCATCTAAAACACATTACACAAATAAAATATTAATATTAATTAAAACAAATATTAAATGAATTAAAAAATGAGTAATAAAAAGTTAAATTACAAATAATTACTTTTACTGCAAAGATCAATCGCGTGTGAAAAATCATAAATATTTCGATTACAAAATTTCAATGTGTCTACGAGACTTCATATTCTAAATGGAATGTGGCATTTCAGCTCCGAAATTATTGGAGAGGAAATTATAAAAAAAAAATAATGCTAACTCAACAAATATGTATAATTGTATAACAAAGTTGTTAAGTTGAATAAAATGAAAATGTGTTGTGTGGAATACGATTTCAATAATATCATTTTTTAATTTATTTGACTACTTTTTAAAAAGTTCTTCTCATGAATACAAAGATTCAGCCATATCTAATCCAAAAAGTGCACTTCAGTTAAAATTTAACGTACGCAATCCTACAAGAGGATAATATATTGATGAACTACTCGCAATATTAAGCAGCCCTGAACGTGTTAAGTAAATGTACATCAAAGGTAAAATGGTTAAATATGCATATAACAATTTATAATATTTCATTGGAATACTTCTCTACTAGAAAAAGAAAATATCCAAATTGCTTTCATAATCGATGGAACACTCGTTGCTAATGGTAAATACGAGAATATGTTTGAGCAGCAAACGTCCCATCAATTTTCCAAAGACCTTTAGATAATATCTTACAAGAACATAAAGGGAAAATTTATCATATTTGCAAAAAACGCGGAAAGTCATCATAAAATCAAAAATTATTTTTAAACTTTAGAACGAGTTTCTTAATAGAGAAGTTCATTTCTTGGTATTCGTAATATTAGATTCGGGAATCAAAACTAATAAGGAATGAATAAAAAACATTCGTGTGACTTTAAAGGATCCCAGAACTTTTCTTGAACTCTCAAGTCAGGGATCATGCAAAAAAAGGGAAACTCCTGACTGCACTTTTGAGAAGCGAAAATGACCGAATGGCCTCACAACAATGAAAAACGTGATTAAAATAAACAATGATTTCCGATGATGTTTTGCCAGCATAAGCAGATTTTGCTGTCTTGTCGCAACACGACGGATCAATTTAGGAAACTTCAAAAATCCGAAGAACGGTGGACAACGAATGATAAAGAATTGTTTGTAATGGTATGGGCTTCGAAGTCACTTTGGAATTAAAAACTTACCAATGTAGACTTAAATAAAAATAATTTACGAACACGGACAGACAATATGTGTAAAGGAAAACAAGAGTCTAGGAACAAAACTTAGTATAACATATAGACAGGAAATAGTCAAAGAAAATAAGAACACGACAGTTATTACAGAATCAGGAAAAACAATATTATGAACTAATGTATTAATTATTTTTAGATGACCTTTTACACTGGCAATGGTCGACTACTCCAATTCCCATATTGTGACATTTGACTCTGTAATACCGAGCCTTCACAAGATTCAAAATCATTCATGTTGTACAAATTAACACAACTAATAGACTCTATTATCCCAAAAAAATAACTGAACCCATTTCCAATATTCCTCCAAGCCCTAAAAATAACACAAATATAAGGGTACTTGGATAGGCTTAAACAAATATGAAATTGGAAAAATCTCCAAATTTTATAGGATCGGCATGGATTTGGATAACATAACGCTTACAAAAAAATAATCAAACTAATTATTAACAAAGTATCATTAGAAAAAAAACAAATGAATTGATGAGAACGAAAAATGAGATAATTTAGAGTACAAATTACAATGATGGTATTAGAGAAAAATAAAAAATAAATAAATGGCATATGCCATCCATTGGGCAAAATGAGGTGATTTTATTATAATTATAACCAAACATTCCATACCATTCGCAAACATTGTACAAATATCGAATCTTTGTAAGAAATTTATAATAAAACCTATAAAAATCGATAAATTTAAAACAGCTTGTAAGAATTATAAAAATATCTGTTTAATTTTAAGTAATAGTTTTTTATATTTTTATTTGGATTGAAAATGCTTTAAATGAGTATATAAGTCTGTGGTTGGGGTAAATAAAAGTTAGATATAAGTAAACTCGTAATCGCTTTCAGGGATTGGTCAAACCGGGATGAACCGTTTGAATACCCCGACGTGATCTTATCAACGTAGCAGTTTCAATTCTACTCAACAGAAATGATTTCCTTATACGAACTAGTTATCGCACAGGACAACGATGCGGTTACACTTCAAAGGCAATCGCTAACATTAAGAAAACACCATTGGATTGCAGGACTCTGGACTTCTATCAGAAAAAGTCTGAAGAGCTGACGGAACTGTGGCCAAGACAATGCAATTCAGAGAGATCCACTCCTCATGGGGAATCTGTACACTACAAATATTTAACAGGCTATCATCTAAAAAATGGCGAAGGTGGTGAAGGAACCAACCAAACCAACAATAGAGGTGACAGCTCCAGGAATGTCAACAAGACGTCTGTCTGAGAAAAGAAGATCGTACAGAATACATAAACCTCTCTCCTCAACGAAGATAGATCCAAAATATCCAGAATATGCTGTAGCAGGGGAATTAAGTTCAATTTTATTCCACCTCTAACAGTTGTGGTGGAAATAGAAGCAATTCTGAATTCACGGCCATTATCTGCAATGTCAACTGATTCAAATGACATAAGTGCGTCAACGCTCGGGCCTTTTTAATAGGCGATCCCTTGACATCTCAAATTGATCCTGTAGTGACGACACTCAAATCATCATTATTGGCAACGACAAGCTATCACCTGGTATGCTAGTGGTTACGAAAGAAGACAAAACACCACCAATTGGGAAGAATCATAAAAACTTATGTGGGCCAAGACAATATGGTTCGAGTTGCTGATATCCGAACAAAAACTTGCACCTGCCAAGGGTCCATACATAGGCTCACTCCACTCACTCCGTACATAATGACAGTCAGAAACAAAGCCGCAATTTAATGCGGAGAAGTCCGAAGCTGACTTCCTCGCCAGCCCTACTACTAGTAATATTATTAATACTTCCTATTGCTCATTGCATCCCTGTAAAAGAAGAAAGCTTCGGTATGAAAGCTAACGGTAGGCATTCATTCAATTTAATATAATATCTAGCGAATGGACGCTCGTAGTTTCTATGACAGATATATTGTTGTGCTTTATCAAATGGCACAACTGCTCTACAACATATTTGCCAACTAATGCAACAAAAAGTACGCCAGAGTACGCCGAAAGGATGTCTGACCCCATTACTATTGTTCAGGAAAATGAACAACTGTTGGTATCATTTATGAGAAATCAGACATCTATAATTGATTGAACCATAAACGCTGTTAAAAGTAGTCAATTAGCCACAATGAAAAGACTATCAAACTTTGAAAGCACGACAACTGAAGTAACTAATCGTATCCATGCAACCGAGAACAATATTTTGGACGGAAAATTATCGCAACTCTATCTCTCGTTGTCGGTACAACTTACTCTGAAGTAAACATCCAAAAGATTCAATCCTCACTTCTCAGTGCAATGACAAATTTTCATCACGGACAAATCTAACTTACAACCGGTGGTCCTGTCCAATCCTGATATCGCCTCTGGTTAACTGGTTAAAGAATGAAACGCTGGCGCATTTACCACCCACTCAGCGAATTCCTGGGTATCATGGACATCTTCTATCTATATACAAACTTAGGACAGTAAAGGCCGGAACTACAAAAAAGCACGAAATTTTCAAAATTACAATACTACTAAGTGGACCAGATAAGCAACCAATTTATAACAAGGGAATCACAGCGCATTTGTGAATTTCTCAAGATCGCAGGACAAACATGGATAAATGCAACTGAAAGGAAGCAGAACCGACACTGGTCACAGCTATATGCAGAGATGAAGCTTCACAACTTATTCTAACCGGATCTGGGTTCATACATTTACAACCAGAATGTGATATGAAACACAGACAGTTAACCATCCTGTGCAATCAAATTTGGTCTTAATAAGAGGGTTTGGCCATATATCAGAGTTAGAAATTCCTAATCAAGTTGTTTCTCAACTACGTGAACTACATATAACAGATATCTATTCAAAAAAGAGAGTCTCATTAAAATGGACATACAAAACATGCCACGTCAACTTCATCACATCACGTCAAATCTACACCATAGCTTGGTTACATGGATGAATGACATTGAAAAAACATATAATTTTGTGCTAACTTGCAATTTGTTTGGCATGCAAATCAACAGAAAATACTAGCGTTAAATTAGTATATAAGTATGTGGTTGTGTTAAATAAAAGTTAGTTACAAATCAATCAATCAAACCAAAGTTGTAAATAAAGCTTTTCACGCTAAAAATGCAACAAGAGGTGTTATTTTGGTATTCAAAGAAAAATGTCATTTTTTGAGATAAATGATCGGATGTTTATTTCATAATATGAAAATAATGAAAAACAACATTAGCTAAATGGCCATCGCGACCACGCTTACAGGAGCATATCCTTTTCATGAAATTATTATTAAATAGCAATGGTTTCGTTGCTTGTGTGGCACGTAGCGCCGTCTTGTTGAAAGTATACGTTGTCCAGATCAATACCATCCAACTACGACCATAAAAAATCATTAATCATCTCTCGATTGCCGGATGATTCAAAATAACACCTCTTTTTGAAAAACCCTGTACTACAAATTACTAGGGTTAAAATTGGCCCCTATATTTTGGAATATCAATCTTTTCCTACAAAAAATGTGGCTATTTCGGTAGATCATAATTCATACAAAATTTAATTTTAGATTCTTTAAAAAATGAAATAAAAAAGAGTCGGAATAATTTTGAACAATATTTTCCTTCCTTCTTCAGAAACCCGGTAACGGTTGTTAAGCAAAAAACGATTAACCGGTCACGGTTTAGATTGCTTTATTAAATATTAGGGAAATAAATTCCCATCTGGACCGATTTCGACCATTTTCCATCACCACCGATCTGCAACCATTATACATACATGTGGAAAATTTAAACCTCATAGCTCACTTCGTTCAGAAGCTACCGTGCTTTCATCAGACAGACAGACGGACGTGACTATATCGTCTTAGAATTTTATCATGACACAGAATATATATATACTTTATGCGGTATCCGATAAATATTATCATTATAAATTATCAAATGGATAATATGAAATGGATAGTGTTTGACTGGAATACAATGCAGTGGATTACATTTACTATTACACCGTACGACAATTTTTACAAAAAGTTGTTATACTTGGACCGAACACGGACGGAGTTATAAGACATGTTTAGCAGATTCAATTAACTTAATTAAATTAAGTTTTGTTTACGTTTTCCGTCACAAACAACATAATGAGACTCTATCTTAACCCGAATGTAGCATGTAATTTTCGGAATGAACTCGTTTCAATATTGTGTCATGGTTTTTAGTATGTGTTTTTTGGTGGCATATAAAAAGTAACTAATAATTCTCGTTCAGTTTGTGGTTCAGCTACCGTAAATATTTTGGGTGGACCGGCTATATGATACCCTCCACTTTCTACACCAATACAATTAAATACGGTGAAGGGAAGGGAAAAAGTTTTGTACGGGTTTTGCTTACTCTGAAGCAAAATATTTTATTTAAATTATCAAGCAAAATTTTAGTCAGGCTGAGTACAAATTTACTTGGTTTAAGGAAAATGAGTACAAATTTTCCTCAGATTGAGTAAAATTTTGTATAGTTTGACTACAAATTTACTTCGTTTGAGTAAAAATTTACTTGGATTGAGGAAAATTGTTCTCAGATTTAGTAAACATTTACTTGGTTTGAGTAAATTTTACTTGCTTTGGGAAAAGTTGGACAAGAATCAAGTTCAAAGCATGTCCTATTTTCAAGGAAAAGTTTGTACTTGATATGAGAAATTATTGCCTTAGCGCTAAACGAAGTTCAATTTTCCTCAGTTATAATACATATTCACTTAATCCGTGGCATACTTTTTTCTGAGTGTATTCGAAAAGTTATGATGGTAATATATAACTTAGATGAAAGTGTATGAATTACTCTTTTGATTAGCATAAATAAACCAAAATGCACACTCGTACATATTTCTTGAAGAAACCACCATAGTTTTGAATTTAAGCTATCTCAAAGCAATCTAGATGGAAATTTAAAAATGCCGTTCGTTGGCATGCAACATTAAAGAATAAGAAAAGCGATCGGGTAACTATTTTCGTAAGTCTTAGATGCTAGTGCTTATTTACTTAGAAGTGTATTACAATTTTAATTAAAATATATAAGAATTAAATAAATAAACTATTTTTGTGTCGCGGAAGTGTGGAATACATACGGATAAATGGATGGTTCATTATCAATTGAAGACAAGTTAATGTTAAATTATTATATTTATAACCTGAGCTCATGGAAAATAAAAATTTATTCACAATCGAATAATTCAAAAAACACGGGAGCACCCGTTTGACTACACAGTCTTGGAATAAACATTGGTAGTAAATCACACGTATTCAACTTTGCAGTTTCAGCCACAAGTAAAGTTTACTCAATGACAATCGTTTCTCTAGATGAATTAGTGCCGAAAAACAAAGCAAGAAAACATTAAGAAAGCCGCGAAACATCGCAAGACTATGGTCTTCTTCGAAAATAAATCTGAAGAGATGACCAATGATGATTTATACTGATCGGGATATCTTACTGACGTAAATCTAAACTGCACAATATAAAAAGGTATACTCTCATGATTTTCATTGTGACAAATGATAAAATAATTGTAAGAATTGTTGTTTTAAGTTTTCATTCTGTTGACAAACATTTGGAAAAGAAAGAGTTAATTCTAATAAATTCACAGAAGACAACGCCAGTTGAGTAAAATAAGTACTCAATTTATACACACCCAAATTAGATCCCACCTCTCAGATTGAAACATATGTAGACAGAAAATAATATTATTTTTATATTTTTTGTGTCTTAAATAAATCGTGTTGCTTCATTATATATTATTAATTGTATATTATAATTATTCAATTGTAATCAAAAAGTGAACATGATGCAGTAATCTTCAAAAATGTGCCCTAAATATTAGGCGAATTGACAGTCGTCATTAGGGAGAAAGTTTTTTCCCTCAGGGCCGATTTCCCCATTTGATTCACCTACAGAACAAGGGACTGAATCACAAGAACAAGAGACTGATCCATTAGGTTTCGCATCTACGTTGGAATGTACAAATCTAATTTCATAATTCTAGGTACAGGCGTTTGCTTGGAACAATGAATGCACACGCCGACTTTCATGATTTCGACTTCAGGGGTTTTTATCCCTCTTTTCCAATTGTAATCCTTAAAATACGAATTTTGAAAAATCCCTCTATTTTAAATGTCTACGGAATTTGGGAGATGTACATTCCAAATTTCATGTTCCTAGCTATTGTCGTATCATTGGTACCATTTGTATCCCCTTTTGTCCCATTTCACCCTCTTTCACTTAATTTCGGGTGCTTTCATGCTACAAGGGGAATGCTTAAATAATCTAAATATTAGGGGGTATTTTCAGTACTTGCTCGGGAAAATTTTTTCCCTCTGTGTAGATTTCGACCACTTTCAATCCCAAACGATCCACAACCATTATACACATTTGTATATAACTTGAACGTCCTAGCTCAATTCGTTCGGAAGCTAGCGTGCTTTCAACAGGACATGGTTAAATCGTCTTAGAATTTTACCAGGTTACGGAATGCGGTCTCCGTTGAATATTTCAATATTATAAAAATATGAAAGAACAAACTTTATAATAATATAAATTCATTTACTAAAGAAGAGCTATGTGTGATACAGTTAACTATATTATGCTTGACAGAAAACACATCATTTAGATTAGTATCCCGAATAATGTATGAATAACATAATGATAGAGACAATGACTCGATTGACAAAACGTCAGGATAATACATGTGCTGGTAAATATATGAAATTTCAAGAACGAAATGATGAACCCAATTTCTATGAACTCATTAACAGTACGTCATATTTATAATGATTTTACCAAAGGAAATGTATAACAGCTTGAATTTTGAATAAATGAAAGAACGAATGCAAAAATCAATACAGAATGAAAGGAAAAATGTATTATAAACAAGAAATCGTAAAAATGTCTTTGGAAAAAATATTCGGTTATTGTTATTTGTAAGCAAAACACAATTAAAAACATATTTTGACATTTTCGCAAGATTTGGATAGAAGTCACAAATTCATGAGCTTTCAATTTCGAATTTATTCAGAAGCACAACAAGTTAAATGTCGATCTCATAACCAGAAGAACTAGATATACGTAATACCGGCAGCGGCAATCAGTCGGGGTCGGGTATTTCAAAGAGACCAAATCGTTAGCAGAAGAATTTGATTCTTGTATCAACATATTAACAAACAACGATATATCGGAAACCACAGTCGGAATATCGGACATAAAAGACAGATATCTTTTAATCGTAATAAACAAACCCCAGTATTACGCCAACTAGAGAAGATGTGTTGGGTACATTTTTGTAAAGACCAGAAATAAATTACAAACATCGAAAAGGTAAATTTTATACGTCCTGCCTCATGCACCTTACGGGATACCTTGATATTAATAACTCGGAAAAGAATTAATATACAAAAAACTAGTTCATTGAGAGGCGTATTCCTTAGTTTCTTAACGATACCGTAGAGTTAACTTCTTTGAGCTTCACTACATGTCTAACCGGATTAATTGTAAACCGATAATTATGAACATAATTTTGTAGAAGCATGGAATAAACAAGATTAAATTATCATTACTTTTTACGATCCATAATTAGATGGGCAAGACTTTCATCGAATCCGTTTTGTTACAAACCGAATAATTATTTAGTAAAGATTATTTTTGTTAATAATCAGACTATCAAAAAAGAGGACGCTAGAGGGAAACAAAAATGGATGATAGTGACAGTTTACAGAAAACTTAGTGGGAAAACAGCAGCGGACAAATATCCAATTCCGAACATTAATTAACTTTTGGACAATTTTGCCAGTTGATTTCATCATGTTATTAATAATAGTGAAAATCTTTGAATTGTTCGACAAAAAATACCCTACTGCAAAAGACTCAATGAAATAACTGAATATAAATTGTAATTTTTTACTTAAATGCGAGATAACTTAATATCGAATTAACGACAAAAATTAAGTTTATTTAATGGCATTGACTAAATTCTAAAACATATAACACTGTACAACAATTTCAAACTTTTTCCAAAATTGCGTGGTTCTGACAATGGATTCTGAAAGAGGAGACAAAAAATATACGTGTGTTGGCGTTTTGATAGATCACATTGGAATTTCATTTTAGAGGCGGGTTATATTTCCCAGATCTGGCCTTTTCTAAATCATTGTCAGAACACCGTCATTTTGTTCGTGTTGTAGTGTGTAATTAAGAAAATGAATGACAATGTAAGCTCACAAATCGATTTTATAACTAAAATTGTATATCATTTGAAAGAACAATTAAATCCTAAATATTTTAAACAATGCCGATTCAATAACATTTCTCCTGAACAAGAAACTATGTTAATAATACATAAGAAAATCGAAGAAACGCTTTCTAACAGAATAAGTAATCAGGAAGACAAAATGTAATTAATAACTAATTATTAAACAAACAAATAATAAATAATTATTAAACAAACAAATAAATTATTCATTAAGAAAAATAAATTTACAATTTAATTAATAAATAAATATCTGAAATAAACAAATTGTACTAACTTTCAATTGCATAAATAAATGTCATATTCTTTTATAATTCGGAGTAGTACGGACATAAATTCACCTCGTATTGCCATCGAATCTAAAGGGTTTTATTTTGTAACCAAGAAAGATATCTGTAAAGAGACAAAAAATAAATAGATATAAACATCGCGGTAAAGTCAGATAACATATTTAGTCTAAATATTTTTCAATATTTTTTTACTGATCACAACCGAGCCCATCGATCAGCGCAGATTATTACACGCTAATTTTATTTATTCGGTACAAAAAAAGATTTAAACAACAATTTTGCATGCCCCTAAGTGAAGACGTGGCCATTATCAAACTTAATGTTCGGTTTAAGATTTTGCAGTCCCAAAATCAAACGAGGAATACGGACTACAAAATCTTAAACCGAACATTAAGTTTGATAATGGCCACGTATTGGCTTAGGGGGCAAATAGCCACGAAAAATTGACGGAATTATAAATAAAGAACGTTATCTGAGTAGAGAAAACTTGAAGTCAAACGCGGAAAAGTAGGTGTTCAGAACAGCTTCAAAATTTTATCAGGGCCTTGATCCGAAACACAAAACAATCATGTAGTAGCTTCTTTATAACTTGCCAAAAGTGCTCCATCCTCCTCCTTTATGATTGTTTATGTTTTTATTGACTATGTTTTCGTGGATTTTAAAACTTATCTAATTGTGAATAAAAATTATAAAATAACGTTTTATGTTGAAATACTGGACATAGAGTAATGGGTGTTTGATCTTTCACCAATGCGAACGTCGAATATTAATGAGACTCAATGTAAGTTTAAAATAAGGATAAGTTAAATTTTGAGTTTATTAAACAAGGGGCGTAGCTAGATTCTTATCAAAATCTAAATAATTTAATTTATTGTCCGTTTTTAATAAAAAGACTATAAAACTTTTTTGATGTCTAACGTTCTTCGGGATTGATAACTTGATTGCTGTTTATGTACAAGAGAGGACCCATATTAGTCGGTTGCATCGTTTGCATATGATCGACTCCGACTCCGGGTAAATGTTTTATTCGTCATTAGAAATTATATTATATTTCCAGAAAAGAATATAATAAATTTCCAGGCCCCATAAAAATGGCGCTCCCGATTAGACTTTTTCCGCTCTAGAAACTATATACACAGAAAAAATAAAATTTGGATTCAATAAAAAAATTCACGATCAAATGAAATATTATTAAAAAATGGTGCCGATAATGAAATTCGCTTATTGACTAAAAAAGGTGTAAGTCTTTTATTGAAGACAAAAAATAATAATTTGACCTAAGCGAGTATCGAACCAAGGATGTTAGATTTGTCGTCGCTCATTCTCAGCATCGCACCACGATCGGCATACAGAGAATTAAGATAATGTTAAATAGAAGTCGATGACGCACATCGTGTTTTTGACTAAATATTTAGTAAAATCTTTTAATTGTACTATTGAGGAGTTTCTGTTTTTGACCAAACTTTTCATCAATTCAAATAAATGTTTGTTCGAATATTTTTTTTAACTCTGTGATTTGCGCGAAAATTAGAAGATCAAGATATTATTCTTGGGTGGAAATTGGGAATACGTGTGTCAAAAATCTCTCACGTGCTCATCTCTAAACTGAACGACAGCATATTGGCTGTTGAGCAGTGTAAACATCGAAACATAAATCGCTAGGCTGCAATATAACATTTCACGGAATCAACGCCTGTGCCGGTGGCGTGATTTTAGTTGAGTACATTGACTGCGGAGAAATATGTGTCAGCATTTTTAGTCTCAGATTGTTTAATGAATCAAATTGCTGTATAAAGTATTTTTTTATGTGATCAGTTCAACTAAACTCAACAAATATGTATGTCATATTACACTTCAAAACAAAAATAAAAGTTTTGTGCCCGAGATCTAAAAGTTATTTTTTGTGTGCATTGCGTTTAACTGTTTCAAAAAATCGAAATGTTTTAATAAAACTTAATGGTTACAAATATTGCAAATTTCACTTTTACAAAATTTGTTTTGTTTTATTTGCTAATAGCTGGCATTCTAACAAAGAAAACATGGCCTATGTACGTGCCGTATTCCACAGGTTTCCTCTGACAGGAGCATCACATGTCTACTAATTAACTTGGACTTCAAGTTAGTTAAAAACACCAACTTTCCGATTCATTTAAAAATATTCATATGTTCAAAAATATTTATAAATTCAAAATTCAGCATTTTTTCTTAAGGGCTAACCATTAGAGCGTACCAGGTTACAAGTAAAAAAAAAAAAAGTTCGCCGTACACCTTCGAATATGAAGTATTATTGAAAGGTAGTTTCAAAAAAATTTTTTTTATTTTTTTATGCCGAACGTAGGGGTCGCGCTTTTACATTTTTCTATATAACTTCTGCATTTATAAACGGATTTTAAAGTGTGATACATCGATGTTTTTGTCCGATTTTTTTGTCTTTGAAGTCATTGAGCTCAAACATGATTCATGATTTTATGCGAGCTTTAATTTTCGATTATTAGAGTGGTACATTAGGGTAGTAGCAACTGAGAAATGATGGGTAAGTACCAGAAGGGGGTGCTTGAGCTCAATGACTTCAAAGACAAAAAAATCGGCCTCGTCGAGACAAAAACATCGATGTATCACACTTTAAAATCCGTTTATAAATACAAGTTATATAGAAAAATGTAAAAGCGCGACCCCTACATTCGGCATAAAAAAATAAAAATTTTTTTTTGAAACTACCTTTCAATAATACTTCATATTCGAAGGTGTACGGCGAACTTTTTTTTTGAGGTACGCCCTACTAACCATTATGTGCATGAGCTGACTTAAGCCAACTTAAGCAACTGTGTGAGTACATATAAATCGTATGTGACAAACCATAATGTACTTAATGGAACTTTTCGTTAAGTTTTGTCAGCTGTCATTTGCTTAACCAAAGTGCCAAACTGAAGGCGCATTCCGTACGGAATCAGCTGTTCTTTTTTATTTGTAAAAAAAATACAAAAATGATGACTGAAGTAGATGAGAATGTGCTTATTATTAAATTAATAGAAAATGAGGAGAAGAAACTATGTCTTGATAACAAAAGGGACCCTTTTTACTATAACATAAATTTCTCGAACTGAACGGGAACGTATTTTTCTTTTATTTATTTGACTAATTGACCTTAATGTACATTAGGGCGTACCTCAAAAAAAAAGTTCGCCGTACACCTTCGAATATGAAGTATTATTGAAAGGTAGTTTCAAAAAAAAAATTTTTATTTTTTTATGCCGAACGTAGGGGTCGCGCTTTTACATTTTTCTATATAACTTGTATTTATAAACGGATTTTAAAGTGTGATACATCGATGTTTTTGTCTCGACGAGGCCGATTTTTTTGTCTTTGAAGTCATTGAGCTCAAGCACCCCCTTCTGGTACTTACCCATCATTTCTCAGTTGCTACTACCCTAATGTACCACTCTAATAATCGAAAATTAAAGCTCGCATAAAATCATGAATCATGTTTGAGCTCAATGACTTCAAAGACAAAAAAATCGGACAAAAACATCGATGTATCACACTTTAAAATCCGTTTATAAATGCAGAAGTTATATAGAAAAATGTAAAAGCGCGACCCCTACGTTCGGCATAAAAAAATAAAAAAAATTTTTTTGAAACTACCTTTCAATAATACTTCATATTCGAAGGTGTACGGCGAACTTTTTTTTTTTTTACTTGTAACCTGGTACGCTCTAATGTACATAGCCCTTCGAGTGCTAGTTTTAATAATTTCAGTTTTTTAAATATTTTAATTTGTTATTCATTTTTATGCACACAAATTACCAAAACGTCACATGTTTTCTCTCGTTAATTTTGCTTAAGCATTTGACAGGATTTTCGTTGATTTTTTATTATGGTTGGGCCTCTAGGCTTTCATGTCTAAAATCCTATCCACCATATGAATATGTATATTAGAGTGGCTTCTTTTGTGAGGAAGGAAAAAAATGTTTTTGATGTTCCCGACTAAAATTAAAGATTGGGTTGTTTTATGTGTTCTCCCGAAGTATTTCGCTTTTATCATTATCCGTTCGTGAGCTAAACGCGATCAAAATAACATCCAAAAATCAGTTTTTTTCGTGAAAAGAATTCACGATGAGAATGATATTGAGAAAAACCCGCTAGAAATTAAAATCCGACCCGAGCCTTATCAACCCATATTAAAAACTTGCAATATGACCGAGTATAAAGGGCAGATTTATACAATTTTTGATGCATTTTTTATAAAAACCACAATAACTTCCACATTTTTAGTTCGATTTATGTTTTTAGGGGATCGTTGGAGAGGTTTTGATAACCAATTGCAATTTTTAAAATTTTCTAACCCATTAAGGACCGCAAATTTTTTTCATACTGTTAATAACACTACTCAACAAAATGAAAAAAATTTCATGTACTCGGGATGCGATAATTTTTTCTGTGTAGATAACCTTGACATGAGCTCGAAAAACGCAATAAAAAATTTTTTTTCGTTTGTTTTTTTTTTTTTTTTTTTAATTTAAAAAAATTTTTTTGGTTAATTTGTTTCGTCCGGCATAACTCGGGAACCACTAGCCCGATTTAATTGAATTAAATTTTAAAAAATTTAAAATTACAATTCCCTTAATCTGTTCATATATTGTTTTCCTATACAAGCAACAGTTTCCAAGTTAAAAATGAATATATAAAGGAAAAAACTTATTTTTTGCCTAAAGATTTAAAATTTTTTTTTTTAAAATCCATAAAAAATCCAAAATGAAAAAAAATGTCAAATCTTATTACTTTTACGTAAAGTCACATAACCTATGAGCAAAATGAGACAAAGATCATGAAAATCGATGCACGCGTTTCGCTTTTATTCGCAATTGAGTAAAGGTATGCATTTCAAAAATTTGCTCGACATATGCACAACTTTGTCTATGGTAAGGTTTTTTCTTTTTTTTTTTATTCTCAGAATTAACAAAACGGAATAAACAAAGGGTTATTTAATTTTTATGATTGCGTAAGCAAAGTAATAAACGCTAATAAATGTACGTGAACAATTAAAAGGAAAAAAGGAAAGGGGACTTTTTTAATTATTTGGGTTTTCCGTTGGCTACCTGTATGATTTTTTTACAGAAATGCAACCCACATTTAAGGGTGGTCATTATTCGGAAAATTTAAGACTCACACATGGTGAAACAGGTATGTAGCCACCGTAAAAAAATATACACCCATTTATAAGTACCTGTCAGTAAAATACTAAACAATACACAGTATAAATAGGTCTTCATTGATCGATTTTACTCATTCAACAAGTGTCGACGAACGCGATAGTTAAAATGAGCAAACGTTCGCGAGGATTTGAATGCAATACCAATCCAAGTAATTTTTGTTACATGTGCGCCATGCTCGTCACTCACATCGCCCAGGTTGTCCGGAAAGAAGTCCAAGTGCGAGTGTAGAAAATGTATCTTAAGCGACATATTTGCTCTAATTTTTTTATAATTTTGGAGTAGTTGTTCGACGATCTCTCTGTAATTTGAGCTTTTGTTGTTTCCAAGAAATCCGGAAACAATTTGCCGAAATGAGTTCCAAGCTGCAGCTTCATTTGGTAATAAAATGTGCTCAAACTGTTGGTCTTGCAACAAATTTTTAATTTGCGGACCGTCGAAAACGCCATCCTTAATCTTTGCCGATGAAAGGTGAGGAAAAATGGTTTTTAAATAGGCGAACGCTTCGCCATCTTTGTTGATAGCTTTCACGAAGTTTTTTATGAGTCCGAGCTTTATGTGAAGAGGTGGGAGAAAAACATTTTCCTTTTTTATGAGTGGTGTATATTTCACGTTGTCGCTGCCGGGGATGAAGTTAACTCTTTCTGTCCAACTCCTCCTGGTGTAATGATGTTGACGATCGCGGCTGTCCCAAAGGCATAGAAAACAACAGTACTTTGTGAATCCACCTTGTAATCCACAAAGGATACCGATAACCTTAAGGTCGGCACAAACTTTCCAATCGTGCCTCTCATAGTTAAGGCACTTTAGTAGATTGTCCATGACTTCGTATGTTTCCTTGGTGTCAACGGCATGAGCAATTGGAATCGAAGGTTTCTCGTTGCCGTTGTGCAGTAAAATTGCTTTAAGGCTCTGCTTGTTGCTGTCGATGAAAAGACGCCACTCTCCTGGATCGTAAGAGTACCCGAGTTCACCAAATAATCCGGGAATGTCCTTACAAAAACAGATGTTGTCTTTTTTTGTGTAGTACCTTGCGTATGGTTCATGACGCTTCCTGTAGATTGTTGTCACCACACCAGGAGCCAAGAAACCGAACTGTTGCATGCGCGATGCATGCAACTCTGCATCTTCCTTGGAGAGTTTCAATTCTCTAACCCAATCGTTCAGTTCTGCTTGGGAACATAAGCGTTGACCTCCATGCAATGTATATGTTGACTCGCATTCTGATGTGGTTTCTACTGTCTCCGGATCTGATGTTGGATGTATCGCCTCATTATTAGATGCCCATCTTGAAACGGACGGTTGCGGGTCCACTGGTTCTTCGGAAAATGGCACTGGAAAATTCACTGTTGAAACAGCAGCGTAAGTCCATCGTATATTTTTTCCCACGCCTGTTTTTTTGCTAAGACAGAAGTAGCAATCTGTTACATGGCAAAGCGGAGCTCTCCAAAGCATTGGCATGATGATTCTCGGCTGTCGTCTGAAAGAATTTCAATAATAAGTTATATATGTTCTTGAATTTCGTAATCTACACTTACCTTGAGTCAGCTAGCTGTACGTAGCACCTTGGACATAGAGCACTTGGTGTCCACCGCTCATCTATGTTTGAGACCTTTAAATTGAAGCTCTCTTCAAATGAATCTCTCAATTTAGGTGAAAAACAACGCTTGTTTTTCAGAAACGTATTCTCCGCACATGTAACAAAAATTACTTGGATTGGTATTGCATTCAAATCCTCGCGAACGTTTGCTCATTTTAACTATCGCGTTCGTCGACACTTGTTGAATGAGTAAAATCGATCAATGAAGACCTATTTATACTGTGTATTGTTTAGTATTTTACTGACAGGTACTTATAAATGGGTGTATATTTTTTTACGGTGGCTACATACCTGTTTCACCATGTGTGAGTCTTAAATTTTCCGAATAATGACCACCCTTAAATGTGGGTTGCATTTCTGTAAAAAAATCATACAGGTAGCCAACGGAAAACCCAAATAATTAAAAAAGTCCCCTTTCCTTTTTTCCTTTTAATTGTTCACGCACATTTATTAGCGTTTATTACTTTGCTTACGCAATCATAAAAATTAAATAACCCTTTGTTTATTCCGTTTTGTTAATTCTGAGAATCAAAAAAAAAAAGAAAAAACCTTACCATAGACAAAGTTGTGCATATGTCGAGCAAATTTTTGAAATTCATACCTTTACTCAATTGCGAATAAAAGCGAAACGCGTGCATCGATTTTCATGATCTTTGTCTCATTTTGCTCATAGGTTATGTGACTTTACGTAAAAGTAATAAGATTTGACATTTTTTTTCATTTTGGATTTTTTATGGATTTTTAAAAAAAAAAATTTAAATCTTTAGGCAAAAAATAAGTTTTTTCCTTTATATATTCATTTTTAACTTGGAAACTGTTGCTTGCATAGGAAAACAATATATGAACAGATTAAGGGAATTGTAATTTTAAATTTTTTAAAATTTAATTCAATTAAATCGGGCTAGTGGTTCCCGAGTTATGCCGGACGAAACAAATTAACCAAAAAAAAATTTTAAAATTTAAAAAAAAAATAAAAAAAAACCAAACGAAAAAAAAAATTTTTATTGCGTTTTTCGAGCTCATGTCAAGGTTATCTACACAGAAAAAATTATCGCATCCCGAGTACATTTTGACTGTTGACTAGTGTAATCAGTGGGTTAAATGTGAAGTAAAAAGTGAAATATGGGGTTATTTGCATCGTAAACACATTCTATTCTAATATAAAGCAAATTTTTTGAAATAAATTCAACCGTTTCAAAAGGGGAAAACTTAAATATTAAAACATACACGTTTTAAAGGGGAAATATTGAAATGGTTGTTAATGTTAAATTAACATAGATAGGCGCATGAAATTTAAATATGTATTTAGCAGATGTCTTCTATTTGGTACCTATATCGCCATTGTATGTACGAAACCAAGTTAGTGAATCATTTACATCCTTTGGAAATTAAAAGTCCTGTAAAAAAGACAAACGACACGAAATAAAAAACTGATTATGAGTTTTCCTATTAGTAACCTATAGTTTTACTTCTACATAATCTCGTTCTTGGGAGGGAAATGATGTCGCACGGTTTTATTGTAACGTCTTATGTGAAGTTTTCCTCTCAATTTATCCATTGAAAGACAAACATTTCAGATTTTTTTTTCAAAAATTAGCTTTTTGTACGACTAGAATGTGTTTACGATGCAAATAACCCCATATTTAATTTTTGTACATCCAATTTAACCCACTGAGAACAAACAGTAAGAAGAAAATTGTCGGCGCTTAATGGGTTAGGAAGTTCTAAAAATTGCAATTGGTGCAAAAATTGCAACAAAAACACAATTCGAAAAATGCATCAAAAATTGCACAACATGTTAAAATTCCACCCTCTATTCTGGGTTTTTAATATGGTTTGATAAGGCTCGGACCATATTTTAATTTGTAGCAGGTTTTTTCTAAATACCATTCTAACCGTGCATTTTATTCAAGAAAAAATGATTTATAGAGGTTATTTTGAACGCGTCCAGCTTACGAACGGACAATGATAAAAGCGAAATATTTTGGGAGAACACATAATACAAAACAATCCTTCATTGTAGTCGGGAACATTCACAAGTTTTATTTTGAAGCCACTCTAATTTATATCACGTTAATACTAAATTCAGTATCACATACGACAACAATACATAACTCTAAGGAGAGTTAGGTAGAGGAGTGTGAAATTCAAAGGACAAGACGTTAGGTAAGCAGTCTGTTTAGAACCACAGTAGTGAATAAACGATTTTTTTTAGATTTAGATATAGGGTAATTCCACAAGATTTCGACCCAACATGGATTTCGAGCATCATCGATTTTGATGAAATTTGGCACATACATTCTACTAGTGTTTGCGGGCCATGAACCGTTTACCGTAGCTCAAAATAGTACGTGGCTTAAGTTTTGGAGTGGTCCAAAGTTGGTTACCTCGGAGTTTTTTTTTGGGAGAGATGGCTTCCTTATCCATATCATAACTTTGGATCGCGTCGTCAGATTTTAACGATATTGATCTCATCTGAAAGATTTACACATCCTCTTTACGAATCTGTGTGAAAATATAAATGTCCTTGTGATTCAAGGACTCCAAAAATTAAAAATAATGTTAACCCTTGAATATCCTGAAAAACATATCTTTAATTTTCTTCATTTTGTTTTGTATTTTAGCTTATTTTATTCTCTACTAAATAACAAAAATCAAAGTGGGGTGGCCATAGGTTATGAAATTACTTCCTCGTTTTTAGTTCGATTTGGGGCTCGATGGAGAGGTATTGATCGTCATTTGCAATTTTAAGAACTTCATTTTTTTTTAAACAGTTCGTCCTTAATGGATTAAATGTGAAATAACAACTGGAGTCATTTGCATCGTATACACATTCTAGATTTATGCAAAGCTAATTTTTGAAAAAAAAATCTGAAAATGGCGTTATTTCAATGGATATATTGGGAGGAAAACTGCACATAAGCTGTTAAAATACCTCCGTGCGAAACTATAGGTCACTAATAGCAAAAATGCATACTCAGTTTTTTTATTTCGTGGTCGTTTGTTCTTTTTAGAGGACTTTTATTTTCCAAAGGACATAGTTGTTTTAATAATTTAGTTTCGTACTTGTGCGTGTCATAGAATGGCGATATGGGCATCAAATGAGAAGAATATTTTTAAAAATACTTGAAACTTCATGTTTCTTTCTGCATTATTTTAGCATTAACAACCATTTCCATTGAAAGACCAGATTATTTAAAAAAGCTTTGCATAAGAGTAGAATATGTTTAAGATACAAATAACTCCATATGCCAGTTATTATTTCACATTTAAACAATTGAAAACAAGTAAGGAAAGACTAAAGTCGGGCGGGGCCGACTATATTATACACTCCACTTTCTATCCGAATATAATTCAATTCTGTAAAAAAGTGAAAACGGGAAGGATTTATGTATGTTTCCTAGTCATAGGCTAATATGACCTAGTCCAGTTTGTCAAATCGAGAGTAATATTTGTATCGGGGCTATATCCAAACATGGAATGAAGTGACTAACTTTCACAATAAGTTCGTCCAGTTCAGGTATAACGTCTTATGCTCACTTTGAAGAAATTAGGTGAAAATACGTGGTTTCTAGGACTGAAAAATCGAAGTCGGAAGCGAAATTTGCATGGGAGCTATATGTAAATCTGAACCGATCTGCTATATGTAAATCTGAACCGATCATTTTCACCATGGGCGTTTCTAGTTGAAATATAAGATATTTTGCAAGATTTGAAGAAGATCTGTTAAAATATGTGGTTTCTAGAGCGGAAAAGGTCAAATCGGGGACGACATTTGTATGGGGGCTATATCTAAATCTGAACCGATAATAGTTCGTCCTTGATCCATAGAACTAACTTGCAATTTTTGTTAAGTTCGGACTATAATAGCGACCTGTAATTTGATTACAACAATAGATGGATAGATGGACAGACGGACATTGCTAAATCGACTCAGAAAGTAATTCTAAGCCGATCTGTATAATATACGATGGGTCTAGCTCGTTTCCTTTTGGGTGTTACAAACAAATGCACAAATGTGCGACCCTCAATCGGTTCATAAAATTGCAATCAACGATCCACTAAAGACAGATGTCGGACTAAAAATTGTAAATTTAGCGCATTTTATAAAAAATGCATTAAAATTGGAAAAATCGGCCCTTTATACTGGGTCAAATTCTTTGAAAAGGCTCCGGCCAGATTTTAATTTCTAATGAATTTTTTTCTCAATACCATTCTCATAGTGAATACTTTTTAAGAAACCCCTGTTTTATAGAGTTTTTTGCACGCGTCCAGCTCACGAACAGACATTGATAAAAGCGAAATATTTTGGGAAAATCCAAACGAATCTTTCATTTTAGTCGAGAACATCGACAACTTTTATTTGAAGCGACTCTAATGTACATAGATATGAATGAATAATTTTGACCTTGCTGAAATAACGCAGTACTTTGGAGAAACAGCCGTTATTTCTTAACCTATGGCCACCCCACTCTGAATTTTTGATATTTTGTAGAGAATAATATAAATTAAAATACAAAACAAAATGAAGAAAATTAAAGATATGTTTTTCAGGATATTCAAGGATTACAATGATTTCTAATTTTTGAAGTCCTTGAATCACAAGGACATTCATATTTTCATACAGATTCGGAAAGAGGAGGTGTATATCTTTCAGATGAGATCAATATCGTTATCAAATTTCGCTATCGATTTGACATTTTTGCTATAGAAACCACATAGTTTAACCGATTTTGATCAAATTTTGCACAACACCTCATATTTCAACTAGAAACATCTATAGTGAAAATGGGCAAAATCGGTTCAGCCACCATAAAATGTTTGCTCCCGATTTTACTTTTTCCACCAGAAACTACATATTTTAACAGATTTGTCTATGTCTATGATATAGAACGCATGCCGAAATCCTCACCGAATTGTAATGACGTAGAAAGTCGTAGTCGGCCTCGCACGACTTTTCATACAAAGTTTTTCATGAAGGTTAAAGTCGGGCGTGGCCAACTATAGGACACCCTACAATTAGTCATTATACCCTGTGAATATACTACAAATTTCATACTTCTATTTGTATTTGTAAGAAAATTTGAACACAAACTTGGAATGGAGCTATATATAAATCTGAACCGATCTGACTCATTTTAGCATAGGTTTTTTAGTTGATATATACGACGCTTTCCCAAATTTGATGGAAATCTGTTAAATATGTGGTAGCAAAATTTGTATTGGAGCTATATACATCTGAACCGATCTGGCCCATTTTCACCAAAGCTGTTTCTAGTTGAAATATAAGTTGTTTTGCAAAATCTGAAGAAAATCTGTTAAAATATGTGGTTCTAGAGCGGAAAGAATCAAATCGGGGGAGACACTTTTATGGGAAATCATTGTATTAAAACGGCAAGCATGATTCTTTTGGTACCATTTTACGGCGTTTCATAGACTCAATTGATAAAAGAAATATATCGCTGGAAAGCCTCGTAGAATCACATTTGTTTAAAAAATGTCTTTATTTTGATAATAATTGATATCTTCATTTCCTTTGCATTTCATTTGCATTTTGCAAAACTATTTCTCCATTTCTCTTCGTATGAGAAAATCATTCATTAACAAGTAAATCAAAAAAAAAATTTTTTTCAAATCCATGCTTTATGCAAGCAGAATTCTATTGGGCCTAGAAATTCTTTTTTAGTTATCTTTTGTAGAAGGAAAAATTACTGCGTTATCAGGAGCAGAAATAATAGATTTTTAATTTGTGGTTTGTATGGGAGGTACCACGCCCCTTTGTACAATCCCGCCCATATTTGCAGCAGCACTTAAAAAATCCACACCAAACCGACGTACCAAATTTTGTTCAAATACCGTTATCAGGAGCAGAAATAATAGATTTTTAATTTGTGGTTTGTATGGGAGGTACCACGCCCCTTTGTACAATCCCGCCCATATTTGCAGCAGCACTTACAACATGCACACCAAACCGACGTACCAAATTTTGTTTAAATACCGTTATCAGGAGCAGAAATAATAGATTTTTAATTTGTGGTTTGTATGGGAGGTACCACGCCCCTTTGTCCAATTGGTCAAATTTTTCCATTTCCTTGTATTGTCTTCGAAAATGATTAAGTGTGCAAAATTTGAGCAAAATTGGTTGAGAAAAAAGCTTTCAAAAATTGATTTCAAATTTTGTGGCACACAAACATATATAGAAAGTAACCTTATATAAAGCATGGAAAAATTGATTTTATTTACATTTATGTTTGTATGACCAACGGCCAGTGTTGCCAATTTAGGGGATTTCTACATCGATTTAGTGGATAGAATTTGTTAATACTGCCTTATTAATAATTAATTATTGTTGAAAATTTTAATTTTGGGGATTTAAATTTGAAATATTTTCATTTTTAGTGGATGCGATCTTTTGCTACTACATGTAACGTTTTGCTACTGTATGTCTGATTGGAGCTAGAATCTTGCAATTTGTGGTGTAAATTCCTCTTACACCGTAGAGGTATGATAAAAATGGCCTGGCTAGAATAATGAAATTTTGTAAGTACTTTTTGTGGGTGAAATGAGACAGGAATGGATAACAATTGGACAAATCTAGAAACATTAAATTTGGTGTTTAGACCACAGAGTTGTGTGACGCGCTAAATAAAGGGATTTTTGGGAAGTCGTACTTTTAAGGTGTAAAATTAATAAAATTGATAAAATGGTTGCAGAAGAAGAAGAATTGAACGCGCACCAAAAATGCAGTTTCAAAATTTGTACTTTATTCGCAAAAATAGTACCGCTCAAAAATTTGAAGCTGGAATCATGATATTCGGTATGTACATACCTCTAATTCAGAAGACTAGCAAAATAAACTCATATTTTTGGGTCTGAATGGGTAACACAGATAAAATTGATATCCACTTCATTGTTGCGTCATTAATTATTAAATTTGGAATAAGTAGGAGTGATGAGAGGATTTTCCAAATCATTATATTAAAATGGCATTTTACGGTGTTTTATACCCTCAATTTATAAAAGTAATATATCAGTGGTAAAAAGTAAAACGCATTGCCAACACAAAAAGAAAATATATGAGTTTTCCAATTGAACGTGGATTTAATTTCAGTTTTTTCATCAGTTTTTATAATTTTGCAATTTGGAAATTTCGCCCATCTTCGAACTTAAACTAAGTTTGGGAAAAATATTACCATGTGCAAAGTTTGAATTGATTCCTTAGCTCCTTTCGAGAGTTATCGTGTACGCCAGCTTACAAAGTCATGAAACGAATTTCTTCCAAACATACTTGCAGTCTTAAGTCACTCCTTCAATGCGTTACACTTCTTTTCTGTCCCAAATGATATATACCCTCCTACTCGGTAGAGTGATGGTATAACGATTTTCTATCGATAAAAATTTGATCGAAAAAATAGAAAAGTTTTCCGCTAGATGGCAGGTCAAACATATTCGTGATACGCACATTAAATAATAACATTGTGGAACACAAAAAATAGCAAGGTTCTGATAACGGAGGGGGTAAATTATATGTGTATCAGCGTTTTCAAAATTTACGTAAGGGGTTATTTTTAGAGGGGTGTGAATATTCCCCCCATTGCACATTCTTCTGATGATTCGCATAGGAAACCTTGTGACCCTTACATTTTAAGTATAGGAGGTGTTCAGCAATGTTACTTATAAAACTCCGATGAACATTTTAAACCTCAAGCTCCCTTTTGTGAAGAAGGGTAAAAACCACCCCTAATACAGGGGTTTAACGGGCCAAAAGGTCTACAAAAATATTTGCCGTAAATTTCTAATTAAGTCTCTGAATATACCAAAACTCAAAACTTAACTTAAATGCCAGAAATAAGTCAAAACATGCAATTCATTTTAGTGTTAATTTTGTATTTTTTCCGAATTGGTGCTAAACTGACCCACAAAACTGAATTATAGGGAGTTAGTGTCAATGAAAAAAATATTCTACTTCAAATTTCACTACAAGGACTAAAACAACAAAATTAGGAAGCAGCTGATATTTTTTACATAAAACTAGAGTAAATTGTTTAATAAAAAAGTAGGACTGTTGAATATTAAATTTTCAGTTTTACCAAATATGCCTAATTATTGTGAAAAATATGATTGGGTCATCTCTATAAGGTATTTAGAACTACAAGTTGTTCCTAGTGAGCTAGAGGGTAAATGTTCTACAAAAATGTTCCTCGTAATGTTATAAGTAATATTGCTGAACACATCTTATACTTAAAATGTAAGGGTCACAAGAATTCCTATGTCGATTCATCATAAGAATGTGAGCAAGGGGAAATATTAACTCCCCCCTAAAATGACCACCAAACGTAAATTTTCAAAACGCCGATACACGTATAGTTTCATTTAGTTCCACAGTGTAATCAGATAATTTTATTTATAATAATTTTTAAATTGAATTATATTTTAGGTCAATGATAAATAAAAATAATTATAGTAATGCTTAATAAAATTTCATAGGATAGAAGAAAAACCGGCCAAAATGACAGTGATGTTAGTAAGGCCACCCTTGCTTAAGGCGTTTCAATTTTAATGCCGGATAAACTTATATATATATTGTTTCTTGAGGTTTCAGTTTACTTTAGGTTCATAATTGGTAATATCTTGTTGAAACGCATTACCAAATTATATTGAAATATATTCCTTGAAATCTTAAAATATATTCCTTGGATATCCCTCCCTATTTAACAATATCACATGTATTCTTGACGATGTTCTGCAAATTAACTTGTACTACAAATTGGATAAAAAAAAAAACAAAAACTTTGCGAATCTTATAAAAATATCTTTTGAAAATGCATATTATGGACCACCCTATCCACCAAACTTGCACTGGGCTCATCAACTCGTATAACCGAGATGCATCACCTTTCCATCACTTTAACCTATTGCAACCGTGCATGCAGACTACGAAGGAAACTCGCTACCATAATCTGTAATATATTTTTTAAAGATTGACGTACTTTGCGTATTTGTGCCACTCATACAGCTCTAGGACGAAAAATGTAACAATTATTGGCTAAATGTTAGGATTTGTTAACAGAATTTCGTCTATCACTTTTTTATCGATCTGATATGAATCGATGTTGTATAACATGGTTATTCAGATTTCGAAAATGTTTTTTCTAGGTTTGTTCATATTTTTGGAATTAGGTTATTAATGAAGATAGAAACACGTTTTTTCATCGAACAAAATTTGGTCCAACAACTTATCACATTTTTGATTACTCCCATACATATTCCCGTTCCAGAGAAATACATGTACTCTTCGGATTTGCCCATCAGCCCCATGTTCTACACTTCTTTTATTTATTTCAGTAGTTTCCAAATGTTTTCTCCGAAAAGTCACAACTTTTTTATTCATCCGGTTAATGCAGTAACTAAGGTGAGAGTTCGCGAATGAAGGTGTACATCGCTACAAAATGGTATTAAGTGAAGATCAGAAACAGCTTCCTTTTATGGAGGTCACAAAATGATGCCATAATTAAATTTCTTAAAATTTGAACTGAGATATTCTCCTGGCTCAAGACCATTTTACTTCAATATTTTATAGAATGCAAATTTATTTACAGCTGGTAAGGTGGCATTTATTACTTGGCTGCACACTACCACTATCTTGATTTCCACCCTGTGAAAGGTTTACTTTCTTAAAATTAATATTTTTTATTTAATGCAGAAGTTTTTTTTTCCAAAATCACATTGTCCGCCTTTTTGTTAAAAATATATTATATTTTCTATTTGTTTAAATTTTGCCTTAATGTTACGAAAATTCAACTTATGCCGTTTCCACATTATTATGCAATCTATGATTTCCTGTATTACTTTTATAATATTGTTAATATTTATGTCGCTAAAAATTGTCTTATGTTAGAAAAATAATAATACTTTAACAGAGCAATTCAGTTATGACTCGAGCTTTGAATGGCTATTCTTAATTTCTTTTAGTATTTTATAAGATAAAGAGTTTATCCTTTGCGTATTTTGTGCTGCTGTGTAGATTCCATTTTTAAATATGTAGAATTACATATCTATATCTCTTACTTGTACTAGTATTTACTTTCCGTTCAATGTTGAATGCCATGTTCCGCACATCAATAGGGAGGGAAGTTGTTCACTCTCGCAGTAGTCTCGCAAAATATCTTCTTGTCAGACACACTAGAAGAATCCTTGATTCGGTATTTATATTTGGTTTAAGGGTAAGGCTTTAACATTCCTACATACAATCACAGCTTTTTTCTTTCCATATCAGACAATTTGTCTCCAAATTTAGTAGAAACACTTCTTTGATTTAATATTTGTGTAGTTAATTCAGTATTACTCGCAGTTTCCGGTGTCACTTAAATGTAACGTACTTTCCCGCACGTGTTTGTATCATAATTTAACATACATACACGTACATACATATATGTTTTTGCACACATTCATATGAATTCTTTGAATACGATGTCAAGATATACTTTTCACACAAATGATTGATTTGGCAGACAAATTTATGAGCCAATATTCATTTAGCGGCTACAGCCATCTTATCGAAATTTTATAATAAAGTTTCAGTTTATTTTCACAGTGTTTGGCGTAAGTTTGAAAAATTGTCCGTAAATAAGGAATTTGGGAGCACCTCTTTGTTCTCCGGATTGTGATGAACTAGCACTTCAAGAGACGGCAAATAAAATAAGCTGAGGCACTAAATCGGTATGTGTATGCAATATTCAAGCTGTGTGTACCAGTGATGGAAAACCGAAAAATGCAGTACCATTTTTGGGACAATGTTACTATCGGTGCTACAGTGGTACATTTAATGCCACAAACAAGTTCTTCATACATCGATTATACAGTTGAGCGGGTTCACGAATTTAAAATCAAAATTTTAATATTCAATATTAATTTTTTAAAGAAATTTAATTTTAACAGACATGTCCAAAAACATTTTTCACATGTTTATGAGACGAATTTTCGTTGTAAAAGTACACTTTAACGGTGGTATACAAAAAAAACTTAGAACAGCATAATAAGTAAAAATAGGAAAATTTTCTGAAAACTGTATTCGAAAACGTCCGTTAGCGCTAAAGGTCTGTTATAAGTCTTTACAAAATTTGAAAAAATTATTGTGGGCACAACCCTACTTTTAACCAACAATAAAATGAAATTTGGCATTTCCCTTCTAATTTGTGAGATAGATCAAAATTCGAATTTGATAACTTTTGATAAATGTTTTTGCATATGGCAGTATATATTTAGATTTCGAATTCCAAAAATTTTGATTTTATATAAGCGTTTTTGAATGTAAAATCTCAGCTATATCGATCAGTTTTTATTCTTTGGAAGGTAATTTTGATTTTGTTAATGGAAAGGAGATGATTTTTGCTTTTTCGACAAATATTTTCTGATTCCAGTATCGCTTACAAATCCTTTCTAACGAACAAATAAAGAGTGTCTTTGAAAAAACGTATTTAAAAAGTGTAAATTTCACAAATCTGCAGAAGTAAAGGCAGGTTCGTGTTTTTATCTTTTCGAATACATATTTGGCATAATTATTTGGCATAATTATTTTTAATAAGTTTATCTATTATGAGATTGAACAAAAGTATCTATATATATATTAAGTAGTAGATTAACAGTCTAAGACATTTTTTGTTTTAGTAACAATTGTGGAGAATTTATTTTTTAAAAGTTATATTTTATGGAAATAGTATTGTAGTACAATTGGCAAAAAAATACTTTATTAATTTTTTGCAGCGATGTTACAATGAAACGCCCGAAAACTTTAAGTTAATAATTCACAAGTTACTTTTCGAATATTAGTCAAAACAATGGCACCATGTAAATTTTCGGCTTACAAGCATCTCATTGAGTTGCATATGATAAATTCCATTTCAAACGGCACGATTTTTACATCGATAGCTTGGATTGCTTCCATATGTTGTCTATATATTATTTGCTTAAAAATATTTTAAACGATAAAACTTAAAAAAATAAATAACGTGTTGATACAGTATTATTTGAAAAGTAATTGAATTTTGTTTTAAAATATTATATACTGCGTTAAAATCGATCAAGTATTTAAGGAGTTAGTGGAGATTGCATGAACACACCTTTATGAAAAAATCATAATTTTGTCCGTAATTGGTGTCCAAAAAACGGTTATTTTAGAAAGACGGTTTTCGGTTTAACCGAAAATTAAATTTTTTAAAAAACCGGTTTTCGGTTATAGTTTTTTTACAAAAACGGTTTTTTAAATCAAAGTTCGAAAATATTTTAATAAAATTTTTTTATTACAAAATAAATACAGTTCATTTTTAGTAAAGGTACATTAAATAAGGAACTTCAGTAAATTTAATATAAAATCAATTCTATAAAATAATTCATATTTTAACGTACAAAAACTTGAATAAAAGGTTTACGTAGAATCCTTCTTATAATAATATCGCAATACCAGTATACAATTCAAGTGATAATTTTTTGTTTTTGATAAAGCTTGACGTAGCAAAAACATGTTCGCTAAATGTTGATGTAGGGCTAACAGTCATCAAGGCATCATATAAGTAGCTTAGCTTTTCAGTTTGTTCTTTGTTTTGTCAAAAAATGCGAAATCGTCATATAAAGTCGCCTGTCTTTCGCCTTTTCGAGCAATTTTGGGGTTTTGGATGTGGTTTATTGTTTGGTTTAAATCCAACATTAAATTACAAGACTCTTCGATGTCACAACTTACATCCGAATCTGAACTGTTGCCTAAATCTGGTTCTACAGAAATTTCGGGGAAAAGACGTTTGTATAATTAAAAAGCGCTTCGTATGTCGTGTGACAAATGTTGCTCAGACACGACGCATTTACATATGTGCCACAATTTACGTAAAATGGTAGTGTTTCTGTTCAGAAGATTTTTATTGGTGCAATGTTTACTTATTTACCAAAAACTGGTTAACCGGCACGAAAACCCCGGTTTTCTCGGTTAACCGAAAATGGCCATTTTACAAAAACCGGCCGACGGTTGCAGGTGACGAAACCGGTTACGGTTTTGGACACCCTAGTCATAACCTATTTATACAATCCACGAGAGTATTATGTCTTTGTGAATTTGTTTGTAACACCCAAAAGGAAACGAGTTAGACCCATCGTTTATTATACAGATCGGCTTAGAATAACTTTCTGAGTCGATTTAGCAATGCCCGTTTGCCTTTCAGTCTGTCCATCTATTACTGTAATCGAATTACAGGTCACAATTATAGTCCGATCTTAACAAACATTGGCACAAGTAAGTTTTGTGGATCAAGGACGAACGCTATATATATGTAAGCGGTCGTTTGTTTAAAAGTTTTCAGGACCGGGTTTATAATAAACTCCATAACCTAACCGCATAGGTTATGTCTTTTATGACGAGTGCCTTGTTCCTTTCCATTTACTACTTTAGCAATACCTGATCCGCCAGTGGCCAAAACCTCCAACTGCCAATATCGCGGCTATATGGAAATTAAGGGTAGGAATCCACCAATTTTCGGCATTGGAGAAATTCTCGGTATTTCAATATTACACTTTTTACATTGCCCTTTCATTGGTCTTACATTTTACCATCCCTGAGTAGACACGAGCATTTCTCTCTCCATTTTGCCCCATTTTCAATCTCAGAAACTTCAACATGCGTGATGCTTGGCAATTTTTAACCGATCGAGCTCATATCTTTTGTCAATTATTTTTACCCTAATCTCACACAAATCTGACCTACGTCTGAAACAGACGACTTTAAAAGAACCATAAATTTTATGTCCACTATTTATTATTTTATTTTTTTATTACGATTAACGAGTCAAAAAAGTTTCCATTTGGCTTATAAACCTCCAATAAAACATTTTGTGCCGATCGGATAAATGGTAGAAAAACAAAAAATTAGCAATTTTTTGATTTGAATTTTACGTCAATTGAATGTTAAAGCTGGCATTATAAGTACAATTATTGCTATTTGTTAATACTTTTAAAAGAAAGTGGCACATTTGAAATCTCCTTTGTCTTTGGACAAATTTTAAATCGGTTGACATTTACCCGCGATTAAAATTTCTCATTTTGGACAAAAAGAAAGATTAATTTAAAAAATTCACCAAAAACTCGAAATTAAGAGAATCTAAACTTTGTATTTATACAATACACAATTCGCAGGGTTCCATTTACACATAAAAACTCGTACTAAGTTGCACTTCGTATTTTGCTGAAAACCTTATTGTAAATCCATTTAAAATTAATCCTCTGCTAATAGGGATGTCAAAACCGAAAACCGGTGTTAACTCCAACACCGTCCACCGGTTTTTTTATTGAATTGGCATTTTCGACAAACCGGGGAAACCGGATATAAAATGAACTGACCTCTTAATTCTGCAGTGTTAAGATTTTCCCAAAATATTTATTTTTGACGTTGAATTTTTTCCAGGGACTGGTCGGGAAATCGTCAACATACTGTTTGCTGAATAAAACAACCATTAAGTTTTAAAGAATTTTAGTGTTGTTGTTTGTAATCAATATTTGTTTTGAACTGATTTCCAACCTCTGAAAGGTTTCGTCAAGCGGCTTCGCAGCGACTTTTCAACAACATACCCGCATAAAGGTATGAGAATCACAACTTACTTGCCGAATATCCGATTAATAAATGGCAGCCACATTAGGCAGGGGTAGAACTCATCAGGGGACAGGGTCGTTACAAACCATTTATATTTTCGACAGAGAGAGATTAATCGTAGCAGTTATAGTTTTTCTATACAAACGTTATAATAATATATTCACCTAGAGTGCTAACTAGAAAGCTAACTTATCACTAGTTTTACACATTTAACACCCGATTTTACACTATTAACCCATGGGAAAGACGGACATATCACGAGGTATACGAAGCAGTCGAGGTCGTAGAATATAGGCGGTCGAATTTTACGGCGGCAGCGTCGAATGATGCCGTCAGTCGTTGCTCAAACCAGTGTGGGTTACCCTTGACGCAGCGGGCCGTGGTGTAGCACCCGAAATGGATCGTAGTCCCCTCCAATCCAAATCGGACGAGTAAGAAAACAAGTTGCAGTCCCCTCCAACTCGTTTCCCCACCTAAATACTACTCCAGTGCTCACAGCCTAAGACTCGGGGTGTGGTACCAAGCGAGAATGCAGTCCCCTCCAATCTTCTTGGTAATGAGTGTAAAGCAGTCGCAGTCCCCTCCAACCACTTTACTACTCTAGCCACACTGTCAGTCTTCCACACTTAAGAATCTACTTTGGTTAGTTTGGTCGTCCCCGTCCTTATAACCAAAATATGTCCTACCGTGTGGTCGTCCACTGGCGAACTAACTCCACCCGCTCAATTCTTGCTCTTTTATACGTGTGACATCCTCACAACACTCACCCACACCATCACATTAGGGATGTGTGTCCCTGATAGGCTGCCAGCTGATCGCGTTGCCACTTTACTGGCACAATTCCCACTAAATGGCATCACCCAAATTCCGTTACATTCAAATTTTTAAATATTTCGGTAACATAATTCATTGTTTTTTAATTCAAAAAAAAAAAAAATAATAATTACAATATAAGGGTAATAAGAAAGACAATAATAAAAAAACAATCATATTGTGATTGTGCATGGTTGGTAAAAACGAGTAGGGCGACTTTTGTCATTACATTGCCCCTCCTCTTCCAGCGCGTGCAAAAACACGTACCTTTTTCGACCTGTTGAATAAAATACGATAGTAGATGCCGTCCACCTCAATACGTGTTCGTATCTGGTCGTTGTTTTTCCTCTTACTTAACAAGTTTGCGATACAGGTTTGTACCCCCGCGGGAATACCGCGGAGTTCATCGCCCCACTCTGAAGCTTTTTCTGCTGGGATTGATGGGTTAGCCTCTAACCAATCGTTGGTGTTACAGTATTTTTCCCCAGGACGTTGTTCGGACTGTAAGCGGTGGTTGACCCGATCTCTACCGGCAGTGGAAGACGTTATTTCACTATCGGACACCGGAAGTTGACTGGTTGTACCGACTGGGTCTGATAACTGTAAACCAGTTACCAGAGGGCTACCTGATTGTGAGTTGATGATGGGTGTTTGTGGGGATCCTTCGGGACCTTGTAGAGACACTGCGGCCTTGACCGGTTTACACTCGGATGATGACGACACCGTGAGGACGATTCTGCGGACGATGATGATGTGGCGGATGAAGAAGATGTTGCAGATGAAGACGATGCTGATGATGTGGCGGATGAAGACGATGTTGCAGATGAAGACGATGCTGATGATGTGGCGGATGAAGACGATGTTGCGGACGAAGAAGATGCCTTTGATGACGCCGAACCTCTGGATGACGTTAATAATGGTGAGCACCATGTTGCGGATGTCACGGACGCAGGTGATGACCCGTGCCCATCTGACATTAAGACCGAGGAAACCATTTGCCTTGGTGGAGTGGCTGGCGCCACGGGGTATTGACTTACTGAAATATTGTCCTCTTCGTACTTCTTTGGTGATGTCGGAATTTTTTCTTTTCTCCGATTGACCTGTTCTTCCGTTTTCTTTAATGTACTACCGATTTCCGGGACGGGTTTCTCCACGGGTACTAAAAGCCGCATGGTTACAATCTTTTCATAACATTTCATGCCGAGGTATTGATATGATCGTTCCTCTACTTGCATGCTACCAAGCCCTTTTCTCTTAGGCGGTGTTGGCCGTCTATGATCATCGTTTTCGCCATCCGATACAGGAGGTGGCGAAGCTTCACGTTTGGCAAGAGTACGGTCGTTTTCACCGAAAAAGGCTCTCTTAATTTCATCCTCAATCGCACTTACATCTGGAAAATCAGCGTCCACAAACTCTCCCTCCGGACGAGGAAGGGATTCTACGTCGTCGTTGTCATCCCCATCGACATATTTCCCCGGTGTTGGCGGCATTTCTCTGATTTCGGGTGACGACACGAATTCTCCCGAGCTTGGTATGTTCGGATATCCATGAAAGGAATGATCAGGTGGACAGTTGCCCGGTGTGGGTGGCAGGTCAGCCTTTTCCTGAATATCTGGGAAATTGGTACCTCCGGCAACGGTTTCGCATATTTCATCAATTGGTGGTGTCTTTTCCTTGGGGGTGGGTTTATTCTTTTTGGTGGGTGGTGGATCTACTGTTTTATGTTGAGACATCCTGCCACTGTTCTTTCGAGAATTCTTTGGGGTCTGGCGGCGTTGTTTTCTTGTATAGCTGACAGCCCTTCCGTTACGACCTCGACTTCTATTTTTAGTGGGGATAGGAATATCGCAATTTTATAATAATATCACGGGACGTCTTTGTGCCTCCGCACGTTCCCAACTTTGACGGAACTTTTGGCTGGTGGTTGCAAATTTTTGCTCAAATTGATCACTCATTATGTGGCTAAATTTTAGTTATGGTGCGGTCTGGGTACTATAAAAGACAAAAAAGTAAACTATTAATCAATATATAAAAAGGACTTGATAAGTATATGTCTGTTTAAGTCGTGTATGGTTTAAGTTCGCTCAGGTGTGCTGTTCTCGTCTCGTTTTTGTCCCCTCGCAGGGTGACGATAACAGGAGATATAAAATTGTCTACTACGTATGGACCACCAAATTTCGGAGCGAGTTTCGCGGCAAAATTCTCCGTTGCTTTTGATAAGGGATGCTGGCGAACTAGCACGTAATCGCCGATGTTCGGTTTCCACGATCTCCTCCTTAGATTATAGTGCCGTTTCTGGTCCTGCGATGCCCTCGCTAAATTTCTTCTCACAATTGTGAAGATATCTTTCATTGTCTGCTCTAATTCGTCCGGATTTCGAATTTTTGATCCTGTTCCCATCGTGACCTCATCATATAATGCTTTTGGTAATCGAGGTTCACGACCTTGTGTGAGATATGCTGGAAAATACACGGTTGACTCTGATGCACTGGTGTTTATTGCTAGCATAATCTCGGGCAAATATTCATCCCACTGAGTATGTTGATTATTTGATAATTGTGCGATCATGGTTTTTACAGTGCGGTTAGACCTTTCCGTGGGGTTTTCTTGGGGTGTGTAAGGGGCAGTGAATTGTTGCCTTACTCCTATATTCTCCAGAAATTTTTGAAAATTTTTT
The DNA here is from genome assembly GCA_947397865.1 of Polietes domitor. NCBI lineage: Eukaryota > Metazoa > Arthropoda > Insecta > Diptera > Muscidae > Polietes > Polietes domitor. Next base: position 158,965,170 of record OX377620.1, on the reverse strand, counting down.
GAAGTAAATTGAGCACCATTGTCCGTGATTATGACTTTTGGCACTCCATATCGGGCAATAATGCGATCTCTTAACGCTTTCACCAATCCTTCTGCAGTCGCTTTTCTCAGTGGCACCAGCTCATTCCATTTAGAAAATCTGTCAACGAATACAAGTAACATAGTGCATCCATGCTTTGACCGAGGCAAAGGCCCAACAAAATCGGCACAAATAGTGGCCCACGGTTCCTCTGGTATTCGGGTCAACATTTCTCCTGCTGGTTGTTGCTGGCTTACCTTAAATCGCTGGCAGGATTCGCATCGCCGTACATACTGGCTTATGTCGCGAAACATTCCAGGCCAATAATCCCTACTGGCTATTTTATTTATCGTTTTTCTAATGCCAAGATGTCCGGCTGTAGGGTTATCGTGGTTTTCCTGTAGTACGCGGTTTCGTAGGGGTTTCGCCACACAAAGTTTCCAAGTAGTACAGTCTTCATCATTGAACTGGCGAGGAAAATGGCGATACAATTGATTTCCTATGTTTGCGTAGTCGGCTTATTTATCCAGGGACATTCTGTGGTTGAGTTTGTCTGTACGCATGCGCGGTTAAGTGTCTCTTGCGGTTGTCGCGAAAGGGCGTCTGCGACAACGTTATGCTTTCCCTTTCTATATTGAATATTAAAGTTGTACTGTTGGAGCTCCAAAGCCCACCTCGCTAGTCGTCCTGTGGGGCTCTCAATAGAGTTCAACCATTTTAACGAGAGGTGGTCGGTCAACACGATGAATTGGTAACCTTCCAGATACTGCCTCATTTGACGAATACCCCAAATAATTGCCAAACATTCTTTTTCCGTTGCCGAATAGTTCTTTTCAGATTTATTTAAGTGACGACTGGCATATGCAATCACCCGTTCATTTCCCTCTAGTACTTGGGTCAGAACTGCTCCTAATCCATAATCACTGGCGTCGGTCTGAAGAGTGAAAGTTTTCTCAAAGTCGGGACAGGCTAAAACTGGGGCTTCTGTTAATCTTTTCTTCAACGTCTCAAATGCGACTTGCTGTCTTTCTCCCCACTTCCAGTGCTTTCCTTTTTTAGAAGTTGAGTTAGTGGTTGCGAAATCGTTGCAAATTCTCCTACGAATCTTCGATACCATGAAGCCACCCCTAAAAAACGCCTGACTTCCTTGACGGTTCTTGGTGGTTTCATTTGTGTAATGGCGGCTACTTTTTCGTGATCTGTTTTTATTCCCTCATGGCTCACCACATGGCCCAAATATTTCGTCTCGCGCTTAAAGAACTCACACTTCTCGGGATTGATCCGCAGATTAGCAGTCGTAGTCTGCGAAAAACTTCCTGGAGATTATGGATGTGTTCACTTAAAGTCTTACCGATAACTATAATGTCATCCAGGTAAGCGAATGCGTGTGGTTCCATCTCTGGTCCGATTACAGTATCCAATGCTCTTTGAAATGTAGCGGGAGCTGAATGCAGTCCAAATGGCATTACACGCCATTGGTATAGCCCTCGACCCGTGACAGCAAACGCTGTGTATTTCGGCTCTCCTCTTCCATTGGAATCTGCCAATACCCATCCTTTAGATCCAAACTGCTGACGTATTTGGCATAACGTAATTTAATAGGGCGATCATCCGTCATCACTATTTTATGCTGTGCTATATTCGATAGTCCATTCAAAAGTTGGAATTTTGGCAGCTCGTTCTCGAGAAATTTCTTGATTTGGATCTGTTCTTCTGGGGTATGTTCGCCAATACTACGTACACCCGGTGGAATGATTTGGTCGTCCTGTTCCAGTTCATTTTGTTCTTCAGCATTCCCCGGCACTAGTTTGGTGATTGTGCCACAGTGAGCCCGTGTTTTCCTGCAGTTCACGGATAACCCTGCGCACGTGATGGTGGTTGTAAATTGCCGTAAGAAATCTAAACCTAGAATTAGATTTTCGTTGATGTTTGCCATTATCAGAAAATTACAGACGGCGGTCCTTGTTCCTAGCGTGACATTGAGTTGTGTGGCTTGGGATATGGTAACCGTTGATCCGTCAGCAAGAGACACATTTGTCCTGTGTCTGACCAAGGTCAAATTTTGTTTCAATTTTTCAGCAAATTCGCGTTTAATGAAATTGCTAGTGGCACCCGTATCAATGGTGACTGTGGTTAATTTTCCCTCAACGGGGATGGTCGCTGTTAGACGTGTCTCATCGCACTGTAATGACGTATTGTTTGTGATATTGAAAACGCTTGTTGGGGGGTGTCTCTCATTCCCCGATTGGGATGGTTGTTGCTGCTGACAACATCCATACATTATCGTATCATCTGTTACGCTACTATAACATTTATTGTGAATATGGTTATGAGTAATACCTGTTTGTGTACGTGGGTGGTCTCCGCGACTTTGTTGTGATGTGGATGGGATGCTCTCCAAATCATCGGCCAATGAAATTAGCTCGTTCAGTGAGGAAAAGTCCTTTCTGCGAATATACCATTGATAGTCTGCCAATGCATTACGAAATATCCTTTCCAATTTTTGTTCTTCTGTCAGGTCGGTATGACGCATTAAGTTTTGCAGCGATAATACATAGTCTTTAAAACATTCTCGCGGCCGCTGTGTTCTTTTTCGGATCTGGTCATCTAGTTGTTCGAAGTATCGGGCCGGTAGAAAAAAAATTAGAAAAGTCCGTTTTAAATTTCCTCCAGTCTGACCAGTGTTGGTTGTTATTTCGAAACCAAATCAGCGCCCTATCCCTAAAGAACTCCGGCATTATTCTGGGTAGCTGATCTACAGGTACGAAATACATGTCAGCCAATTCCTCGATGCGCTCTATAAAAGCCAAAGGTTCTCGTCCACCATCATATTTCAAACTCCACTTCCGCACTTGTTCGATTATTTCTGTTCTTCGTTCAGGCTGAATGCGTTGTGCTTCGGAAAAACTTGTTTGGTGATGATGTTGTGCTGTGATGGATTCATTTTCCACAGGCGATGAAGCTGCTAATTTTGTAATTTTGTCATTTGGCACACTCAACTGTAAAGTTGCAGACGCTGCATCCTGTCGCACGGCTGGAGAACCCAACACATTTATTGTCTCATGTTTCTTTTGAAGTTCGAGCAATCGGTTTAGCTGATCGACCTCGTGTTCTCCTCCCAGGAACTTAGCAAATCTTTTACGAAGATCTTCCACTTTGCCATGAGAATCCAACGCAAACTCACCCATATATGCTAGCAGATCGTCCTGCTTTAATGAATATGCCCATGAAATTTTTAACATAATCTTTATTCTCTTTTGACAGGCTTACGATTTTTTCGACTTGTGTTACGTTTTATTCTTATTTTGATTTAATTGTTTGTGTCTTTTTTTTTCTCTCACGTCTGGAACAGTTTAATACTGTCCCTGCTCGGGCGCCATTGTAACGACGTGTTTCCACATTAGGCAGGAGTAGAACTCATCAGGGGACAGGGTCGTTACAAACCATTTATATTTTCGACTGAGAGAGATTAATCGCAGCAGTTATAGTTTTTTTATACAAACGTTATAATAATTTATTCACCTAGAGTGCTAACTAGAAAGCTAACTTATCACTAGTTTTACACATTTAACACCCGATTTTACACTATTAACCCATAGGAAAAACGGACATATCACGAGGTATACGAAGTAGTCGATGTCGTAGAATATAGGCGGTCGAATAGGATGGCAGCAGTGTCGATGACTACGGCCCAGCGACGACGAACACGGCGGCAACAACGTCGTATATATACGGCGGCAGCGGCGTCCGCAGCAGCGTTGATGTGTACGATGGCAGCACCGTCGAATAGAACAGCAGCGTCGAATTATACGGCAGCAGCGTCGAATTTTACGGCGGCAGCGTCGAATGATGCCGTCAGTCGTTGCTCAAACCAGTGGGGGTTACCCTTGACGCAGCGGGCCGTGGTGTAGCACCCGAAATGGATCGTAGTACCCTCCAATCCAAATCGGACGAGTAAGAAAACAAGTTGCAGTCCCCTCCAACTCGTTTCCCCACCTAAATACTACTCCAGTGCTCACAGCCTAAGACTCGGGGTGTGGTACCAAGCGAGAATGCAGTCCCCTCCAATCTTCTTGGTAATGAGTGTAAAGCAGTCGCAGTCCCCTCCAACCACTTTACTACTCTAGCCACACTGTCAGTCTTCCACACTTAAGAATCTACTTTGGTTAGTTTGGTCGTCCCCGTCCTTATAACCAAAATATGTCCTACCGTGTGGTCGTCCACTGGCGAACTAACTCCACCCGCTCAATTCTTGCTCTTTTATACGTGTGGCTTCCTCACAACACTCACCCACACCATCACATTAGGGATATGTGTCCCTGATAGGCTATCAGCTGATAGGCTGCCAGCTGATCGCGTTGCCACTTTACTGGCACAATTCCCACTAAATGGCATCACCCAAATTCCGTTACATTCAAATTTTTAAATATTTCGGTAACATAATTCATTGTTTTTTTAATTCAAAAAAAAAAAAATAATAATTACAATATAAGGGTAATAAGAAAGACAATAATAAAAAAACAATCAGATTCAAATTTGTTATAAAACTATAAAAAATAATATTAATTCATTTTTTCCAATATTGTTTGTGGGATTGTGCATGGTTGGCAAAAACGAGTCGGGCGACTTTTGTCATTACAATGTAACCATGCCCTTTGTAAATAAATTTGCATTCTATAAAATATAGATGCAAAATGGTCTTGAGCCAGGAGAATATCCCATTTCAAATCAAAGTTTTAAAGAATTTATGAAAATAATGAGATCAATTCAATTTTAAAACCTTTTCCCAGGATGAAACATACATATATACGTAAGCATATATTTTAAATTAAATGTTTATTTTTGAAATATTAAAACTTTTTAAAAAAGACAATGCATTTATAGAATTATAAGATAGCATTTTTCTAATTTTATTGTTGGAAATGAGAATGCTACTGCACAACCAACAGATGGAATATTAATATTTAATAATGCATTAAATGCTTAAATTCTCATTTCCTTTTCCAGTCGCTTTGGAAGGCTAAATTTATATTCTGAGGCAGTAATATTGTGTTTTTGTAATACATGGTTTAGTATGTATTGAAGTAGATGAAAAGTTTGTCCGACTTTGGTCATAGAAATATCAAAAATTCTGAGTTTGAATTTAATTTAAAAATATTACTAATATTAAAACTGTCTAATGTCAAATTTGTATGGAATCTGACATTTTTATATCGACCTTATGCCATTTCAGCTAGATTTTGTATGCATTCTGAAAATGTTATAACATTATTTGTAACCTTTCATTCTGTAATATTCTCTTCAAATCGATTAGGCAGGTGATTTGTATCGCCTATCTGACATATATCCAATTAAAAATTATCTTTCTTTAATTTATTTGGTACTTTTTGTTCCCGCGGGAATCCCGTACATAATTCCCTGAATACGGGATTTGGAAAATATGCAAATTCCCGGATACTGGGTTGCAAACTCTAGAAACATCGTCGCCATTGACTGCTACTGCTAATTTTTTATTGGTTTATACCTAAAGGAATCATGTCTTATTCAATCTAAATTTACATTTATATTCACATTTAAAAATATCGGGAGCGCTGAATTAAAACAGAAGAAAATACTCGATAGCATTGATGGAGGCAGAAAAGGTACGAAAATAATAACATTAACAGCGAAACGTATAAAATGTGAGAACACATCCTGTATATTTCTGACATTTATAAGCACATTTGTCTCATTTTGAATTCTGACAGTATCGCTGATTTAGACACAATGCCTATAGTACACTTATTTGTGAACAATTTTTATAAGATAGAATAGCCTCTCTAACGTATTTCTTGTGGTGTCCAAAAAAGCTCAAAACAAACTTCACAATAATTTGACAATTTAAATAAAAAGGATTGGCGTTAAGCGAATTTTCATTTAAAACATGAAAATGTTTTAATTCCTATGGTTTAATATTTTTGTGTGTTACGGTCCTATGTTCCAACTAGGAACTACGGGGAAAAAAATATGTATAATCTTTTTGTCATTGATAATCTCAAAAAGTATAAAAAGGTTCCGTTTTAGCTAATATATAAAAACCGTTTTCCCGAAGATGACCGGTTTTTGGCATCCCTATCTGCTAATCTTGAAAATATAATTTTTTGTTTCTTGTATGTTGAAATTTCTTTGTAGACTTTCCTGGAAGAAAGATTTTCATAAATGTTAACATATTTTTCACAAATTTGTGATATTTCTTTCATACATATCCTATAAACGGTCTAATGCTCATCTTAAAGTACACTTATTAAAAAATATATTTGCTGGATAGTACGGACGAAGAGCAAATTCATTCTTCTGTAATGTGTAGTGCGGCCGGTTGTCCTTTTGACAACAAATGAGAGAGGGTTTTTGAAAAGTCGCGTATCTCTACCGGTTTTTTGGACATAGTTCCGGCAAATAAACTCCGATTGGCATAAAGTTTAGCTTGCGGTTAAGCGAAATTTGCTTATATGTTCAGCTGAATACTTACTTTTCAAAAGTAAATGAAAAAAGATATTAATCAATCTTTTCTCATTGACTTTTTTGGAACTAAAAACCTGACTTTTTGCACTAAATGTATCCTATATCCCAAGGGTGCAATTTCGCTCAAGCAAAAGATACCCTGCAAAAACGGGCAACCCTTCAAACTTTCCAAACTTGTAGGCTTTCAAAGGAAAAATGTTATGTTTGTCCCAATTCATAAATTTGTCTGTGCATTATGAATAAATACGTAAAATAATGTATAAAAACAAAAAATTAAAATTAATTTTACTTTATTTTTTCGTTTGTTTTATTTTGGTCTCTAATCAATATTCGATTTGAACTGAGATATTCTACTGGCTCAAAACCTCTTTCCATCTATATTTTATAGAATGCAAATTTATTTACTAATGGCATAGTGATATTTATTACTTGGCTACACACTACCACTATCATGAATTTTACTTTCCTTTAAAATCTAACAAAACAAAAAGCAGTTAACTTTGGTCTAATTTCTAAAATATATCAGATTGCCCGATGCCCACTGTCAATATCTTAAAATAATTCTAGGGTCCTTTTCTAATTTCAATTTTTTGCTGAACTCAAAAATGTTTACTAGAGGGTAATTTCAACCGAAAACGACCCAACATGGATTTCTACCCTCATCGATTTTGCTTAAATTTGGCACACACATTCTACTAGTGGTTGCGGGTAATAGACCGTTTACCGTAGCTCAAAGTAGTTCGTGGCCCAAATTTGGTTATCTCGGGTTTTTTTTTTTGAAGATATGGCTTCCAAATCGATATCATAACTTTGGATCGCGTCATCAGATTTTAACGATATTGATATCATCTGAAAGATTTACATCTCCTCTCTCCGAATCTGTATGAAAATATGAATGTCCTTGTGGATCAAGGATTCCAAAAATTAAAAATAATTGTAATCCTTGAATATCCTGAAAAAACATATCTTTAATTTTCTTTATTTTGTTTTGTATTTCAGCTTATGTTATTCTCTACAAAATATCAAAAATTCAAAGTGGGGTAGCCATAGGTTAAGAAAATACGGCTGTTTTTTTCAAAGTATTTCGTTATTTCAGCTAGCCCAAAATGTTTCATTAGAGTGGCTTCAAAATAAAAGTTGTCGACTAAAATGAAAAATTCGTTTGTTTCTATACAACAGGGTTTTCTTGAAAATAATTCACGATGAGAATGGTATTGAGAAAAAAACACACTAGAAATAAAAATCTTGCCCGAGCCTTGCAATGTGTCCAGTTACAAAGAACAAATTTTTACGATTTTATTGAATTTTTTATTAATTTTTAATACGTTTTTAGTTAGATTTGAGAGGAAAACTGCACATAAGCTGTTATAATAACTCCGTGCGACACGATTTTCCTCAGTTTTTTATTTCATGGTCGTTTATCCTTTTTAGAGGACTTTTATTTTCCAAAGGATATAGATATTTTAATAATTTAGTTTCGTACTTTTGCGTGGTATAGAATGGACATCAAAAAATTTTTTAAAAACACTTCAAATTTCATGTTTCTATCTGTATTAATTTAGGATTAACAACCATGTACGATGCAAATGACTCCGTAAGTCGGTTGTTATTTCACATTTAACCCATTGAAAAAAATGTGCGACCCACAATGAGTTAAGAAATTATTGAAATTGCAATTGACTATCAATTGATCAATACCTCCCTGAGCCCCTGAAAACACAAGACTAACTAAAAACGTGGAAATTTAGCGGATTTTATAAAAAAAATGCATTAAACGATTAAATAAAATCGTAAAAATAAGCCCTTTATACTAGGTAACATTGTAAGTTTTTGATATTGTTTGATAAGGCTCGGACAAGATTTTTATTTCTAATTGTTTTTTCTCAATACCATTCTCATCGTAAATTCTTTTCAAGAAAACCCCGTTTTATACATTTTTGAACTCGTCCAACTTACCGACAATGATAAAAGCGAAATATTTTGGTAGAACCCGTGAAACAAACGAATCTTTCATTTTAGTCGGGAACATCGACAACTTTTATTTTGAAGCCACTCTAATGAAATATTTTGGGCTAGCTGAAATAACGAAATACTTTAAAAAAAACAGCCGTAATTTCTTAACCTATGGCCACCCCACTCTGAATTTTTGATATTTTGGAGAGATTAACATTAGCTGAAATACAAAACAAAATAAAGAAAATTAAAGATATGTTTTTTAGTATATTCAAGGATTAAAGTTATTTTTAATTTTTGGAATCTTTGATCCACAAGAACATTCATATTTTAATACATATTCGGAGAGAGGAGATCGTTAAAATCTAATGACGCGATCCAAAGTTATGATATCGATTAGGAAGCCATCTCTTCAAAAAAACCCCGAGGTAACCAACTTTGGACCACTGTAGAACTTAAACCACGAACTACTTTGAGATACGGTAAACGGTAATGTGTGTGCCAAATTTCATCAAAATCGGAGAGGATGAAAATTCAAACCTATGGGTTTTGGGTCGTTTTCTGTTGGAATTACCCTAGAACAAAAGTTCGACCAATCTGCACAATAATTTTCAAATAATTGCTGGAAACTGTCAATGAAAAAGTCGACTTTGAAATTTCGACATTCGGCATTACATGCCCCGTCGATTTTTCCAGTTCACCGTTTGAAAAACCGAACTCGTCCGAAACGTATTCCTAAATATTGTTCGAAATACAGTTAAGCGAACGTTCCCACCAGTATACAGCTGAGTAATCTCATTACCCACGTAATATTTCCAAATGAAGTAAGATGCCATTATATCATCAAACACAGAGGCGTACTTTGCGTATTTTGTGTTTGCTACACTGGGAGTAGTGCTAGGTAATCCGTTACCACTGTCTATAAAAAATCCCCAGGCAGATTTAAATTCAAAAACGGTGTATTTATTTTGTATATTTATTTGTTTATAGATCTTATCTTTGTTATATAGATTAAACGTACAGACTAGATATTATTTTAATTTATATTTACACATTACAAATATAATTATATAATATTTCTTAATTTAAGTACCTTAAGTGTAAGGTTATTTTTTATTATTTATTGCAATGTATAATTTAAATTCATTCTATGCTGCAATAGAAATTAGGAATATTTATATTTAAAACATTAGATAACTTTTTAGAGTAATCATATAGTAATTAAAAAAGTAAAACAAAAAGTACAACAAAATCTTCATATTTAATATGGTAAAGATTAACAATGCGATTAATTAGAAAAATTTATAAAAAATTTTGCAATATATAAATAAATAAAGAGCAACAAAAGGAGATCTGCTCACTATGATCCAATTCATATTGACAATAAGGCGGATAAATAAACCCTAAAAATATTGGGAACATTGGCATAAAGGGAAAAAGTTTTCAACTTCCGATCGAGACATTGATGAGCACAATTAAAGGTGTGATTAAAATTGTTCAATGTAAGATACTTACACATGTATTGATGAAATGTTTAGACAAAATAACTAGGACATTCAAGAAGTCAAAATTGCAGAGAATTAATTAGTTAATTGTCAAATGCAAAATATTAAACGCAGCTTTGGTTAGACAAGGAGTATAGAATATGAAATAAGAACATGTATAGAGCCACGAAATGAGATCTGCTCACTAATCTAATCTAATTCGTATTGGATAAATATACCCTACAAATATTGGGGACAATGGCATAAAGGGAAAGAAGTTCACAACATTCGGTCATGAGAACGACGAGTTCAATTAAAGGTGCGTGGTGATTTAAAAGTGTTTCCATAGGTAGAAAATGCCACCTGTCGAGATAAATAGTGGAATAATTCTTATGGAGAATGTTTTATTTTCAGTCACTAAGAAAGAACATGAGTCGATTAGTATCAATTTGTTCAAATGAAGATACGACCAAAGGCTCTTTGAATGCAGTAGCAACTCATTTGGAATATATAACGAGAAAGTAGTGTGATAAACAGAGATCACATGGTGATCTCATTTTATTATGTACATGCATACATATAGAGCATGTAGATTTTTCAATTAAGTTTTTTAGTAGAACCTAACTAACTGAAATCAACATTCAACAAATAAGTTCGAAATATAATTAAAATATTAATTAAATCGAACCCATAAGGATGAAAAATGTTCCATTCAAAATACTTCATTATATTAATTATGTAATTTAATTGAACATTTTATGAAATATGAATGCTCACTATGATCTAATTCATATTGGCAGTGAGGAGGATAAATACGCCCTAAAAAATTGGGGACATTGGCATAAAGGGAAAGAAATTCTCAACATTCGATCAGGACAATGATGAGGCCCATTAAAGGTGCGTGGTGATTTAAAAGTGTTTCCATAGGTATATAATGCCACCTGTCGAGATAAATAGTGGAATAATTCTTATGGAGAATGTTTTATTTTCAGTCACTAAGAAAGAACATGAGTCGATTAGTATCAATTTGTTCAAATGAAGATACGACCAAAGGCTCTTTGAATAGCAACTCATTTGGAATATATAACGAGAAAGTAGTGTGATAAACAGAGATCACATGGTGATCTCATTTAATTATGTACATGCATACATATAGAGCATGTCGATTTTTCAATTAAGTTTTTTAGTAGAAACTAACTAACAACAAAGAAGAAATATAATTAAAATATTAATTAAATTCGAACCCATAAAGATGAAAAATTTTCCAATCAAAATACTTCATTATATTAATTATGTAATTTAATTGAACATTTTATGAAATATGAATGCTCACTATGATCTAATTCATATTGGCAGTGAGGAGGATAAATACGCCCTAAAAAATTGGGGACATTGGCATAAAGGGAAAGAAATTCTCAACATTCGATCAGGATCAGGTCAATTAAAGTGTTACCATAGGTAGCAAATGACACCTGACGATATAAATAGTGGAATAATTCTTATGGAGAATGTTTTATTTTCAGTCATTACGAAAGAACATGAGTTGATTCGTATATATGTGTTCAAAGACTCTGTGGATGCGGTATGAACAAATTTGGAATATACAACGAGAGATAAAATAGAGATAACATGGTTATCTCTTTTAAGTATGTACAAGCATGCATTAAGCATGTAGAGCGAAAACTAAATTTTTCAATTAAGTTTTGTAGTAGACGCTACATAACATTTATAAATATAGGATCCTTGGAAGTCACCTGACGAGAAATTAGAGAAACAAATATATTTGCAAAACGTGTTTTATTAATTTTTACAATGGAAACGGCCTAGAGGAACATAAGCAAATAAGTATTTGCAGACAATCTTAAATTGATTTACAAATTGATAAATGCATCTCTGCAAGGAGTATACAGTACGAACTAAGACTAAATACAGGACGACAATACGATATATACTCACTATGACCTAATCCATATTGGCAGTGAGGATGATAAATACGCCCTAAAAAATTGGGGACATTGGCATAAAGGGAAAGAAATTCTCAACATTCGATCAAGACAATGATGAGGCCCATTAAAGGTGCTTGGTGATTTAAAAGTGTTACAATAGGTAGAAAATGACACCTGATGAGATAAATAGTGGAATAATTCTTATGGGGAAGGTCATTAAGAAAGAACATGAGTCGATTCGTATAAATTTGTTCAAATGAAGATAGGACCAAACACACTGTGGATGCAGTAGGAACACATTTAGAATATATAACGAGAGATAGAATAGAGATACCACGCTTATCACATTTAAGTATGTACAAGCATGCATTAAGCATGTGGAGCGAAAACTAGATTTTTCAATTAAGTTTTGTAGTAGACGCTACATAACTGAATTTTTAGCAAATGTTGCAATTAATCCAATAAATATAATATGAAAAATAATTAAATCCTAATTCCAAATATCATTTTTACAAAGTTTTGTTTATTTAATAATTGATTATAATTACTGACTTATTTAATTGAAAATTTTAAGAATTTTAGAAAAGTGTGTATAATTTAATTTAATTTGAAATTAATTAATTCAATTAATTCAATCAGAAAATGTTTGCAATACCAATTGAGGTTTTTGTGAGTGGATATTGTGGGAAAGTAAAAATTTTGATTGCAAATTGTGGTTCAATATCATTATACTCAAGCAGGAAAACTTAATCACATTAATCGGTCCCTGTTGGAAGAGGCTGATAATTTTCAATATGTTCGGATAAGAAACATTTCAAGGTAGGGAAATTATAATATATATTTACATGAGAAAAATATTTTTAAATAATAATATTTTTCAACTTACATTTATTATTATAGGATCCTTGCAAGTCACTTGACGAGAAGTAATACTTATTTGGCAAATATATTTGCAACACGCGTTTAAAACGTGTTCACAATGAGAGCGTTCTGGAGAAACATAAGCACGAGTGTACGAAAATGGCAACCCAGTTGCCGAACAAAAACATTTAGCTTTAAGAATTTGAAAAAAAAAACAAAATTATTTACGTTTGCTCTCTGGAATCTGTGAATATTCAACATTTATCTTATGTAAAATCAATAGCAAAACACATCTCATTTGTGTATAGTTAGAAATATATTATTTCTAATTAAAATATAAAATATGTTATTTCAATTAATTCCAAATAAAATTAAAAACCTTCTTATTTCATATGAGATAAATGAAACAGTGGGTTAATTAACTAGGAGCACAGCATTAATCTTGTATATGAGGTCGTTTCGTTAAAAGTTGATAGACCGCCCAGCTTCTAAGAAAAATTAAAGAACATTGTAGCAATAGTATAATTATCGAATATTAAACTATTTCAAAATCAATGAAAAAAGAATATTCGACGAAGAAACGCTATACGCTATTGAAAGTCATTTTAATGTATATCCAGACAAACAGCCAAATAAGTATTTGGAGATCAGTACCCATGTTCTGTAACTCTCCCATCGAGAAATTTCTCACATGAAACAGAAACGTTGTAATTTGACACAAAAATTGTTTCTCGCATGTAACTGTGTCTGTAACTTTGATTTGTGAGAAATTTCTGTTGCCATATGTTTTTTTCTCACATTCTGGAAAAATGTGAGAAAAACTGTTTCTGTAAAATATTCAGTTGAGAAGTTTCAACTTGGATCTGTCAAATATACTCACAATTAAAAACATTGCCAGAAAGAGTATTTCACACATTTCTAAACCAAAAAAAATAGACAAAACAAACACAGAAAATCTATAAACGTTGTTATTTATTTATTATTTTGTAAATCAAGAAACAGTTGAATTTTTTGTTTCACACTTTCTCGATGCGAGAAGTTCTCACAAAAGTTCAGGAACAGAGGTACAGGACAGTGATGACGCTAATTAAAGGTGCGTGGCGATTTAAAAGCGTTGCCAAAATGGCACCGGATGAGATAAAGAGTGGTATAATTCTTAAGGAGAATGTTTTATTTTCAGTCATTAAAAAAGAGCACGAGTCGATTCGTATAAATTTGTTCAAATGAAGATACGACCAAAGACTCTGTGGATACAGTAGGAACATATTTAGAATAGAAAACGAGATAATAGCGCAAAAAATTGAGATCGCATGGTGTACATGCATACATAAAGCATGTAGAGCGAAAACTGGATTTTTCAGTAGAAACTACCTAACCGAAATAGACATTATTTTTTTTACGAAGTTATAAAGGTTTTTCAATCAAAATAATAATTGTATAAATCAATTGAAAATGTTATGAATTTCCATGAGATTTGAATCAACCACTAATCAACAACACAAACACTAATTTTATGAATTTTTAACAAATGTTGTAATTAACCCCACAAATGTGTTTGATTTAAACAATTTCTAATTGTTTGTTTTTTTACCAAATTCTTATTTTTTAATAATTGATTATAGTTATTTTAGGAAATTTAAACAAATGTTTTTTTTTTAATTTAATTTAGTTTCAAAGTCAAATAAAGTTTGCATTGATTGATAATTTAACTTTTTTTCAAATATTTCAAATTAAAATTAAAAAATGGTGTAGAGGGGAACTCTAATTTTTTCGATTTTTTTTTTCAACAAAGTTTAATGTAAATTAATTATTATTTAAAAAATAGTGATTTCAATTAAACAAATAAAATAGTAAGTTCAAATCATCAAAAGAAGACTTATCAAGCTGTACTTTTGCCTTATGGCTCAGTTCTGGGGCGATTCTTCTCTCTTGGAAACTAGCTCGGATACGATATCTTTAAAGAAAAATTTAAATTAGGTCTTAAGTGAAAATAATGGCAAAGCGATAAAGAGAGAGAGGATGATGTTAAACTGATGATTGGTAGCCGAAGATGATTTTTATGGAATTAATCCCCATTAATCACACTCATGTTTCATTTTTAATATCGCGATCATTGTTAAATTATAAACTTTTGTTCAGTTTCACTCTAGGTGTTCGCCAGTAGAATATAAAGTCATGTTTCAATTTAACAAGAAATGTGTGTTACAAACATATCGTGCCCAGGTGAAGGCTTCAATAATTGAATTTAAACTTCATATCATTCCAATATAATTGATTTTAGCTAAACTAAATCTATTTGAATCAAGTAAATTTAGATTAACTAGATTTATTCGTTCTTACAATTCGTTTAAATGCCTCCAAATCGGAAGAGGTGGAATACAAAAAAAAGTGTATTTGCGAATGCCGATAGGAGAGCAAATATTAGAAAATTTTACTTTAAGAATGGGGATGAGAGAGAGAGAATTTCTACAAAATTTTTGTTTGCATTCGCAAGCAAATGAAGAAGCTGAAAGTTCAGAAGGAAGTTATAGCATGGAAGAAACTTTTGTAAAATACTTGCAGTCTGAGGGCCTGATTTAAAATCAATCACTCAATTATTACATGAATTCTATAAACCGTAGATACGAAATATTTTAGCTATGAGCTCTTTTCATGCTTTTCCATAGACTCAGCGAATTATAGACTCCTGTGGCTTATAAATTTCTCGCAAAAATTGAGTGATTTATCGTTTACTTCAGACGTTACAGAAACAGGCCATAAGTCTCATTATTAGCATTAACAACGTTAATGCATTAGTAATGTTTGATCATCCTTTGAATAGTGTTCATATAAATTTAACTTAATGCAAATAATAGATTTTTTTGTCTTTTCGAAATATTGGCATTTATCAAATAAATTGTTCCGAACTCCGAAACAAACTATACATTCACTTATTAATATCTGATAGCTTCGTCTAGAATTTCGAGAATTTTATAATATAAGAGGCCGTAATTCACAAAATATACAATTTTTCTTTTGGGCCATAAAACAATAGCGGAGTTTACAATCTGATGTATTTGCGATAAACTTTTACCATAAATACAATTCTGTACATCAAATCGTGATCTACAACACAAAATACAATAGGGTTTCATCGTTGTGTGTTTCAAAAGTAACGTAATTTGTTTTCGAAAAATATACTAAATTTACACAAATATCAAAAATGTATATTACGCACGAGTGCTCCACCGCTGAGGGTAAAGATTTCACTCTGGTTGGAATATTGGTGTCATACTTTGCTCCTACAATCTCTGCAATATATCTGCTTGTATTTATAGCTCAGCAAATTACTCGATGATTCAAAGTAATGAAGGAATTCTGTGGTTGTTGTTCACACCCTTCCCTCTTATGACGTGTCATCCCCCGGCATGTCCAGCTCCACTCTCCAAGGCGGCCGCGGTGAGCACACTCTTGAGAAAGGTGGCAACCATAATTCAGTACATGGAGGGCCTCTTTCGCGCCTGGATGCAGGAATGGCTCATGGACACCACGTAGGCATGATTGAAAAGAGGACCATTCCCATGCAGCATGGGAAATTGTTCCATCCCAATACTTTAACAGGGGCATTACACTTCAAATTTTGTACATGGAAATCTGAAAATAAAAAAGATAATTGGGAAAAATTAAAAAAAGAAAGGCGACTTTTTGGGACTTTTAAAGGCTAAAAAATCATAAATGCGAAGGATATCCATAATTGTACACATTAAGAGTCAGAATAAATAAAAAGTTCGACCGCACCGAATCTTATATACCCTCCGCCACAACAGAATTTAGAATAAACAAGTAAGGAAAGGTTACAATTACAATTCATTTCGGTGGAAAAAAGTGAAATTGGGAAGAACATTTGTTTCTTTCACCATATGTACTTATTGTTGAAATGTAAGGCGTTGTGCCAAATTTTAAGAAAATCGGTTAAATTATGTGGAAAAAGTAAAATCGGGAGTGACATATGTATGGGAACTACATATATATAAATTTTAACCGAGCACAATCGATATCCTACCATCACGTACAAAACCATCGCCCTCCTCTGGACACGGTCAAGTAGCCCCAGGGAATATTTGGAAGCCTTATTTCATTTTTTGTCTGACGTAGGTAGTGTAGATATTGAGAAGGTCAGAGGGAGTGAAGTATTTTTACACCGATTACAAAAGACTAGACACTTGAATGCATCTTTCGACACAACAATCAGAAGACGAACATCGCATTGTATTTTCATGCCTAGAACATCTAGAGCATCCGATTGCAAATTACAAAAAATTACAAATTTTCAAAAAAATCGTCCAACATAATTTCTTGCAATAACAAACGCGGCCAGAAATTTATTCAAAATCAAAAGACATTCGGAAATATCTCGTTGGTTTTACACGGCTTTTCTGCTGGTATCGATTATCGATGCTTAGTAATCGAAATTAAATTTAAAAGAATGTACCAAGTTGGAAAAGTCCACAACATTTTGTGTAAACAAGACATCACAATGCTAGATAGATTCGTAAAATTCAGTATAGACATTTCTCTGGCTACATAGTAGGGTTTGCATTCCGGAATTTTCATATTTCCGGGAATTTTCTGCTTCCCATATCCCGGGAAATTTGTACCTATTTCTCGTACAATACGCTTCACTATAAGATCACTTTTAATTAGATATGTGTCGGCTAAGCAATATATAATTGATATGAAGCTATATATAATTGATATGTTTTTATCATATTGTTAGTAATATATTAAGATAAATCAATTTCAGAATTTTCGATATTTTTATGATAAATCCGATAATAATTAAAACGCTAAGTAAAAACGGTGTTAAGTTCCATGGATTGCATTCCACAGAGGCTGTCGATTTTCGTATAAGTGCAGTAACATTACAGGAAAATGTAATTTGTTTAATATAGCCAAACCAAAACAAATAAAAATATTAAAAAAAATAATTTTATAAATAAATATAAAATGTTTACTATTTCAAACCACGCTTATAAGGCAAGGCTACCAATACGTTTATAATATATATATATATATATATAAAGGGTGTTTTTTATTGAGGTATAGAACTTCGAATTGAAATAAAACACAAGAAAATCGTTTTAATGTCCATCAATTTGGCTTTATTGGAAGGATAATTTTATGCCAGTAATGTTTAAATATGATTTCGGGCATGTGGCCGACGCGGCTGGCTCGAATATAGCCAATTCTACAGGTCCAATTTTCAATACCGCCACGAATGTTGGCTTCCAAGTCCCCTAACGTTTCTGGTTTGTTGGCGTAGACGAGCGACTTCACATATCCCCAAAGAAAATAATCCAATGGTGTCAAATCACACGATCTTGGTGGCCAATTGACAGGTCCATTCCGCGAAATTATGCGCTCATCGAATGTTTTCTTCAATAATTCGATTGTGACGTGCGCTGTGTTGCATGTAGCGCCGGTGAACTTCGCGAACTGAACCATTACTTTCGAAATAAATTTGCACGATTTGCAAGCGTTGTTCTTTTGTCAACCTGTTCATGATGAAATGGCAAACCAAACTAAATATTAATCACTTGACAGCTGACAAAATGGCCCCCAGTTAAAAAAGTGATGCCAACTTAAAGTTCTATACCCCAATAAAAAACACCCTTTATATATAATACTTCAAGTCATTTCAAAAAGTAAATATAAGAACGCAATCTTAAAAAGGCTTAAACACTACAGTTGGTTGTATTTCCATTCTATTTTAATTCCAAAAGTACAAATTTTGATAATCCATTATCTCTCACGTACAGTGCAAAATAACCTAACTTAACGAATTTGGAAAAAATATTTTTATTTTGCACCGAATTCCATGATTCTAGCTGCGGCCATTCGGTTGGTACCATTTTTATCCCCTTTTTCCCATTTTTTTCTTAAAAGTACGAATTACTAAAATATCTTTATTTTATATGACTACATAATTAGAGGTATGTACACAGCGAATTTCATCATTCTAGCTGTAGCCGTTTTGTTGGTACCATTTTTATCCCTATGTTCCCATTGTATCCCTTGAAAGTTCGAAATTGGAAAAACCTTTATATTTTTCGTGTCCACGCAGTCATAGGAATGTATACACTGATTTCATGACTCTATCTGTGGTCATTTGGTTGGTACAATTTGTATCCCCTTTTTTATACACTCCACGAGAGTATTATGTGTTTGTGCATTTGTTTGTAACACCCAAAAGGAAGGGAGATAGACCCATTGTTAATTATACCGATCCACTTAGAATCACTTTTTGAGTCGATTTAGCTATGTGCGTCTGTCCATCTATTCTTGTAATCACGATACAAGTCGCAATTGTAGGCAGAACCAAATGAAACTTTGCACAACGAAGTTTTTTGGGACAAGGACGAACGCTATTTAATTTGAAGAAAATCGGTTCAGATTTTGACATAGCCCCCATACGAATATTACTCCCGATTTGACTCTTTTCATTCGCATATTTTAACAGATTTCCTTCAAAATTAGCAAAACATCTTATAGTTGAACTAGAAACATCTGTGGTAAAAATGTGTTAGATCGGTTCAGATTTATATATAGCTCCCATACAAATTTCGCTCCCAAATTGACTTTTTCCGCTCCAGAAACCACATATTGTATCAGATTCTCTTCAGATTTGGCAAAACATCTTACATTTTAATTAGGAACACCTATGGTGAAAATGGGTCAGATCGGTTCATATTTAAATATAGCTCCCATTCAAATTTCACTCCCGATTTGACTTTTTCTTCTCTAGAATCCACATATTTTAACAGAACTTCTTCAAATCTTGCAAAATAAGTTATACTTCAACTAGGAACAACTATGGTGAAAATGGGTCAGATCGGTTCAGATTTACATATAGTTCCCATACAAATTTTGCTCCCGGATTGACTTTTTCCGCCCCAGAAACCGCGCATTTCTACAGAATTCCTTCAAATTCAGCATAACACGTTATAATTGAACTGAAAAAACTTACTGTGAAAGTTAGTCACTTCATTCCACTTGTGGATATAGACCCGATACAAGTATTCTTTTCGATTTGACAAATTGGTCCAGGTCATATTAGCCTGTGATTAAGAAACATACAAAAATTCTTCCCATTTTCACTTTTTTACAGAATTGAATTGTTTTTTTTATTTATTTATTTATTATGAATTACAAATACAAAGTAAATTTATATTCTAATTTTGGGTCCAGGGATTGAGCCGGGGTGACTAAGACCATTGTAGCTAGTTATTGCAGCGAGCCTCTGGTGGGAATCGAACCCACGACCCCCACGCTGATAGCCGAGTACGCTACCAACTCGACTACCGGGGCGCTCAGAATTGAATTGTATTCGGATAGAAAGTGGAGTGTATTATATAGTCGGCCCCGCCCGACTTTACTTTCCTTACTTGTTCATTTTAACCCTAAAAAGTACGATTTTCGAAAAATGTATTTATTTTACATGTCTACATAATCAGAGCTATGTATACACCGAATTTCATTATTTTTGGTGTAGCCGTTTGGTTGGTACCATTTTCATCCCTCTTATTCCATTTTACCCCTTAAAAGTACTAATTTTGAAAAAATACTTTTATATTATGTACCTACTCAATTAAAGGAACGTATTATTATAGGTATTTTCAGTCCTTGTGAGGAAAAAATTTTTCCCTTTGGACCGATTTCGACCAGTTGCAATCCCAACCGATCTATGACTATTTGACGCAATTATGGAAAATTTGGACGTCCTAGCTCCTTTCGTCTAGATGCTAGCATACTTTCAACAGACGGACGGATATGGCTACAACGTCTTAGAATTTTATGACGATCAAGAATATATATACTTTATCGGGTCTCAGGTCGATATTTCAAGGTGTGAATGACAAAGTTAGTATACCCAGGTGGAGGGTATAAAAATGTCTATACAATCTATAGTAACAACTACGTATTGGAATAATGACAATATTGCTGCATCGTAATATAAATTTAGGTTTTCGAAGCTACAGGTAAGGGAACTAATAACTTAAGATTTACTACAAAATAATAATACATCTCTCGAGTGTACAATATCATTCTCTATCGCGCTCACTTTCTCCAATAAAATAAGAAATAGACTATCTGATGAGTCTTTGAATGCGTCGTCCATTTTCAAAAATTGTTATATTTCAAAAAACCTCATTATTTAAAAAATGTTGCCACAAAAATTAAAATTATTTTCTATTCTTTAAAACTTTAGGTTAGTTCACTCGAGGATTTTTAAACAAGTAAAAACGGCGTTAAGTTCGGCCGGGCCGAACTTTATATACCCTCCACCATGGATTGCATTCCACAGAGGTTGTCGGTTTTCGTAGAAGTGCAGTAATATTACAGAAAAATATAATTTTTTTAATATAGCCACACCAAAACGAATACAAATATTGAAAAATTAATTTTATAAATAAATATAATATTTTAATTATTTCAAACCACGCTTATAAGGTAATGATTGGTAGCATTACCTTATACGTGAATTCAAAAAATAAATATTGTTATATTTATATTTTCTAAAATATTTTCAAAGCCATAAATATTGGTAGATAGTGGGTGCTCAAGTTGGTTGTATTTCCATTCTATTTTAATTCCAAAAGTAAAAATTTTAAAAATCCATTATCAGACGTACATAGTGCAAAATAACCTAACTTCATGATTCAACCAATTTTTGCCGTAAAAGAAAAAGTACGAATTTGGAAAAAAAAAACTTTTTATTTTTGCGTGTCTATGCAGTCAGAGGAATGTATACACCGAATTCCATGATCCCAGCTGCGCCCATTTGGTTGGTACCATTTTTACCCCCTTGACGTTTCTACGCAATTAGAATTGCATCATTCTAGCTGTAGTCGTTTAGTTGGTACTATTTTTATCCCTCTGTACCATTGTATCCCTTGAAAGTACTAATTTCGAAAAATTCGTTTATTTTCCGTGTCTACGCAGGCGGAGGAATGTATACTCCGAATTTCATGACTCTAGCTGCTGTGATTAGATTGGTACTATTTTTATCCCCTTTTTTCATTTTAACCCCAAAAAGTACGAATTTTGAAAAATCCGTGTATTTTACATATCTATGCAATCAGAGGAACGTATACACCGAATTTCATTATTCTAGGTACAGCCGTTTGGTTGGTACCATTTTTATCCCTCTATTCCCATTTTACCCCTTAAAGTACGAATTTGGAAAAAATACTTTTATATTATTTATCTACTCAATTAGAGGAATGCACACACCGAATTTTGTGTTTCTAGCTATTGTCGTTTAATAAGTACCATTTTTATCCCCTTTTTGCCCCATTTCACCCCCTACAAATAAGAATCACTTTATGGTGCACGTTTTTGCTATAAGGAGAATGCGCATACCAAATATCAAGCAAATATGAACAGTCATATCCAAAAACATGCTTAAATACGCTTAAATATTAGGGATTATTATGGGTATTTTTAGTCCTTGTGAGGGAAAATTTTTTCCCTTTGGGCCGATTTCGCCCCATTTCAATCCCAACCGATCTACGACTATAAGACGCATTTATGGAAAATTTGAACGTTCTAGCTCCTTTCGATTAGATGCTAGCGTGCTTTCAACAGACGGACAGACGGACGGACGGACGGACATGGCTAGATCGTCTTAGAATTTTATGATGATCAAGAATATATATACTTTATAGGGTCTCAGGTCGATATTTCAAGGTGTTACAAACGGAATGACAAAGTTAGTATACCCCCATCCTGGAGGTGGAGGGTATAAAAACGGCGTTAAGTTCGGCCGGGCCGAACTTTATATACCCTCCACCATGGATTGCATTCCACAGAGGTTGTCGGTTTTCGTAGAAGTGCAGTAATATTACAGAAAAATATAATTTTTTTAATATAGCCACACCAAAACGAATACAAATATTGAAAAATTAATTTTATAAATAAATATAATATTTTAATTATTTCAAACCACGCTTATAAGGTAATGATTGGTAGCATTACCTTATACGTGAATTCAAAAAATAAATATTGTTATATTTATATTTTCTAAAATATTTTCAAAGCCATAAATATTGGTAGATAGTGGGTGCTCAAGTTGGTTGTATTTCCATTCTATTTTAATTCCAAAAGTAAAAATTTTAAAAATCCATTATCAGACGTACATAGTGCAAAATAACCTAACTTCATGATTCAACCAATTTTTGCCGTAAAAGAAAAAGTACGAATTTGGAAAAAAAAACTTTTTATTTTTGCGTGTCTATGCAGTCAGAGGAATGTATACACCGAATTCCATGATCCCAGCTGCGCCCATTTGGTTGGTACCATTTTTACCCCCTTGACGTTTCTACGCAATTAGAATTGCATCATTCTAGCTGTAGTCGTTTAGTTGGTACTATTTTTATGCCTCTGTACCATTGTATCCCTTGAAAGTACTAATTTCGAAAAATTCGTTTATTTTCCGTGTCTACGCAGGCGGAGGAATGTATACTCCGAATTTCATGACTCTAGCTGCTGTGATTAGATTGGTACTATTTTTATCCCCTTTTTTCATTTTAACCCCAAAAAGTACGAATTTTGAAAAATCCGTGTATTTTACATATCTATGCAATCAGAGGAACGTATACACCGAATTTCATTATTCTAGGTACAGCCGTTTGGTTGGTACCATTTTTATCCCTCTATTCCCATTTTACCCCTTAAAGTACGAATTTGGAAAAAATACTTTTATATTATTTATCTACTCAATTAGAGGAATGCACACACCGAATTTTGTGTTTCTAGCTATTGTCGTTTAATAAGTACCATTTTTATCCCCTTTTTGCCCCATTTCACCCCCTACAAATAAGAATCACTTTATGGTGCACGTTTTTGCTATAAGGAGAATGCGCATACCAAATATCAAGCAAATATGAACAGTCATATCCAAAAAACATGCTTAAATATTAGGGATTATTATGGGTATTTTTAGTCCTTGTGAGGGAAAATTTTTTCCCTTTGGGCCGATTTCGCCCCATTTCAATCCCAACCGATCTACGACTATAAGACGCATTTATGGAAAATTTGAACGTTCTAGCTCCTTTCGATTAGATGCTAGCGTGCTTTCAACAGACGGACAGACGGACGGACGGACGGACGGACGGACGGACGGACATGGCTAGATCGTCTTAGAATTTTATGATGATCAAGAATATATATACTTTATAGGGTCTCAGGTCGATATTTCAAGGTGTTACAAACGGAATGACAAAGTTAGTATACCCCCATCCTGGAGGTGGAGGGTATAAAAAGGGTTTCCTCTATAAATCGGATGAGGGTTATTTTTTTCTAAAGGCTTTATAACTTTATTTCAATATGTTTTTTATGCGAAATATAATAATTAACTTTATTAAAGTTCGAATGTTGAAAAGAAAGAACGAAATTTCTATTTAGTAAACAATATGTTGACGATTTTCGAAAAATTAATTGCCGTTTCGAAATAATCTATGCCGAAAGTGTGTCAGCCATAATCGCGAAATGCGGCGTGTACATTTCAGTGAGGGCCAATATAAATATTTTTTTCGAAATTTTAATGGGAAATCGAGACAAAAAGGGATAAAAACCTGTTTTACCGAAAGTTTTGTAACTAGAATCGCGAATTTCGCTATTTAAGTTTTTCATTTCCTTATCCTGTTGTCCTTCACAGGACTACGAAGTTCTACTAAAAACGCCAATTAACTCTATTTCACCTATAGTTTCAGTCAAGTGTGTCAAGTGTAATATGGACTGTCGAACAGTGACATAGCCCCTCATTTGTATAGAAACTGGTAGATGTGAAAAGTTTAGTAATATTTGGCTTTACTCACGTTTTGACATTTATGATCAGCATTCTCTAACAAATCATTATGAATAGATTCACACATGGAAAACGCCAAACTAAATCATCCAAATGTACTTTAAAAAATCAGTCACCTTATAAACGACTTGTTTATTTTTATGGCACACATAATCCCAGTGGAGCATGGAGTCTCAACCGCCCTCTAATGCCGGACTATTGCGAAATGTTTTGTTTTCTCTGAAAAATTTAACTTTCCCGATTTCGAATGACGTGATTAGCCCCAGTTCTGCTGATACGGTGTTATTGTAAATGATTGATTGACCAACAAACCTATTTTTCAGTCACACTGGAATATGCATAAACCGTTGTCTTCTGAGACATTAGAAAGTACGAATTTCCATATTTATACCCACCATCTTAGGATGGGGGTATATTCATTTTGTCATTCCGCTTGTAACACCTTCAAATATTCATCGGAGACTCCATAAAGTATATATATTCTGGGTCGTGGTAAAATTCTAAGACGATCTAGTCATGTCCGTCTATCTTGTGAAAGCACGCTATCTGCCGAACGAAATGAGCTACGATGTTAAAATTTTCCGTAAATGAGTCTTATGATTGCAGGTTGGGATTGAAAGTGGGCGAAATCGCTATTGAATTGGGGGAAATCTATTTAGATTTAGTTATAGTGTATGGAGGCTGTAAAAGTTTAAATTAGAATCGGCTATAAAAAAGTAGTGAAGGTTGAACTTTGTCATTTAATAATGGAACACAAAATCATTCAATCATCAACCACCACGACTAGCTCGGCAGTACCTCATCCGATCAACCCAATTTTTCAGTATAGGCCAAAATGCCAAAACAGTGACTCGTTGGGATGCATTGGATTCTCAATAGCCACGTGTGGGTTCTCTGAATCCCATATGCGGCAACTTTGCTTATTGAAATAGACACTGAGATGAAAATGAGCTTCATGAAGGCTGAACTGAAGACCGATCTTTTCTCGAAAATTTTCCAAGTAAATGTCTTACATTGGAAGTGAGTTTTTAATATTTCCCAATTTTGTTCGAGCGTATAGCGTCTTATTTTGCAAATATCAAACAGAATATACATATATATGATCAAATTTTCAGTTATATTTCTACTAGAAATATTTGACGTGAAAGTGTTCTACATGGGTCCATATTTTGATATAGCCCCTATACAAATGTACCTCCTACAGTATTACTGTTCTAAAATGATCAATTTACATCAGATCTTGATCAAATTTCCCACATCATGTTATATTTCAACTGGAAAGACCTACTATGTTTTGGTATAGCCCTATACAAATGGACCCCAGTTTTTTTGCACTGAACCAACACTCAGGGGATGTCCACTATAAATGCATAATTGCGTTGGCCGAAGAAAAATAAGGTACATCGGACCTTGATGAAATTTTGCTGATCTTGTTATATTCCAACTAAGAATTCCTACTGTGAAAGTGATCTATATGGGTCCATTTTTGTTGCAGTTCCCTTACAAATGGACCTAGAACCCACATTTTACATTATCATTTATGGATCAAATTTTGCAGATCATGTTAAAGTTTAAATAAGAATATTTACTATGAAAGTCATATGTATGGATCCATGTTTTAGTATAGCGCCCATATGCTCTAAAACCCGCATCATACATCGCATTGATTGCTGTTATATTTGCACTAGGAATACCTTCCGTAACAATGAACTATGCTTTGTTACAGTCCCAAGCATTATAGGCCTCCTATAAATATCCCTCCGTATAGGATACTATGTATTACCACTGTAACATCTGCATTTATCATCGTATGTTTTACTACGGCCTTAAGACCTCATTTTACATCGGATCTTGGGAAAATTTGCTAGATTATAGAATATTTTACTACCGTAAAAGTGGAACATGCGTTCCCCAAACACATGCGTCCTTGTTTTGACTGTTTAGACTCCGCTCAAATACTATTTTAGACATATTTTCGACATTACGTTATATTTCAGTTGGGAACACTTACAGTAAAATTGGACCATAAAGCAAAGATATATCCCCCGCGCATAAGTTCCTTCCAATGTGTTTGCATAGCACTAGGGTTTGGGGTCCGGGAAATACCGAATCGTTTTTCCCGGTATTCACGAAAAAAATTGGACGGGAATTCCCGGGAAAAATATTTAAATTTCCCAGGAGTACGGGAAATATTAAAAAATATTTTATTAATTATATTGAACACTAATTTAGTTTTACTATATAATTGGGAAACATTACTGACAATAATAATGAGCATTTGTTTACATTATATTACTACAAATAATACTTTTTATATTCGCTAAGTCGCCTTTTTTGTCGAAACCCGTGTAGGGGAAAACTCACTTTTTGATAAGATATTTGCAGGATCTTTATTGTGCAACTGGCAATACTATGATTGACATAGTGCCAATACTTAACCCCTCGTTCTATCTGGTTATCTTTAAATTTCTTGTTTTCTCATCGACGAAATTAAAGGTGAAAATCTTCTCAAAGAAGAATTTACTTTCCATATGAAATCAGTAAGAAATGGTCTAAAAGTAGGGATACAATTAAAATTGTTCACCAGGAAATTTCAAGAGAAATCTAATTTGAATACAAATATACCCTATGGTATATTTAAATGACCCTTTGTAAGAAGTAATGGCTGGACTATTTCAATGTTTTTATTTTTTAATTTAATTAATCAATATTAGTAGTTTAATGTTTCTATTGCTTTTACAGTTTAGAATATTTCCCCCTGTTTCTGTAAAATATTTTCCTCTCTAGACGAATGAATAAAGACCTCATAACATTCTCCGCCATACGAGTTCTTTGTTTCCTTAAACATTTTTTTTAATTTTGAATCTAGTGTTGATTTATATGTCCAATATTATGACTCCGTCAATTTTGAGGATTTGGCTAAAGTTAAAAATTTGTAAAATGACAAATAATTTCTAAAATATTTTGACGAAAAAACTTGTTTTTAATTTATAATATGTCAGTATTTTAACCCATAATAACTACTAAAATAATAAAAAATATTTATTTTTAGATTAGTATTATTTTATTTTGTTCGTCTTTATCACTAATCATTAATTGCATTCATATAGTATACGGTGGGCGTTAATGGGTTAAAAAAGCACACCAAAGTTGATATTTTTTTAGTTTTTTCGTTTGTATTTTTTGGTCTGTAATCAATATTTGATTTGAACTGGTATATTGTCCTGGCTCAAGACCATTTTGCATCTGTATTCAATAGAATGCAAAGTTATTTACAAATGGCATGGTGACATTTATTACTTGGCTGCAGAGTACCACGATCATGATTTCAACCATGTCAAAAATCTATTCAAGTGGCTTCGCAGCGACTTTTCAACATCAAACCCGGCCTCTATAAGGAGATGATTCTCACAAACGAACGAATATCACAACTCACTTGCCGAATTTGCGTTTAAAAAATCGCACCAAGTAATAAAGTACACGTGCCATCTTACAAGCATCTCATTGAGTTGCACATGGTAGTATGTGTATATGCAGGTATAGTTACCCAGCAATACTTCTGACGTGCCAACGCATTTGTTTTAGTTTTTTCGTTTGTATTTTTTTGGTCTGTAATCAATATTTGATTTGAACTGGGATATTGTCCTGACTCAAGACCATTTTGCATCTATATTCAATAGAATGCAAATCTATTTACAAATGGCATGGTGACATTTATTACTTTGCTGCAGACTGCCACGATCATGATTTCATATTCGAAATAAGAGCGTTGCAGCCAGATACTCTGATTCGTGTGATGGAAAATGCTCTTGAAAGAGCTCAACTTTGCGCGGCTGAAAATGGTGGTCACTTACACATAAATTTAAGAAATCTACTGATAGTATATTTTATTAATTTGTAAGAAAAATAAATTTAAATTAAAAATTAAATAAGTTATAATTTTTGAAACTCCTTCGCGACTATTGTCGCTCCCTGTATTAGCATATTGCACTTATATGTAATGTCGACAGCCTCCGTGGTGGAGGGTATATAAGATTCGGCCCGGACTAACTGAACACCCTTTTGCTTGTTTTCCTGATCTGAGATCAAAACTGCATTTAAGTTTTATAAATACGAGTAAGATGAATTTTGAGTTTCGCGCAGCTAATGTAGCGATTTCTCCCACAAGGCCAAACGATGTCTTTTTGCGGTTTAGAATTGGGCATGTTCGATTATCTTCATTTCATTTACCTACTTTAAGATAAAAACTATCTTTCGTTTTTATACCCTCCACCTAAGGATGGGGCTATATTCACTTTGTCATTCCGTTTGTAACACCCTGAAATATTTATCGGAGACTCCATAAAGTATATATAATCTGGGTCGTGCTAAAATTTTAAGATCTAGGCATGTTCGTCTGTCTGTCCGTCCGTACGTCTGTATGTTGAAAGCATGCTAGCTGCCGAACGAAATGAGCTAGTCTTATGGTTGCAGATCGGTTGGGATTGAAAGTGGGTGAAATCGGACCAGAGGGATAATCTTTTTCATAACAAAAATACCCCCTAGTATTTAGACTATTAAAGCTTTTTACATTTTTGCTTTATATGAACGAGAAATTTGTTGCATAATACATTCCTCTTGTAGTCTAAAAACACCAAAAAGTAAATAAAAGTTTTAGCGGACGAAATGGAACAAAAAAGGGGTAAAAGATTCGACAGCAGCTAGAAACATAAAGTTTGGAATGTACATCCCTCTAATTGCGTAGATACGTAAAATAAAGCAATTTTGTGCAATTCGAACTTTTGGGACGAAAAGGGATAAAAATGGTACCAATGATACGGCAACAGAAATAGAATCATATAATTCGGTATGTACATCCCTCTAATTGCGTAGACACGTAAAATAAAAGGAGTTTTCGAAATTCGTACTTTTAACCCATTCATGCCCGAGTTTGTCCTATAAAATCTTTAAAATCACATATTTTGCAGAATTAATAATTTTTATTTTTGTTTACATATGTAACCAGGAATATTGAAAAGAGAACCAACAAATTCGGTAACATGGGTCAGCGTAGGAAGGTGAAAACAAAAGTGAAGTCGCAAATTTCAATTGTTTGAGTTTTTTGTAATTCGAAATTGTTTAGAAATTCTTTTTATTTTTAGTGGATTTCTTCGAGTATAAGAAAAACGTTCCTTGGTTTTCGACGTGATATATAAATTAGAAATGAAGAATCATTTAAAAATATTTTTTTGTTTAACCGATATCTGCAGTATAATGATTTTAAGAAACATCCTGTTACTCGTGTCCTGTACGAATTAGAACCCCAAGACTCTATAGAATTCATATTTAGGTCCATACCTCATCGAAAAGCATAGTAAGTTTTAAATATTTATTAAAATAGAAAAATCGGGTATGAGATGGTTAAGGGATACGATAAAAAAGAGGGATGAAAATTGTACCAACCAACCCCCGCTGAAGTTGAAATCATGAAATTCGGTATATACATTCATCTGACTGTATAAACGCGAAACATAATCGAATTTTGTAATTTTAGGCGTAAAATGGGGCGAATGGGGATAAAAATGGTATGGTAGGATTAAATTTGGCACCAATCAAGCGGCTGTAGCTAGAATCATGACGTTGACATTTAGGGTCAAAATTAAAAAAGCAATCGGCTGTACTAAAATCGTGAAAATAAAATCGTGTACATTCTACATATTAGATATTCAATATTAGTACTTTTTCCATCAAAATTGTACGGACATTTGTGCTGTAGCTGGAATCAAGAAATTGCAAATTGGTAAATCGACCCAGAGGGAAATTGTTTCGACCTAATAACGACAGAAAGCACATGTTAATTAGGGCATACTTTTAAAAATTGCTGCCTAATGTTCACTTGATTACTCTTGATTATATAGTAGAGGACTCTTAATATTATAATAATGAACAAATATTGTGATGTGCATAAAAAATATCATAATTTTATAATCGGCCATCATCGTCTACAGCGCTCCATTCCCCTTTCAGCCATAGATTTCATCTCCACACTCTTAAAATACATTAGTTATTTTTTATTAACAACCAAAATATTCAGTAGAAATAATATATGTGACAGAACAACGTCGGGTAACTAGTTTGTTATAAATAAAGAAATATATTTTTTCGTTTTCCTTAATTATTTTTTATTTCATGTATACAAATCTCTTATCATCTAAATAGCTTAAGCTTAGCTTACTAATATGTTGTGTATACACTTGATGTATCTTAGATCGAAAAGTATGCATGTATGAATCATAATAACTTATTTTTCCGGGTAAACATTCGACACAGTCGGCAATAGAGAGTTTTCGCTCTAACACATACAAACACTGTACTTTTTACAACCATCAAAAAATTAATAAAAATACATTTTAACAAAGTTCGAAAAGTTATTGCAGCGCAAGGTTTCAATGTAACACACAACAGTTGCATAGACAAAAATCACTACATTTTTGCTTGATATGATCGATCTATTTGTAATTTCCGTATCTGGAGTATACAAATATGATTGTTGGTACAAATTAGCGCAAAACTTTAAATTTTCAGCAATATCTCTTCGTAAAACACAATGTATAGAAAGTAAAGCTCAAAACTAACTTTTTAATGTTTGATAAAGAATCAAAAGCCATCTTCCTTAAGGAAGAGGTACAACCAGATTCTTATATAGGAGCGTTTCGCTAAAAGAAATTTGATTTCAGGATTCAAGTTTCATAGACAAGTTGGCAAATGGAACAAAATCCGATATAAACGCCCACCTGGAAGAAGACTTCATGAGGGATAAGAACGTTCTTCCGGATTTCGAGTTCAATTTAAATAGGGCTGTTTTTCTTTAAGTCGGAATAACTAAGCTGCGATCAGAAAAACGAAAATAAAATGTTAATTTTTCACTCAGTCGAAAACAATAATTGTTCACATTATCTTCAACAAAAATAAAAGATTTCTATTCAGCATGGATAGTTATCCGATATAAATGGAATTTGTCAACATTAAATTATGTTTTGCAATTTAATTTTGAGTAACGTTTTTGTTATCGCAGCTTGTTATCGCGACATTATCGGAAATTAGCATACCAATGTCTAATTTAACAACACTCTCTTCCATTATAGAGATTAGTAATAATCATGTATACATTTTTAAAACTATAATATTAGTAATTTTAAATCAGTAATAACAATTTTAAAATAAAAAATATTAAAGAAAACATTTTCCACAAAGAAAATGTCAACAACGAACCACTCATAGTGTTGTCGCCTTAAAGAAACAGATCTTGAATAATCTCTGCTTTTTAGAAAAATTTAATCAAATTGAAACCGACCTCACCAATTTTGAAACAGATGTTGC
Organism: Polietes domitor; assembly: GCA_947397865.1. Taxonomy (NCBI): domain Eukaryota; kingdom Metazoa; phylum Arthropoda; class Insecta; order Diptera; family Muscidae; genus Polietes; species Polietes domitor. The sequence goes on along the minus strand of OX377620.1, from coordinate 158,933,200 downwards.
CATAAATATACCATTCCATTTGTGATTATAATAAATTTAATCAAATTGAAACAGAGCTCACCAATTTTGAAACAGATGTTGCCATAACTGTACCAAATAAATAAGTATAGTTAACATCTGTGCTATTTGTGATTATACTAATACAACAATAGCATAAGATGTCCCGGGACAATGTCTTACGGTGTAAGTAATTAGGTTCTGTCGAAAAAAATGGTAAATCGTTTACTCCCAGACAGGAGGTCTAGGAACGTATGTTAATGTAATTGCAGACAAAACAGCCAAATGGCTGAAATTGTTAAAAGTATTAACTTTAATGCGAATGAAATAATAAAACTGACACTTTTAATGAAAACATTTGGAAAAGATTCGTTTGGAGTCCAAAGAAAGGTAATTGTCGTATGGCTAAAAATAAAAACGTTGGAAACGGCTGATTTGAATACGAAATATATGAATGAAATTAGTTGGAACCAAATAGAAAGTATGCCAAAATCAATATTTATTTTCATGAATATCATTTCAGAAAATCACGAAAAAAATACATTAGTATCGAACAAATGTAAAATTTGCAGAGGATTTTAACTCCATTTCTAAATTAATAAATTAAACTCTGGCTGAAGTTAAACAGAGCAACGAAAAAAGATATGTTCACTACAATCTATTTAGTATTGGTAGTGAGGCTGAGAAATATACTCTAAACATATATTGGGAACATATGTATTATAGATGGGTACTTATTAAAGGGAGTGAAGTTTTCAACATTTGATCAGGACAATGATGAGACCACTTAAAGATGTATGGTGGCTTAAAGCTGTTACCATAGGTAGATAATGGCACCGGATGTGACAAATAGTGGAATAATTCTTATGGAGAATGTTTTATTTTCAGTCATTTGAAAGTACAACGATTGATAGGGACAATGATAGGCATTTAAAGGTGTTACCATAGGTAGATAATGGCAGCGGAGGAGATGAATAGTGGAATAATTCTTATAGAAAATGTTTTATTTTCAGTCATTTAAAAGTACAACGATTGATAGGGACAACGATAGGCATTAAAAGGCGTTACCATAGGTAGATAATAGCACCGGATGTGACAAATAGTGGAATAATTCTTATGGTGAATGTTTTATTTTCAGTCATTTAAAAGTACAACGATTGATAGGGACAATGATAGGCATTTAAAGGTGTTACCATAGGTAGATAATGGCACCGGAGGAGATGAATAGTGGAATAATTCTTATAGAAAATGTTTTATTTTCAGTCATTTAAAAGTACAACGATTGATAGGGACAACGACAGCCATTAAAGGCGTTACCATAGGTGGATAATGGCACCGGATGTGACAAATAGTGGAATTATTCTTATGATGAATGTTTTATTTTCAGTCATTTAAAAGTACAACGATTGATAGGGACAACGATAGGCATTAAAAGGTGTTACCATAGGTAGATAATGGCACCGGAGGAGATGAATAGTGGAATAATTCTTATAGAAAATGTTTTATTTTCAGTCATTTGAAAGTACAACCATTGATAGGGACAATGATAGGCATTTAAAGGTGTTACCATAGGTAGATAATGGTACCGGATGTGACAAATAGTGGAATAATTCTTATGGATAATGTTTTACTTTCAGTCATTTAAAAGTACAACGATTGATAAGGACAACGATAGGCATTAAAAGGTGTTACCATAGGTAGATAATGACACCGGATGTGACATATAGTGGAATAATTCTTATGAATAATGTTTTACTTTCAGTCATTTGAAAGGGCAATATAGGATGAAGCGAATCAACAAATATGTTGAAATGAAAATCCGACCAAAGACTCTGTGAATGCAGTAGGAACACATTTAGGATATATAACGAGATAATAGTACCAAAAATTGGATCTCACATTTAAGATTGTATGTACACACATACATAAAGCATGTACAGCGAAAAGAAGCGATCTACCTAATAGAAATCGCAAATATAATTAAACAATTAATTGAATTGGGATCTACAAATGACATACCTAATATCAATTAATTTTTTACGAAGTTATGAGGAATTTTCATTATATTAATTAACATATTTAAATGAAAATGTTATGAATTCTAACCAATTGTATGTTTTAATTGATCCTATAAATGTTTGGATTTAATTTTAAAATCAATTAAATATAAAGTATTAGTAGATTTGTAATTGAGAAATGCCCAGTCCTGGGGCGATTCTTCCCCATTGGAGGTAGGCCCGGGTACGATATCAAAGGTGGTTCTTTTGAGAAAATAATGGTAAAGCGAGAAAGGAGATGATGTTAAAATGAGGAATCATTGAATAATTTTGTGGCATTAAACCCCCATTTCTCGACTCATCAAGCTTATTAAAAACATCGGCATCTTTGTTAAGTGATAAAGTTTCCAGAATATACAACTGGTTAAATCGGGAGTACAGATTAGCATAAGTTAAGTAACTGATGTATGGTGAATCTTCATGAAAACATCACTCAAGAAATGACCAAGTTTAGAGTATCTATTGAAAATAAGCATAACACCGATAATTACTTAGAAAAAAATAAATTTTGTAAAATATTTTTAATTAGCTATGAATTATTTCGTTTATCATTTTTGCTTTCATTGTTAAAATAAAAACATGTGGCCATACAAGTTTGGCTTAACGTAAACTAATAGATTTTTCTCTTTTGTAAAATATACCTTTTGAATTAAATTAAACTAGCCAAACTCGGTAAATTTATGAAACAAACTGTACCCTCATGGAATATCTTATTCCACAAATAAATTTTCCTTTTCTCAAGATAGTCGAAATAGACAAACAACCTCCGAAAAAAACAAAATTTAGAGGAAAAAATATAAGAAAACTTCTTTAAAAGTGGTACAATACATATTTTCTAGTACTACACAAAAAACATATAATTTTACTTTCGGGTCATAAAAAATTATCTGAGCTAGTTTATATATTACGTACAAGAGCAGGGTAAAGATTTCACTCTGGGCCGAAACTTGGCAGCAGGTATTCGCAATGTGTATGTTGAGGTATGTTGGTCCTTCAGTTGCTCGGAGTATTGCAGCAAATCTGATGATTGTTAAGTGTAGGCCCACCACATACATATTTTTCTCTTATGAGATGTCACCTCCTTTTAGAAGTTAATGTACAGAAAGGCATGGACAAAGCTCCACTCTCCATGGCGGCCGCGGTGAGCAAACTATTCAGCATGTTACAGTAGAAGCATGAAGGGCCACTAGATAAATCTTTTGCGCATACATGGTGGCCTCTTTCGCATAGCTCTTAGACACCACGTATGCAGTCGACCAATACTGAATATATCAGTATTTGAATATTTCAGTGGCGTGGACCGTTCAAGAGGAACATCCCTATATAAGAGGGAAGAATTTCTCTGCGATTTAAAATGCAATTGTTTTGTTCAGACCCACTAGATGTTGTTCTGAGTTTTTGTTTTTGAATTATTTGCTTGATTCGAATGAGGACGATTCCCGTAACGGAGGCATTTCACCTCAATTTTTGTACATGGATATCTGAAAATAAAAAGAAAAATCGATTAAAAAAGATTAATAAACAGGAAAGACTGAAGGAAGGGGAGAAAAACATTAGAGTACGAAATTATAACTTGCCCCTATGTCGAATTGTAAAAATGTAAAGAGCTAGAAACAAGCGATCGTTAAATTCGGTCGGGAGAAATATTTCATGTTTCATTGATAATTCGGCCCTTAGTGCCGAAAATAAATAAAGAAAAATGTTCTTAATGTATAGATCTTATCCTACAAGAGCCACGTCCATATACAATGACTCCAAAAAGTATTCATTCATAGACACATTTTGAAAAGATTAATCTTTTAAGATAATATAAGTTTTGTTAATTAATTTTAATAAAAAAATAGTGGTACCCTATTTAAAGTTCCAAGAAAAAATACAAAAATAATTCAAGGTAAGAATTTATACTCCAAAAAGTATTCGCTCATTTAATATTAATATTATAGTAAACCAGGAAATTAATAAAATTCCTTAAACAAATGTTTCAAAACTATGCATAGTAGGCTTTAAATTTAAAATATTCAATTTATGCAAGCAAGAAATTGTTTCAGGTGACATATTGCATATATTTACTTTAAAAGTATGCTATGGAGCAAAAACAGAAGGAAACCACAGAAAAATTATTTAAATCCACGAAAAGAAGGAAGGGTGATACAATGATATATGTCAGTTTGGTTGTCAGTCTACGGGTAACAAGCTCTATATATGCGTCTTGGAACCCATAATCCGTATTTTGGCTCGCGAGTTATGGATTTTTTGAAACTTTTTCTATTTGTAGTGAAATTGGTTCACCGCAGAGAGAAAGTTACATTCCTATGGTTGCCCCAACCGCAAAACTTAATTTATATTTAAATTGTGCCGCATTCAATGCATTTTTGAATCGTGCCGTTTTTTAACGGAGTTTTTCTAATATATCAAACTAGAAAAGGTTAACCCTCGCTCATTGTATTCTGAAGCAAGAGTGCTTTCAACTGACGGACGGACATGGCTAGGTCCTTTTAAGAATGTACATGTGTCTAAAAGTTATAATGTATAACAAAATAATAATGATTTCATCCTATGCTGGAAAGTATAAAGTGGAAAAAAATCGTTCCTATATTATACGAAGAAAATTTTTGTTGTTGTAATGGAAATGACTCCTTCACGTATTTCATATCCAGTGTGGCGTAATTCATCAGTGACGTGCTTGGTTATCAGTCGTATATACTTTTTGCCAATTTACATATTTCGTATTTCTGACATAAAAATATATAACTTCATTTTCTAATAGCTAACACCCACGCGAAGAAAACGAGGTCCTTTTAAAGAAAATCTGTGGATAAATGTGGATGTTATGACACTTCTTTTAGAAGTAAGAAAAATTAAAAAATGAAACAAAATATTTTTTTCTATTTTTATTTTTTTTTCGCTGATATTACCTATCTTTTGGTATAAATGACAACAGTTTCCAATGACACCAAGTACTGTTTAAGGGGAAACATTGAAAAAAGTCCGATATTCGATGATATAAAAAACATCGTCCTCTTTGGACAGTAATTCACACACATGCCTCAAACTTTTATGCTATTTCAAAGCGATTAAAAAATCGATACGCCCTAAAGTACATGTACCGCAGATCCAGATATATATATTTTCAATTCGTTATAGATTTTTATAGCTTACATCATAGGATGGAGGTCATTTGTCATTCCATTTGTAACACTTTGAGTTGTATATCAGTTGGGATTGGAAATTGGCGTGTTTCCCTACTTAATTTTTTGAAGATTTCTGCATTGCATTTTACTTGATACTTAATAGATACGTTCTTCTTCTAGCGCACCATGGCGTATGCATACACCATTGTTTTAGTAGGTGAAATGAGACAAAACTGGTGCCAACAGCTAGAAACATGAAATTAAGTGGATTGGTTCCTCTATTTGTGTTAATACATAAAATTAAGAGATTAAAAAATATACTTTTAAGGGGTAAAAGTGGCAAAGGATGCAGTTAGAATAATACAATTTAGTGTAGATGTAATCAGAGCAACGTAGGTATACCAAATTTTATAAGGATTTCGTATACAGGATTTCCTATCATGTTAGTGCAATTCTACGTAAAGTCGACTGCCTCTAATCTACCAGTAATACTGTGGAATGCATTCCATGACGGAGGCGAATCTGTTTGAGTAACTATGAAAAGTAATGTTGTGATTGGTTGGAAGATAAATAAAAGTGAAACACATGTTTATTACTCCGTACGTGGAGCTTTCGGAGTAATGGACGAACTTTTGAAGATAACACCGAGCGATAGTATGAAAGGGGCGGCATAGCGTTAATGTGCAGTACGTACGACGGTGTTCAGTCTTTGTAGGATTTTCGATTTGAAATCACATATACATAGTTTGAACAATTTATTTCCCGTTTAAATTATCTATAATATATGATCAACTTATTGGAAATCACGAATAATATTTCAGAATAAACATTTCAAACGATATTTATCGCTTTCAACCAGCAGATATTTTATTAAAGGGGGTGATTTGCCTCTATCATTTGATATCAATATCAGCTACAATACTTGCTAAATTGTTTAAACTTTTATATTATTGGATAATTAAGCATTTGAAATTGATGAACTGAGAACGCGGTATTGTACGACATACGGTCGTTGATTAACGTCCGATGTTATACGAAAACCATACCAAGAGAAAATAGAAATAATACCAAGAGAAAATATCATATGGAAACACTGCAATAAATTATAGAATTTCACTGTGGCACAATCTTTTGATTACTCTTAAATATTTTTTTATTTTTCAAGTTTTTCTGCCTTCAAAAAACAAGAATTTGTATTAGCTCTACTTGGATACATCTGGCGGCACAATAAATCTATAGTAGTTGAGAATAATAATAAAATATACCTTTTTTGCGTGAATTTCAGACGACAGAATTTCGAATATGTTTAAGATTTACATTTTAACACAGATCAGTTTTTTATTCACTCACAAAACATGTAAAATTCAAAGAAGCCAACGGAGCTTCATAATCCCGACAAAGTTTCACATGCAACGAACACTTCCATACTGACCCGTCGAGACTAAATTTAAAAATTATTCCAGACTATAATTGTCAGAATTAAAGACGCATGCGTTTTTTTAAAACCAACGACTGCTAATTGACCAATGTTGCCATATTTTCATTGTTAATGACTGCGTCGGCGAAATTGGCAGATTTATTTAATTTCCTAAATATATGGGACGGTACGATATGTAGGCACTCAAAACAAAAAAGCGGTGTGTGGAAAAAAGTTCTTTGAAGAGGACAGTAGGGTTGTTTCTTCGGCTTGATAGATTAAAATTCCAATAAGAAATTGACACTTTACTCGCTAATTCAGCGATTTTGTCGATTATTGAGGCACTATAGTGTTACCAGATTGTATTTTTTAGCGTTTTTCTTGTTATTGTAAATCTTGGGGAGATATAAATGCATTGGATCATTTGTTTTAAAAATATGCAGACAATGTCAATTCTTTTACAACAGTGTTCGTTGCTAATTTCATTCACTTTGTCGGTTCATTGTTTTCGATTATTCGCGATTCAGGCTATTATGGTTTTCTTCGATAACTTGGTCGATTAGATTTAAGCGTTTTGAAAAAACAGTACCAATATTAAACGCAAATTATTGATTATTTGCTGTCATTCTATCCTTAGGGATACGGGATTTTTATTTGCTCGCATAGGCATTTTGAAAAAAGTCTTGTGGCAACTCTGTGAAAGAAAATTAAATGCAAATAATTAGCGATTCAAAAAATAGATATGTATGAGTAGAGGCACGCCATGGCAGCAACTGCAAACAATACAATCATATGTGTGCGGACCGTATCAATCTGTTTGCCCTCTAGCCTTGGACGAATATAAATTAAATGGTTTTATTAGCTCTCGCAGAACAGAACTTGTAATCAGTTTTGTGTTGCACAGTGGTTAGAAAGATATTATACTTGGCAAAAACAAAACTTAATTTCAATACAGAGAAAAGTCGTTGCATTTGGGACGACAATTTTAATAAAGGGTGATTTTTTAAGAGCTTGATAACTTTTTTTTTTTAAAAAAAACGCATAAAATTTGCAAAATCTCATCGGTTCTTTATTTGAAACGTTAGATTGGTCCATGACATTTACTTTTTGAAGATAATTTCATTTAAATGTTGACCGCGGCTGCGTCTTAGGTGGTCCATCCGCTTAGTCCAATTTTGGCATTTCCACGTTTTTGAGTAACAGAGACCCAATTGGTGCGAACGGCGACGAATCGAAAATTGGTGGTCATCATTAACACTGGCCGATACAGCTGCGATATTTTCTTCAGTTCGCACTCTACGTAAGCGTGTTGGTGGTTTAATGTCCAACAATGTAAATTTGGTGCGAAATTTAGTCACAATAGCCCGAATAGCCGCTTCAGTGGGTCGATTAAACTGACCATAAAATGGAAGCGCGCAATGAACTTTCTTAACAGAGCACGCATTTTGATAATAAAATTCAATAATTTGCAAGCGTTGTTCGTTTGTAAGACGATTCATGATGAAATGTCAAAGCATACTGAGCATCTTTCTCGTTGACACCATGTCTGAAATCCCACGTGATCTGTCAAATACTAATGCATGAAAATCCTAACCTCAAAAAAATCACTCTTTATAATAAAATTGTACCAAAATATTTTATATTTACAAATCAATGACGATTGCTCGAGACAAACATAATAGATATTATGTGAGGGGCTGATGATAGCCAACATTTGGATTCAGGCAAAAACGTGTTAAAATTACGTTGGGAGCAAAAATGCGATAGGCTGGCGCTCAGAGCAAAAAACATCTTTAACCACTAAACGAGTACCAATCCCCTAACGTTGGAATTATGCAATTTGCGAATTATAGATCGTTTAGGGATTAGTTGTGCATTTTTTAAAAACAATCAACAAATTTCAATACAATTGGAGAATGTGCTTAAAATGTTAGTAATCGAAACGCGAACGTCATCTTTTTAATAAGATTTTTGGTATAGACGTTCCTATTTATTACTGTGATCCAGATATATTTATAATACTGAATAGTAAAATTTAAGTATGTAAACATTTCTTACGTTTAAATCTGGTGTTCTTAGTAAATGAACGCACTTGGATTGCACATCATTTGTACACGTATTTCACTTGGAACACTGTGAGTCAAGGAAAAACAATATTACAACAACAACAACTGATGTGACCGGCAGCCGCCATCATGTCCGACTCATACTCTAACACAATTTATTTTGGGCACTGATTCAGTGCTGCCAACTCTTACGAGAAAACCGTTGACATATGGCGATCTGTTGAAATGTGTCAGAAGTAATTTGTTTGAAGAAGAACGGAGAAAATTGGTTAAGATTTAGAATAAGAAAAAAATTTCCAGATCATGTTGACATGGTACGTCCACAACATGGTAAGTCAAACAAGCAGGCCCGTGCGCAGGATTTTCCCCTGGGGGGGTTTTCATCTACACTCATAAAAAAGTTAACCCTATAATGAGTTAAAATTAACTAAAATTTAGGAAACCAAGTACATTTTTACTAAATATTAGTAGATTTTTTTCTGAAATTTTCATAAATCTAAGTAAATTTTTCCTAAAACCTATTAATTTTTACTAAATTTAAGCAACATTTTCCTAAGACTAAGTAAATTTTTACTAAATCTTAGTAAAATTTTGCTGAAAATTTTCTAAAACTATGTAAATGTTTACTCAAATCAAGTAAATATTTACTCAAACTGAGGACAACTTTGCTGATTTTTTTCCTCAAAACGAGTAAATTTTTACTTAATCTGAGGAACATTTTATTTTATACAAGGAAAAAAGGTGCAATTAAAATAAGTTTTATTTAACTAAAAAATCAAACAAATAGTTTTGCATCAGAGTATGCAAAACTGATACAAAAATGACAACATGAAATATTTCTCAAAACTTGCATGATACCTCTGCCATAAGGAGTTGAGCTATTACTCCATGATTGTTGCGAAGGCAAGATAGGCGCCTTCGCAGTGGTTGTTTAGAATAATTCATAAAGTAATTAAGAAATAAGTCTCTGCAAACACACTAGAATTGCATCTTTGATTAATATTCACTATTTTTAAACAATTTTAAATGTTTTTTATAAGTTCATTAATACTTAAATGTATGGAGAACTCGGCATAAATTTCAGTAAACATTTTAACTTCATTTTAGAAAAAAACTCATTTTTAAGTTAAAATTTCCTAAATGGAATTTTTTCTATACAAACAATTTCATATTTTATTGCCAGGATCTTCGAGAAATATTTTGATACATTCGTCCGACAGACATTGTCGGCAAAATTGCATTTCTGTTATCCATCTATCAATACACTCAAAGGAATATGTCAGTAAAAGAAAGCAGAAAGTGTACTGAAAGAGCAGATTTTCTGCTGTTAAAAAGGAGACAGCAGATTTGTATCTGCTGAGATAGTAAACAGCTGTTTTTAGCAATATATGTCCAAGCTAATATAAAAGAAAATTCGAGCTAAACTTGCTTATGAACGCTTATCTATTTTTATATTTTAATTAACAACAGCCAATTTTAGCAAACTGCAAACTCTTTAGCAGGAGAAAACTGCTGTTATGTCAAAAAAACAGCTGTAATAGCAGAAAAGTGTCTGCTGATAGGCAGCAGACAGTCGCTTTTATTAACATACTTGTTCTCTAAGTGTAGAACTTTTTTAAATAGTTGTTTGAAATTACATACATACATATTGAGAGCTTATATTCATAAGTGGCTATGAACAAAAACATAACTTTTCAGGAGAGCGAAAAAACTAATTTTCTCCTTAATTTGAAGAGAAATTATTAATCATTCTTCTACAGTTTAATCTAAAAAGGATTACTAATTGCTACGATTAAAAAGTTTTCGAAATTTCCTATTATTGGCGGTTTCGTGGTTCATAGCCACTTTTGTATGTTTAAAATTGAGCACTATGAATGTTGAAATAAGAATAAGATTTATTGTAAACTCCATAACTTTTTTCATGAAATCTTGGCAATGTTGTATAGAAAACGTATTTTCTGTGTTGTACACAGCGAATTTAAAGATTCCAGCTTCAACCGTCAGATTGGTCGCTTGTAACATATATGTAGCCAGTCGCGAAAATCGCTACAATTGATGAAAAATCAAAAATTCGCCGTTGTAATTCCTTATATTTAAACTTTCTTCATACATAATTCTGAAACTTTTCATACACAAATATTCCCCACGAAGTCAGCAATCACATTCCAAAGAAATATTTTGGTATTCTCAATATAATAAAAAGTTACGCCGGTTTTTTATAAATATACTATTCACAATTTTTGACTTTACTTGGGGAATCAAAATTTTATTAACGCGAAATGATGGAATTTGATAGTACGATATGCCCTAAATCTAGAAAAATGTTTTAAACAAAATCGTTGTAGCTAATTATAACCTTCGGTTTTATGCTGCTCCATTGTTGAACTATTTTATTTCTATTATTTTTATGTTCATAGCCACTTATGCAGTCACAAACTTACGTGCGAGGGGATAGCCAAATTAGAAAAAAAATGGCTTTAGAAAAAATCTTTTCCAAATTTATATGACATCCAAATCTGAGAATAGTTTGGCATCAAAAACTCATTTTCGAGAAAATGGTTCATAGCCACTTTTGAATATAAGCCCTCGATATATATTTTGAAGAAATATTACATAAAAAAGCTGTCAAATTCCTCGGCGATAAACTCTTCAGTCCCGCATTTTTTCTATGATAAATGCAGAAAATTTGATATGCTTTTTGACAAAGTATGGGTCTAAATAGGATGTCTAAAGAGTTTTGTGGTTTTTAATTTATATAGGACATGAGTAACAGGATGTTTACTCAAAATCTTTATACGCATATTCCGATTAAATAAAAAATATTTGGAAATGTTTCTTCATTTTTATAATCCTAAATATGTATAAATGCGAATAACAAATACAGTTTTTTTTGTATTCGATGAAATGCAAGAAGAGACAACTAGAAATTTTAATTCCAACAAGTAAGAAGGCGTTAAGTTCGGCCGGGCCGAATCTTATATACCCTCCACCACGGAGTGCATTCCACAGTATTACCAGCAGATTAAAGGATGTCGACTTTACATAGAAGCAAGTACCATATTACGAAAATTGTGATATTTTTATTAACATTACTATATTTGTTTACTATTTCAAATTATAATGTATACTTATGCGCACTGTTTAAAATCTACTATTATATATAAATAAAATGCTGAAATTGTGAAAGTGAACATGCCTAAATATTAGGCGATTGTCAGTCGCCATTAGAAAGAAGCATTTTCAGATACAGACAAAATGGTAAGAACAAATTTTAAAGATATCCCCATTCGCCCCATTCTCCGCCCAAATGTACAAATTTCGAAAAAAAAACCTTTTTCGAGTGGTCATAGTCAGAATGTATACACCTAATTTCATGATTTCAACTTCAGCGGTTTGGTAGGTCCCATTTTTATCCATCTTTTTAGCTATATCCCTTAAAAGTACGAATTTCGAAAAATCCCTCTATTTTACGTGTCTATGCAATTAGAGGGATGAGATTAGAGGGATGTACACACCGAATTTCATGATTATAGCTGTTGTCGTATCATTGGTACCATATTTTATCCCTTTTTGTGCCATTTCGCCCGCTAAAACTTTTATTTTCTTTGTGGTGCTTCCAAGCTACAAGAGGAATGTCCGCAACAAATTTTAACTGTATGAAAATAAGAAATTTAATTAATAAGCCAAGGCTACCAATATTTGTATACTATATATGGATACAATACTTCAATTCATAAAGTAAATATAAGGGAGGAATCATAAATACCCTAAATATTGGGGGATAGAGAGTGTATTTTCAGCTAGAGTCGTTTGGTTGGTTGTATTTCCATCCTATTTTAATTTCAAAAGTATACATTTTGAAAATACTTTATCTCTCACGTACGCAGTATAAGACAACTTCATGATTCTAAAATTTTTTGTCGTAAAAGCAACAAAATAAAATACGAATTTGGAAAAAAATATTTTACGTTTCTATGCAGTCAGAGGAATTCCATGATTCCATTTTGTTGGTACCATTTTTATCCCCTTTTTCCAATTTTGCCCCCTCAAGAGTACGACTATCTAAAATCTCTTTATTTTACGTATCTACACAATTAGAGGGACGTACACACTGAATTTCATCATTCTAGCTGTATTCGTTTAGTTGGTACTATTTTTATCCCCTGTAGCCACTGTATCCCTTGAAAGTACGAATTTGGAAAAAACGTTTTATTTTTCGTGTCTATGCAGTCAGAGTAATGTATACTCCGAATTTCATGATTCTAGCTGCTGTCATTTGGTAGGTACTATTTTTATCCCCTTTTTCCATTTGAACCCCAAAAAGTACGAATTTTGGAAAGTTCTTTTATTTTACGTGTCTACGCAATCAAAGGAATGTATATATGGAATTTCACTATTCTAGGTGCAGCCGTTAGGTTGGTACTATTTTTATCCCTTTTTCCCCATTTAACCCCTTTAAAGTACGAATTTAGAAAAAATACTTTTATATTATTTATCTACTCTATTAGAGGAATGTACACGCCAAATTTCGTGTTTCTATCTGTTGTCGTTTGAAAGGTACCATTTTTATCCCTTTTTGTCCCATTTCGCCCCCTACAAATAAAAATCACTATATGGTGGCCTTTTATACTATAAAGGGAATGCGCATTGTGAATATCAATTAAATACAAGCTAATATGTTCAAAAACATGCTGAAATACTCAAAATATTAGGGGTATTTTCAGTCCTTGTGAGGGAAAAATTTTTCCCTCTGGGCCGATTTCGTCCACTTTCAATCCCAACCGATCTACAACCATAAGACACATTTAGGAAAAATTTTAACCTCCTAGCTCATTTCGTTCGGCCGCTATCGTGCTTTCAACAGACAGACAGACAGACGGACAGACGGACATGGCTATATCGTCTTAGAATTTTACCACGACCCAGAATATATATACTTTATGGGGTCTCCGATGAATATTTCAAGGTGTTACAAACGGAATGACAAAGTGAATATACCCCCATCCTGGAGGTGGAGGGTATAAAAACCAAATAATTGGTATTTTATAGTTTCGTTTTCCTACGTAGATCCAAGTTACTGAATTTGTTATTTCTCTTTTGAATAATACTTGTTACATATGTATTTACAAAAAGTACTTACTTTGAAAAATATTTGACATAAGTGATAAATATAACAAAAATATTAGTAAGTTAAAACTCATTTCTTTTTGTTTCGCAGAGAAAAAATGCATTTCGTAGAAACGAAATTTTAGACACGTGAACATGTGGTAAACATGCCATCAGTTGTTGTAAATGAACAAAGAGAAATAAGTTTATGTATATCAAACAGTTTTCTTCGTTTGTCGAAATGGATTTGTATTATTATTGCAAACTCCCAAAACATTGGAAGTAACAGAAACCGTTTTTGTTACATATTTGATGAAAAAAGGACACATCGGTTCAGATTTAGATACAGCTCCATAAAAATTTCCAATCGCAAATGTTACATCTTAGCGCTCTACAAGCATGAAGCAAATTATTTGCTTTTATTAAGAATATTTTAGATTTCATTATGATATCATAGTGATTCTTATCTACACTTTTTTTAAATTACTAAACAATTTTGTTATTAAATTTCCAAACTTTTATTGCAGTACACAATTAAAAGTTCATAAGATATAGCTCTAGTCGAATGTCAAGAAGTGGTATCGATTAATAAAATGAAAATTTTCCGAAGAATTTGGTCTCCATTAGCGAAATTAGCACTACACAATCTTGGTTTGTTTTTCGTTTAGTTTGATTGTATTTTTCATAACCTTTGTCCGAAATTCAAGAAAGTGTCCAAGATTTTTTATGTAATTTTCATGTTGTCATGATTTTACTGCAAAATTACCATTTCAGACGAGTTGTTTTAAAAATACCTTAAAAATTCTATAATTTATTGCTTCAGAAAGTCTAGAAGGTATTAAAAAGTATATGTTCGAAACCTCTCTGGGGGGGTTTGAACCCCCAAAACCCCCCCCCCTGCGCACGGCCCTGCAAACAAGGTGCGGCTGACAATTTGATACAAAAACCAAAACCACTCTCTGCAGATGTGGATTATAGATAATGTAAGTAGGAGAGACACTTGTGTGGGGCTATATCAAAACAAGGTAGGCGGATGAATCGTGAATTAAATTTCCCTGGGAATGAATTGTTCCCATAAATTTCCAGTCATGATTTATGATATTTTTCGAATTTCTTGTGCAACTTTTCTCCGATTTGATTGCCTATTATTACAACGCAAAGAAGTGAAACATTCTCCCGGGTTGTATTCATATTACCATTTTACGCCTGCAGGGGAATAGAAAATTCCACGTGAATAAATTCCCCTTTTTATTCCCGATAAGAATACATCCCTCTGATAGGTACGGTATCAGAGGGACATTTGTATGGAGACAATTTCTAAATCTGAAAAATACTTCTGACAAATTGCATGGCAATAAATGCGACCGGGTGATTAGGGCTCGATTATATAAATTGGCTTGCAACTAACTTATAATGCCCTATTCCAGGTGTTGCTGTAGGATGTAAATAGCGAATGAAGTTAGTGAATGAATATTCTTCATTGCATTTTATAACATTTAATTATTTTAATGAATATTGTTTTTCTTTATGACTGGATAACTAAGCTGCGATAACAAAAATCTAAATCAAATGTTAAAATGTCATCCAAAATAAAAATTCTTTCTTTTAAATTGTCGTGGGGTGTTGACAGCACTGCAGTGATCCCCGCAAAGATAGGGAACCTAACTTGTCAATATATTGGTAAAGCGGCACACATCTTCTTCGCGGCAAGCTGAAGAGCGACAGACACAAATCATGTGCTCTCTGTTGTTGTGTTCGAGTGGAAATACGATAAGTAGAGTGTATAGAGATCGTCGAGTTACACAACACAGTACGAGTAGTCCATGAAGTTTTTAATTAATTTCATAGGAATGTGTTGTAATTTCAACATTACAACAATCATTCATATCTATAAATAGTAATTTTCCCCACTGTATTTAAAACGCATGGAATTTGTTGGGGTTAATGAATTGCCACATTTTAAACTGTGTTTAGATCCATAGATTGCTGTAATCATTTAGACATCTCTTCTATGATGTATCTTAAATATACAAAACAATTTACTTGCATAATACATATTTATTCTAAGTCTGTTATGGGTTCAAAATCTATCTAAAAGATATTTAATTATTTTTTTGGTTTTAGTTGTATTTTGTTTTCACATAAGTTGTTTGAAATACGCCCATTTTCAGTAAATTGTGACGTTTCATTTTATTTTGTCAGTCTACGCAGTCAGGAGGAATATACACACAAAAAAAACATCATTACACTGATAACTGAGCCTGTAAATATGCCCAATCAATATCTTAATTAAATCAATTAATATTTAAATCTCTTCAGATAAATATGAATTGAATTAAAAAAAAACATTACAGGCTCATTATTTGTTATGTGTTGTTCGGTTGGTGGTTTCACTTTCGCTATTAGTACTCAGATATCGCTTTATCTTGTAGGCTCCCCTGCCAACATATGTAAATATTCCATGATTCGTGCTTCGGCTACAATAAATACCCAATTATGACTTCCTACTACCACTGCTTCTATCTGAAAGTCAAATTCGTAATATTTGAAGCCATCATAAGTATCTTTAATTAACATGTAAGCGGGCGTTATCGGACTCAAATGAAATTAAAAAATATATCCATAATAATGTTTTTAACATAGTTTTCTAGTTCAAAAAGCTAGAATACAAAGCTAAAATAACGGTTATACGTGGACCTTCGGAAAAAATGTTATTGATATACATTTTACCAGTGGTTTTAAAACGAATTGGAGGCGATGACATTGCCAAAAAACTGTTAACTGAGAGTTTGGCCACCAAATTCACTATGGGAACCGTGCGAAGGATGCACATAAATTATTTGTATTAATTTCCTCTGATGTGCATCAATTATTTTATACTCCATTAACATTTACATTGTTATTGTAGTTCTTCATTTAATTATTAATTTTGATGGAATTGAAATACTAAGAGGGTGTTATCTGACGATATCCCATTTTTATTTTCCCGATAGTATTTTGGCGATATCATCTAAATTTCGTTGAGTCGATTTTATTAACATTGTTTTGAACCTTAACAAATATTTTTTCTCGTCCAGAAGAGAAAAAAATCGAAATCAGAGTGTAACACTTTGGTCATACAGTCCGTTCTGTTTTGAATGAAATGAGCCACTTTCAAACAAAATTAATGGATAAATGATGCTATCATTCCCAACTGAGCGTATGATATCTCAAATTGACAGTGTTTAATTATAGTTTTTAATTTGTACTAAGTAAACTCTAATGTACATGTATTGGTTTCAACGGGTTTCAGCTGAATATGACGTAATCGAGTTGTGCTAACGTCACCGTGTGGTCACATATATCCAAATCTTCGAAAAAATTACACAACATTTCGGGTCAAAAATATCACTTTAACATTGCTTACAATTATTCAATTACTGATCACTTTGACATGGACATTGTTAGTTACGATAATAAACAACAACAACTCACCGTTTCAGTACTGCAAAGAACCAAAGAATTTCCAACACTAATTTCACCACAAATGAGTAAATATTTGGACGTAGTTCCGTTTATATGATTGAATGAAACTGAAAACTGTTTGAGGCCAGACCACCACAAAGGAGGGATAGAAATCCGTGTTGGTCCATATCGACATGCGGCAACTTCTACGGGTACATGTCGAATGATCACAGCATACGAAAGACACATATAAAATAAATATTTTGGGAAGAAACGAATTTTCTCTCTGATATTTTGTTTGTTGTCTATGGACGAGTGTGTGAATGTGTTTGCATAGAGTACAGGGTGCCTACAGCCATATTGATGCATCCCGGCCATCGACAGGCTTGCCAGACAAATGTTTTCCTTGTACCCAATATTGTTATGAAAATCCCCTATTATCCGCAAAATATCAAAAAAGTCTTTCTTCTTTCAAAGAATTCGACCAAAACAAAAACAATTTATGAAAGAATGTTAATAGAAGACATTAATATAATTTCGGTTTTTATTGATATTATTAAATACTTTATACCAAATTAATTTGAATGCTCCATTTTTGTCGATGGCATTTTCATTTTTCATATCTTTATTATAATTTCTTTTCTGATCAGGGGAAAATGTTCGTCACCTACCAAAATCACGATAAATATAAGTAATAATTGCACATTAATAGATATAATTGAATTTCCAGTTAAAATCAAATACTGCATACTTTTCAAAACACTTCGAATATCCCCACAAAAATCCCCTACCGCATTTAAAATTTTTTGTCTTTTTGACCATCATAAAATCCCCACATCTGGCAAGCCTGGCCACCGAATGTATCCGGAGAGCGTGCATCTCCTGACCAAGCACCCAAGTAGCGGCTGGTATTTATAGACGTAGACGGTGCTGTGTTGCTGTGTTTTTAGGTACAGTGAAATTACGAAGAGCAACAACAACAAAGGGAAAAATCATGTTCTGAGAAGATAGTGCAGTGTTTTTCTTCTAGTTCGCCATGGTCGTTGTCGACGTTATGGCTTTTCCTTCTTCAAATCAGAGGAAAATTTCGAAATTTTTATCTCTTGTACTCGGGTTTGCTTGCTCTCTGCTGCCAGACGCAGACGCAGAGACAGAAAACTGATTAAAAACTATACCAACTTGGGATAGAAATATATTAAAATGTTGCGGAGCATGGACAAATTCCAAATGTTTTGAGATAAAAATAGTTTTTCCAAAGAAAATGAAATATGTACATATATAGATAATCAATGGTAGACCAAACGAGAGCTGAATAGGGGTTCTCTCCGCGTGTTGTGAGAGTAAATAAAATGATAATAGAAAAACTTATCAATTTGCCGTTGTTGTTTAATAATGGTTCTGCTATTTTCTATTAAAGATAAGATCGATGAGTATACGAGAGGAAGACTTTAGAATTATAACACATTTTACAAAATATATTTAGTTTTAAAATTTTCTCATATTATTAGAACTCAGTTGATAATATCTATTAGACAAATATAAATTACCGTAGCTGCATCAGCCATGATCTGATTAATTGTCCAAGAAATCAACATCTGTATTCCAGTTTGTAATATGTTTTAATCCTGAACTATATAGTATTTTCAGATTATATGACACTATTTTCACATTAAGTACAACCTTTTCCCAATAAATGAAACTTTTTTCCAAATTAAATATATATTTTTCTCAAATAAAATGTGAAACCTTTTTTGAATGAAATAAAACTTTCTTAAAATTGACTGAAGTTTACTTTTGAAAATATTAAATAATCTGTTAATTGACTAATTTCATGTGAAACGGAACAGACATTTTTCTTTGGGTTATCCGATTTTAATGAAAGTTTCAAAAGTTGTACTTCTGAATAAGGGAAATAAAACTGCATTTCCAGATTTAAAA
Source organism: Polietes domitor (assembly GCA_947397865.1). Classification (NCBI taxonomy): domain Eukaryota; kingdom Metazoa; phylum Arthropoda; class Insecta; order Diptera; family Muscidae; genus Polietes; species Polietes domitor. The sequence continues at coordinate 158,914,044 of OX377620.1, read as the reverse complement.
AATCGCAAATCAGGAATATTTTCGTAGGGTAATTTAAAAAATCTTAACTTTTTGTGATAGGAAGTACAAATTTATTTTATTTGCTAAATTTCAAGCAAATCGTTTCTGGTTTAATATGAAATTATGGAATGTTTATTTTTTCTTAATCTGTGTAATTTTTTAATAAACATGTTAAATATTTGTTAAATTGTTAAATAAAATTTTTATTAACAGATTACAGGGCCGGTAAAACGCTGCATAAGTTTCATGATGGAGTTCCTGGTCTTACTCCACAACAATTTTAAACATTCAAGACACGTGCTGGCAGTCAAAATTAAAAATATGTAATAGAAATAATTAAAACTAAAATTAATCTTTGGCTTGTTTAATGCGTTGTCTTAAAATGTGTTGGCGTTTACGGTCCATTCGTGACATAGCCAGTTTTGTTTAGGATTTAATGCATTTTTTTATAAAATCCGCTATAATTTCACATTTTTAGTCCGAAAGGTGAAAAGAAACTGATTGTTAGAGTGGTGCCTTCTATTTCAAAAAAGTTACGTTTTTATACACCTCCACCTCCAGGATGGGGGTATACTAACTTTGTCATTCCGTTTGTAACACCTTGAAATATCGAACTGAGACCCTATAAAGTATATATATTCTTGATCGTCATAAAATTCTAAGACCGTCCGTCCGTCCGTCCGTCTGTTGAAAGCACGCTAGCATCTAAACGAAAGGAGCTAGAACGTTCAAATTTTCCATAAATGCGTCTTATAGTCGTAGATCGGTTGGGATTGAAATGGGGCGAAATCGGCCCAAAGGGAAAAATTTTTCCCTCACAAGGACTAAAAATACCCATAATAATCCCTAATATTTTAGCGTATTTAAGCATGTTTTTTGAATAGGTCTGTTTATATTTGCTTGATATTTGGTATGCGCATTCCCCCTACAGCAAAAACGTGCACCATAAAGTGATTCTTATTTGTAGGGGGTGAAATGGGGCAAAAAAGGGATAAAAATTTTACATATTAAACGACAACAGCTAGAAACACGAAATTCGGTGTGTACATTCCTCTGATTGCATAGACAAGTAAAATAAACGGATTTTTTAAAATTCGTACTTTTTGGGGTTAAACTGAAAAAAGGGGATACAAATAGTACCAATCAAATGACCGTAGCTAGAGTCATGAAATTCGGAGTATACATTCCTCTGACTGTGTAGACACGGAAAATAAACTGGTTTTTCGAAATTCGTACTTTTTGGGGTCAAAACAGAAAAAGGGGATAAAAATAGTACCAACCAAATGACCGCAGCTAGAGTCGTGAAATTCGGAGTATACATTCCTTTGACTACGTAGACATGAAAAATAAAAGGTTTTTCCAAATTCGTACTTTCAAGGGATACAATGCGTACGGAGGGATAAAAATGGTACCAACCAAGCGGCTACACCTGGAATAATGAAACTCGGTGTATACATTCCTCTGATTGCATAGACAAGTAAAATAAACGGGGTTTTTTAAAATTCGTACTTTTTGGGGTTAAACTGAAAAAAGGGGATACAAATAGTACCAATCAAATGACCGTAGCTAGAGTCATGAAATTCGGAGTATACATTCCTCTGACTGTGTAGACACGGAAAATAAACTGGTTTTTGGAAATTCGTACTTTTTGGGGTCAAAACAGAAAAAGGGGATAAAAATAGTACCAACCAAATGACCGCAGCTAGAGTCGTGAAATTCGGAGTATACATTCCTTTGACTACGTAGACATGAAAAATAAAAGGTTTTTCCAAATTCGTACTTTCAAGGGATACAATGGGTACGGAGGGATAAAAATGGTACCAACCAAGCGGCTACACCTGGAATAATGAAACTCGGTGTATACATTCCTCTGATTGCGTAGACGCTTAAAATAAACAGATTTTTCGAAATTCGTACTTTTTGGGGTTAAAAAGAAAAAAGGGGTTAAAAATAGTACCAACCAAATGACTGCAGCTAGAGTTATGTAATTCGGAGTATACATTCCTCTGACTGCATAGATACGAAAAATAAACGGATTTTTCGAAATTCGTACTTGCAAGGGATACAATGGTAAAGGGGGATAAAAATAGTACCAACTAAACGACTACAGCTAGAATGATGAAATTCTAATTACGTAGAAATGTCAAGGGGGTAAAAATGGTACCAACCAGACTGCATAGACACTCAAAATAAAAAGTATTTTTTCCAAATTCCTACTTTTTCTTTTACGGCAAAAATTGGTTGAATCATGTTAGGTTATTTTGCACTTTACACATGTACGTCTGATAATGGATTTTCAAAATTTGTACTTTTGGAATTAAAATAGAATGGAAGTACAACCAACTGTAGCACCCACTATCTTCCAATATTTATGGTATTTAAGCTTTCTGAAAATATAAATTTAAGAATATTTAGTTTTTGTTTTGAAATAGATAATGGTTTGATATAATTAAAATATTATATTTATTTATATAATTATTTTTTCAATATTTGTATTTGTTTTAGTTTGGTATATTAAAAAATTTATATTTTTCTGTAATATTACTGCACTTCTACGAAAACCGACAACCTCTGTGGAATGCAATCCATGGTGGAGGGTATATAAAGTTCGGCCCGGCCAAACTTAACGCCGTTTTTACTTGTTTAAATTACGTTATGACAATATTCATGATTTTCGATCCACACTGGTGTTTACAACTTCATAATTTTTTAAAATCTGGAAATGCGGCTAAATTTCGTTGAATTTGGAGAACATACGGAACATAGAATCAGTAAATTGTTTGATATTTTACGAAGTTCATAAGTCTCATTCAATTTGAAAAAAGTTTCATTTCATCTGAAAAAGGATTCATTTGAATCGGAAAAGGTTTCATTCATTTAATTTGAAAATTTTATATAAAACATTTATAGATTAAGGTCACTCAATTTTAAAAATTCTGACATTAATAGTTGCTACATCTATAATTATTCTTATATTCACCAGGAGTTCCCCAGATTCATGGAAAATTAATGAATGGTTTTTATCCCACAAAACTGAATAAATAAACTTATGCAAGCGATAAGTGATGTGTGGCAAAAGGAAGCACATCGAATCCGTTATAGCGTTGTTGTCGGAACATTACCATAACGCCGAATGACTTTTTCTATTATAAATATAAAATGATCTGATGTTTCTTAATAAAACATAAAGGCAATTAAACAAAAATGTATTTATATTAAAAGGGAACAATTTAATCAATATAAAAAAAACTATATTATTATGTTTCAGTAATATGGACATTTGATACATATGATCATAATGGAAGGGTATCAAGTATTTTATGGTTGGAGCCAATCATATTATAGTTATAATGTTATGATCCAAAATCATAATATTGTCATTGAATTACCATAGTATGATGTCCTTGTAAACAAAATATGGTCCCGCAATCATATCATTATCCCAAAGTCAACATAATATGATTCCCAGGTGGTCATAATATGATCTACCATCAATCATAAGATCCCAAGTGAATCATAATATGATCTTCACGTAATCACATCACGATAACCATATACTCATATTATGTTTTATACTTACACTTTTGTCTGTCCCAACTTATATACACCCACTACTAAAGTGAGGGTATAAAGACATATAATTTTTGCAGATCACGCACCTCATCTGTGTCCTTTATGTATTCCAACTCTCCTTTTATGTATTCCATTGAATCAAACTCCAACAATATATTTCTTAGTTTATTTCATTGTCATACCACAGTACTAAATTGTAAACAACAATGATCAAATTATTTTTCCACATTGTCGCCAACTACAATATATATAAAAAAAAGTATTTTGTGTTGACTTTTTTAGACTTAGCCTCGATAACCATAATTTTGACTTACACTGGCTATTTATACAGACTAAGTCAAAAATTTTTAACACAAAATTATTGTTTCAAAATTTGTTTTCACATTGCTTTTGGTGCCAATTTTCAAATATAATTTTTTATTTTGAGTGAAATTTTAACATTTTATTTAGACTTTTGTTATCGCAGCTTAGTTATCCAGTCTTAAAGAACAACAGCCATAATATGATTATTCAACAAACAAATATGATTACTCAACAACAATGGGATTTTGCAATCACATGTAACTTGAAAAATAATATGATTTTAAATAACCATAGTATGATCAACAATAATGATAGCAGGATTCTAAAAAAAGGCTGGAATATAAACAAAGTGTGATCACATTCAACGACCATACATTTGAGCTGAAAAACAATTACCATTATCTTTCGGATATATGAACGTAACACATAATCATACAAAATTTCGATTTTAAAAACAGATTAGAGGTTTTCAAATATTCGAGGGCTTATATTCATAAGTGGCTTGAATACAAATATAACTTTTGAGGAGAGAGAATAAACCGATTTTCTCCACAATTTTAAGAGTAATTATTAATCATTCTTCTGTAGTTTATTCTGAAGAGGATTACTAATTGCTTCGATTAAGTTTTTAAAATTTAGTATTATTTGCGGTTTTATGGTTCATAGCCACTTTTGTCATGTTTACAAATTAAGCACTATGAATGTTGAAATTAGCACATAGCCATATATGTCCAAATATATAAATAAGATTTATTATAAACTCGACAACGTTTTTAATGAAATGTTGTGTAGAAAACGCATTCTCTGGGATGTACACAACGAATTTAAAGATTACAGCTTCATCCGTTAGATTGGTACCATTTCTATCCCTTTTCCAATTTTTTACACAATGTGGACATTGCGATAGGACATGGTAAACAAGAAATACAAATTGGATATTTTTGGAAAATTTTAATTTTCGGGGCAAATATGGCTAAAATGTTTTCACACAAGACGTTTTTGTTTTATGATTTTCTCGCGATCTACCCAACGGATCCGTCTGAATTTTTGTTTGTTTTTTAAGAACCGATGTCGCTTATAACATATATGTAGTCAGTCGCGAAAATCGCTGCGATTGTTGAAAAAATCCAAAATTCATGCTTTGCAATTGCTTATATTTTAGCTTTCTCTGTCAAGGATTCTAAAGATACTTTTCACAATTTTATACTTTACAACCAATATTTATCCTATTATCCTGATAACTTGGGAAGCAAACTGCTATTATCGGCGAAATGATGGAATTTGACAGTACGATATACCCTAAATCTAGAAAAATGTTTTAAACATAATCATTGTAGTACCTTCGGTATTATGCTGCACCATTATTGAACTGTTTTATTTATTTAATTTTTATGTTCATAGCCACTTTTGCAGTCACAAACTAACGTGTGAGAAATATTATAAATTAGAAATATTTAAAAAAACTGCTTTCGAACAAAAATCTTCTTAAAAATTTATAAAATAGATAACAGCCAAATCAGAAAGAGTCAAAAACTAATTTTCGAGAAAATGGTTCATAGATACTTTTGAAACTTACTTATTCCGCACTGAGAACTGAACAAAAATAAAAATCCCTCCTTAAAGCTGCAGATTGTATGATTGTTCTGTGACTATAAAATTGTTGTGCAATTATAATATGTTTCTCACAACAATCATATTCTCGACTATACGGTTGTTGCAAATAATCATATTTTTATTTTTAAGGTTCACAACCATATTATTATAAAATAGCAACTAAATCATGATTGCCCAAACCATGTTATTGTTAAAATAAAATTAATAAGAAAATATCATATAATAGTTGTCGTGATCATGTTCAATCATATCTTTTTTACATGCACAAACCCTGAGTATGAGTTCTCATATGAATGACATCTAGGAGGATCAATCAAGAAGCCATACACTCGGATAAAAGTGAACTCTACAATTAGCTAAAATGAACTCAATGTTAGGAAAATTGAGAAATATATCCTCATATTAAGCTCATACTTTGCCTTGTAACGACGAATTTACCTCAAACCAAGTAAATATTTACTCATACTGAAGATCCTTAACCAAGTAATTTTTTTCTAAATCTAACTGCCTGTTCTGTAACTTATTTTCGTTCGTCTGAGGCGAACGATCAATGAAACGTAGATAAGATATATTTTAGCTACGAGTTCTTTGCGTACTTTTCTATACACATAACGAATTATAGACTCCTATGTCTTATAGATTTCTCGTAATAAATGAGTGATTTCATGAAAATTAGTTACAGAAACAGGCCCTAGTTAAAATGTGGGATTCTCTGCAAAACGGATAGTAAAGATTTTTTTTTTAATTTTTTACTCATCATAAGCCGTTGCAGTCGAGAAATTCCATAACCTCTCAAATAATTAAGATATTTTGACCGAACATCCATTTTAAACTTTCTTATGGATTTAATTGAAAATAGTTTTCGAGAATAAAACATTAAAAATATATATATTTATTTTTTAGGAATTAATGCCCCTTCCAATTTTAATTATTTTTTATATAGAAGTAAGCTAATGAGTTTACATTTAATTGCAAAAAAACAAATGCATGCGATCTCAAACGAATCGAAATTTTAGAAGAAACCGTAAGACTGTATTTTCCAAATAAATATTTCATATTACTGTGTTAACAGACTCGCAAATCTCGACGTAAATAAATCTCCAGGCCCGGATGGCATTTCAGCACTTGTCCCATGTAAGTGCTCTTCGACGCTTGCCCGTCCCCTTCGTAATATTTTCAACCTTGCATACCGTGCAGGGGTTTTCCCAGCCCATCCCTAAAAAAGGTGAGGCTAACAATCCTGCTAACTATCGACCGATCGCGATTTGCTCAGCGCTTTCGAAGGTTATGGAGAGTATGGTTAACCACCATCTTGTGAGGTATTTAGAAACTAATGACTTACTTAATGATCGACAGTATGGCTTTCGTTGGAATCGATCTACGGGAGACCTGATGACACTGCTATCCGAAAAATGGAATCGATCTATTCACAAGCTTGGTGAGAGTAAGGTCGTTGCTCTAGATATCTCCAAGGCCTTTGATAGAGTTTGGCACGGTGCACTCATATCAAAGCTTATCGCTTTTGGTGTTGGTAGTGACTTCTCTCGATTTATATCGAGCTTCCTCAGAGATCGCACTATACGTGTTGTTGTAGATGGGTTCTCATCCGACGAGCATAGGTTAACCGCAGGAGTACCTCAGGGCTCTGTCCTTTCCCCCTCCCTTTTTCTTATTTTCATCGACGACCTCTTGGATCGGACTGTGAATCCAATATACTCATTCGCGGATGACAGCAACCTCTGTCATTCATACTCATTCGATCATAGACCAAGTCGTCAAGAAATTGAGGATAAAAGGCGATTGATGGATGAGTCACTTAGCCAGGATTTGCTGGCCATTTCTGAATGGGGTCGAGAGAATAGAGTAGATTTTAATGCGCTTAAGACCCAGTGCTCCTTGTTGTCTCACAAGCGATTCACTGATCCAACGGTGTCGTCGATTTTAATGAACGGTGTAGATATTGAGCAATCAGATGATCTAGTTGTTCTTGGCATAAAAATACAATGTGATGTTCGTTGGACAAAACATGTATTTGATGTGTCGAAAGATGCCTTCAAATGTTTAGGCTTTTTAAAAAGATGTAAGAAGTATTTCACACCCTCTGATCTTCTCAATATCTACACTACCTACATCAGACCAAAGATGGAATACAACTCCCATATATGGTCGGGTGCTCCAGCTTCATCACTGGAGCTACTTGACCGTGTCCAGAGAAGGGCGATGGTGTTGATAGGTGACAGTAGGATATCCAATTCTATTGTCTCCCTTGAACACCGTCGTAATGTTGGTTGTGTGTCATTGTTCTATCGATACTTTCATGGTGTTTGTTCTTCGGAAATTCGTGATCTTATACCGCCCGTGAGAACGTTCGGTAGAGATACGCGACTCTCCACGAACGCTCACCCATTTGTTGTCGATTGGACAACCGACCGCACTACACATTACAGAATAAATTCGTTCTTCGCCCGTACTATCCGTATGTGGAATCGACTTCCGGCAGATATCTTTCCCTCCAATTACGACATTCAGAGATTCAAAACAGATGTCAACAGACACTACTCCCTCTTTCCTCTTTCCAATACCTTATCTTCCTTCTACCAACGCAATGCACTGCATTTATAGGGGACATCCCCTGAGTGTTGGTTCAGTGAAAAAAACAGACGGTATACTATATTAAATTGTATAGAAAAATAAATTAGCTATTGGTTTCGAACGGCAATTCTGTTATTTTCTCTCAAAATAAAAGACTGAGAATTTATGTCAGTCACCATCTTTAGGAAAAAGTTTCTATAAACTTGCGTCATCTAAATACATTCTTTTCGAAATGGTTTATAATACAAAAAGTGTCTAATAACAATTTTAAACTTAGAGGGTATTCACAAGGTATCTTAATGTCCCACATTATTCTAAAGAGTTAATACGTCATAATCTCAACTCCATGAAAATTAGAGATATTTGTTTAGATAACAAATGACTCATATGAAACTGCTGTGCCATTTTTGTTCAGTATCGTTAGGCAAGTCATGGAAAGACTCACACCACACAATTTGTTCAGCTGTATTACAAAAAACTGCGTTCTGAGAGAAAGAAGACCGTAGCGGGTCGATTCGTCGTCGATCTCAACAGCATGGCTCAGCCTTGACCCTCATCGGTCCCTCGAGAAATACATCTAATCGGCCCCATTGTATGCGCGCGCATACACATATATTTTTAATTGTAAAAAAGCTAAAAAAATAACAACCATTTATGTTTTGTGGTTTTTTTAATTTAATTTAAAGTGTACAAAATTCAACTTCTGCAAGAATTGAATTGAAAATTTAAATCGCCTAAATTTGCATGTTATTTTCAGTGAATGAACGAGTCGCCCAAAATTGGACCTTCCGAATGGAATGCGAACGAATTTTCGATCCCCGACACCGTATTTTGTATTGTATTGATCCTATATATTGCTAACTGTAAAAAGGGCTGATAAAATAGTTCGAGGCTGCCGGCCATGCAGCAATTCCGCTGGTTTCCCTATGATGGACTTACTCATTGTTCTATAGGTTGTCACAAATGTAAATAAGGCGTGTTGCTTATTTTCGTGTTTTTGGATAATTTTAGAAATACTTTCTTTGAAAATCCTCACAGTTCTTTCTGCCAAACCATTGGAGGCTAGATGGAAAGGAACACTTGTCAGGTGCTCTATAGCATTTAATTTACAGAAATTTTAGAATTCACTTGAGGAAAATTGTGTTCCGTTGTCACTGACAATCGTCCTCTGTTGAAAATATATCCTGTTGAAAATATATCCTGTGAAGCAAGTATTGTTGTTGATGATGTTGCTGTGATCATTCCTATAGCGTACGGAAACCTCGAAAAGGAAACCACTACAATAAACAAGATTTAGCCAACTTTTCTACTGCCTCATCGATTTTCTGGAACCAAGTGTATCTTCGCGCCATTTGTTTCATTCTAGTCTCTCCCCCAATGACCCTAATGTAGCATTTTAAGTAACTTGTCTCGAAGTGAAGTTGGAATAACAACACTTGAGTATTCGGAGTGAAGCAACATGACGCCGTTTTGAAGAGACAGTGAGAGTCGTCTGTAATAAGGGGTGATATCTCCCCCCGTAGAGTTTGGCGGCCACCCATCATTAATATAGGTAGAGATTTTATTGAGAATCGGACCTTCGGTCGTATGCTCAGCCACAATGATTGAAGTAATAGGAAACTCTGTTATTACCGCATGATAAATTTATTCAATGTTAATCATTTGTTTCTCAAAGTCATCAAATCAAAGTCTTCTGGATAGCGCATCTGAGTTTGCATTTCATGACGTGTTCTCAACGTTGCAATCTATTCAACGCCATAACCGGTAACTTCTTGTTAGGATTAAATAAGCTTGATGATCTGTAATTAACTCGAAGTTTCTACAATAAATGTACTGATGGAAACGCGTTACGCCGAATACTATAGATAGGGCTTCTTTTTTGATCTGTGAATAATTCGATTTGCATCGATAATATGTCCAACATATTCTACTCGATCTTTGACGAAAAACGTTTTTCTTTTCGATATCTTAGACCATGATATTCAACGTTTTTGAATACCGACTAAACATTTCTGATGCGTACTTCATTTGTGGTGCAAGTGACGATTATATCATCATTTTAAATGAGTGACATCGATGCCGATATAACATCGGGGAAAAATATCGATGTTTTAAAACGTTGCGAACTCTCTCAGAAGGGACGGATAAAGCCATTATTAATAAATATTCAAAATATCACTTTTTGGCGGCATTTTTGTTAATATGATGTTGAATGAAAAACATAGATGCAAAACATCGAAACAAAACATCGATCTGTACAACAACATCGATGTAAAAGGTAATCGATGTTTCCAAAACGCAGCCCTAACTTATCATTGACCAGCGCCCTGGCCAAACGGCTGAAGCCAGGGTCATGTCATTTTCAGGGTAGTTCCTAAATATGACGTAGACACCAAAACTCGTACTTTTAAGGGGTAAAATGAGACAAAAAGGGATAAATATCGAACCATAAAATTCGGTGTGTTTCTTTGGCAGACGAGCTAGAAATAGGCCGTACCAAACATGTTACCTATAGTGATTTTTCAAAGTGTGTACTTTCTTGGAAAGAAACATGAGATCGAGGGTATAAAAGGCTCTGCGGTTGTAATTTTTTGTTCAAAACCGGGTAGAAAATTATACATACGAAGGGAGTTCAGTTAAAATAGTGCACACCGACAGGCCCATTCCTTTGACTGTATATGAGTGCTATCTAATAGGACGTTTCAAAATTAAATTAAATAATAGTAATAAAAATAATAACAAATAACTGGCTTTTTCACGTGCGAAGCAGCGGGTACAGCTAGTCCTTCACAAACGGCTGATTTCATTGGCACACGCTTGCAATGTGTGACCAGATTTGGAACATTGCCTGCATTATTGTGATGAAAACATTATATTCGTTTATGTAGCTCACCGCATCCTGGACAAGTCTTTAAATTTTTATTGGACATATTTTTCGATTGACGAGACTGCACATTGGACATCTGGTGGATTGCATTGACTTCTGTAACACCAGATCATCCATGCTACTTGAAGAACTTCCTCAAAAGATGGGTTTTGTAATGCAGCAGCAAGCACATTGTTATGGGGTGTGTGTATGACAATCATGTCTCGAATCTTGTTGTTCACATAAGAATCTGTACAGCCTTCTTTTTGACATCGGAATAAACATGCCTTTGCTGTCCCTCTCAGGTCAGCGACCTAATCCGTATATGATTGGTTATCTTTCATTGTGGTTCTGTAGAATTTGAATCTGCCTGCAAGAATGTGCTGCTTCTTCGCGTAATGGTCTTTGAGAGATGAAATGATCTCACTGAAACTTGTCAGTGCAACAGACAACAGACTGAAGATTTTTGGAAGCACTTCAAGTGCATCACTTACAATCCAGTGATAAAATCATCATTCACCCCATTGGCTATAAAATGCTGTTGTAATAATTCACATGTTTCCCATCTGTCGATAGCAGTATCGAAGATCCGAAATGCCGAGATGCTACCAGATGGTTTGTGTTCATTAAAAGGTCCAATTATTCTTCGTTGGTTTGTTGCAATTATTTGAGCCATGAATTGCTGATTCGATAATTGCAATTGTCGCAAATGAACCGCTATTTCTTGCGCATTCATCGTGAAAATAATCCTCGTTACCAAATGTTATAGTTGAAAATAAGAAGCACGAACGACTTTATATCAAAGAAACAAAAATGTAATTGTATTTGTGAAATCTAAAACGAATGTCAAGAAAAATTACTCTTAACTCAGAGCCAACATTGAACGCGAAATAGGGGCCGTTACGGCCGAAATGTGTGACCGGGTCATTACCCCCCAGAGAGGTTTCGAACATATACTTTTTTAAAACCTTCTAGACTTTCTGAAGCAATGAAATGGCTATTTTACAGTAAAAACACGAAAATTACATAAAATTTCGGACAAAGGTTCTGAAAAATACAAACAAACTAAACGAATTGTGCCAATTTAGAGAATGTGTAATGCTAATTTCGCCACTTCTTAACATTTGACTAGAGCAATATCTTATGAACTTTTAATTGTGTACTACAATAAATGTTTGGAGACTTAATAAAAAATTTTTAGTAATGTTGTTGTTTGTATGTATAGTTGGTCTGTTATGTTGTATGTCTTGTCATTTATTTTGGTTCAAGACCATAGGTTGTGCCGAAGTCTTCAGCAGAACCCAAAATTAGCAAAGAAGGCAAAGTGAGACCTTTATTGTTGCAGCTGAAAGTTGACTGCGCAGTTTCGATGGGCGCTACACCATCTCATCAGAACTTTCGCAACGAATGTATGTCTTTGACTTAAATCAGGGTTCAACATTGAATTGGCAAAGTGAGATTTTTAGTGTGTCGACTTAGTTCGGTGGAATATTTTGTTTATCAGCGTTTCTCATTAGAAATATGTGACCGCTGGTACTAATATGAACCCTGATTTAAGTCAAAGACATACATTCGTTGCGAAAGTTCTGATGAGATGGTGTAGCGCCCATCGAAACTGCGCAGTCAACTTTCAGCTGCAACAATAAAGGTCTCACTTTGCCTTCTTTGCTAATTTTTAGTAATTTTAAAAAAGTGTAGATAAGAATCACTATGATATCATAACGAAATCTAAAAATATTCTTAATAAAAGCAAATAATTTACTTGATGCTAATAACCCGTAGCTTAACTATGAGTGCCAAACTTTTGACAAATTTGTAGTATATCTAATTGGAATGAAATCATTGAAAAACAATTTACCTTTAAATTAATAATTATGTAAAAATCTATTGGCGAGATGAAATTTTTCGTTTCTTCCAAAAAGTTTTGGAGTAACCTAAATTTTTTTTACTTATACAAAAGAAAGTACAATACTTTAAGTTTTAAATAAAATACAATTTTTTAAATTTCCTTCAACTTAAACGAATGATATACCCGTCTCTGAGTATAGAAATCGGGTGTATAAAGGCTATATAAAAACATTGACCCACATATTCCACTTGCACAACATATGTTCACAAGTCGAATATAATATGGTGTGGCTATTCGTATATTCCGTATGCACTGCGTGGTTTATAACATTTGCGATTCGACTTTTTTAAGGAGCTGTATCTAAATCTGAACAGATGTGACCTATTTTCATCACATATGAAACAACAAAGGTTTCTGTTACTTCTAAATGTTTTGGGAGTTTGTAATGATAATTCAAATCCATTTCGACAAACGAAGAAAACTGTTTGATATATCGAGGGCTTATATTCATAAGTGGCTATGAACAAAAACACAACTTTTCTGGTGAGTGAAAAATCTGATTTTCTCCTTAATTTTAAGAGTAATTATGGATCATTCTTCTACAGATTAATCTAAAGAGGATTACAAATTGTTACGATTAAAAAAGTCTACGAAATTTCCTATTATTTGCGATTTTATGGTTCAAACAAACAAATTTTTCCCTCAAAAGAAACTCAAAAACGATGTTCACGTGTCTAAAATTTCGTTTCTACGTAATGCATTTTTTCTCTGCGTGTAGGTCTCTATTTTAAAATCTACTTTAAAGTTGAAAAACAATAAGAAATGAGTTTTAACTTACTGATTTTTTTGTCATGTTTTTCGTCTTGCATTTCATCGAGTACAAAAAAAATTTATTTGTTATTCGAATTTATACATATTAAAGATTATAAAAATGAAGAAACATTTCCAAATATTTTTATTTAATGTAATATACGTATAATGATTTTGAGTAAACATCCTGTTACACATGTAACTCCTGTATAAATTAAAAACACCAAAACTAGGGTGTAGCCGGTTATTTTAAAAAGACGGTTTTTGGTTTAACCGAAAATTCATTTTTTTAAACCGGTTTTTGGTTATAGTTTTTTACAAAACCGGTTATAACCGGTTGTTTTAAATCAAAGTACGAAAATATTTAAATTAAAATTTTTTATAACGAAAGTAAATACAGTTCTTCTTTAGTAAAGGTATATTAAATAAGGAACTTCAGTAGCATTTTTTTGTTTGAGATCATTTTAGTACAATTCAAGTGATAATTTTGTAAGCTTTTTATACCCTTACTCTACAGAGTAGGAGGGTATATATCATTTGGGACAGAAAAAAGTGTAACGCATTGAAGGAGTGACTTAAGACCCTAAGTATGTTTGGACTAAATCCGTTTCACGACTTTTTAAGGTGTTGAGCCATGTCCGTCCGTCTGGCTGGCTAGTGTACACGATAACTCTCGAAAGGAGTTAAGGAATCGAATCAAACTTTGCACATGGTAATATTTTTCCCAAACTTAGTTTAAGTTCAAATATGGGCGAAATTACCACGCCCCTTCTGGTACCTCCCACACAAATAGTTCATATTCCAGTGATAAAATAAAACCCGTATAACTTCCATAATCGGAATCAGCTATATTTTGGTATTTGATAATGTTTTTATAATCACTTTAAGTGTACCAAATCTGACGGATTTTTCCACGCCCCTTCCAGTACCTCCCACACAAATCACGCAAAACTACGTAAAATTAAAGCTGATATAACTTCTATACTGATGATCGGAATTGGCATATTCACACTGCTAAAAAGTTTGCAGTCTGCTAAAATTGACTGCTGGTAATTAAAATATAAAAATAGATAAGCGTTCCTTTTATATTAGCTTGGGACAATATGCGTAGCATTAAAAAGACAATCACAATATCTTCCAGTGAAAATAAATTGCTTTATAATGACATTGTTAATTTGTATATTTAAGTGGTCATACTGTTCTGTACATATGCTTAACGTTTTTTCTATATTGCTTAAAACAGTAAACAGCTGTTTACCATCTCAGCAAATCTGCCGTCTCTTTTTCAGCAGAAAATCTGAACATTCAGTAGACTTTCTGCTTTCTTTTACTGACAAATTCCTTTGAGTGTACTGATAGATGGATTACTGAATTATCTCGAAGATTCTGGTAATAAAATATGAATGGTGGCCAAACGCTCACGTAATCACACATAATTAAGTTAACGTCATTTATCGTTGCGCCATAGACCTACTATACGTCATGAGAAAAATTGAACATTGATTGAAAATTTACTAAAATAATTAACAGAATTTTCAACTCATTTAGGGGAAAATCCTGCGCACGGACCTGCATTAACAGAATTTTCAACTGATTTAGGGGAAAATACTGCGCACGGACCTGCAGGTGGTGATTCTAAGCCGATCGGTACAATTAAATTTTTTCACGGTGTTACAAACATTTCGTATAATGCTATATTATATGTTAGTTTTACGCCAAAGAAGTGGAACGTTACATTTATTATATTTATAAGTTATATATTCTCAGAATACCTACCGTAAAATTGTATCCATGTTTTCAAATAGCCCATATACCACTGTCCATCCAATGTTCATTATTACCGCCTACCGCATCTACAATGAGAGATAATCACACACATTTTTTTGTTTATGGGGCATATTGCTTGTAGGAGTTACGGAATACCAAAGATTTTCATAAATTGTATAAATTATATGGACTAACTAAAATCGGCCCTAAAACACCTGGGTTTAGTAATCAAATCGTAGACGTAGGCAGTGGAGTAGGTTTCCATGTGGCTATGCCACATCGATAGCTTTACTCTTTCGTTTACTGCACCATACCTCACCCAATTAGATTTTATTATTTTAATCATTTTGTTTTGATTTTCAAAATGGTTACATTAACTGATTTTTTGAAGTTTTAAAGTCGTGTTATTATCGTCGTTTTATTCACAGTGTGAGTTTGGAAGTAGCGAAATAATGGTTTCTATTGTTATTTGCACAGGGTGAGGTGTATCGTATAGTAAACCCCGCCCGACTTTAGTCCTTCATTACTTGTTTACTAGTTGTTGTATAGAAAAATATCTGATCGATATTTAGTAATCGGTGCCACCCGACTTTATCCTGACCTTACTTGTTCAATTTGGAATTTTCTGATTCATTAACTATTTAATTAACATTTAATGTTTAATATTCATATATATATATATTGCCAGTAGAATAATTTTATTTACATTTTATTTGATTACAAAATTAAGTGAAAATAATTGCTACAAGTGTGTGTTTACATTTACGAGACCACCATATGATAATTGTTTTCCACGTTATCTAGTCGAAATGAGTCCATAATGCATTCAGAGAGACTTCGGTCTTATCTTCATTTCGGCATATTTTAACGAATAATAATAATCATTCTTCCAATGATACCAGCTTACACCCGACTTATTCGAATCATCTTCCTTCCTATGGGGTCCATTTAAATGGCTGAAAATAAAATAATATTTAAAAGATATTTTCAATCACGTGTGCCCATAACTACCTATAGTAGCACGATTTAAACCACCATGCACTTTTATGGTAAATGGCGCAATTTCCACTATTCTCATCATTGTCCTTGTCCATAGTTGAGAATTTCGCACCTTTATGATGTGCCAAAGAATCGCCAGCATCTCCATTATAGTTGTCCAATATCTTAAGGATGTAACTTTCATCCTCGCCTCCAATTCTAAAGTGCTCATAGTGAGCATAGCGCGTCTCATTGTTCCAATCTTTCAGAATGACCATAAGTTCGTGCGGATCATTTGTGGTCATATCATGGAGTCTATCCAGGCCTATGAAAAATTCTCCGTATGGTGGATTTCCAAATCCCCTTTGGTAATCAGCCCACGGACGATAAAAGTCTACAGAACCATCTTGTCGCCTTAGTATGGTAGTCCACGATGTTGTGTTTGTCTTGAGGGATTTCATCACATCTGCTTGGTCGTCTTGTCTAAAAAGGGATTGCAAGAGGGCGGCATAAATAGTTTCAATGCAATTAGTATCAATCATTCAAATATATATTTTATATTTTTTAAAAATCGATGCTTTGCGTTTGGTAAAATAATTGTCTTCTACCAGTCAGAGTGAGCGAATTATTCTAGTAATCTAAAACATGCCTACATCTACATGAAGTCATCTTTCCGAAACGTGGAAGTGTATTTATATATTGCTTATTTTGTGCAAGAAAGTCACATCCTTTTTGATATAGTTTTTAAGAGCGATTTAAACTATCATATCTGACATGATCGCTACTCCTAATATAAGATCACATATTCACTTTATAATTAGAGTAACGACCATGTTAGATATGATAAATTATAGTCATTAAAGGCCAGTTTCTATAACTTATTTTCGTTCGTTTGAGACGAACTTTGATCGTTCGCTCAACTCAACTATTACATGAATTCTATAAAACAAATATGTTAGCTCTTTGCGTGCTTTTCTATAGACATAACGAATTATAGACTCCTGTGGCTTATAGATTTCTCGTAATAATTGAGTGATTTTGTATAAAACAAAATAAGTTATAGAAACAGGCCTCTCGCTCTCCTGAAAAACTATTGTCGATGTTATTTTGTAAAATTACTGCAAACGTATCTTAAGATACGCTAGCACCATTCGGGTTAACGTTATTTTCACTGATATTTTAAGACCTCCAAGTTTGTTATTCGAAACCGTGTAATTGGTTAGAGAGTGCTGGGGGTATCATATTGTCGGTCCTTATTAAGGAATGGATCTCCCTTATAATGCATGCGTCAGAACATCTTGTAGGATACTTTAGAAATTCACAAATATAAAAGCCGCTAATATCTCAGAAACAAACCAATTTGGTGTTCGGCGAAGATTGAAGATTAGAAGTTATTTCAATACTTACTTCTTAGAGATGTCTTCGAACCTAAGTACAGATGACAGACAACATAATTAGTGAATGATTTCGCAAAAATAAATACTATTGCCATCTATGTACCTTTTGTTGTATTCCGATCGGGTGTCATTCAGGAATTTCTTATTGAAATCTACAGCACCCATCAGTTGCATAATGTTTTCGCCTTGATTCCCCAACATAAGCCGACTTTCACTTACCAATTTCAAAGTCGAATTAACGTTTTCAGCTAATTTTACTACTTGAATTGCAACGTCCTGCTGCCTAAAAATACATTCAATGCAATTCTAACTTGGGTACGATTCTCTGAAAAGATATTCATGTATATAAATACACACCTGTTATTCGATTCCAAACGAATTTCAGTCAAATACTTCGTATTCGCATCACTAACCACTAACTTCGCTATTTTGCTAACTAAGTCATCTTGTCTGCAATAAATTATAAATTATAAATAAATTATTATAGAAATGTATTCACGATAAATTAAAATATATCTACTATATATTATTAAATTGAAAAAATAATTGAAATCCTGAAAAAAGTCTATCATTCTCTGTATATACAGACAACACCGTCCGATAGTTCATATTACACTTGAACCGGGTGATATACGTCTGAAGATTACAATTTTTCAGAACTTATTTTAAATATTTGTTCGCAAATATTTTTTAAAAAATTGTATCCTTTGCAACTTTATAGTACTGTGAAGGGGCAACAGGATGAGGAAATGAAAAAGTAACAAGCAAAAAGGCGTTAAGTTCGGGCGACCCTAATATTATTACGTAGAAACAATTTTCCTCAAGACATTTTTTCCCCCATCTCTATTCCATATACAGCCTAAATGTCTGGGCAATTTTGATAATAAAATTTTTAATATTGAAGATCCAATATGTTTCAGAGTGTAATGTACACACCTGGTTTCATGATTTTAGCTACAGCCTTTTTCCTCCTTTTTCCATTTTAACCCTAAAAGTACGAATTTAGAAAATTCGTACTTCTTACTTTCCGCGTCTACGTAGACAGACGAGTGCAAATACTGAATATCATGATTCTAGCTACAACCGTTTGATTGTAACCAAATTTAATTCCACTGAGATCTTGATGCAACGAATATCGGAATATTTCTTTATTATTCGCGTCACCGCAGTCAGGTAAGTGTACACACCGAACTTCATTAGTATAGCTGTAGCCGTTTGGTTGGTACCATTTTTATCCCCATACGCCACATTTTCCGGATAAAGGTACAAATTTCAATAAAATCCTTTGTATTTCGCATCTTCACAGTCAGATGAATGTACACACCGAAATTCATAATTTCAACTTTAGCGGTTTGGTAGGTACCATTTTTATCCCTCTTTTCCAATTGTATCCCTTAAAAGTACGACTTTTAAAAAATCACTCTATTTTATATATTTACGTATATAGAGGAATGTACATTCCAAATTTCATGTTTCGAGCTGTTATCGGATCATTGGTACCATATTTATCCCTTTTTTGTCCCATTTCGCCCGCTAACACGTGTATTTACTTATTGGTGCTTTTACACTACATACAAAGCAGAAATTAAAAAAAATGCTTATATAGTTTAAATATTAGGGGGTATTTTCAGTCCTTGTTAGGGAAAAATTTTCACCTCTGGGCCGATTTCGCCCAATCCCCACCGATCTGTATCCAGCATTCATTTCGTTCAACAGACAGACGGATAGACAGACAGACGGACAGGCGGAAATGGCTAGGTTGTCTTAGAATTTTACCACGACCCAGAGTATATATACTTTATGGAGTCTCCGATGAATATTTTAAGGTGTTACAAACGGAATGACAAAGTGAATGTACCCCATCCTTAGGTGGAGGGTATAAAAACGGCAATTAAGTCCATGTTGCTTATAGTTTCATACGTATATCATCCGGCACTAACGACATTATTTAAAAATTGTCGTACGGTGTAATCTTTACCTTTCCTTGGACTGCGAAACAATTTCATTCAAATAGTTTTTATTAGATTCAGAAGCCTCATTCAGTTTTGTTATGTGAAGGTCTTGTTCTTCTAATCTGGAAATAGATTAAAATAAATTGCAATGTATGATGCATAGTGTTCTTTGGAACATTATGCTTACCTCGCGTTAAATCCCAGGTGGCTTCCATTTATTGTGTTTGCAAATTCCATTACTTTGGCTAATGTCCCCTCCTGATCCTCTAGCCTAGAAGTGAATAAATAAATAATAGACATGCAAAACGGAGTTAAGTTCGACCGTGCCGATTCTTATATGACCTTCGTAATGAAGTGCTTTCCTCAGTTATACCGACTTATTAGAGAGCCAGACCACATATGGGCATCTCCCAATAGCCCGTACGCGATATTCGCACGCTTTTAACTACGCCAAAACAAGGAAGAAACACTAAAGTCGATCTGTATTTATAGTATTCTAAAACGCTGAAAGAGAACTACATTTTAGGAATATATTTGCAGGATTTAGTACAAATTAGTACAAAATTATAAACAATTATACAATGAAACGGGCGCTACAAAAATTGAAGTTTTTTTAGGTTATTACATAAATTTTAATAATTAGTTTTGTTACTATTTTATTCAACACATATGTATGAATGTATTATTTCAAACCACTTGTTGATATTTACATTCATATAACCTGTTAATATTCATTATGCCACATTATTGATATTAACTTTAATTGTTCAATGTTGTAAGTTACTAGATTATTTCTATCTAAATTTTTGTATAAAAGCCAGAGCAGTTGCTCTGGAAAATCAATTCATATCGAACAACAGAAGCGAGCATTTGTAGTTATAAGCGACGGTGCCTTCTAAGTAAAGAGTGAAAAGTATTTTATAAAACCCTCGAGCTGTTTCATTTCATGAAACCATACAATCTTAGGAACAAGATTGTTTCAAAGCTAATTTTTTTACAAATGGCATGGCGACATTTATTACTTTGCTGCACACTACCACTGTCATGATTTCTGGCTCGTGAAAGCCCCGGACTCTTTAAGTAAATGATTCTCACAAACGAATATGTTGGAGATAGAGGGAGAAAATATTGGGGGTTGGTCATACATTTGGCTTCACTAGGGGCGAACTCCTAAAAATCCGATAAAGCACTATCCCACCCCTAATGTGCATTAGGATGGGTCACGAAAATAAATTGCAGCGGTCACCCCCCAGAAATGAAGATTAGTTTGTGTAATGATGATCTGTAAAATATTTCGTCACTGAGTCTAGCCATCTGTGAGCTAAACGCTCCTGAAAAATCATATTTTTTCCGTGTAGTTATTTTTATGTTCAGTCGCCATTAGGGAGCTTCGTGAACAGATGTGTTTCGGTCGTTTCTCCAAAATAGATAGAGTGTTAAAAATTGTTTTTCAATTTGTACTCCTAACTTTACAACAACAAGTGCCATAAAACCTAGAACATAAACAAAGCAAGATTAAACGTGCACGAGCACAAAATGATGTGAGCGCACAAGTCGCCACTATGAAAAACAAAAAGACAAAAACAAATGATAGTGCAGCAACAAGTGTGCGTTCAAATAACTATTTTTCTCCGCTTCAAACCATTGAAGACGATAATGAAGAAGAAGTGACTTCAAAACCGGTTAAAGACCACATCCCCCCTATCACTGTCCTAAAATGTAAAATAGTGGAACTGCATGATCTTTGTAAACAAAGTAAATTATCAAATTATGCCGTCAGAAAGTTATCAATTGGTTTGAAACTTTTCTGTAATACGAAAAATTATTTCGAGACAATTTGTAAGGCTCTCAAAAACAAATACGAATTTTTTACGTATGGCACAAAGAACGAAAAGCCATACAAAGCAGTTTTGTTCGGTCTTGACAAACATGGTCCAGCTATCGTTAAAACCCAACTGATTTCAATGGGTCTCAACTGTTTGGATGTTAAGCTAGTAGAGAAAAGAGGTTTTGGCAATACTGAATTTATCTTGTATGTAGTCTACTTTCAAAGACAATCAATCACAATGAAAGAACTAAGGCAACGGTATTCAGTGATAGAATGCATGAAGGTGAAGTGGGATTTTCAACGGAGCAGTAAAACAAAAATAACCCAATGCTATAATTGCCAAATGTATGGCCATGGCTCCAGTCACTGTCAAGTCAAGACATTTTGTTCAAAATGCGCTGGTTCGCACAAAAATTCGGATTGTAACGAATCTACAATAAAGTGTGCAAATTGTAATGGAGCACACAAATCCAATTCCAACGCTTGTCAAAGCAAACAAAACTATCTACAAATGCGTGAACGTATGCAGCCATCAGCTCGTCGTCCTGGACGTCCCACAGGATTGCCTAACACAGACTACGAAGGAAGCTTCCCAAATAATCTACGTCAAAATAGACCACCTACAACTTCATCTTGGAATGCCACAAGATACCCACAAAGTAATGTAAGACATAACGCAAACGATTTGTTTTCACCAGAAGAAATCAAAAACTTGACCTTAGAATTGATTACAAATCTAAGGAATTGTCGGAGTAAAGCGGACCAGTTCGAGGTGATAACCAGCCTTGCATGCAAATTCTTGACGTAATGTCTGGTGAAATTAAAATAATTATTTGGAATGCTAGAGGTATTAAAAATAAGAGCACTGAACTGTTTCACTTTTTAATTGCTGGAAATGTACATATTTGTTTAGTTTCAGAAACTTGGTTGAAACCAACCCTGTCCTTAAATCACCAAGATTTTTTTGTTTATAGAAATGATAGAGAAATAGGTCGGGGCGGGGGCGTAGCCATCATAATTAAGAAAAATATCCCACACCAACTACTTCCGATTACCCACACCAACTTAATTGAAAATATTGCCATCAGAATTTTCACTAACACGGATTGTGTAGACATTTATTCATGCTATTTCCCGGGTGGCCTTGTGGGATCAGACGGGACCCGTAAACAATTATTTGCTTCAGATATCAATAAACTTTCCAGAGGTGATAAATTTATATTAGGTGGGATTTCAACTGTAGACACCAATCTTGGGGGTGTCTGCGTTCAAACTGTTGGGGTAACATGTTGTATCAGAAACAGGACTCTTATAATCTGGATATAATTTTTCCAAATGATCATTCTTACATTCCTTCGAATATAAACAGACAAAGTTCGACACTCGATTTTTTTTTGACCAATATGGCTGAAAGAATCTCGTCAGCTGAAGTAATAAATGACCTGAGTTCAGATCATATGCCTGTCCAAATTACTCCTCATAGTAATTTCTCAGACATTGACCTTAGAAGCTATGATTACAGCAATGCCAACTGGAGGTCCTTTTCTATTTATATAAATACACCTATTTCTTCCCCCTCAAAATGCAGGTTAACTTCAAACGAGTATTGAATTATGCGATAAATATTAGTGTGCCGATGAGACATCACTCTAACCCAAGGAAACCCTTTCCTTTACATATTAAATCGTTGATACGACGCAGAAATTACTATCGCTGAAGCTGGAAAAGACACAGGAATAGTTTTGATTTTTACGAAATGAAATGGTTGAACCGTAGGATAAATGAGGAGATTGAAAAGTTCAGGAATTCATCTTGGAATCATATGCTATCTAAATTAGATAAAGGCTCTTCCCCTTTTTGGAATCTGTCGAAAATTTTAAGGAAGAAGTCAAACAGAATTCCTATTCTCAATTACAATGCTACACGTTTTACCACTGATCAGGAAAAATGTGAGATATTGGCCCAGACTTTTGCCTCGAATCATTCCGTAACATCTACTCTTGGAGATATGTCCGAAGTTAGTAATTGTCTTCAGATATTTCAATCTACGACAATTAACCCACCAGCCCATTTCACAATCAATACTTCAAAAATATCATATCTTATAAAGAATCTGAAGAACAAGAAAGCGCCAGGGATAGACGGTATCAATAACAAATGTCTCAAGGCTTTGCCAAAAAAGGGTATAAAATATTTAACCATCGTCATTAATTCTTGCTTGAAGTTGGGCTACTTTCCACAAGAATTTAAAGAGTCAAAAGTTATTCCTATAAAAAAACCTAACAAACCAAATGATTGTGCCCATTCATACAGACCAATCAGTCTGCTTTCGTCTGTCAGCAAAATTCTTGAGAAGGTTATTAAAGAAAAACTCACAGATTTTGTAGATGAGAATGAAATATTTCCCCCAGAGCAGTTCGGATTTCGTAGGGAACATAACACAATACAACCGCTAATAAGAATAAAGAAAATTATCAATACAAACTTTGACCAGCAGAAGTCCACAGCTATGATTCTGTTAGACATCAAGGCTGCCTTTGATTCCGTATGGCATGACGGGCTTATATATAAAAAGATCAATCTGAACATTCCAAAAGAGATTGTTAAGTTAATACAAAGTTTCTTACAGTTCAGATCATTTAAAGTCCATATAAATTCTTATAGTTCTACCCTTATTCCGATTGTCGCTGGTTCCCCACAGGGATCATGTTTGTCCCCAATACTATACAATATGTATACTGCGGATATTCCACTACTTAATAACTGTACAATATCAATTTTTGCTGATGACACTGCAGTGCTCTGTTCCGACTTACTAGCTTTAGATATTATCAGAAACCTTCAAACGGCAATGTCAGAATTAGTTAAATACTTTCGTAAATGGAAGATCATGATCAACGGTGATAAAAGTCAGGCAATATATTTTACTAGGAAACGCAAAGAATGTTTCATCCCACAGAGTAATATTGTTATAAACAACATGAATATCCAATGGGAACAAAAGGTTAAATACTTGGGTATAATACTAGATACGAAAATGAAGTTCAAAGATCACATTCCATATGTCATTACAAAAGTAAAATTGTTAATCAAAATGCTCTACCCACTTATAAACCGAAATTCCAGCCTTAGTTTATGCAACAAAATGTTAATATTTAAGTCTATATTTCACTCCGTTTTGTACTACGGAGCTCCACTGTGGGTATCTAGTGCCAATTGTCACTTAAAAAAATTGCAAGTCGCCCAAAATAGGATCCTAAAATTAATATTTAACCTCCCGTTTTTCTTTTCTACACAGCGTCTCCATGAGTACGCCGACGTAGAACTAGTTATCGATAAGATAGAAAGATTAACTCAAAATTTTAGATTGCGATGTGCAGCATCTAGATACACTCATATTAATGAATTAGCCTATTCATAGTTAGTTTTAAGTAGTATGTAAGTTTTATTATTTATAAAAAAGATTCAAATAGGTTTTTGTAAATTTTTCCCTCCCATTTTTGTATACTTATTGTATATTTATATTTCATAAGAAATTAAGCAATTTTGTAAATTATTATTAATTATATAGCAGAAGAAGATATAACTCTTAAACTCTTAAAATGTATTATATAGTGAAATGAAATGTAAATATTATTGAAAATAATAAATTGAATTGAATTGTATTTTTATGTTTAATTTTTGTCCAAATTTTTTCTGATTTGATAGACCTTTGGAAGCACTTTAAATGAAAACTTTTATTCTTGCCTTAGAGTAACTCATTGGTCGTATTATTGGACTTTTATATTGATCTTTTTGTGGCTTTTCAAGGTGACAGCTAAAAACTTATATGTCTTAAAAACATTTTGTGGGAGGTGTAATGAAAAATAATGCCTAAATGATGAATATCGGACGATAAATGACGTCACTGACTCGATATTTGTGAAATAATTGAATACAGGAGATGGATTTTCAGAGACAAAATGTTCAAACTCTTTTTTACAAAAATGAGGCTGCGGCGTCAATTTTATTCCGATGTTCATCATTTAGGCGTCATTCGAAAGGTATAGACTGCAGCTATTTATTTTTTATAAAATGCTCACTGTGAAACCACAAAAATTACTATAAACGTCCAATGATTCGACCAATAAGTTACTCCAAAGCAAGAATCAAAATTTTTATTTAAAGGGCTTTCAAGGGTATATTATTTCAGAGCAAAAAAAAACAAAAAAAATATACCGGAAAAACATGATTTTTGGGATTATTTTCAAGGGCGTTTAGCTCTAGGAACGAAATATTTTGCAAATCATCATTAAACAATCCAAACTTTATTTTCGTGAGGTGACTAGAAATTGTTTTTCCATTTGAATGGACGGCGACCCAGCCTAATGTACATATCAAACAAGAAATCTTATTTAGTAGAACTGAGTTCTCAGTTTTGAATTTTCTGATCTCTTATCCTGTTCAAATGACTTCAAAGTTTTGAGGGTATAAACTATTGCCGATGCACCTCCGCATTTTATAGTCCAAGAAAATTAAAACAAATTTATCCCATTATCGATGAAAAAGGGATGATACATTTTCTAGGAAAAACAATTTTTGTAATTTTCTTCGAGTAATTAATTTTGTATCAGCTTCTTTGTTCGTTGACTTGACTTGTAGGGGAATAACTAAGATAAATCTGTTATCATCGACTATTCATTAAAGTAAACTAGAAAAAAGTCGGTAAAAGAATAAAGAAATGATTCTATGTCCCCTTGGATAACTCTATTTCTCACTATATTATGTAGTATTTGAGTCAAATTTACCAGTGTTTTTATATTTTACTTGGAATGCCTACATCTATTTTATTTTCTTGATGACAGGGCAATTAGAAACACCAAGTTTTATACATCAAATTCCTATTAGCTTTTTCTTACTAATTTTATCATTTTACCTTTTGTCTATATCCAGCAGCTTCTTATTGATTCTATCCGTCTCCACCAATAAGGTGTTGAGTTTTGTAAAGAGGCCTTTCCACAATATTACTTTGTCGTCTTCATCATATGGATCCTGTGGGAAATACAAATGAATAAGGGGAATTATACTCTAGAAAACTAGTTTCACTAAAACAAGGCCTTGAAGTATAAAATTCTATCGCTAGAAAGTGTACATGTATTTGAAATCCAAGACTTTCACTCAGGACTTGGCAATCACTCACATATGAATGAAAACCCGAGTTTTCATTTCCATTTGCCGCTTCTTTAATGGCTTATAATTCCTAAGGATATACAAGTTTTAACAATGTCTGCCCATTTTAAATTATTTTTATTGACTCTTGCTCGAACTATGAGATTAAGAAGGATATTCAAGCAAAAACGTGGAACTTCGTATTCCATATCATTTTGTCCGATATATTAAATCGAACGATTTTATTAAACGACAGGAATTCTACTCTTTCACGAGATAATCATATTAATTGTAAAATTATTAAAAAATGACGTATATGTCGATAGTAAAAGTGTACTGATTTACATTAACTCTGTCACTGGGCCATTGGGAATCCACTAGTGTCATTAAAACTATTGATCAGGGTGAGACATAGAGTCCAGAGAGTCAATACTTTAGAAACATTTCACTAGATTTTCACACTAGTAACATTTGGTGAGGAACAAGTTCAAACAGGTGCATTTATTTTGTAAAAATTAGGGGCCGACTATATGATACTCTACAACACTCACTGCGTATATACCTAGTTTATGTTATGTTTATGGGTCGCTTTTATTTAGTTCATATAAATTATACAGTACGAATATGAATATGGTAAAATTGATGAAAAACCTTTGCATTCTGTTACTCAAACATGTGATGGGCCCATACACAAACAAAATCAATGTGATCCCATTTCCATTTTAGCTGAACCTAGTGAAAAATATACCATTTATTTTCATCAAGATTGGCTGAAATAAGTGGAATCCAGAGTGTTATCAACAAATCGGAAGGATCAAAAGCGGTGACAATATATTTGCGTAAAGGTCAACATATGTGGTCCATGGTAATATGAAGTTTTTAATGAAAATTGGTGGGACATGGATCCATATGATCTAATTTTCCGCAGATATATAGTGAATATAACATGATCTGGTAAAATTGATCAAGATCCGATGACAAATGCAGACTTTACATAGGATAAATCGAAGACATTTGTAGGTGACCTATCACAACACTTTGGGCATGTGCCAAAAACATGAGTCTATATAGTTCTCATTCACGGTAGGTATTCCTAGTTGAAATATATCATGATCTGCAAAATTTGATCAAGATCTGATAAGTTAAATGGGTTCCATTTGTATAGGGTTATACCAAAATATGGACCCCTATATTTGACTTTCTGTTTCTGGTTGAAATATAATACGATCTGCAAAATTGGTGCGGTAAAAGTTAAAAAATTGGACCCATTTGTAAGGGCGCTACATTATAAAGTGGACACTTATAAAAGTAGGTATTCTTATTTGATGATCTGCAAAATTTTATCAAGATCCAATGTAAGATGTGCGTTTTAGAGAGATAATAGTGTAATCTGGGGGCCTAATTGTACGGGGCATACCAAAACATGGACCCATATAGTTTACTGTCATAGTAGGTGTTTCTAGTTTAAATATAAAATGGTGTGGGAAATTTTATCAAGATCCGATGAAAAATGTCAATTTTAGAACAGTAATAGTGTAAATCGGAGGTATATTTGTATGAGACCTATATCGAAACATTGTTAGCTGTTTCTAGTTCGAATATAACATAATCCTGAAAGATCCAATGTAAAATGTGTATACTAGTGCAGTAATAGGGTATCTTGGAGGGATATTTGTATGGAGGCTATATCTGAATCTGAACCGATTTCCTCCATTTCAATACCGATCGTCGTTGGGTTAAAAAAGTGACTTCTGCGAAATTTCATGACATCGGCGACCTGTAGAGTGGGAACAAACTTTAGATGGGCAGCAGATAGACGGACGGAACCACTTCGTGGAATAGGGAAACTTGAAGTTGTTGTTAATGCTAAACTAGTAAAGAAAGAAGCACGAAATTTAATGTATTTTTATATGAAATTAAGTTGCTATACTCTAGTATTTTTGTTTATTTCAAAATTAATATGACAATCTTGCTGTGGTAAGTATGTCCCGCGGATTTCCCGGGAATTTGAAAACTGGTTTCCACTTTACTAGTAAATTAAAAACTCCGGGTAAAGAAACCCTATACTTACATAGTAGTCCTTGGATGACAGGTCAGTGGCTACAACAGTTGTTGTATATAAAAATAAAATTGCATGAATCCAGCGGAGCTTCATTTCCCGTTTATGATTTACGAATACGAGCACTACTTTACTAACTGGGTGATACTAAAAGATTATCCAGAGGGAAAAGATAATAAAAAATAACAAGTAAGGAAACGCTAAGGTCGGGTGAGCCGACTATATAGTACACTCTATTTTCTACCCCATTATAATTGAATTCGGGGAAAAAGTGATATGATACTAGAGTGGCTTTTTTTTTGTGAGGAAGAAAAAAATGTTGTCGATGTTCCCGACTAAATGTAAAGTTTGGTTCGTTTTATGTGTTCTTCCAAAATATTGCGCTTTTATCATTGTCCGATCGTGAATGTTCAAAATAACCATTATAAATCTGGTTTTCCTTGAAAAGAAAATGGTATTGAGTGACAAATAGTGAGAATGGTATTGAGAAAAAAACACTAGGAATTAAAATCTGGCCAGAGCCTTATCAAACCATATCAAAAAGACTATATTTTGGCCTTGCTGAAATAACGCAATACGTTGTATTTCTCAACATATGGTCATCCCACTCTGAATTTTTGATAGTGTGTAGGGAATAAAATAAGCTTAATGTATTTAAATTAAAAAAAACATATATTTAGTTTTTCATATATATTCAGGGATTAAAATTATTTTTAATTTTTGAACCACAAGGACATTCATTTATTTTATTTTCATTTATGCAGATTCGGAAGAGGTGTAAATCTTTCAGATAATAACAATATCGTTAAAATCTGATGATGCGATCCAAAGTTATGATATTGATAAGGAAGACATATCTTCAAAAAACCCGAGATAACCAACTTTGGACCACTGTAAAACTTAAACCACCTACGGTAAACGGAACCACTAGTAATTTCATCAAAGTCGGAGATGATTAATATCCAAACCTATGGATTTTGGGTCATTTTCAATTCTACAATAGTAAGAGTTATCTGATTTCAGTTTTTTGGGAGATGCCCATAAATGTTGTTTCTACATAAAATATAAAGTGCTGTGGCAAATTTGAAGAAATTGGTTAAAATATGTGGTCTCTAGAGCAGAAAAAGTCAAAAGGGAAATTTGTATGGCAGCTACATATATCTAAATCTGAACCGATCCACCACTTTCACCACAGATAGTTGAATTATAAGACACTGTGCCAAATTTGAAGCAAATCGAATAAAATATGTGATTCCTAGAGCGGTGACGGGCAAATCGGGAGCTACATATGTATGGGGGCTATATCTAAAAGTGAACTGATTTGTCGCGCAAAACATATTTGTGCCAATTTATGTTGGGATCGGACAATAATTACGACTAGAGTGATCAAACCCGAAGCCGAAAACCGGGCCAACCGAGTTTTTCATCTCAGACCAACCGTCGGCTTTTTAGAAATCGCAGTGTTCGGAAAACAGTTTTTTAGTCGGTTTCGACCGATTTTCCCTTATGGGAAAAAAACAAATTTTCCAAAAAAAATATTTTGTGTTGACTTTTTTGGACTTAGCTTCGATAACCACAATTTTGACTTACACTGGATAATTATCCAGGCTGAGTTGAAAATTTTCAACACAAAATTATTTTTTCAAAATTTGAAAATTTTAAATAAGAATTTTTAACTTTGAGTGAAATTTTAAAATTTTATTTAGGTTTTTGTTATCGCAGCATAGTATCCAGTCTTAAAGAAAAACAGCCCTATTATTAATTCTGTGACTTTAGAAATCGCCATTATTTCTGCTTGAAAAGCACTACATACATTCATCTTTCATCATATTAGATTGCCTAATGTGTTTTGTTCTATATTTAGTCTCCGGCACCGTAGCCCACATCCGTTTTAGATCGGTCTGTAAACACTGATATGAGGATTCTACCCAAACATTCATCTCAATTGGGGGAGTCGAAGACTATAACCGCATTGCTTTTATTAAAATCGTTAAAATTCCAGAACGTGAAACAATAATAATATATCATTTTGAGAAAAAAATCACTACGATCATGATCACGAAACTGGAAACTATATTCAACATCTGGTCAAAAAAAAATAAAGACTTAGGACTAAATGTTTTAGTGACATCAACCAAGTAGTCTTCGTCATGGTGAACAGTCCAAAAACTCTGGGAAGTAATAGTATTTTTCTGGTATGTATTGTCGAGTAGAACAGGAATCTGTATTTGAAATTTGCCAGACACCCCCAAAATCTTTAGTTACGGGTAAAACCCGGTTTTTCGTACCTTTGCACACTTATAAACATGTAACATAGTTGGATATCAACCGATTATAACTTTCTCTCCGGATTTGAAGCGAAGAAACCTGGAGCTTTCGATTGTATTTTCATTTTGTGCCTAAACCATTGCTCTAACACTGTATGTCAGAAAATATTGTATAAGTGGATGATCAGCTATGATTGGGATAATGAAGATGAAGTTTACTTTGAATTGTATATGGGAAACATTTGTTCTTAATTGGCTAAGAAAAAAACCGGTCAACCGGTTTGTTTAAATCGGGGTTTTGATCACTCTAATTGCGACCTGTACTTTGATTACATTGATTCCTTTTGGGTGTTACAAACAAATGCACAAAACCATAATACCCTATTGGAGGATATACAGAAACCAACGACTGATAAGAGGGCATAAAATACAAATAATCAGCAATTCAGACGTTACGTTTAAAACGTACATTCTTAATGTACGTATGTAGTGGCCTCGCAGCAAACATAAAAATAATTTTGTGCTAATATGTATACGGTCCTTATCAGTTCTTATACCCTCTACTCTTGAAGTAGAATATATTATATTGTTGCGTTTGTTTTGGTTAGAAAACCGATCTCTTAGACTGTATTGCACAGCACAGTGGTCACAAAAGCGTTGCTTCTTGGCACAGAAACTGTACATTTAATTACTTGTTCAGAAATTGCAATTTGAATTATGGAGTAGAAAGTGGAGGGTATCAGATATTCAGCCCGTCCGATTTTAGACTTTCCTTACTTGTTTAGTTTTGTAGAGTAGCCTCGAAGTTCAGGAATTTTACCGCAGATCTAAGAGAGTATGCTCTAATCCAGTAGTTCTCAAAGTACTTGAACTTGAAAAAATCTAAATCATTAGTTGAAAATTCCCATATATTGCTCTGAATTTGAAAAAAATCGCCATTAGTCTATTCCTAATAAAAAGCGCCGATTTTTAAAGTAGCTTCTTCACCATCACGATAATCTTTTTAATTTAAAACAAGAAAAATCAATGGAGGCTTCATATGAAATTGCAATTTTAATTTCTGAAACTATTATGCGAGATCCAGCCAGCAAGAACAAACGGATGAAAATAGCAATAACAAATGATAAAATAAGGAGAAAAATTGAGCGAATATTGAAATTATTTTTCAATAAATAAATAAATCCAACAACACCATCCGGAGAGCAAAATATAGGAGGAACTTTTATTTATAAAGTCCCAGAGTTACAAGCCGACCCATAATAAACGGCGGTGGCGCTACCCAAAATGGGTCTCTCATTCGATCACCCCCATCACGAAATTTATTTGCCAATTTTGAAATAGGGAAAGGAATATGTGTCGATTATGGATGGCAACCAGAGTTTAGTGGCGTGGCTAGTTGCCAAATTTGCATTACGGATGGCAACTACGACAGACAGTTGTCAATTTCAGTTGCTAAAAAGGGGATTTTTCGGCAACCATTTATTTCTGGTTGCCTTGTAATTTTTCTAATTGGTGTGTAATTTTTTAAAGAAATAAAAAGTGAAAATAAGAGGTAAATTACATTTATTTTTAATTATTCATATATTCAATATTACATATTTTTTTCTGGTGTTTGTAGGCTTCATGATGGTTAAAATTACCACAAAGCAACAATTTGAAATACTGGTACGGGTTTTTGGTGAAACCAAAGCCACTTTCTTCCTCTGTTAATTTGGAAACAATCCAAATTTTACATAGCTTTTGCTCTATTATTTGGACAACTTCGCTCAAAACCACGGGCAATGTGGGTTGAGCCATGCTGAGGTTGAAGTCATTGCCATGGGACTTCTGAAAGCTTCCCTCCGCAAAAAACCTCAAAGCAGCACAAACTTTTAAGAGTGGAGGTATTGCTGTTGACCGGTATCTTTTTTAAAGCATTTTTTTAATTCTTCCACTAAATAGACAACGGCATCTTTTGGAAGTCGGAAATACGCCTTAAAGCTAAGACGAACAATTGTTTATTGAAAAATTTTCAAGATAGAAACATCTACTCACAGTACAGATGGCAATTCTAAGGTATTAGAGCTATCTCTTAAATTCCTCCTAATAGATGCCACGTCCTGGGCATCTTCTTCTTCATCAAAAAAAAGATCCACTGAGCTAATAATTAAAAATTAAATTTTTATTGTTGAAATTTACTATTTTGAGTTGAATTGTTTGTTTTGTTTACAAAATTTTTAGTTGCCAAAGTGTCAAAACACTATTATCGACGGCAACTGACAAAAGTTGTCATACATAGTAATTATTTTTATTTCAGTTGCGTTGCCAGTTGACAACTCAACTGGAGTTTGGTTGCCATCCATAATCGACCCAATAATTTGGCTTTTCTTTTATGTTTTGGAATGTAAATTAATATTAGCCAATGTTCCCATAATTTCATATTATTATATCATACAATTATTTTTTGAGAGTGAGAATCCATTCTCAAAATTTTTATAATATGGATGAATTTAATATTTTGTTAGCAATTATCCATAATCCATAACCCGCCCAAAGAATGATAAAGCTCTACCTACTTTGACATACTAAAGTATCCGAACAGTGCAAATGGTATTATAGTCGGAGGACAGTGCAACTTCAAGTCCTAAATATATATGTGTGTGCCGACGAAGATCATCGTTACGAGATTTGTGTGTCCTACACAAGAGTTGCCAAAATGAAACATCTTCAGTTTAAACACAACCATGAAAAGAAGCATAAGTGCACCGTGACGATAAATCCCTCCAAAACCTTAGAGGAGTTCTTGTTCTTTTTTTATAGGAACACATGACTACTCATACTGGAATTGACTTATATAAATGCGACTTTCCAATAAAAATAGAATCATTCAATTTACTATAGACGTCATCATATATATACACATATACCACATATATTTCACAGCAGTACACAGTGGTAACTTACGGCCAAAACCCTATAGCTTTTTTATTTACCATAACAAAATTCTGAAATTTGGTATTTTGATATGTGACATTATTCGGATTTTTTAAAAAGATGGGCGGGCCACACCCATAGTTATAATTATACTATAATTTTTTTATTTACCATTATAAAGTTCTGAAATTTGACATTTTGTAAATTTACGGCCACATAACTGATACTCATCCAGATAACGTGTGTTTACTAAGAAAACCCGTAGGCACAAAAGGGATAATATATTTTTGCAACACAATCTTTTTAAGTACAATTCACTTTCATCATTACAAATTGGGTTAAACCTTTAGATGAACACGTTATACTAAATGTATTCCATAATGAAGCATTATTCTTTCATTCTTTCGAGATCAAAAAAGAAATAAGAAAATGAAAAATAACGGCATATTTCCAATATGTATGTGTGTTTTCATAAATATATACAGGTGGTTGTCTATTTTGGTTGTAAAATTTGATGGAACTCCGTCAGATCTAAAAAAATATCGGCGGCGTGATTGAAGTCGATGAGAGTCGTTGAATCGGTCGGCTTGTATCTCTGTAAAGTTCTAGCAAGTCTTCAAAATGACCCCACATTTTCTATGCTCACTGAATAATTTTAATTTGAAACTAAAGGGCAAACAAATAACTTGAGTGCTTATTCATTTCTTCTCATATAATAATAATGAAATGATGTTTGTTGGTAATCGCATCACTTAAGAACAGCAGAACCAATTTCGTTGATTTTTGGGCAAATTATTCCTATAAGTCCGAACTAGGTTTTAAGATGAAAAAACTTTTGGGTAGTTGCCCGCAAAGTTGTAAAACTTAAAAAAAAACTGAAAGTGCCGTTTTCTATAGGTTTTTTGAGTGAACTCAAGACTATAAATAAATTATTTTGTATTTTGATCATTTTGATTCAGCTACAGCAAAATATTGTAAAGAAAATTCGGACAAACTGTAATATTTTATTTTTTTTTTCATTTTCTTACTTTTTGTGTTGTTTTATTCGTGATCGACAACATGTGTCGAAGAAGATGAATTTTTGTTTCAATATTAATGTTGCACGTTCGTTGGGCGGACATGCTGTGCTCCGCACCACTGCGTGATCATAACTTGATGGTGAATATAAGGACACATGAGACGAAAAGGGATGTAACAAGTTCAACATACAAAACTCATCTCCAAAGAATTTTCACCACTCATTGTTGTTGTGGGTAGGTTTTAGGTAGAACACAACGCTTTGCGGTTTTCGGGTGTATACATATAATACGCATATGTGATTTTCATAAAATGTAGATAATACAGATGGATCACTGATGATTTATCTCTACACAGGACAATGAAATACGTATATGGTCAAATGTGTGAATTGTTGAGTGTGGTTGTGGTGGTGGATTTCCTTCGTAAGAAGAAATTACTTGATCGAATAGCTGAAATTCGAATGTATTACAACCAAAAGTCATAGTTTTTATACACTCCACGAAAGTATTATGCCTTTGTGCATTTGTTTGTAACACACAAAAGTAGGCGAAACAGACCTATTGTTAATTATACCGTTCGACTTGGAATCACTTTTTGAATCGATTTAGCAATGTCCGTCCGTCTGTCCATCTATTCTTGTAATCAGAATACAGTCGCAATTGTAGCCAGAACTAAATGAAACTTTGCACAACGAAGTTTTTCATGATAAGGACGAACGCTATTTAATTTGAAGAAAATCGGTTCAGATTTAGATATATCCCCCATACGAATTTCACTCCCGATTCGACCCTTTTTACTCTAAATACCACATATTTTAAAGGCTTTTTTCTTTAAAATTGTCAAGAACGTCTTATATTTCAACTAGAAACACCTGCGTTGAAAATGTGTTAGATCGGTTCAGATTTATATATAGCCCCCATACGAATGTCACACCCGATTTGACTCTTTTCACTCTAGATACCACATATTTAAACAGATTTTCTTCAAAGTTGGCAAAACATCTTATATTTCAATTAGAAACACCTGTGTTGAAAATGTGTTAGATCGGTTCAGATTTGTAAATAGGTTTCATACAAATTTCGCTCACGGCTTGACTTCTTCGGCCCCAGAAACCACGTATTTTCACCCAGTTTCTTCAAATTGAGCAAAGCACGTTATATATTATATTTCATGTTTGGATATAGCCCGATACAAATATTCTTCTCGATTTGACAAATTGGGTCAGGCCATGATTAGGTAACATACAAAAGTCCTTCCCTTTTGCACTTTTTTACCGAATTGAATTGCAACATATAGTCGGAGTGTATCATATAGTCGGCCCCGCCCGACTTTAGCCTTTTCTTACTTGTTTTGATTTGGTCCTTTTTACATTCGTCTTTACATAGCACTACAAATGGAAAATAGTGAAAGTGTATGCTTAACAGAGCATATCGCATAAGCTGATCGGGAGTAGTACGCAGGATTGAAAATCGAGTTAAGGTTCGCTTGAATGTAAACAAGTAAAAACGGCGTTAAGTTCGGCCGGGCCGAACTTTATTTACCCTCCATCATGGATTGCATTCCGCAGAGGCTGTCGGTTTTCGTAGAAGTGCAGTAATATTACAGGAAAATATAAATAAAAATATAGCCAAACCAAAACAAATAAAATATTGAAAAAATAATTTTATCTATATAATAAATTTTATCTATATAATCCACATTCGCGATGTTGATATAGCGAATTTTGATATTTAGATTTTTTCAGTTCGTGTTCCCATACGTTGCTCCAAATCATGAATTGGAATTGGAGTGATTATCCTTTGGACGATCACGTTGGAACCACAAGACTATTTTGATCGTAATTTGGCCGGTTTCATCTGAAATTTCAGCTAAGTTGAAAAAGGTCGAACGGCTCATTCCACAATCAAATAGCCGTTGAATACGCATATTAAAGAAATTAGAATCTCTCGAAGGACTTGTGATCGCTCGGAATGAATATACGATACGAAGTGTTAATGGCAAAATCGCCGTTGAAATTTGGACCATCTGCATTATATTCCCTGTCAATTTTTCCAGTTCACCGTATGAAAAATCAAATTCGTGCGAAAGGTATTCCTAAACATTGTTCAAAATCCACTTAAGCGAACGTGCAGACACTTCCATTGGCGTAATCTAAATTAGATATCCATGACCGTATCGTTAAAATAAATAAATAATCACTGAGAATATTTTTTCATTCCATGTTTGTTTTAACGTTTGAAATATCTTTTCGAAAATTCACACGACGATCACAAACAAACTTATTGAAATATGGACAGAAAAATTTTTGTTTTGTAAATAAATATAATATTTTGATTATTTCAAACTACTAGTTGCAGCGTTTGGTTGGTACCATTTTTATCCCTCTATTCCCATTTTACCCCTTAAAAGTACGTATTTCAAAAAAAAAATACTTTTATATTATTATATATTATTATAGGGGGTGTCTAAATTTGCATTCACTAACATTAGTTTTTCTATTATTAGTATTTTTATTGAATTCAAAATGTAATATCGAAATCTATTATTGAATTGATTATCTAATTAGAAATATCGAAAGCCAATATTGTATTAAACATATGTTATGTTATGTTAATTCACTTTCGTTAAACAGATATCGCTGAATAACGAAAGAAACAAATAGTATGTAAGGGCAAACAAGACATAACACAGAATAAAACGATCTCTTGCATTTCAACAGCCGAACGGTGAGCATCATTACTCTGTTTAAACACTCATAGGTCTCTGCCTAATACCCCCTCATTCTCTCCTCATTTTGTGTCGACGGTGTCCTCACTACCTACAAGCACTATACTCAACATTGAGTGTAAGTGTTAAAAGGTACTTGACATCCCTTGATTTCTTCCTTTTAGGCAAATTGTCCAGCAGTTCATTATATATATATTTCTCGCTCGAACATCCTACTTTAAAAAGATTCTAAGGCCTAATTCCTGGAATAAAAGCCCTAGATTTGTGCATGGTCCTTCGTAACCTCAAGTGATCTGGTGATTGGAACAATATTTGATACCTGAAAGGAGCAACAATGAGGTATGTAATTGTTGAGGAACACCAAGCGAATAAAATTCACAAGTGTAAGACTTGAAACTGAGGCAACTGAGTTCAACTCCAAAGCAGAGAAAAGTCACATAAAAATCGTGAGTAAAGTGGTGATACAAAATTATATACATAAAGAATAGCAAATAGCAAAAAAAATTAACCGTTATAAGTGGTACCCAAATCCAAAAATCACGAAATTAATCTTTTTTAAGTCAATGTTGCTAGTGCTCGTTAGCAATATTTTAGTTTCCTCATTAAAATTACAAGTCTCTCAATTCTTAGAAACATCGCGAAGAGTCTCGTTAAAAACATTTCACTATATCTCTAATTCAGTAAAATTGAGAAGATTTCATTCTCTTATACAGAATCTCTGTTGCAAAGATGTTGCAGATGCTTATTCAATAACATAGACATAACTATATCTCTAATACAGAAACATTGAGAAGATCTCATTCTCTTATACAGCATCTCTTCTGCTAAGATGTTGCTGATGATACATTTAATTCTCATATACATTTTCTCTCTGCTAAAATGTTGCACATGATTATTTAATAACAGAAACTTAACAGTGTCTCTGAACTGACTTCATTGTTGATAACAACAGTTAATTCTCGTATACATTTTCTCTCTGCTGAAATGTTGCACATGATTATTTAATAACAGAAACTTAACAGTGTCTCTGAGCTGACTTTATTGTTGATAACAACATTTAATTCTCATATACATAGCCTTTGTTGCTAAGATGTTGCATATGATTATTCAATAAAATTGACATAACTTTGATTAATGTTTGTATACTGATTTGTTGATGAATTTCAGTTAGCAACATTTTACTATAGGTGAAACATATTCAAAGTTATACAACGTTCTCAAAAGTATGGTACAACATGTATCCATGAAGTAAGAAACGCTCGCATTATCTACATTCATGTTGCTGCAGTTTTGGCATGAACACATTGTTACTGTGCTAGTCTGCTGTGTGTGACATAGTTACTGTGCTAATATAACAACATTCCGGTGCTGTATAACACTAAGCCTTTCTTAACACTGGCTTAAGTGTTGATGTTGCTGATGTCATGTAGATAAACATTTTCATAACACTATAAAATATCAATCTATTAAACACATTAGTCTCAATTCATGTTGCTGATTGAAGTGATCTACATTTATGAAATTATAAACATTATTTATAAACATTCCCTTTTGTGTAAAATCTTAAAACATTTGCATGACTGGATGAGGTTGAAGTGATAGCTGAATTGTATTTCTTATTATCATTACATTCGTGTCATAATATTTTAAGGGATCAGCTGCTCGAGCAGATTTTAAACTTCATTACACTCTTAATGATCATTACCGTTCTCCTTGTATTTTCTTGTGCGGGAGAGAGCTAATGAGCTCTGAATGATCGTGTAACTACCATTTGCGGTAATTGTAATTGTAAACCATAGTTGGTGCATCGACATATGCTGCAGTCATAATAAATAATGAAAATTACAGAAGACTTGAGATATAAGAGCGAACCACAATCTTTTAGATGAATGTTGCTTCAAATGCAGAAATTCTGGCAAGTGCGAAATTATATTCATTTGTTTTGTGGCATTTGTTTTTATGCTGTTTAAATATGGTTCAGTGTAAGGTGTTCACAGCACAGCAATTTCAGTCTCTCAACAGCTCATATGCACTAACTACCACTACGGGTACACACTAGTTTTCATTTTAAAGTGGATTTTGTTACTATTCTACATTAGTCCCTTGAAAGAACTTAAACGATACAAAACTTAGTGGTGATTACAATTTATCAACTTTTAATTTATCGCCTTCTCTCAACGTCAGACGAATCAAGGTATTTCTTCAAATTACTTTACATTGTTTTATAAGGAACGTTGACTCAATAGAACGTTTACTCAATAGAAGTGTTCGTTTCGGTAACGCCATCTGAGTCATACGTTTTTCAGGCCAACTATAAATTATCGGCAATTTTGCTAGATTGAATCAACGTAATTAGTCTTTTCCGACATTTGGTTTGCTACAGATACCGAATAGGCCACGACAAGCAAAATTATGGAAAAGGCCATGACAGGCGATCCACCAAAGGATGTTTTCATATTCTCTTCAGACTTCTTAATCTTATTTTGTTCAAAATTCGGAAGTGTGCGGGAAGATGATCAAACAGAATCGCTCTTGGAAGTTAAGTTGACGGATTTAGAGGATAGGTGGAATAGATTACAGTTAGCGTATTCAACTCTCAACATATCCCAAGACGGTCAAGATAAAGACTTTATGGAGTCAGCACGTGGCAAGTTGGATACTTGCTCAGATAGTTATTACCGATGTAAATCTCAAATAGTCGATCTCCTACGACTAAAACGAGGCGCAACTCGGCAAATAAATTATCTATCCCCCACAGGTATGGATCCTACTTCATCGGGGTTATGTATAAAACTTCCCCCGTGCGATACCGAAGTATTTGAGGGCGGGTACGAAGAGTGGCCTTCGTTCCGCGATATGTTTACAGCGGTATATATCAATCATCCCAAGCTCACACCAGCTCAGAAACTCTTTCATTTAAGAAATAAAACGATAGGAGAAGCAGGGGCCATTGTCAAGAGGTATACGTTGTGCGATGAAACGTTTCCTCTTGCCTGGGAAGCGTTAAAGGCACGATATGAAAATACTCGCGTATTAGTCGATTGCCAATTAAGAATTCTTTTTAATATCCCCAATACAACGGTGGAAAATGGTCAATCTATACAGAATCTACAATCAACCGTGAATGATTGTCTTGCCATGCTAAAAACATTAGGAGTTTCGACTGAAAGTTGGGATCCACTCTTGATCTATCTTGTATCAACGAAACTTCCCGACAATACATTAGCTCTGTGGGAACAATCTTTAGACTCACACAAAACTTTACCAAAATGGTCTCAAATGAATACATTTTTGATAAACCGATACGAAGTAGTTGAGCGAATTTCTAGTATCAAAGAGACTAAGACATTTCTTCATGCTCAAAGCCAGCCAACTATAGGTACACAGTCATACGTCTCAGAAGAAAGACTCGACAGGAACTGTAAGCTCTGCGGGAAAACCCACTCAATTCGGGATTGTCCACTTTTTACGCAACTCTCAGTGTCCGAAAGAATCAACTTCGTTCGTAGAAACAACTACTGCAATAACTGCTTGTCCATGGCTCACCAGAAAATGGGATGTAGAAGTAAGGGCACTTGCGCCGATTGCGGAAAAGACCATCACACCCTTCTTCATTTAGGTACAAAGAAAAGTTCCGGCCAATCGCATACCGATTCGCCGCAAAATACAAGAAACCATAGAGATAAATCGAGTACATCCCATCAAGTTGCGTCACTGTCAACGTCCGCAGAAGCAGACACTCCCAATTTTACTCCTACCCCTTCGGAATCCAACATTAATGCTCACGTTTCCTCTGAATATGAAAATGTTTTATTACGGACGGCTTTAATTCCCGTAGAACATTTAGGAGAAACTTTTACTGTACGCGCTCTTATTGATCCGGGGTCACAGCGGACATTTGTGTCCGAACGAATTCGAAATCGACTTCAACTACCAACTCGTCGTTCCCATTATGTAATCTCGGGTATCGGGGGTAAAACTCAAAGTTCCGATAAAGAATGTGAGTTAACTCTATGCGCTAATCAAGTGGATAAGAAAATTCAGGTGTTAGCCATAGTTCTACCAAAAGTTACAAACTATCTGCCCTCGTTCACAATTAAACCCCCTAATGTCGAGGCATTTTCTGATGTCGTATTAGCAGACCCTTACTTCTTTAGATCGGCCCAAATTGATCTTATAATTGGTGAGGACAATACACCTAAAATAGAACTCGAAGGAATTCGAAAAAATGTGTGTGGTCAACTTTCAGCACACAACACGATATTTGGTTGGGTTATTAGCGGCCCTGTCCCCTCAACTACTGTCC
This sequence comes from Polietes domitor, assembly GCA_947397865.1. Taxonomy (NCBI): domain Eukaryota; kingdom Metazoa; phylum Arthropoda; class Insecta; order Diptera; family Muscidae; genus Polietes; species Polietes domitor. Next base: position 158,872,075 of record OX377620.1, on the reverse strand, counting down.
ACTCATTTTCTACTACAGTAACACCATCTGAGAATGTTGCACTGGATGAAATGCTGCGTAAGTTTTGGGAAATGGAGGAGATTCCTAACATTCCCAAAGTCTCAGCGGACGATATCTATTGTGAAGACTATTACAAACAGACCACCAGACGAAATTCTGACGGAAGGTACATTGTTCGTTTACCGTTCAAAAAAGAATTCAATAAAACTCTCATATTGGGTCCATCAAGATTTATTGCGCTCCGTCAATATTCTCGAATAGAGCACTCCCTATCTAAAAACCCTGGGCTAGCTAGTGAATACCAGGCAGTTCTTAATGAATATGTCACACTTGACCATATGGAGGAAATTTCAGACCAAGAACTTTCAAGCGGTGGAAAGTTTCAATCTTTCTATTTGCCACATCACGCTGTGGTCCGACCCGAAAGTAAAACTACAAAAGTACGTGTAGTTTTTAACGGTTCTAGAAGAACGAAAACAGGACAATCACTGAATGATGTCCTTCACCCAGGTCCAACGCTACAATCTGATCTTATGTCGGTAATATTATATTGGCGATCCTATAAGTACGTATTCAGCGGCGACGTACAAAAAATGTATCGGCAAATTCTTGTTCATACAGATGATCGCCCTTTTCAACGTATTCTGTTTAAAGAAACTCTCCATTCCCCTATAAAGGATTACGAATTAAAAACCGTCACGTTCGGAATCAATTGCGCGCCTTTTTTAGCAATTAGAACTTTACTTCAATTAGCAACAGATTCGGAAAAGCAGTATCCCATGGCTGCAGCTATTCTTCGTAACGAAACCTACGTCGACGACATTTTAACTGGTGCCCACTCCATCGAAAATGCTCGTCTAGCCCAATCCCAATTAATAGCAACGCTTAATTCCGCAGGATTTCTCCTCAAGAAAATTACAGCAAATACTCCTAACTTATTAGAACATCTTCCCCAAGAAGACCTATATGACTCAAATTTTCTTCAATTTTATGAAGCAAGCTCCACCAAAACATTAGGCATTAAGTGGAATGCGCTCACTGACTCCTTCATGTACTCTTTCGATAACCAATCCGCATCCGAGGCAGTAACGAAGCGTCAAATTCTATCCGCTATTGCAAAATTATACGATCCTGCGGGGTGGCTGTCGCCCATTGTGATTCGTGCTAAAATTCTCATGCAAAGTCTATGGTTGAAGGTCTTTAATGGGATCAGCCAGTTAGTTCTAATTCTATGATCCGCTGGAAATGTATTGCAGCCCAACTACCGCTCATACAGCAGGTGCAAATTCCTCGTTGGATCCACTTTAACCCTTCTGATTGTGTACAAATTCACGGATTTTGCGACGCGTCTCAACGTGCGTATTGTGCCACCGTCTACGTCAGGATACAAGACCCTTCGGGAATTTTTTCAAACCTATTGGTTGCAAAATCCAAAGTTGCACCACTACAAACTATTAGCCTACCTCGACTTGAACTTTGTGGAGCCCTCTTGCTCTCAAAACTGGTCCATCATATTCTATCATTTATGCCTTTCCGGAATCCAGAAGTTTTTCTTTGGTGCGATTCACTTATTGTCTTAGGTTGGTTAAGTAAGCCTCCCTACATGTGGAAAACTTACGTAGCTAACAGAGTTTCTCAAATCCGGTATAGTGTTCCAAGCGCATACTGGAGATATGTCCCAACTCACGAGAATCCTGGAGATTTAGGAACTAGAGGATGTCGGCCACATGACTTAACGAATAATTCATTGTGGTGGTATGGACCTCCGTGGCTCAATAAAGATCCATCCCTTTGGCCGCCACAGATACCACCAAGCCCACCTGAATCCGAAAGACGACAAATTGAAAGTTTTCCAGCGATAATAACGGAAAATGATCCTCTCGCCCAGTTTTCTTCCTATTCTAGAGCATTACGCGTTTTTTGCTATGTTTTTCGATTCCTGCACAATTTCCTACGCTCCAGAAATTACTCTCTACGCCAATCTGACAGGCAGTTATCACAAATAGAAACCAATTTTGTACGGAATCGACTCATATTACTAACTCAAAAAAGATTTTATTCTCAAGAGTACAACGACATTTCCAGTTCCAAATTTGTAACATCCAAGAGCCCACTTTCTTCTCTTAATCCATTTTTAGATGAAAATGGTCTCTTACGAGTAAACGGACGTTTAGCCTCATCGTCTCTTCCGTACAATGAAAAGTTCCCGGTTATATTACCAAATCAAGCTCAATTTACGAAACTTTATTTGCATTATTTACATAATTTTCTTCTTCATGGTGAATGCACCCTTATGTGTCGCATGGTAAAAACTGAATTTCACATCTCTCGGTTAAAATACACAATCAAGCGCATTATCCATTATTGTAAAACCTGTATTATTTTTAAAAAACGAGCATGTTCTCAAATAATGGCTCCTTTGCCGGTCGATCGGTGCACTTTCTCCCTACCATTCGAAGTAACTGGAGTCGATTTTGCGGGTCCTTTCGAGATCAAAAGTTCTCCACTTCGTAACGCCCCTATGCTGAAGGGGTATGTCAGTGTCTTCATATGTTTTTCAACAAAGGCAATTCATTTGGAGCCGTGCTCTGAACTTACCACATCTGCATTTACTGCTACATTTTCTAGATTCGTTGGAAGACGCGGCTTACCAAAGAAAATTGTTAGTGACAATGGGAAGAATTTTATTGGAGCCAGTCGCACTTTGCTAAAAGAATTTAAACAATTTGTAAATCGAGCCTCTTCCGAGGTGGCCCAAAGATACGTCATTCATGGTCTCGAATGGACTTTCATTCCTCCTCATGCTCCAAGCTTCAAGTTTCATTTCCGCCGCACTATGGGTTCGCACAGATGTACATTTGAAGAATTTGCAACTATATTAACACGAATTGAAGGTGTTCTAAATTCTCGGCCCATATCAGCCTTATCAGATGATCCCCAAGACATGACAGCTCTAACTCCAGGACACTTCCTTAGAGGAGGTCCTCTCATGGCCTTGCCGGAACTTCACGCAACTAACTTGTCTCTGATAAACCGATGGGAAAAACTTAAGGCCTTACATCATCAATTCGCGGTCCGGTGGAAAGAAGACTACTTAAGAAATTTGCAAAATCGGTACAAATGGAAAACTTCCACAACCAATATCCAGAAAGACAATCTTGTCGTTGTTATTGATGATCTACTTCCCCCGAGTGAATGGAAACTCGGAAGAATTGAACAAATATATCCGGGAGGAGATAACCGAGTAAGAGTAGCAGACGTACGCACGGCATCTGGTATTATTACAAGACCTATTGTCAAACTGTGCTTGCTACCATATGATCCACAACCTAATATATAAACCCCACAAATGAAAATGTATAAATTCCAGTTTCCTTTCTAGCAATTCCTACCTTCTACAGTCTTAGTCCCCACACTTCAGTGCTTTTCTCTATCTCTAGCTCTAACTATTTTTTTTTTCTTTTAAAGAGCCCGTCGTGATCCAAAAATTCATCAATGCAAAGTATGCTGGCGCTATCACTCCCTTCGATTTTGCAAACGATTCTTACAGATGAATGCAGCAGAGCGAAAAAATACAGTCTACAAAAATAAATATTGTGCGAACTGTTTAGCACGGAGTCACACAGTAGGAAAATGCACTTCTAAAGACAGTTGCCGAAATTGTGGTGAATTCCATCACACATTGCTGCATTATGCTCTACATCCCCGTATACAGGAGTCATGCACACGACGACAACAAGGTACTCGTCCGCGGGTACAAGCACCCCGCAACCACGACCAAATGTCACTGCAACGGTCATCGACTAAACGCCAAAGGATACATACAACAACAAGCAAGAGCCAAGCACCACAACACCAACACCAACAAATTATCTATGCAGCTATACGATCTCTAGCAGATTTATTAATATAATCAAATGTAATGTCTATTCTTGCATATATGCCAGGGCCCGCCTGCATGTCTAAATTTGCATTCACTAACATTAGTTTTTCTATTATTAGTATTTTTATTGAATTCAAAATGTAATATCGAAATCTATTATTGAATTGATTATCTAATTAGAAATATCGAAAGCCAATATTGTATTAAACATATGTTATGTTATGTTAATTCACTTTCGTTAAACAGATATCGCTGAATAACGAAAGAAACAAATAGTATGTAAGGGCAAACAAGACATAACACAGAATAAAACGATCTCTTGCATTTCAACAGCCGAACGGTGAGCATCATTACTCTGTTTAAACACTCATAGGTCTCTGCCTAATACCCCCTCATTCTCTCCTCATTTTGTGTCGACGGTGTCCTCACTACCTACAAGCACTATACTCAACATTGAGTGTAAGTGTTAAAAGGTACTTGACATCCCTTGATTTCTTCCTTTTAGGCAAATTGTCCAGCAGTTCATTATATATATATTTCTCGCTCGAACATCCTACTTTAAAAAGATTCTAAGGCCTAATTCCTGGAATAAAAGCCCTAGATTTGTGCAGGGGGAATGCGCATACCCAATATCAAGTAAGTACACGCAGACATATTAAAAAAAACATGCTTAAATACTCTAAAATATTAGGGGTTATTATGGGTATTTTTAGTCCTTGTAAGGGATTTTTTATTTATAATGTAAAATAAAACATAAATTTAAATATGAACTTAAAATTTTTTAAAAGAACGATTCATGGCATTTACTATTTGAAAATTATATCATGTAAATGTTGGCCACGACTACGTCTGAGGTGTTCATTTGGAAGGTCCAATTTTGGGCGACTCGTTCGAGCAAAGCTGCTGAGAACGACGACGTGTCGATTCGCCACGGTCTTCTTCCTCTCAGAACGCTGTTTTTCGTAACACAGCTGAAAAATTTAGAGACGCTGTTGTGGCGTGAGTTTTTCCATGATGACTTGTCAAACGATACTGAACAAAAATGACAAAGCAGTTTGATATGAGTCATGCATGATCTGCCAAAAAATCCTACTGAAAAGGTCTTGATGATGGATTCAGTGGGGTTGGTATAATATTTTTCGATTTCGAAAAAATCCTACTGAAAAGGTCTTGATGATGGATTCAGTGGGGTTGGTATAATATTTTTCGATTTCAAAAAGGCATTCGATATCGTGGACCATGATTAAAAAATGCATTTGTATCGGTAGCAGTACGTTCACATCAACAATGTAAAAAGTTCTGCAGGCTCGGTGGAGTATGGAGTTCCGCAGGGGAGTGGACTGGGTCCATTATTGTTTTCCATTTATTTGAATGATCTGAAAAACCTTGATTTGGCTGGAAGACTTTGCAGACGATGACTGTTTGTTTTATCCGTACACGTTTGACTTGGTGCTGGAAGCGCAAATGGAGCGAGATGCAGCATCAATATTCGAATTTGCACGATTGAATCGTTTATGTCTTAATCCGAATAAAACAAAACAGATTCGTTTCAGGCCGCATTGCGCAAGTCTTAATAATAACTTTAGCATCTATGTTGATGGCAAATCTGTCTCTGAAACGCATTCAGTTAAATATCTGGGAATCACATTACAAAGTAACTTATGCTGGATATGCACATTAATGAATTAAAAACGAAGATTGCACCCGCAATTGGTATTTTATATAAATTAAAAAATAAATTGAATTTGAAGTAAAAACTAATGATATTTCAATCCTTAATACAATCACTTTTAAGATATTTGGCAACTGTCTTTGCTCACAGTAAAAGTAGTAGCTCTATAAAATCTCTTCAATGTATGCAAAATAAAGCTCTTAAAGTCATATACAATTTACCATTAACTTATTCGACGATATCTTTATTGTGAAAACAATATTGCCCATTTATGGATTAAATGAGTATCAGGCGTTAATGTTTGTCTTTAAGTATATTAAAATTGGGTTCCACACTATAACATTGGAATGAAATGGATTTCCGAATTCAAAGATGAAGATTGGGGAAAACCAATAAACGTTGGTTGTATTAAATATAACGATTTGCCGTTAAACCTAAAATCCCTTCCGACAATTTCAATGTTTAAAACCTCTTGTAAAAATATTTGTGCGAATAATATAATTAAAGTTAAATATTACAGATATACGTATATTTTAAGTTACGAAATGTATTAATCTATTTTTTATTTAAATGTTAATTTCTTAAATTATTTGTATTTTCATGAATTTAATATGTTGCCTGCTTGCCTCAATTATGTCCTTTGGGCCAGAACTGAAGTGTACAACAAATGAATACAAATAAACTTTAGTAAAAAAATCATACGTCACGATGAATCATCCGATAAATATTTTTGGGTTCTGAAAGTTAAGTATAGTTTTTCTTTCAAAATTCTAGATAATTTGACATCTTTACATTTGCAGTTTTTTTAAATGATGCCGCACTAACCTAGAAGACATTTTCTATCACAATTTGCTGACAAAAATTCACGAAATATACCGGAAAATTAAAGAGTATCGCTGAAGTCATATACTGTCAAACATAATATGTCGTCCAATTTGGAGTTGGAAAAGTAAAATCCACGCCAAAAAATCGATCTTTTGAACTCAAAAATCGACTTTTTACCGAAATCGATTTACCAGTCCCTACTACAACATTGACCAATTTTTATACCCTCTATTATGTATTATGTCATTTGTTTGTGACACACAAAACGAAACGAGATAGACCCATCGTTTATTATACCGATCGACTTAGTCGCATCCGCTATTACGTCTTCTATACAATTTCAAATAAACTGTGACTTATTTTCACTGTGACACTAGAAAAACAACAAACTAACTTTTTGTCAGTACTTGCAAAATATATGAAACTTGACAGTTAAACTACCTTGGTTGGTAGCAGTTGTATTTTATGACATCAGATGTGAAAAATTACACTACTCAACAAAATGAAAAAAATTTCATGTACTCCGGATGCGATAATTTTTTCTGTGTAGATAACCTTGACATGAGCTCGAAAAACGCAATATTTTTTTTTTCGTTTGGTTTTTGTTTTATTTTTTTTTTTTAATTTTAAAAATTTTTTTTTGGTTAATTTGTTTCGTCCGGCATAACTCGGGAACCACTAGCCCGATTTAATTGAATTAAATTTTAAAAAATTTAAAATTACAATTCCCTTAATCTGTTCATATATTGTTTTCCTATACAAGCAACAGTTTCCAAGTTAAAAATGAATATATAAAGGAAAAAACTTATTTTTTGCCTAAAGATTTAAATTTTTTTTTTTTAAATCCATAAAAAATCCAAAATAAAAAAAATGTCAAATCTTATTACTTTTACGTAAAGTCACATAACCTATGAGCAAAATGAGACAAAAATCATGAAAATCGATGCACGCGTTTCGCTTTTATTCGCAATTGAGTAAAGGTATGAATTTCAAAAATTTGCTCGACATATGCACAACTTTGTCTATGGTAAGGTTTTTTCTTTTTTTTTTGATTCTCAGAATTAACAAAACGGAATAAACAAAGGGTTATTTAATTTTTATGATTGCGTAAGCAAAGTAATAAACGCTAATAAATGTGCGTGAACAATTAAAAGGAAAAAAGGAAAGGGACTTATTTGGGTTTTCCGTTGGCTACCTGTATGATTTTTTTACAGAAATGCAACCCACATTTAAGGGTGGTCATTATTCGGAAAATTTAAGACTCACACATGGTGAAACAGGTATGTAGCCACCGTAAAAAAATATACACCCATTTATAAGTACCTGTCAGTAAAATACTAAACAATACACAGTATAAATAGGTCTTCATTGATCGATTTTACTCATTCAACAAGTGTCGACGAACGCGATAGTTAAAATGAGCAAACGTTCGCGAGGATTTGAATGCAATACCAATCCAAGTAATTTTTGTTACATGTGCGGAGAATACGTTTCTGAAAAAAACAAGCGTTGTTTTTCACCTAAATTGAGAGATTCATTTGAAGAGAGCTTCAATTTAAAGGTCTCAAACATAGATGAGCGGTGGACACCAAGTGCTCTATGTCCAAGGTGCTACGTACAGCTAGCTGACTCAAGGTAAGTGTAGATTACGAAATTCAAGAACATATATAACTTATTATTGAAATTCTTTCAGACGACAGCCGAGAATCATCATGCCAATGCTTTGGAGAGCTCCGCTTTGCCATGTAACAGATTGCTACTTCTGTCTTAGCAAAAAAACAGGCGTGGGAAAAAATATACGATGGACTTACGCTGCTGTTTCAACAGTGAATTTTCCAGTGCCATTTTCCGAAGAACCAGTGGACCCGCAACCGTCCGTTTCAAGATGGGCATCTAATAATGAGGCGATACATCCGGAGACAGTAGAAACCACATCAGAATGCGAGTCAACATATACATTGCATGGAGGTCAACGCTTATGTTCCCAAGCAGAACTGAACGATTGGGTTAGAGAATTGAAACTCCCCAAGGAAGATGCAGAGTTGCATGCATCGCGCATGCAACAGTTCGGTTTCTTGGCTCCTGGTGTGGTGACAACAATCTACAGGAAGCGTCATGAACCATACGCAAGGTACTACACAAAAAAAGACAACATCTGTTTTTGTAAGGACATTCCCGGATTATTTGGTGAACTCGGGTACTCTTACGATCCAGGAGAGTGGCGTCTTTTCATCGACAGCAACAAGCAGAGCCTTAAAGCAATTTTACTGCACAACGGCAACGAGAAACCTTCGATTCCAATTGCTCATGCCGTTGACACCAAGGAAACATACGAAGTCATGGACAATCTACTAAAGTGCCTTAACTATGAGAGGCACGATTGGAAAGTTTGTGCCGACCTTAAGGTTATAGGTATCCTTTGTGGATTACAAGGTGGATTCACAAAGTACTGTTGTTTTCTCTGCCTTTGGGACAGCCGCGATCGTCAACATCATTACACCAGGAGGAGTTGGACAGAAAGAGTTAACTTCATCCCCGGCAGCGACAACGTGAAATATACACCACTCATAAAAAAGGAAAATGTTTTTCTCCCACCTCTTCACATAAAGCTCGGACTCATAAAAGACTTCGTGAAAGCTATCAACAAAGATGGCGAAGCGTTCGCCTATTTAAAAACCATTTTTCCTCACCTTTCATCGGCAAAGATTAAGGAAGGCGTTTTCGACGGTCCGCAAATTAAAAAGTTGTTGCAAGACCAACAGTTTGAGCACATTTTATCACCAAATGAAGCTGCAGCTTGGAACTCATTTCGGCAAATTGTTTCCGGATTTCTTGGAAACAACAAAAGCTCAAATTACAGAGAGATCGTCGAACAACTACTCCAAAATTATAAAAAAATTAGAGCAAATATGTCGCTTAAGATACATTTTCTACACTCGCACTTGGACTTCTTTCCGGACAACCTGGGCGATGTGAGTGACGAGCATGGTGAGCGTTTTCATCAGCAAATGAAAGAAATTGAGCACCGATACCAAGGATTTTGGAACGAAGCTATGATGGGGGACTATATCTGGTTCCTGATAAGAGAAACAGACCCACAACAATATAAAAGAAAGACAAAAGCACATAATTATTTTTAATTTGAAGGTTTTTATTTTTGTGTTTAGATATTTTTTTTTAAACTTTTTTATAATTAATTAATGTTGATATCCTTCGGATAATTTCTTGTACATATATCGAATTGTTTTTTAATTTAAAGTCATATATTTTTGTCACCCAACAAATTTTAATTTTTTTTTGTAATAAAAAAGAAAAAACCTTACCATAGACAAAGTTGTGCATATGTCGAGCAAATTTTTGAAATTCATACCTTTACTCAATTGCGAATAAAAGCGAAACGCGTGCATCGATTTTCATGATCTTTGTCTCATTTTGCTCATAGGTTATGTGACTTTACGTAAAAGTAATAAGATTTGACATTTTTTTTCATTTTGGATTTTTTATGGATTTTTAAAAAAAAAAAATTTAAATCTTTAGGCAAAAAATAAGTTTTTTCCTTTATATATTCATTTTTAACTTGGAAACTGTTGCTTGTATAGGAAAACAATATATGAACAGATTAAGGGAATTGTAATTTTAAATTTTTTAAAATTTAATTCAATTAAATCGGGCTAGTGGTTCCCGAGTTATGCCGGACGAAACAAATTAACAAAAAAAAAAAAAAAAAAAAAAAACCAAACGAAAAAAAAAATTTTATTGCGTTTTTCGAGCTCATGTCAAGGTTATCTACACAGAAAAAATTATTGCATCCCGAGTACATTTTGACTGTTGACCAGTGTTATCTGCGGATCACAGTTCCTCCTCTCATTTTAAGAATCAATAATGTATTTAAATCAATGGCAAGGGATAATATAGTTCAATCAGATTCATTAACTACTTCTCGTATGATATTTTGTACATTTTATTTTTATACACTCCACGAGAGCATTATGTCTTAGTGCATTTGTTTGTAACACCTAAAAGGAAACGATGTGAAGAAAATCGGTTCAGATTTAGATATAGCCCCCATACGAATGTCACTCCCGATTTGACTCTTTTCACTCTAGATACCACATATTGCAACCGATTTTCTTTAAAATTTGCAAAACATTTCAACTAGAAACACCTGTGGTAAAAATGTGTTAGATCGGTTCAGATTTATATATAGCTCCCATACAAATTTCGCTCCCGATTTGACTTTTTCTGCTCTAGAAGCCACATATTTTAACAGATCCTCATCAAATTAGGTGAAATATTTTATATTTGTTCTATAAACAGCCATGGCGCAAATGGGTTAGATCGGTTCAGATTTATATATAGTTCCCACACAAATTTCACTTTTTCCACTCTATAAACACATATTTTAACAGATCTTCTTCAAATCTTTAAAAATATCTCATATTTCAACTGGAAACAGCCATGGTGAAAATGGGTCATCGGTTCAGATTTAAATATAGCTTCCATACAAATTTCGCCCCAAAAATTTCCCATACAAATTTCGGATAGACTTTTTCTGGATGAACTTATTGTGAAAGTTAGTCACTATATTCCATGTTTGGATATAGCACCGATATAAATATTTCCGATTTGACAAATTGGACCAGGTATTATTAGCCTATGATTAGGAAACATACAAAAATTCTTCCCGTTTTCACTTTTTTACCGAGTTGAATTGTATTCGGATAGAATGTGGAGTGTATTATACAGTCGGCCCCGCCCGACCTTAGACTTTCCTTACTTGTTGGAATATGTTGTCTGTCACGAATATTGTATAGGGTCCGCCATCTAATTTTTTTTTCAAATATTCAACCGTTAAACTATTATTTGTGGGGTGCCCGCGGCAGGCATTTGAATGAAATTATTTTCCATTATTAACCAGAAGGATTGTACTTTCTATAAAAAAAGAAATTTGAGAAAATATTCAGTAGTTTTTTTAGAGCATTTTCAAAAAAAAAGTTATTTTGCGGACCCTATATTAGACGGCAATGAAAGAAAATATGTATTTTGAATTGAAATAAAATTATTATTTTGGTTTTAGCTATCAAATTAAATGATAATAGTGTACACAAATGAGTTTTTACGAGACCACATATGGCAATGGTTTTTTGCATACACCAGTCCAAATGTGTTTACACTGCATTTAGAGTGATTTTGGTCTTATCTTCATTTCTGCATACTGTAACGGATAATAATAATCATTCTTCCAATGATACCAGTTTACGCCCGTCTTAGTCGACTGATTTGCTTTCCTATATGGCCCGTTTAAATAGCTGAAAAGAAAATATTATTTATGTATATAGATTCAATTATTTATCACATGCTTCCAAAATCTACCTTATGAAACACGATCTAAACCACCATGCACCGGCATGGACGACGGCGCAATTTCCACCGTTTTCATCATTGTCCTTGTCCATAGTTGTAAATTTTGCGCCTTTATGATGTATCAAAGAATCGCCAGCATCTCCATTATAGTTTCCCAATATTTTAAGCACGTATCCCTCATCTTCTCCACCGATTCTAAAGTGGTCATAGTGAGCATAACGCGTCTCATTGTTCCAATCTTTCAGAATGACCATAAGTTCGTGCGGATCATTTGTGGTCATATCATGGAGTCTATCTAGGCCTATGAAAAATTCTCCGTATGGTGGATTTCCAAATCCCTTTTGGTAATCAGCCCACGGACGATTAAAGTCTACAGAACCATCTTGTCGCCTAAGTATGGTAGTCCATGTATTTGCCTTTAGTTTGAGGGATTTCATAACGTCTGCTTGGTCATCTTGTCTAAGAAGGGATTGGACACAAATAGATTACATATATATTTTATATTAATTGTCAATAAGCCTATCAAACAATTAAGTTAAAAATGGTAATTTCGTTCACTGACTAGAGATATAATAGGTATAAAACCAAGTTTTTACTTTTGAAAGACTAATATTATCTTATTAGCAGAAGTCTTGAACAATATACTTTTTGGAAAATTTAAACTTCAAACATGATATAGACGTATATAAATGTTCAAAGTATATGCAGAACCAGTTCTGATAACCCGTTCCGATTAAAAAACATTTTCAACTATTTTTTTACGGAATACATTTTTATTTTGTTTTCGAATGTGAGGCTACTTTCCTTACATAGTTTACGTATCATCAATACCATCTACGCCATAGCGTAGTACATATTGCGAAAATAGCAAAAATTAATTAATGCAAATACTAGTCTGCGCTGAACAGGTTCGAATTTTTCAAAACTGAATATTACATATTACAATTGTTTACAATACAAAATATTACTTTTGATTAGGTCATTGTTTGTCAATTAAAAGTCGTACCGATTTTTTGTTAAAGAAAAGCTTGAACTGGGATATTGTATTGACTAACGACTACTTCGCATGCATGACATATAAAATTCAAATTTATTTATAAATGTCACGGTGACATTTATTACTTGATTGTACACTACCACTATCATGATTTCTGGCCCATGTCGACCTTCTTCAGGAGGCTTCACAGAGACTTTCCCGAACCCTTTAAGTAAATGAATCACAATTGAAAAACACAACACACTTTCCGAATATCAGTCAAAAGCCCGCACTAAGTAACAAAGCACACAAAGCGGCCGCAGATATGTAGAAATTTGTATACCAGTTCAAATCAAATATTGATTACAGACCGAAATAAAACAAATGAAAATATGAAGATACAATTCTTATAATTCTTAAGGGGATACATTTCAAATGCATCAAAATATCTTAACTATATCTGAAGTTATTTAGTGTAGGTGGTATTATTGCGTATTTAATATTGCTCGACTACCGATATGAGTTTTCAACGTATTTTATACTTATTATATTTTATATATATATATTATATACAAAAATTTAGCTAAAACTTACAATTTTATAAATCCCCCTTATAAGTGCAATTTTTGAATAATATGTATGGGAAGAAAAAAAGTTGCGGTTTTCCGCACCTAAAATGAAATCTGGATTTATTTTATGACTATCCACAAATTAACAAAAAATATTAACACATCTTTGCGTAAAATAAAAGCTTGGCGTCCTTTTTGTAAAATATATTTTACTTTTAATAATGCCTGTTACATTTTATTAAAGGTCGTATTCTTCGATATCCAAAACTGGGTAACATTTGCATAAAAACTGTTTTTTCTGTTTCTGCTTCTGCAACATGCTATTATAAATAGTGTTCATTTAATTTTGGAATAAACATTTTCTATAATTTCAATATAAGTCATCGAAATCTGAAAATTTCTCATAAACATGGTTTATGAAAATTGCTTGTTGATGTCGCGGTTTCATGGATTCGCTTTCATACCCAGACTAGAATATTTACTTTTACTAGCAGAACCCATCACTCGATATTAGAGTTTATAATACTTTGCAAATTGTTGCCCTTTAAGAGAGTAGAAACTACAACTATTTGGATGTTATCATTTATACTCCTTACCCCATTTATTTATTTTTGAATATAGCTTTTATTAATTTTTATATCTTTGTGTCCGTTGCCCCTATAATTATGAAGTTGGAAAATCGTTATTATGCTCGTCAATACATTCCGAATTTCATTATTAAAGATGAAACAGTTTAGTTGGTGCCAATTGAATCTTTTTACTCATTCTTATCGAAAAAGATGTGAATTACAAAAATCGTTTATTTTGCGCGTCTAATGAAGTAAGGTAATGTACATGTCGTATATTTGTTGGTCAGGTGGTACCATTTTTTTCCTAATTTTCCTCCATTCCCTTCTTTTTATACATCTACGCTGTAAGAGGAATTTACATCACAATTGCAAGCTCCAGCCAGTCACGCAGCAGTAAAAGTTTACATATTGCATAAATTAAAACACCCGCTTCTCTTCTCTTTTTCTAAATCCCAAAAAAATCCACTTATTACAAATAGAAATCCCCTAAAATTTATTTTCTCAACAAAAAGAAAATCTTAATAATAATAATAATTCTGATATGAACAAAAATGTACCAGATTTCCCATACAAATTGAAATCCGGCCAGTCATATTAGAAATGTCTCCGTGCAACTCTGGGACGTGACACTACCAATTAGAATAATACTGATGCAAAGCATCCTTGAAGAACCAATTTTGGACATATTGAGACACAAAACTGTCTACCGGTGTGATATGTACGCATTTTAATAAAGAACAAGTAAAAACGGCGTTAAGTTAGGCCGGGCCGAACTTTATATACCCTCCACTATGGATTGCATTCCACTGAGGCTGTCGATTTTCGTATAACTGCAGTAATATTACAAGAAAATAAATATTTTTAAATATAGGCAAACCAAAACAAATACAAATATTTATTATTTTTATTATTTCAAACGACGCTTATAAGGCTTGGTTGCCTTGCCTTATACGTTTACATGTCGAAATAATAGTCAATTCAAAAAATAAATATTCTTATATTTATATTTTCAAATAGCTTAAATACCATAAATATTGGTAGATAGTGGGTGCTACAGTTGGTTGTATCTCCATTTTATTTTAATTCCAAAAGTACAAATTTTGAAAATACATTATTTCAAGTACATAGTGCAAAATAACCTAACTTAATGATTCAACCAATATCTTACGTGAAAGTAAAAAGTACGAATTTGGAAAAATCTTTTTAGTTTGCGTGTCTGTGCAGTCAGAGGAATGTATACACCGAACTCCCATTTGGATGGTACCATTTTATCTCCTTTTTCCTATTACACCTCCTTAGAGTACGACTTTCTAAAATATCTTTATTTTACGTGTCTACGCAATTAGAGGGATGTACACACCGAATTTCATCATTCTAGCTGTAGTCGATCAGTTGGTACTATTTTTATCCCTCTGTACCCATTGTATCCCTTGAAAGTACAAATTTGGAAAAAAATCTTTAATTTTTTATGTCTACGCAGTCAGAGGAATGTACACACCGTATTTCATGACTCTAGCTGCGGTCATTTTGTTGGTACTATTTTTATCCCCTTTTTCCATTTTAACCCCATAAAGTACGAATTTCGAAACATCCGTCTATTTTACGTATCTACGCAATCATAAGACTTTATACACCGAATTTCATTATTCTAGGTGCAGCCGTTTGGTTGGTTCCATTTTTATAACTCTATTCCCATTTTACCCCTTAAAAGTACGAATTTGGAAAATATTATTTTATATTATGTTATCCACTCAATTAGAGGAATGTGCACACCAAATTTCGTGTTTCTATCTCTTGTCGTTTAATATGTACAATTTATCTTTTTGCCCCATTTCACCCCCTACGAATAAAATCGCTTTATGGTGCACGTTTTTGTTATAGGGGGAATGCGTATACCCAATATCAACTAAGTACAAGCAAACATATTGAAAAACAAGTGAAAATGGGAAGAATTTTTGTATGTTTCCTAATCATAGGCTAATATGACCTGGTCTAATTTATCAAATGGAGAAGAATATTTGTATAGGGGCTATATCCAAACATGGAATAAAGTAACTAACTTACACAATAAGTTCTTCCAGTTAAAATATAACGTGTTATGCTCACTTTCGGTGAAAATTCGTGGTTTCTGGGGCGAAAAAATTCTATTCGGGACCGAAATTTGTATGGGAAATTTGTATATGTCAAACTGAACCAATCTGACCCATTTCCACCATGGGTGTTTCTAGTTGAAATGTAGGATATTTTGAAAGATTTGAAGAAGATCTGTTAACATATGTGGTTTATAGAGTGGAAAAAGTGAAATCGGGAGATAAATTTGCGCGGGAGCTATATATAAATCTGAACCGATCTGACCCATTTGCACCATGACTGTTTATAGAACAAATATAAGATATTTCACTCAATTTGAAGAGCATCTGTTAAAATATGTGGTTTCTAGAGCAGAAAAAGTCAAATCGGGAGCGAAGTTTTAGCGGAAAAAGTCAAATCGGGAGCGAAATTTGTACGAAATTTTGAAGAAAATCTGTTGTAATATGTGGTATCTAGAATGAAAAGAGTAAAATCAGGAGTGAAATTCGTATGGGGTTTAAATAGCGTTTGTTCTTGAACCGAAAACCTTCGTTGTGCGAAGTTTCATTTCATTTCTGTCTACAATTGCGACCTGTATCGTGATTACACGAATAGATGGATGGACAGACAAACAGACAGACGGACATTGCTAAATCTATTCAAAAAGTTATTTTAAGTCGATCGGTATAATTAACAATGGGTCTATCTCCTTTTGGGTGTTACAAACAAATACACAAAGACATAACAATCTCGTGGAGTCTATAAAAAGCTAAAAGGCATTAAGTTCGACCGGGCCAAATCTTATATATCCTCCAGCACGGAGTGCATCCCACAGTATTACCGGCAGATTAGAGGCCGTCGACTTTACATAGAAGTGCGATACCATATTATGTGTAAAATTGTGATTTTTTTTTGAATTTCATGATTCTAGTCACTGTTTGGTACCAACATTATCCTATTTTTATCCTAAAGGTACGACTGTCAAAAGATATTTTTATTCTTCGTGAAGGGATGTCAATACCGAAAACCGGTTAGCCGATGTTAACTCCGACTCCGTCCACCGTGTTTTTTATACACTCCACGATAGTATTATGTCTTTGTGCATTTGTTTGTAACACCCAAAAGGAAGAGAGATAGACCCATGGTTAATTATAGCGATCGACTTAGAATCACTTCTTGAATCGATTTAGCAATGTCCGTCTGTCTGTCCGTCCATCTATTCTTGTAATCACGATATAGGTCGCAATTGTAGACAGAACAAAATGAAACTTTGCACAACGAAGTTTTTCGAAATAAGAACGAACGCTATTTAATTTGAAGAAAATCGGTTCAAATTTAGATATAGCCCCCATACGAATTCCACTCCCAATTTGACTCTTTTCACTCTAGAAACCACGTATTTTAACAGATTTTCTTCAAAATTGGCAAAACATCTTATAGTTCATCTAGAAACACCTGTGGTAAAAATGGGTCAGATCGGTTCAGATTTATATATAGCTCCCATACAAATTTCGCTCCCGATTTTACTTTTTCCGCTCTAGAAACCGCATATTGTATCAGATTGTCTTCAGATTTGGCAAAACATCTTATATATAGCTCCCATACAAATTTCTCTCCAAATCTGACTTTTCTGCCTAAGAACCACATATTTTAACAGATTCTCTTCAAATTAGGCGAAATATCTTATATTGGTTTTATAAACAGCCATGGTGCAAATGGGTCAGATCGGTTCAGATTTATATATTTCTGCCACACAAATTTCACTCCCGATTTCACTTTTTTCACTCTACAAACCAAATATTTTAACAAATCTTCTTCAAATTTGGCAAAATATCTTATATTTCAACTAGAAACACCCATGGTGAAAATGGGTCAGATCGGTTCAGATTTACATATAGATCCAATACAAATTTCGCTCCCAGATAGACTTTTTCCGCCCCAGAAACCACGAATTTTCACCGAATTTCTTTGAAGTGAGCATAACACGTTATATTTGAACTGGAAGAACTTATTTTGAAAGTTAGTCATTTTAATTAGTCATACAAAAATTCTTCCCGTTTTCACTTTTCACCGAGTTGAATTGTATTCGGATAGAAAGTGGAGTGGGCCCCGCCCGACTTTAGCCTTTCCTTACTTGTTTTTTAATTGACATTTTTGACAAACCGGAGATACCGATGTTTTCATGTCGGTTAACCGGGTTTTAAATTACAAAACATTTGCATTTCGTTGATATATTCTACAATAAAAATACGCAATTGCTAATTTTTAATTGGTTCCAAATTTTGTTACATTCCCATCTAATAATATCGGAAATCTAATTGAGCGCGAAATTTAACTGACAGTAAAAAAGAAGAGACTCGAGAGCATTTATGGAGGTAGAAAAGATAAGAAATGTGTATTTAATAATAATATTAATAGCGAATTTGTGAACACCTTCTGTATATTTCCATCAAAAAATTACCCTTTGCAAATGACATTTGTAAGCAGATATGTCTAATATTTAATTCTGACAGCATCGCTGATTGAGACATAATGCATATTTGTATACTTCTTTGTGCAAATTTTTGATAAGATAGCATAGCATTCTCTAACGTATTTCTTGTGGTGTCAAAAGAAAGATCAAAACAAACTTCACAATAATTGGGTAATTTAAATAAACAAGATCGACGATTTAAGTGAATTTTAATTTAACATATGAAAATGAAAGTAGAAAATAAGTAAATAGTATTCGAATTCTTATGAATTAATGTTTTTATGTCCAATAATCACAAAAAATTATAAAATAATATAAAATGTTCCATTTTAGCTTATAAATAAAAAACCCGGTTGGACCGGTTTCACCGGTTTTTCAAATTTTAAAAACCTGGTTTTTTAAAAATTGTAAATTTTTGAAAAAGCCGAAAACGGGTTTCCCTAATACATCCCAATCTTCGTGCCTACGCACACTAACTGCAGCCGTCTGGCTGGTACCATTTTATCCCCTTTCGCCTACAAGTCCAATCTAGTAGATAGTACAAAATTCTAATAATCCCCCTATTTTACGTTTCTACGCAATTATAGGATGAACACACCGAGTTTCATGTTTCTAGCTGTTGTCGTATTATTGGTACCATGTTTATCCCTTCTTGTTCCATTTAATCTGCTAAATCTTTCCTTAACTTTTTGGTGCTTTCGCGACCCAGAATATTTATACTTTATAGAGTCTCCGATGAATATGTTAAAGTGTTACAAACGGGATGGCAAAATGAAACCGATATTGAACGATTTAATAGTGTTTTACGATACATTCTACCACTATACATGGGCCACTAGAGTTTCGTACCAAAACGGATGTAGAAAATTATATTGGATTTGGATAACAGCATTCGTTAACGCAAACACGCTCGTATTGTAGATATTTTCAAGGTACAACATACATTTTCTAATCGGTGATTTGCGATTTGAGAGTTTTTTAGTGAAAAATTGCCATTTTGGAGAGCACCTGCCTGGCAGGTTAGTTCACCAAACTGATTCAAATTATGCTTTATTCTCGAAAAATAAAATAAATTTGCACGTGCAGGAAAAAAAGAAAAAAAAATACAAGCGATTTAACGATACAACGATAAAAATGGGAACTTTCTTGGAAAACACTTCTGCTCTGACGGTATAACATTTCGAGATATTTTTTCCCGTTTAAAAGTTACAGAATTAATTCAAAACATCGATTTTGATTAATGATTAACAAATATTTTATTGATTACTAGCTGGCCCGACAAAAATTTTTCTGTCCATATTTCAATTAGTTTGTTTGTGATCGTCGTGTGAATTTTTGAAAACCGATTTAAATGTTTAAGTAAATTAGAAAAATGTTGTTCTCTGTGCTTATTGTATCGATTAACGTTTTCTGGCATAGACATTAAGTTTAATGACACGATCTATTTCAGATTACGTCAATGGAAGTGTCTGCACGTACGCTTAAGTGAATTTTGAACAATGTTTAGGAACAACTTTCGCTTGAGTTTGATTTTTCATACGGTGAACTGGAAAAATCGTCGGGGAATATACTGCAGAAGGTTGACATTTCAACGGCAATTTTGCCATTGACACTTTCAAGCAAGTGTTTTAAATATAGAGTAATTAATTTAAATGTCGTTTAATTAAAATGTCGTGATGTTTTCCACAAAAAGGACGTATTCGAGCATTCATTTAGTTTATTGGGTCGAGTAGGCCGTGGAATCACTGGAAGTGTTTGGTACAAATCACCAAAAAATCATTAATAAACAGCGTATTTTTATGCAAAATATCTCATCTTTTATTATTGCACTTTTAATCTATGCAACATATGCTAACATAATACTGGTTATATCGATTTGTTTAATATTGAATCATTCAATTATAATTATCCCAAAATATACCTTTTCATAAAAATCGCCTATCTAGTCACTATTCGGTCTTCATAGACTTTATGTGCGACATCGTATATTCATACCGAGCGATCAATTTACGTTACTGCACAACCGGCACAGTTCTTCGACAGTTTGCACGTTGGAAGTTCTTTAATATGCATATTCAACGGCAATTTAATTGCTGAATGAGCGTTCGAACTTTTTCAACAACTTAGTCTGCCGGAAATTTGGATCAATATACCATATTCGTTAAATATGACTAAAGATGACTTTATATTATTCTGTATAATTTATATGAACTTCATAAAATTGCTCCCATGAAACACCTGGGTTTAGTAAAAAAGCGAGGTATATACACAGGGAGTGGCGTAGGGTATCATATAGTCGGCCCCGCCCGACTTTAGCCTTTCCTTACTTGTTTTTATTATATAGATTTTGAGCACTATTTTAGTTTTACTATATAAATGGGAAATTGATGTATTTCAAATTCATATATTTACATTGCTGACAATAACAATGACCATTTGTTTATATTATATTACTACAAACAATACTTTTTAAATTTGCTATGTCGCCATTTTTGCCAGATAGGAACTTTATTGCGAAACAAAAATATCATAATGACAATGCAATAGCTCACATAATATCAATACTTAATCCCTAGTGCTCTGGTTTAACTTTAAATTTCTTATTTTCCCAGAAAAATCGATGAAATAAAAGGTGAAAATCATCTCAAAGAAGAATTTACTTTACATATGAAACCAGTAAGAAATTATCTAAAAATAGGAGTAAAATTGAAATTGTTCACCTGGAAACTTCTAATCTACGTATAACAAGTAAAGAGCTATATATAAATCTGAATCGATCCATTTTCACCGTGGGTGTTTCTAGTTGAAATGTAAGGTACTTTGCAAGATTTGAAGAAATTCGGTAAAAATCGTGGTTTCAGGGGCGGAAAAAGTAAAATCGGGAGTGGAATTTGTGTGGAAGTTATATACAAATCTGAACCGATCTGACCCATTTTCACAATGGGAATTTCTAGTCGAAATATAAGATATTTTACCAAATTTTAAGATCTGTTCAAACATGTGGTTTCTAGAGCAGAAAAAGTCAAATCGAGAGCGAAATTTGAATAGGACCTATATATAAATCTGAACCGATCTAACCTATTTTTACCATAGGTTTTCTTAGTTTAAATATAAGATGTTTTGCACAATTTGAAGACAATCTGATAAAATATGTGGTTTATAGATTGGAAAAAGCCAAATTGGGAGCGAATTTGTATGGGAGCTATATATAAATCTGAACCGACGTGACCCATTTTCATCATGGGTGTTTCTAGTTGAAATATAAGTTATTTTGCAATGAAACTTTCATTCCCGTTTTCCCGGGAAAATCTTATATCTAGGGTTTGGGGTTTCCCGGACTTTTTTCATTTCCAGGGAAAACGGGAATGAAAATGTTCATTACCGGGAATCCCGGGAAAAAATAATTTATTTTAGGTACGTCCAATGAGGTTTAAAATATCAACATTTAGTAACAGGTGTGGTTTTTAACCCATTGACGCCCACCGTACACATCCATGTACACTATTGCAATGTTTTCGTACTTTTTGATCATTTTCATAATGAATGCAATTCTTGATTATTAAACTATATGGCACAAGTGATCGGGAAGAACAAAACAAAATAATATTAATATAAAATTAAATATTTTTTATTATTGTAGTTCTTATTACGAATGTAATTGAAAATAAATGAACGAATTAGTGCTAATGGGTTAAAATACTAACACATTGCAAATTAAAAATAAATGTTTTTGGCAAAATATTTTAGAAATTCTTTTTCATGTTTCAAATATTTTACTCTAGGCAAGTAGTCAGAATTGAAGGAGTCAAAATATTGGGCATTGAAATCACAAGCACAAGTGAACTGACACGTACACTAGATTCAAAATTTAAAAAATGTTTAAAGAAACAAAGAACCGGTATGGCCGAGAATGTAATGGCGTCTTCAATTTAGAAAATTCATTCATCTATAGAAGAAAATATTTTACAGAGACAGGAGGAAAATATTCTAAACTGTAAAAGCAATAGAAACATTAAAAAGGTTATTTTAAAAATAAATTAATAAGAAACATTGAAATAGTGCAGACATTAGTTCTTACAAAAGGGTGATTTAAATATACCGTAGGTTATTTTTCTATTTATATTAGATTTCTCTTGAAAGTTTCCAGACGACAATTTTAATTTTTTTCCTATTTTTATACTATTTCTTAATGGTTTCATATGTAAAGTAAATTCTTCTTTGAGAAGATGTCGCCTTTTATTTTGTCGATTTTTCTGGGAAACAAGAAATTTAAAGTTAAACAATTTAGCACGAGGGATTACGTATTGGCACTATGTCAGCCATAGTATAAAGTGATCATTATTATTGTCAGTAATGTAAATATATATATTTGAAATATATCTACAATTTCTTATTTATATAGTAAAAATAAATTAGGGTTCAAAATAAACAAAAAATATTTTTTAGTATTTCCCGGGAAGAACGATTCGGGAATTCCCGGACCCCAAACCCTACTCATATCCCCCCATATATATAAAAACTTGGACCTAAGTTTTATGGAGGGTACATACCAACTTTTACTGTAGGTATTCCTTACCTTAGTAAAATGATATGAAAAATTTGATCAAGTTTCAATTTAAAATGAGGATTCTAGAGCAGTAACAGATTAAATCGGTAGAATAAATCTGATGCGAAATTCGGCAAAAACATGTAAATAAGTTTCAGTCTATTAAACCGACTTATTTATACCCTCAATCTCAGAGAGCATGTGTATGGAAGGACTTAAATTTTACTTAGCGCCGGATTATGTGTGTCGGATGTACTGGAAGTTTGTGGCAATTGGACTCAGCTTCCGCATTCGCAAATAATTGTAAAAACATGATCAAATATGAAATCATAATGGTGAGATCCATTATGATTTCATATTTGATGTAGGAGTTTAAAGGATTGAATTTTACCTATGGTAGAGACAATTGTGTGAGAGGTACATTCATTCATTCATTCTCCAGACTGAGGCCACAAACAGTCGATGTGATTTATTGATTGTCATGGCGAATGCGAGACTAATTATCAATTGGATTCGTTATATTTCTGAGTGTTCGATAGAAAATGAAGTGAGTCTGGTCTTTCACCATGAAACAAAGAATGTAATGGATCTGGTGGTAAAGGCAATGGTGGTACTTTAATCTTACCACTGAGACAGCACAATCCAGACGATTCGCCAGTGAACTTCAAACATAAACGTCGTCTATCATGAAGATGGCGTCGTAAAATATCTCCATACAAATCGGGGATTTTTCGGGAATTGGGTATTATTCTTGTTTCGCCGGAGACCAATCCGAATTGGTGCGAATCATCGAAATCGGTCCAGCCGTTCTTGAGTTATAAGCGTAGTAACTAACGCTACTCTCTTTTATATATATATATATATATTGATATATATACAAAAAACTGATTCTTGTAGGACTTCTTTTAAGCAATTATACATTTTTTCGTGGATGCTAATGTAAAATACATTATTCCATTACAAACTTACATAAATTGCACTATTAAAACTGAAGTACTACGCACCCAAATACATAAATAAATAAAATATAATTGATACGGTTCACGCAACATACATTTTACATTTTCTACTTACCTTCTTACAAAAAATTAAATGCTATAATTTTTTTATATAAGGCCTGTTCGATTGGGCTTACTAGCTTAATTTTTGTATGGAATTTACTCACTTAGCAAGAAAGTAGCTTACTACTCTCTTAGTTACCGAGTAAGGTGGTGCCAGATTTTTATCTCTGATTTATTTAAGTAAAACCAATGGATAAAAATATTGCCACCTTATCAAGTCTCTTAATTGTAAGCTAGTAAGCCCAATCGAACTGGCCTATGGCTTGAAAAAATATCGCGAGCCAATTCCAGGGATTCCGCGACAAAAAATCTAACTAGAAGCAATCCATTTGACATATGGTTCATAAAATTAACGAAAGCCGCTGGTACTTGAAGACATCCATATTAGTTATTCAAAGTCGTGAAAGGGGTTAGATAATATAGTCGACCCCGTTGGACTGTAGCCTTCCCTTAGATACTTGTTTTTTATCCGCACTTATTCTTAATGTATACTTCACAACAACTTATTGGACGCTTCAGAGAATTGCAAATGCCAACGATAATTTCTCAGAAATTAAACAATTTGGTTGTCGGTGTTCAATATACATATGCAAAGTTCAAGTCCTAATGTTTTTGGAGATTATATCAATACTTACTTTTCCGAGATGTCTTCGAGCCTAGAATTTAATTGATAGACAGCCAACTTAATTAGTGAATGCTTTTGCAAAAATAAATACCATTGCCCTCTATGTACCTTTTGTTGTATTCCGATCGGGTGTCATTCAGAAATTTCTTATTGGAATCTACAGCATCCATCAGTTGCATAATGTTTTCGCCTTGCATCCCCAACATAAGCCGACTTTCATTTAAAACTTTCAAAGTCGAATTCACGTTTTCAGCTAATTTTACTACTTGAATTGCAACGTCCTGCTGCCTAAAAACATCCAATGCAATTGTAATTTGGGTACGATTCACTGAAAAGATATTCATGTATATAAATACACACCTGTTATTCGATTCCAAACGAATTTCAGTCAAATACTTCGTATTCGCATCACTAACCACTAACTTCGCTATTTTGCTTACTAAGTCATCTTGACTGCAATTAAATTAAAATAGAAATGTACTGATGTTAAATTGAAATATGTATGTAGTCTGAGTCTAATATTTACTGTATATACAGACAACCTTTACCTTTCCTTGAACTCCAAACGAATTTGATTCAAATAGCTTTTATTAGATTCAGAAGCCTCATTCAGTTTTGTTATTTGTAGACCTTGTTCCCCTAGTCTGGAAATAGATTAAAATAGTATTCAATGTAGGAGCACAGTGTCTAGTCTAGAAGTGAATAAATTACGATAAACAAGTAAAAATGTGCTAAATCTCCGCCATAAAGTGCATTCCTCATTATTACCAACGACATTACGTGCGCGGGGAGTACAGTATGGAAATGTCTGAGAATTTATTGTTTAGGGTATATTCAGACAAATATTTTGAAGATGAAGCACAAGAAATATATTAAACTAGCAAACACTTGCTACTCCGTACGCGGTGTACGGATATCTCTTTCAGGGTAAATCGCTCACAAAATTTGAAAAATCGTTTTATGTTGCGCAACTACGCATTCAGAGGTATATTCACACCAAATTACCGATTCCAGGTCCTACATAGCCGAAGGAATTTATACACGGAATTGATTTTTGTTCCCTTTGTACAAAGTAAAAAAATCAATTTAAATTGTGATGTCAATTTATACGCAGTTAATAGGCATAAAGTAGAAAATTATTTGCCCATTTCTTTCTAAACTGGAATAACTATACCATCACTACACGGAGTAGGAGCGTATATATCATTAGGGATAGAAAAAAGTGTAACGCATTGAAGGAGTAACTTAAGACCCTAAGTATGTCCTAAATCCTAAATCCCTTTCGCATCCGTCTGTCAGGCTAGTTATCTGGTGTACACGAAGTATTATCTGAACATAGTATTATTTTTCACAGACTTAGTTTAAATTCGGAGATGGATGAAATAGATATACCCCTTATGGTACACATATAGTCCATATTCCTAGTAAAATCAGTTATATTTTGATATTTGATAACGTTTTTATAATTACTTTGAGCGTACGAAATATGGAGGATTTTGCCACGCGCCTTCTTGTACCTCCAACACAAATCACCATTCCATACGTACAATTAAACTTTCTATAACTTCTAAACGGATGATCAGAATACTGTGAAATTTGAATATATGCGATATTGTCACACCCCTTCTGGTACCTCCCACGCAAAATGGAATTAGCTTCGGTCAAATTTAGTAGCAGTCGTTAAAATAAATTGAAAAACGTGTTTTTTGAAAAAATCGATTTTTCTTTTGACGATTTACCGAACTAAACTTAATTTCATCACAAACATAAAATTATATCGGAGAATGGAAAATCATACCACAGCTTTTCATAACAAAATGTTGATATTTAAAAAATATATTTTTCTTATTTTTTATTAAAATTACAATTATCGTCAAAGGTATCCTTATTACACAGTACAACACGAAAAAAATACGGGGTTCTGACAAAGGATTCTGAAAGTGGAGACAAAAAAAAAATATACGTGTGTCGACGTTTTGACAGATCACATCGGAATTTCATTTTATA
The DNA here is from genome assembly GCA_947397865.1 of Polietes domitor. Classification (NCBI taxonomy): domain Eukaryota; kingdom Metazoa; phylum Arthropoda; class Insecta; order Diptera; family Muscidae; genus Polietes; species Polietes domitor. The sequence goes on along the minus strand of OX377620.1, from coordinate 158,845,435 downwards.
GACGATTAAAGTTTCCTAACTCTGGCCTCTTCTTGCAGCATATCGGTGTATAAAGCTTTGTTTTCTTTACATCTGAGGCATAGGGTATGTTCAGCAACTTTGTAGATAATGATATAGCGAATATTTTTGTAAATATATATAAAGGGTGATTTTTTAAGAGCTTGATAACTTTTAAAAAAAAAAAAAAACGCATAAAATTTGCAAAATCTCATCGGTTCTTTATTTGAAACGTTAGATTGGTCCATGACATTTACTTTTTGAAGATAATTTCATTTAAATGTTGACCGCGGCTGCGTCTTAGGTGGTCCATTCGGAAAGTCCAATTTTGGGCAACTTTTTCGAGCATTTCGGCCGGAATAGCCCGAATTTCTTCGGAAATGTTGTCTTCCAAATCTGGAATAGTTGCTGGCTTATTTCTGTAGACTTTAGACTTGACGTAGCCCCACAAAAAATAGTCTAAAGGCGTCAAATCGCATGATCTTGGTAGCCAACTTACCGGTCCATTTCTTGAGATGAATTGTTCTCCGAAGTTTTCCCTCAAAATGGCCATAGAATCGCGAGCTGTGTGGCATGTAGCGCCATCTTGTTGAAACCACATGTCAACCAAGTTCAGTTCTTCCATTTTTGGCAACAAAAAGTTTGTTAGCATCGAACGATAGCGATCGCCATTCACCGTAACGTTGCGTCCAACAGCATCTTTGAAAAAATACGGTCCAATGATTCCACCAGCGTACAAACCACACCAAACAGTGCATTTTTCGGGATGCATGGGCAGTTCTTGAACGGCTTCTGGTTGCTCTTCACTCCAAATGCGGCAATTTTGTTTATTTACGTAGCCATTCAACCAGAAATGAGCCTCATCGCTGAACAAAATTTGTCGATAAAAAAGCGGATTTTCTGCCAACTTTTCTAGGGCCCATTCACTGAAAATTCGACGTTGTGGCAGATCGTTTGGCTTCAGTTCTTGCACGAGCTGTATTTTATACGGTTTTACACCAAGATCTTTGCGTAAAATCTTCCATGTGGTCGAATAACACAAACCCAATTGCTGCGAACGGCGACGAATCGACATTTCACGATCTTCAGCAACACTCTCAGAAACAGACGCAATATTCTCTTCTGTACGCACTGTACGCATTCGTGTGGTTGGTTTAATGTCCAATAAAGTAAACTGAGTGCGAAACTTGGTCACAATCGCATTAATTGTTTGCTCACTTGGTCGATTATGTAGACCATAAATCGGACGTAAAGCGCGAAACACATTTCGAACCGAACACTGATTTTGGTAATAAAATTCAATGATTTGCAAGCGTTGCTCGTTAGTAAGTCTATTCATAATGAAATGTCAAAGCATACTGAGCATGTTTCTCTTTGACACCATGTCTGAAATCCCACGTGATCTGTCAAATACTAATGCATGAAAATCCTAACCTCAAAAAAATCACTCTTTATATATATATTAACCCTCTAACTACCCCTCATAACGTCATTTTTTGGCTTTATTTTAACAAATTGTAAGAAAAGGGGAAGGGCGGAGATGAAATGTTCTACAACAATGTTGGCCATAAAATTTTACTATATATGTCAGAACACACCAAAACCTAAAACTTAACACAAATGCTAAAAATCATTCAAATTTAAGATTGCCCATTAAGGGTTAATTTAGTTATTGTTCAGTAGGGGTGGGATAGTGCACGACTTTTGGATTTTGATATACTAGAATGCCCTATTTTGTGAGGTTCGGAAATAAAATTCATGAGCCAAAAAATGTGGGTGGTGGGGTGAGTGTAAGTGGGCGCTCATCGAGGTCAAAGTTAAGTGGTAAAAATTCAGGAAAAGTCCCAAAACTGCCTCGGAGTCGCTCCCAGAGGGATTAAATGTAAGACCGACCCCCATTAATTATCCCTCCCCAACATTTATTTGGAACACCCATACCCTCTATCCCCACTTGTTAAGAAAGCTCCCATACAAAAAATATTTTTTTTTATAAAATTTGTCACCACCACTTTTACTGGCCCCATTAATTAAGGTCCAAATTAAAATTTACGACCATATTAGACTGCATCTAAACTCGAGAAAGAATAGATATGTGTAATTAGATACAGTATGTACAGTCGAACTTGGATAAGTGGGTCGTACATAAGTAAGAATCCTCTACATGTGGATCATTTTTTTTTGTGAGGTCACGCTTGTATGATGGCAATGTGTGCTTTGTTACTAGGTGCCATTTTTTGACTAATATTCGGAAAATGAGTTGTGGTTCTCATTCGTTTTGTGAATTATTCACTCGAAAAGTCGTTGCAAAGTGTACATCCAAGTAATAAATATCACCATGTATAGATGCAAAATGACAATATCCCAGTTCAAATCAAATAGTAATATTTTTAAATATTGTACGGAATGCAGATGAATTAATAAAATTATTAGTACTAAAAATCTTTCCGAAGGACTTTCTCAAATGTAATCCAGAGCAGAAACAAAAACTAAGTACATATCGTCCTTGTGCTTGATCTGGAATTTTAAATATAGATTTGATGGTGGTAACCATTTAATTTTATGAAGTGCAATTTTAAGGACATTTGAAAAATCCGTCAGTATATATACACTGACGACAAATCAGACAGTTGTAAAAAAAAATTTTTTGATTTCCTACTTTTTTATAATTTTTAGTAATCATTAAAAACACCTCCTAGTATGCTTTAAGTTTTTTTCTGATTACTCGTTAAAAAGATATAGCTTTTTTAAAAATCGTTAAATAGGAGTTCTTTTTTCAGTCTTTTCTCATAACTTCTTCAATAATGGTCCGAATTAGTAATAATTATTAATATTGAAAATATTCATAATGTTTTTGTATATGTTATCGTATGCAATGTTTAACATAAACATGTGCTACATTTTTCCCACAAGTCTACATCATACGATTTGTTATACGACGCCGTGTAATATGAATACCATTGCGACTGCTATGTAATGTTCATTATGATTAATATGATCTTAACTAATAAGTTATTTTGTAGGTGTAAACTATTGGTAGCATTTGATTTTGTTCAGTTCAAGTTTGCACTCTGATTAATAAAGTATTTTTTAAGAAGAGCTTTACGTGTTAAAATATTTAACTTATAAAAATTTTTATTTTTTATTTTAATTTTTATTAACTTTATTTGTTAATTGTTTGTGCTCTTCGATTTTCTCGAAAATTTTTTATTTAAACGTGTATTTATTCTGTAAATTTTGAGACTTATAATAATAACTATGTTTTGATTTTTTGAAAAATTTGAAAAAACGTTCCAGCTTTTTCCTGTCCTTGAAATTTCAGCATCGAGCTGTCTTTACCAAGTATGAGCCGGTCGTCCTCTTCTCCTACTTCCTTGTGGGTTCCAATCAATGGTGTGGTCGTCTTAGAACATGACCAATCCACCTCCATTTTCTCTTCCGTAGTTCATTATCGATTGAGCTTTGGTTGGTTCGTGCCCTGAGTTCGCTGTTCGATATTATGTTGTGCCAGAAAATCCGCAGTATTCTCCTTAAGCATTTGTTTATGAGTGTTTGAATGGCATTAACATCCTTGGACGCCGCATTCCAAGTTTCGCTGCCGTAGAGTTGTGTAGATTTGACACAAGAATTAAAAATATCTACTTTTACTTATATTTTGAGGCCAGCCTTTGCCGCTTCTGTTTTGAGGTTTTCTGCCATATCCATGTAGTTGTGTATTAGGAGGCATAGATCGTCAGCGTAGTCAAGGTCAGTCAGTTAGTTGCCAAGTCCCCATATTATACCCTTGTTGTTGGTTGTTGCATTCCTCATTACGAAATCTAGTACCGCGTTGAACAGTAACGGTGATAGGACACACCTGCTTTGACGGGTACTCCTTCGCTCACTGAGTTTTGATGGAGTATGCGACAGTTTGCGATTGTATATAGCTCTTTTATTTTATTGGGCACACCTTTACATGTTTATATGGTCTGTACAGGATTTCTATTCCCTAAATCCAGCTTGCTCTTTGCAAGTGAGGCACTGAGTCTACGATTTATGATGGTGGCAGTTATTTTGTTGACCATGGTTGGGAGTATAATTCCCCTTTTTTGCATTCTTCGGTATATTGATGATATTTTCTTAATAGGGTTGCGCTTGTTTGCGGACTATTAATATTATAATAATGAAGCATCTTCTTATATGCCTTATATAAATAGTAAACAAATATCGTAATGGGTATACGAATATCACAATTTTGCTAACATGGTACCACATGTAAAGTTGACACCCTCTAATCTGCCGGTAATACTGTGGAATGCACTCCGTGGAGTATCACATTTTTATTTAGCTATCATACACATATATGAGTTGCAACAGATTTCGTCAAATCTCGTTGAAGATTATGATTGGACAATTCCTAATGCAATTTTTGATATGGGCTTCGTAAAATTGGACCACCGATTATAAACACATAGTGTATATATATATATTATATAAATATCAAAACGATATTTAGGCACTGGGAGTCTAGGTTATCATATAGCCGGTCCCGTCAGACATTATCATTTTCATACTTATACTGTCTTGTTACCTCTTGTCCATATCCAGCAGCTGCTTACTGATTCTATCTGTCTCCAGCAATATGGTATTGAGTTTTGCAAAGAGCCCTTTCCACAAGATTACTTTGTCGTCTTCATCATATGGATCCTGTGGGAAGTGCAAAATCAACATAAAGGAATTATAATCTAGTTATGCCAAAACAAGTATAAAATTCTATCACTAGAAAATGTACATGTATTTGAAACCCAAGTCTTTCTCTCTGCACTTGAATCCTACAATCTTTCGAACTTCGACACAACTTTTCAGATGTGAATGAAACTGTTCACGCGAGCGGAGCTAGCGACAATGTGTAGTACAACGGCGTTCTCGGTTTTTCATTTCAAAATGGTGTTTCTTTAATGACTTATAATTTTCAAAGGATATACAAGTTTTAACAATATCTGCCGATTTTAAAATTATTTTTATTGATTATTGCTCGAACTATGAGATTACGTATGACTAACATCTATTTTGCTCATTTTATAGGAAAAGGTCATGGATATTGAAGAAAAGAGTGTCTCGATATATCAAATCAGAAGGATGCTAGTCCTTGACGAGATAACCCTAGCATAATTGTAGATCTTGCAAAAGTTTTATACAAATATACATTAAATTCAGCAGGACCAACAGTGATTCTAATCCTTCGCATGAAACCCATATACTTTATATGCAAAGCCATTAAAAAGGTAACAATGTCTGTAAGTGACTTGTTGATTTCAAAGATATTAATTTTATATACCCTCCACCATGGAGTGCATATTACAGTTTTACAAGTAGATTATATGGTATAAGTTTTAATAACAGTTTAATACAAAGAAAATTATAGTAGTTGTTTATTACATATTTGTATTAATTTTACTCACTAACTTTGGAGTTGCATGTACGGTCGTACAGGACCGACATATGCAGAGTAGGTGAGATCTGGCCAGGGGCTAAACGGAATGCAGTCGCAAAGAATGACATTCCGTCTCGTCCCATGACTCACACTTGGATCTCAGAGGCCCTGACTGACCTGGCTAAGATTCTTGAACTTGTCAAGGTTTGTAACTCGGATAACTGGACGATCTCAAAATCACCAATGCGAATGAGTCTAGTTTGCGAGTCGTAACACATTAAAGCCGCAAACTGAAGAATGTACATCGATTGCAGAGGAGCAGAGTGAGGTCACCGGGAAGTGGGAAAGAGCGAAATTGCCGAGCTTTTCGGACATGACTTACTGGAGAAGAATATATTTCATGCTTCGGACGAATATTAGGGTGAGACTCTCATTGAGATGGACAAAATTTGGACGCTTGACGAATTGTGTTGCTGACATCGAACAGGCAACTGGAGATGGGTGAAATGTTCAATACGAATTTGTTCTTCTAAAAACTACATTTTTATGAATTTTTTAGTTGCGTGTGTAATGAAGTTCGAAGGTGATCCCCTATTTATTGGATGTAACATATGAGTAAAACCCTTTGAAACACTTTTTGATTTTTTTAAGATAAACTAATTCATATTGAACATTCCATAAAATCTATACAAATTGAGATATCGTAACGAAATTTGTTGAATTATGTAGAAAAAAGGAAACGAAATAATGTGTTACTAGTTATTATGTTTTTGTCCAACAAAATACCCAAATTCACAGAGTGGTGAAAATATGCTCCAAAATTTGGGATTTTTTACTAAAATGTTCGCCATTTATCGCTGGCCACATCCCAGAGTAAGAAGGGAACACATAAGACTAAAAAATATACTAAACATTTTCTAATCATTGCTTTGCGATATGAGAATTTGATAATATTTTTTGTATTGACAAATTGATGATCCGTTAGTTGAAATGATTCAAGAAGGGCATTAAAAGTTTCTATATTAAATAACAGAAACGTGCACCTATAGAAAGAAAGAAAAAAGTACTAGTGCTGGCGAACAGCAGGTGGAAAGGCCTAGACAGCAGCAAAATCTTGAAGATGGTCTGTTTGTTTTTCCATTTGTATGGAATGTACACATGAATTTCACTATTGTAACTGCAGCCAATGGTACCAGTTGGTACCATTTTTATGCCCTTTCGCCCCATTTTCTGCCTAAAAGTACACATTCAAAAAATTCCTTTATTTTTCGCGTCTACACAGTCAGATGAATGCATACTCCAAATTAAATGGTTTCAACTTCAGCGTTTTTGTTGGTACCATTTTTATCCCCTTCGTCCCATTTCCCGCCTAAAAGGACAAATTTTGAAAAATTCTTGTATGTTTCGCGTCTACACATTCAGACGAATGCATATACCGACTTTCATGATTTCAACTTTAGCGGTTTGTTTGGTACCATTTTTAGCCCTCTTTTCCAATTGTATTCCTAAAAAGTAAAATTTTCGAAAAATCCCTCTATTTTACGAGTCTACGCAATTATAGGGATGTACACACCGAATTTCATGTTTCTAGCAGAGTTACAAGCCGTCCCACAATTATCGGCGACGGCGGCTGATTTTTTTTTGGCTGATTTTCCGACTCGTTCTGTCATTCGATCACCCCCATTACGAAATTTATTTTACATTTTTGGGAAAAGGGAAGGAACAATTTGTATTGGCTTTTAATACCGTTTCTCTTAATTTTTGGCAAGTAGTTTAATATTCGTTAATATTAGCCAATGTTCCCATAATTTCATATTATTATCCCATATTATTTTTTGAGATTGAGAATCCATTATCAAACTTTTATAATATGGCTGAAATTAATTTTTTTAAATTACAGATTTTCATGTGAGGCTTTTTTGACCAGACATCATAATCCATAATCCTTCCAAAGAATGGCAAAGCTCTACCTACACCAACACGTAGCAACAGATTCATGCTGGGGAGAGCTATATCCTCCCACTGTTTTTATACCCTACACCACTTCGTGGTGTAGGGTATTATAAGTTAGTTTCGCGCCAAATGTTTGTAACACCAAGTAATCGAGCTAGACCCACCTTTAAGTATACCGATCGGCTTAGAATCACCAGCTGAGTCGATTTAACGATGTCTGTCTGTCCGTCCGTCCGTCCATCCGTCTGCTGTCCATCTAAGCACTCTACAGGTCGCAATTGTTGTCCGATTGTCATGAAACTTGGCAGAAGTTATTTTTTCTGGCCAAGGACCATCGGTATTGAATTTGGAGAAAATCGGTTCAGATTTAGATATAGCTCCCATACAAATGTCGCTCCCGATTTGACATTTTACACTTTAGAAACCACATATTGTACCCGATTTTCTTTAAAATTGGCACAACATCTTATAATCCAACTAGAAATACCTATGCAAAAATTGGGTAAGATCGGTTCAGATTTAGATATAGCCCACATACAAATGTCGCTCCCGATTTGACATTTTCCGCTCTAGAAACGACATATTGTACCCAATTTTCTTTAAATTTGGCAGAACATCTTATAATCCAACTAGAAATACGTATGCAAAAATTGGGTAAGATCGGTTCAGATTTAGATGTATCCCCCATACAAATGTCGCTCCCGATTTGACATTTTCCGCTCTAGAAACGACATATTGTACCCGATTTTCTTTAAATTTTGTAGAACATCTTATAATCCAACTAGAAATACGTACGCAAAAATTGGGTAAGATCGGTTCAGATTTAGATATATCCCCATACAAATGTCGCTCCCAATTTGACATTTTCCGCTCTAGAAACGACATATTGTTCCCGATTTTCTTTAAATTTTGCAGAACATCTTATAATCCAACTAGAAACACGTATGCAAAAATTGGGTAAGATCGGTTCAGATTTAGATATAGACCCAAACAAATGTCACTCCCTCCGCTCTAGAAACCACATCTTGCACCCGATTTTCTTTAAATTTGTCACAACATCTTACAATCTATCTAGAAACACCTATGCTGAAAGTGGGTATGATCGGTACAGATTTCGATATAGCCCACATACAAATGTCGCTCCCGATTTGACGTTTTCCGCTCTAAAATCCACATATTGTACCCGTTTTTCTTTAAAATTGGCACAACATCTTATAATCCAACCTATGGTGAAAGTGGGTAAGATCGGTTCAGATTTAGATATCGCCCTCATACAAATGTTTCTCCCGAATGTTTAACCGATTTTGGCCAAACTTTACATATTATATTTCACCAATAAACATACATGGTGAAAGCGGGTCACATCGTTCCAGGTTTCAATATACCCCTATACAAATGTCCTTTCCGATTTAACATTTCTTGTCAAACACATATTTTACAGAATGCAAAAATCCTTCCCGATTTCACTTTTTACCAAATTGAATTGTAATGAGATAGAAAGTCCGTCCGTCTTTAGCATTTCCTTACTTGTTTGGGAAATGCCCATATGTCTATACTAGAAACTACATCTTCTGATCTAGAAACTACATCTTACATCGGATCTTCATCAAATTTTGCAGATCATGGTATTTTTCAACCAGGAATACCTACCGTGAATGAGAAATATATAAGCCCATGTTTTGGACCAGGCCCCCTTTTGAAATGTCGGTCCGATTCATCCTATTACTACTGTATAATTTGTATTTGTCTGCCGGATAATTGGATCAATTACCATATTATTAAGCATATTCGTTAAATATGACTAAAGATTAATTTATAGTATAATTTATATGAACTACATAAAATTGCTCCCATGAAATAAATGGGTTTAGTAATCAAAGCGAGGTACATACGCAGGGAGTGGTGTAGGGTATTATATAGTCGGCCCCGCCCGACTTTTGCCTTTCCTTACTTGTTATACCCTACACCACTTCGTGGACTAGGGTATTATAAGTTAGTTTTCTGCAAAATGTTTGTAACACCAAGAAATAATCGAGCTAGACCCACCTTTAAGTATACGGATCGGCTTAGAATCACCAGCTGAATCGATTTAACGATGTCTGTCTGTCCGTCCGTCCGTCTGCTGTCCATCTAAGCTTGTTCGCACTCTACAGGTCGCAATTGTTCACCGATTATCATGAAATTTGGCACAAGTTACTTTTTTGGGCCAAGGACGATCGGTATTGAATTTGGAGGAAATCGGTTCAGATTTAGATATAGTCCCCATACAAATGTCGCTCCCGATTTGACTTTTTCCGCCCTATAAAGCACATATAGTATCCGCTTTTCTTCAAATTTTGCATAACACCTTACAATCTAACTAGAAATACCTGTGACGAAAGCGGGTAAGATCGGTTCAGATTTAGATATAGCCCCATACAAATGTCGCTCCCGATTTGACTTTTTCCGCTCTAGAAACCGCATATTGTACCTGATTTTCTTTAAAATTGACACAACATTTTATAATCGAACTAGAAACACCTATGCTGAAAGTGGGTAAGATCGGTTCAGATTTAGATATAGCTCCCATACAAATGTCGCTCCCGATTTGACTTTTTCCGCTCTAAAATCCACATATTATACCCGATTTTCTTTAAAATTTGCACAACATTTTATAATCGAGCTAGAAACACCTATGCTGAAAGCGGGTAAGATCGGTTCAGATTTAGATATAGCTCCCATACAAATGTCGCTCCCGATTTGACTTTTTCCGCTCTAAAATCCACATATTATACCCGATTTTCTTTAAAATTTGCACAACATTTTATAATCGAGCTAGAAACACCTATGCTGAAAGCGGGTAAGATCGGTTCAGATTTAGATATAGCTCCCATACAAATGTCGCTCCCGATTTGACTTTTTCCGCTCTAAAATCCACATATTATACCCGATTTTCTTTAAAATTTGCACAACATTTTTTAATCGAACTAGAAACACCTATGCTGAAAGTGGGTAAGATCAGTTCAGATTTAGATATAGACCTTATACAAATTTCGCTCCCGATTTGACTTTTTCCGCTCTAAAATCCACATATTATACCCGATTTTCTTTAAAATTTGCACAACATTTTATAATCCAACTAGAAACACCTATGCTGATAGTGGGTAAGATCGGTTCAGATTTAGATATAGTCCCCATACAAATGTCGCTCCTGATTTGACTTTTTCCGCCCTATAAAGCACATATAGTATCCGATTTTCTTCAAATTTTGCATAACACCTTATAATATAACTAGAAATACCTGTGACGAAAGCGGGTAAGATCGGTTCAGATTTGGATATAGCCCCCATACAATTCTCGCTCCCGATTTGACATTTTCCGCTCTAAAATCCACATATTGTACCCGATTTTCTTTAAAATTGGCACAACACTTTATAATCGAACTAGAAACACCTATGTTGAAAGTGGGTGAGATCGGTTCAGATTTAGATATAGCCCCATTCAAATGTCGCTCCTGATTTGACATTTTCCGCTCTAGAAACCGCATATTATACCTGGTTTTCTTTAAAATTGACACAACATTTTATAATCGAACTAGAAAAACCTATGCTGAAAGTGGGTGAAATCGGTTCAGATTTAGATATAGCTCCAATACAAATGTCGCTCCCGAATGTTTAACCGATTTTGGCCAAACTTTGCATATTATATTTCACCAATAAACATACATGGTGAAATCGGGTCACATCGTTACAGGTATCAATATACCCCCATACAAATGTCCTTTCCGATTTAAAATTTTTTTGCCAAACACATACATTTACATGATTCAAAAATCCTCCCCGATTTCACTTTTTTGCCGAATTGAATTGTAATGAGATAGAAAGTGGGGTGTATCATATAGTGGCTCCGTCCGTCTTTAGCCTTTCCTTTCTTGTTTGGGAGATGCCCATATGTCCATACTTTGGTATAACCCAAATGGGGCCCCATTCTGCTCTATTACAGCTCTTGAAACTACATCTTACATCGGATCTTCATCAAATTTTGCAGATCAACTTATGTTTCAACTAGGAATACCTACCGTGGATGAGAAATATATAGGCGCATGTTTTGGCACAGGCCTCAAGTGTTGTTATAGGCCCCTTTCAAATGTCCGTCCGATTCATCCTATTATTTATATGAACTACATTAAATTGCTCCCATGAAATACCTGGGTTTAGCGAGGTATATACGCTGGGAGTGGTGTAGGATATTATATAGTCGGCCCCGCCCGACTTTAGCCTTTCCTTACTTGTTTAATATTTGTTATATTTTTTTCGCAAGTAAACTCAAATTTTGTTTGTTATGATTCGTATTTATTCAAGAATGAACATGACACCAAAGTCAAATATTAATTCATATTAAAATCATGATATTGTTAGTTGCAGCTAAGTAAAAAATGTTACCATAACATTTGTAAATAAATTTACATTCCATAAAATATAGGTGAAAAATAGTCTTGCGCCGGGACAATATCCCACTTGCATATCAGTTCGTGTAGAATTCGACATCAGTAACTTCTGGTTAACTCTAACGGAGCTAGTCACTAAACCTCGGATTTTTGCATATATTACATTTCTGATCCGATTTGAAATCAACTTTGCATTTAGAAGTTTTATCATCCAAATATAAAATATATATCGAGAGCATGGGGAAAATAAGAAAAACAAATGCAAAAATTGTGCAAAACAATTATGCCAAAGTTATGCAAAAAATCCGAGGTCGACTGATCACTAGCGTAAGATTGTCATCAGCAGTTACAAACTATTTTTTAATTCGTTTTCTATATTTAAGTTTGACAAATTTAAAAACCAATCTTAGTTAGGGTTTGCATCCCGCGGGAATTCATCACCAAGTTTTACCTATTTCTCACACATTTTTACCACTTTTTCACAATAAAATTGTAAAAGGTACAAAATAATTAAAAAATACCAATTTTAATTAGATATGTGTCAGCTAGGCGATATAAATCTTCTAACTTGAATATGGTAATTCAATATAATTAATATAAACTGAATATAACAGAATAGAAGGCTACAATAACTTTAATAATATTTTGAGATAATTCAATTTCAAAATTTTTGATTTCTTTACGAAAAAAGTCTTGATATGCTAATAAATTAAAAATATATATATAATAATATAATAAATTAAAAATATATATATAATCTATATATATATAAATGAATCTGTGTTTGTAAGTTTGTGGGACCGATCTTCTTGAAATTTTCACAGTATGTTCATGTTGAACCGGTGGTGAAAATAGGCTATATAAATTTTTGATATTTTCAGTGGGCGTGGCACCTCCCACACAAATTGAGGATTTATTCGTTTTTTATAAATTAGCATATTCGGAGTACTGTTGCAGCTAGAGTCTTGAATTTTTGTGAAAGTCCACTAATTGTTAGTCTGCACAGTTTTGCCAAAAATGGACGGTATTGGAAAAGTGGGCGTTGCACCTCCCACACAAAGTTAAAACCTATTATTGAATATTGTCAGTTCTATGACACCTAGAGTGTTGAAATTTTATGTAAGTGTATCTAGCAACAACGTGCGTAGTTGTGCCAAAAATGGGCGGGATTGGACAAATGGGCGTGGCACCTCCCATACGAAGTTAAAACCTATTATTGAATATTGTCAGTTATATGACACATAGAGTGCTGAAATTTTGTGTAAGTGCATATAGCATCAATTTGCGTAGTTGTGCCAAAAATGGGCGGTATTGGAAAATTGGGCGTGGCACCTCCCACACAAAGTTATAACCCATTTTCTAATGTATCCAGTTCTATGACAGATACAATACTGAAATTTTGTGTGAGTGCGTCTAGCATCAATAAGGGTAGTTGTGCCAAAAATTTGCGGTATTGGAAAAGTGGGCGTGGTACCTCTCATACGAAGTTAAAACCTATTATTGAATATTGTCACTTATATGACAGCTATAGTGCTGAAATTTTGTGTAAGTGCATCTGTCATCAATGTGCGTGGTTGTGCCAAAAATGGGCGGTATATGACACATACAATACAGAAATTTTGTGTGAGTGCGTCTAGCATCAATAACGGTAGTTGTATCAAAAATTTGTGGTATTGGAAAAGTGGGCGCCCATACGAAGTTAAAAGCTATTATTGAATATTGTCAGTTCAATGACACCTATAGTGCTGAAATTTTGTGTAAGTGCATCTGTCATAAATGTTCGTAGTTGTACCAAAAATGGACAGTATTGGAAAAGTGTGTGTGACACCTCCCATATAAAGTTATAACCCATTTTCAAATATATATAGAGTTCTATGACAGTTACAAGACTGAAATTTTGTGCGAGTACATCTAGCATCAAAATGGGTAGTTGTGTCAAAAATTTGCGGTATTGGAAAAGTGGGCGTGCTACCTCACATACAAACTTAAAACCTATTATCGAATATATTCAGTTTTATAACAGCTACAATACTGAATTGTTTGTGAGTGCATCTAGCATAAACATTCGTAGTTGTACCAAGAATGGGCGGTAGTGGGATAGTGGGCGTGGTACTTCACATACGAAGTTAAAACCTATTATTGAATATTATCAGTTCTATAAAACCTAGAGTGCTGAAAAATTGTCTGAATAGATCCATTGTAAATAGTTGTGCAAATATGGGCGGAAAGTGGGCGTGGCCCTTCCCATATGAAATTAAAACCGGTTTTAGATTATTTTCGACACCGAGATTCCTATATTGTTATACAAGTGGGCGGGATTTGAAAGATGGGGAATTTTTGATTTGAATTTTGTAAAATCACTCATTTTCTTTGGATTTTCTTAGCATAATTACAAAAGTGTTGTTTGATTAGTGAACAATTTGATTGACTTTCTATGTGTTTTGAATGTAGTACATTCGAATTCCAGCTATTCGATTAAGTAAGTTCTTCTTACGTAGGAAGTTTTTTGTTTTGGTAATGGAAAGGAGGAGAATCACACTCAACCAAAAATCAATTTGATTTTTGACATTTCTTCCTTTATTCGCCGTACTTCAATATTTTCCATGGAACATATCCATTTCTTTTGTATCTCAGGGAAATACCTTGATTATAAGTGGTACATATAATACCGACCACAAGAAAAAACAATATGATTTTTATTTCCGTTTGTTTTTTTGCCTGGCGAAGCGGGCGGGGGTTCAGCTAGTAATATAATAAATTAAAGATATATACAATCTAAAGTAACAACTATGTATTTAAAAATGGTTATATTACTGCCACAAAATATAAATTTAGGTTTTCGAAGCTACAGGAAAGGGAATGATTTACTAACAATACAACTCTCGAGTATATAATATCGTTCTATATCGCGCTCACTTTCTCCAATAAAACTAGAAATAGACTGTATTATGAGTCTTTAAATGGGTTGCCTGCTTTAAAAATTTTTATATTTCAAAAAACCTCATAATTTAAAAAATATGCCTACATTTCATACTCTACATCACCTCGTGGAATAGGGCAATATAAGTTTGTTTCACGTCAAATGTTTGTAATACAGAAATATAATAATTTACTTTATTAAAGTTCGAATGTTTTATTCGGAAAAAAATAAGTTTTTACATAGAAAACAATATGTTGACGATTTCCCGTTCTGTACCGGGATCCCGGGAAATCGAAAAAAAATCCCGTGTCCTGGGAAATAAAAAGTACGGGAAAATGCAAACCCTAATCTTAGTTCATGATGGATCTCACACAAGTTTTAATTCGACGCATCGCCGAAAAACTTCTTTTATTTGGATAAATATCTTTATCATCATTTTCTCTCAACATATTGAAGTTGATTGCAATATCTTGAAGACATTTTTAGCGCAATAGTTTCCGCTGTCAGCGATTCCTTAAGTCGACAATTTAATTTGTGTGCCCGGCAGTGAATAAAAATGGCATATGTTTTTCTCTTTTTTTTTCTTGTATCCCGACATTACATTTGCACCATCATATCTCAAAAATCAAAAAAATGTAAGTAAATAATCGGCATCTCTACTTACAGAACAATCTACAAAACCTAAGAATCGTTCTTCTACTTCTTTCTTCTACTTGATTGAAAATCTTATAGTAATTACCAAGACACCTGGCCTCGCCCACCTTCAGTGAGAAAAGTCCGCACGATTTTTAAATTATGAGATTGATTAAAACAGAAATTTGTCTTTTCCATCTATCAAATCCTTACACCGAAATTTCGTTTTCTTCTCCATACTCTCTGGTATCAAAATTGCGACATAAGAAACAAAACGCATTTTCCACTTCAGTACTGTAGTCTGATCATTGATATTGTCCATAAGATTTTTTTTTTGAAAATTATCTGTTTTGCCCTTCAATCCTTACATGAAATCAAAATTGACCGTAGCGTGTTTTTTTCAACTATTTTAGGCTAATATGTAATGAAGCAATATTTTCTCTGAAAAGTCTCCACATACATAGAACTTGATCTCAAATTTTACAATAAATCTTTGTATGAACACCCCTACAATAGGAATTTATAAATTTAATAAATTTAAAAAATCTAACTGAAAATCCTGGTAGGGGGGTCTAAAATAGATCTGGGGTGGTATTAGACTACCCCAGCCTCCCCATTCTTACGCCAATGACCTACACATATAAAGCACAATAATAAAGTTCATGTTTTGTTCGGACAGCGCAAATGGTATTATATAATATATTCTATTGTAATATATACTATTCTGTGTGTTCCGACGTTGCTCATCCTTTCGAGATTTGTGTGTCCTATACAAGAGTGAGCAAAAGGAAGCATCTTCAGTTTAACCACAACCGTGAAAAGAAGCATAAGTGCACAATGACGATAAAAACTTCCAAACACCACTTTGGTTAGAGTAGTTGTTGTTTATTGTTCTTTTTTATAGGATACACGCGTACTGGAATTGACTTAGATAAAATCGACTTTCAAATAAAAATACAATCATTCTGTTGACGATCGACCATATGATCGGCATCATCTGATGCTGGCATGTGGAAGATCGATCATATGATCGACGTCACCTGATGCACGTATGACATACTGTGGCATACACATCCAGATGTTTTTGTATGTTTTATGTTTGTCAAAGCTGTGTGTGCGTACTTCGTACGAAGCACCAATACGTGCTGAAATAAAATATTAAAATCCGAATTTGTGTTTTTTAATAAATTGTCTCCTTTAGACTCCGTCTAGGGGAGATCAACAGGGCCACCATACTGGTTGGAACCTGTATTCAATTTACTATAGTCATCATATAGTGCGATACCAAATTCTAAGTCGACATTTATATTTTCTTTTCTAAATTTACTGCAACATTGCAATATTACTGATACTCATCCAGATATCGTGTGTTTACTAAGAAAGCCCTTAGGCACAGAAAGGATGATTCTTGGAACACGATCTTTTTAAGAACAAAATGTATTCCATAATGAAGCATTAGTTATAATAACGAGGACGCGCGCGACTCACTCCTTCGAGTCAAAAATATGTATGTGTGTTACACAATATGTATGTAGTAAGATTTGATTTGATTTGAAGTCGATGTGAGCGAATGAAATCGGCGGCGGCGCGGCTCGGTCAGAAACATGCGGCGGCGGCGGCTACTTGGCTCAAAATCTGTCGGCTTGTATCTCTGTTTCTAGCTGTTGTCGTATCTAAGGAACCATTTGTATCCCTATTTGTCCCATTTCGGCCGCTATTTCTTACCTTTTTGGCGCTTTTAAGTTACAAGAGGAATGTCTGCAACAAATTTCATGTGCATGTAAAGCAGAAATTTTCAAAAAAAAATTGCTTAAATATCAAAATATTAAATTTGATTAATAATCCAAATGTGTTAAATCAGTTCAGATTTATATACAGCTCCCATACAAATTTCGCTTCCGATTTGACTTTTTCTGCTCTAGAAACCACGTATTTTCACCGAACTGGAACTGGAAGAACCTATTGTGAAAGTGGGTCATTTCATGTTTGGATATACAAATATTCTTCTCGATTTGACAAATTGGGTAAGGTCATATCAGCCTATGATTAGGAAACATACAAAAATCGTTCCCGCTTTCCCTTTTACCGAATTGAATGTATTCGGATAGAAAGTAGAGGGTATCATATAGTCGGCCCGCCCGACTACGTCTACGTTAATTTAAACTCTCTAGCTCATTTCGTTCGGAAGCTAGCGAAAGCACCATTACCATTTTCAATGTTCCTACCTCAAACCTTTTATCTTGAGTTTACTACCTCTAATTTGTCATATCTTTAAAGAAACTTTTTTCGTCCTCTATATATCAAATATTTTATAGAGTGCAGTTAGCCTACTAAACAACAATTTCCCCAATGTTCACTACTTCCGAATCACAAGATGAGCATCTTTTCACTTCTTTGGGTGGTCTCTATTTGCTGACCTGAGTCTTGGACATTTTACACGTACTTTTCATTTAGAAGCCACTTTTGCCTTTAGAACTATTGATTAAGTAGTTCTTATGGATCCACATGGAGATATTCGAACCAAAGATTTAGTAGTACATTTTATTAATCGTAGTCAGCACTTTTGGAAATTTCTACTACATTTCCACACTAGTATTTTTTTAATTTCTTAAAATGTATTTATTTTATTAAATTTAGATGTCTTTATTAAATAATAAAGTACAAAGTAGTAGCTCCGTTGACAATGTCACCAAAATTGCAGAGAAATCTAGTGACACTTAACCTCAGGGTTTTTTCGGGGAAGTTCTTTTATTTCATTGGTGTACTCTCCAACATAGGGTGGAGTGTACATTCACATTTCTTTAAAAGACATTGAAAGCAACTCTAACATACTTAAATTGTTGGAGTATTTCAAATAAATTTGCTTTATATTCGTCCAGATATACCACAAGTATACTAAAGATGATAGCGATGCCGCTTGTTGTATTGAGCTGTGGCTGTCCGAGTATCATAAAGTTTTAGTTTCTACGCTGAGTCTTACCCATGTGTCAAGTTTATGGACTTTATTGAGCACCTATTGAGTTGAATGAACACATTTGAATGCAATTTCTGTTTACAATATTTTCGAATGTTTGATTTAAATTTAAAAATAAATATTCGGAATTCCCACCTTACATTTAAATACTGGAAAACTTACAATATAATCCTTGGAACTCTCAGTGGCTACAACAGCTGTTGTATATAAAAATAAAATTGCATAAAGCAAGCGGAGCTTCATATTCCCGTTAATGATTTGCGAACAATGGGCACTACTTTAATGACTTAATGAAGCATGAGAGAAAATTGAAACGAAAAAATAAAAACATCAACGACTGATAAGAGGGCTTGAAATGGAAATAATCAGCAATTCAGACGTTATGTTTAAAGCGTACAATAGCTACAAACGTCTGAAAATGTAGTGGCCTGGCACTAAAAAGTGACTGTATAGCGTCCTTATCAGTTGTTATGCATTCTCCTCTTAAAGTAGAGGTTTGTTTTTTTAAGTAAATATAAAGGTCGCAAATAAATCAAGACAACATGTTTTTAGTTTATTATTCTATTTTTCAATTTTGTTCACGATATTTCAAAAGACTTGGTCGATTGTAACGCCCCTTGAGGATGATCGACGAAGTCGTTGGAAATATCGGGATCAAAATTAAAAAACAAAATAATCATCGACCTTAAGCCAGACAATAATACAAAGCATTAAAATCAAATAGGTCAACTTAAATTTTAATTTCGTAAACCGTAAACATTTTATTTAATATAAAACATGAGAGAGCATTGGTATGTATTTAGGTTCGAAGAACGGCAGCCTTAAGTAAGTAAGGGGTGATTCATCACGAGGTTTGATTTATAATGTAAAATAAAACACATACATTTGAATGTGAACTTATAATTTTTAATGTCGATTAAAAGAACAATGTAAGAAGCCGAACACAACCATGTCGAATGGCGTTTTCTTGTCGAACAAATACAATCATCTGGAGTCTAAAGTTGTCATTTTTGTTTACGTTCAACAAAATTCAGTTTCATAAAAAAAATTAAATTGTGAAAAAGTTCAATAAGTCTGACGATGATTTAATTGATATTAGCTGTGCCGCAAATAACGTGCGAAACGTAAGGACAACATAAATATTGAAACAAAATTTTCAACGAATTTTGATATGAAATATCAAAATTTTAATGGAATCCAGTTTACAAAACTGTGCACTTTTCACAAATATTAGAGAAAAACGATCCCCAGCACTTACATTTTAGAAAATATGTGGCAGCAATAATTGAAAGAATGACAACAAATTAAAATAGAATTTAATTTGGCGTCTTGTCGCAAGCCGTTCGCCACAAAAATGCTCTCTTCCATACGAAATACATAACAAGTAAGGAAAGGCTAAAATCGGGCGGGGCCGACTATATGATACACTCCACTTTCTATCCGAATACAATTTAATTCGGTAATAAAGTGAAAACGGGAAAGATTTTTGTATCCTGTAAATGTACGTGTTTGACAAAAAATTTTAAATCGGGAAGGACATTTGTATGGGGGTATATTGAAACCTGGAACGAAATAGGTGAAATATAATTGAGAGCGACATTTGTATAAATCGAAACCTAAATCTGAACCGATCTTACCCACTTTCTGCATAGGTGTTTATAATTGGATTATAAGATGTTTTGCCAAATTTAAAGAAAATCGGGTACAATATGTGGTTTCAGGAACGGCAAAAGTCAAATCGGGAGCGACATCTGTATGGGGGCTATATCTAAATTTGAACCGATCTTACCCCTTCCTGGATAGGTGCTTATGGTTGGATTATAGGATGTTGTGCCAAATTTAAAGAAAATCGGGTTCAATATGTGGTTTCTAGAGCGGAAAATGTCAAATCGGGAGCGACTTTTGTATGAGGGCTATATCTATCTGAAGCCATATACCTCAAATTAAATAGCGTTCGTCCTTGATCCACAATACTTACTTGTGCCAATTTTTTTTTTAAGATCGGATAATAATTGCGACCTGTAATTTGATTACAACAATAGATGGACAGACGGAGAGGCAGACAGACAGACATTGCTAAATCGACTCAAAAAGTGATTCTAAGTCGATCGGTATAATTAACAATGGGTCTATCTCGCTTCATTCCTCAAATTCCTACTTTTAAAGGGTAAAATGGGAATAGAGGGATACAAATTGTACTAACCAAACGGCTTTACCTAGAATAATGAAATTCGAAGTATACATTCCTCTGTTGTGTAGACACGAAAAATAAACGAATGTTTGGAAATTCGTACTTTTTGGGGTTAGAATTGAAAAAGGGGATAAAAATAGTACGAACCAAATGACCGCAGCTAGAGTCATGAAATTCGGAGTATACATTCCTCTGACTGCGTTACTTAATAAAAAGTGTTTTCCAAATTCACACTTTCAAGGGATACAATAGGTACAGAGAGATAAAAATAGTACCAACTAAACGACTACAGCTAGAATGATGAAATTATGTGTGTACATCCCTCTAATTGCGTAGACACGTAAAATAAAAAGATTTTAGAATGTCCTACTTTTAAGGGGTAAAAGAGAGGCACCATTTTTGCCAACCAAATGGCCGCAGCTAGAATTATGGAATTCGGTGTATACATTCCTCTGACTGCATAGACACTTTTACGGCAAAAATTGGTGGATCATGAAGTTAGGTTATTTTGCACTATGTACGTGAGATAATAGATTTTAAAAAATTAGAATACTTTTGGAATTAAAATAGAATGGAAATACAACCAGCTGTAACACCCACTATCTACCAATATTTATGGTATTTGCGTTTTGAAAATATAAATATAAGAATATTTATTTTTTGAATTGACTTGAGGTATAATTTCGATATATATAGTGTAAACGTATTAGTAGCTTTGCCTGATAGGCGTGGTTTGAAATATTAAAAATATTATATTTTTTTATAAAATTATTTTTTCAATATTTGTTTTTGTTTTGGCTTGGCTATATTTAAAAAAATATATTTTCCTGTAATGTTACTGCACTTCTACGAAAATCGACAGCCTCTGTGGAATGAAATTCATGGTGGAAGGTGTATAAAGTTCGGCCCGGCCGAACTTATCGCCATTTTTACTTGTTTTTTTTTTATTATTTTATTTTGACCCTAAAAGTACGATTTTGGAGAAATACACATATTGTGCGTGTTTACGAAGCAGACGAGTGTAACCACTGATGATTCTAGCTACAACCATTTGTGTGATATCAATTTTATCCCGTTTTGAACCTAAAGGTACGAATATCGAAGATATCTTAATTTTTCGTGTCTACGCAGTCACAGCACTGCAACCGTTTGATTGGTACCATTCGCCCCATTTTCCACCTAAAAGTACAAATTTGGAAAATAATCCTTTATATTTCGCATATACACAGTCAGATAAATGTATACACCGAATTTCATGATTTTAACTTCAGCGGTTTAGTTGATACCATTTTTGTCACTCTTTTCCAATTGTATCCCTTAAAAGTACAAATTTCGAAAAATCTATCTATTTTACGTGTCTACGTAATTATAGGAATGTGCACACCGAATTTCATGTTTCTAGCTATTGTCGTATCATTGGTACCATTTTTATCCCTTTGTTCCATTTCACCCGCTAAATTTTGTTGTACTTTTTGGTGAATACTCTAGGTTACTAGAGGAAGGTACAAAACAAATTTCAAGTGTATAAAAATGAGAATTTTCCTAAAAAATGGCTTAAATAGTCTAAATATTAGGGATATTTTCAGTCCGAAGGGATCTGCCTCATTTCGATTCAATTTCAACCTCCTCCCATTTCGTTCGGAAGCTAGCGTGCTTTCAACAGACAGACGGACGGGCGGACATGGCTAAATCGTCGTAGAACTTTACCGTTGAATATTTCAAGGTGTTACAAACGGAATGACAAAGTGAATATACCATCCCGTCCTGGAGGTGGAGGGTATAAAAAGAGTAAAATGAACTAAAATTGAACACTGTATGGTGCTAAAGAAAATTTTCTTTGTTTCAAGTTGATACTTTTCCTAAAAAGTAGAAAACATTTGAACTTGATATTAGTTCAATTTTACTTTATACAATAATATATTTCGTTATATATTAATTTTATTTTTTTTTTCTTAAAATGAATAAAATTTGTGGTAAATTTGAGGAAAGGGTGAACCCTTCAATTAGATCAATTGAACATAGACGGAAGATTAATTTTTACTAACCCAAGTTCATTTTTCCTTGTCAACTTTACTTGATTTTAGTTTATCGTTCTCATGATGGAATTAAAAATTAGTTCATCGTTCTCATGATGGAATTAAAAAATATAGCAAACGAGTAACCAGACGTACTAAATTCGTGAAAATTCCCTGTCGGTGTTTAGCAAAATTTACTCATATTTAGTTCACCGTTACATTATCGAGAGTAAAATCCTACTGAAAATTAGTTCAGATGTACCAAATTTGAGTAAATTCTCAACCGGTGTCAAGTAGATTTTACTCAAGTTCAGTTCATTCGTTCTTAACAGAAAGTAAAATCTTATTGAAGAACACTTTATAGGTATTGCAATTAAGTAATTTTTTTATTGGTATTAATTTTCAAGTGCTAAATATTTTATTTATTATTCAAATGTGTACAGTCGGTTTTTATGAGAGAAAAAAGTTGTGGGTTTCCGCAACTATAATGAATAATTCACCGTCATGCAGCTAGAGCCATTTTACATAACCTCTAAAAATCACGTTTTATTCAAAATGGCTTGTGAGTATATGAAATGTATGGCAGTAAGGTATGAGTGATTCCGTATTCAATGGTGCCAAAATTTTTGATAATAATTTAATCATTATGAAGAAATGCTCATAAAATAGGTACGAATTTCCAGTTTTGCGCCGATTTTTTAAAAATCAGCATTTTGATACAGAATCACTGATACTTTATTCTCCAACATTTTATTAGGTCACAAAGTAAAAAACAATTGTCATTTAAAAAGAGGTTAGAGGTTGTTCAGAATGGCTCTAGCTACGCGAAGATAAAAGATATAGCCGAAATATTTTGATAACTAATATTTTCATAAAGTAAACCAAGCTTTCATATTTAAAAGTCACCGTGCTTCTACACTGTGGTTATCCTTTCTTTTGGTCAGCCATATTCTTACGTATGCCGGCAGTAACCTTGGAATGTCATCAACTTGGTGCGACAAAAGCAAAGCCAGAAGACCCATGCTATTAGGACAGAACAGATGTCCGTAGATGTGATAACCAAATACCGACTCCGATCTTACAGAAAGTTGAACCAATATTAAAGGATTATGTAATGTAAAGTTAAAGTTAAATGAAGTAATGGCCTCAATATTCGAAATCAAGCTATTAAAAAGAGAAGAATTTTTGGATGAAAAGTTATAATGAATATAGATTTCCTCAATAAATCTTTTGTTTCTTGTAAGTTTTGCAAATGCGAACTTAATGTGGTAATTTTTTATGGTTAGATTTTAGAACTAATATCCTACACAAACTAACATCTTTAACAGACGGTTACATCTAACATATGTTGACGGAGCTACGTGAAAACGGAGAAATTATAGCATATGTCAGATGTAATTAGTAGCCAGTTAATTATTATTCAATATTTTATAATTTTCCTTTAACGGACTACTCAAATGTTGCAAGGAAATTACTTTCCTGGATGGGGGTATACTAACTTTGTCATTCCGTATGTATATCGACCTGAGACCCTATAAAGTATATATATTCTTGATCGTCATAAAATTCGAATACGATCTAGCCATGTCCGCCCGTCTGTTGAAAGCACGCTAGCATCTAAACGAAAGGAGCTAAGAGGTCCAAATTTTGCATAAATACGTCTTATAGTCGTAGATCGGTTGGGATTGAAACTGGGCAAAATCGGCCCTCACAAGGACTGAAAACCCCCTAATATTTTGGAGTATTTAAGCATATTTTTTTAATATGTCTGCTTGTACTTACTTTACATACCCCCTATAACAAAAAAGTGCACCATAAAATGATTTTAATTCGAAGGGGGTGAAATGGGACAAAGGGGGATAAAAATGGTACATATTAAACGAAAACAGCTAGAAACACGAAATTCAGTGCGTACATTCCTCTAACTGAGTAGATACATAACATAAAAGCATTTTTTCCAAATTCTTACTTTAAGGGGTAAAATGGGAATAGAGGGATAAAAATGGTACCATCCAAATGAACGCAGCTAGAGTCAAGAAATTCGGAGTATACATTCCTCTGACTGCGTAGACACAAAAATAAAAATGGTTTTCCAAATTCGTACTTTCAAGGGATACAATGGGTACAGAGGGCTAAAATTAGTACCAACTAAACGGTTACAGCTAGAATGGCGTGTGTAGACACGTAAAATATAGACATTATAGAAAGTCGTACTTTTAAGGGAGTAAAATAGGAAAAAGGGGATAAAAATGATACCAACCAAGATTTCAAAATTCCAATACTTCGTGTCGTGTAGAAATAAATAAATAACTAATCGCAATATAAGCATGTGTTAGTACGATCGTATCAATAGAAAATATAATAGAATATTATCAACAAATTCTTCCGTTTTTTTGTATTGCCATTTTAGTGTAATTTTTCAAAATCAAAGATTTGCTTAGTTAACACAAAAACATGCTTGGTGACGACTATCACTTACATATACGTTGTGCAACCAAACCTAATATGAATGAACATTAAACCAGGTCGGCTTTTATTGAAGACGAAAAAGGTGAGGTTGTCGAATGCTAAATTCAAACCCTGTTTTACCCAAAATATTGAGTTTATATCTTTTGCCAAATTCGAGCCTGAACGATTTTACATAAAGACTAGAATCACGTTCTTCTTGAGAGTTCTACGTTAGAGATAACTGTATCAAAATAGTGCTTTATATCTTATACTAGATGAACCCCCGCCCGCTTCGCCAGGCAGAAAAACAGACGGAAATTAAAATCAGGTTTCATATTGTTTTTTCTTGTGATCGGTAATATATGTACCACTTATAATAAAGGTACTTCCCTGAGATACTAAAAAATGGATATGTACCATGGAGAATTTTGAAGATCAGAACTTTAGTTTACGGCGAAAAAAGGAAGAATTGACAAAAATAAAATTGATTTTAGGTTGAGTGTGATTCTCCTCCTTTCCATTACCAAAACAAAAAACTTCCTAAACTGGAATTTGAATGTACAATATTCAAAACACATAAAGTCAATCAAATTGTTCACTAATCAGTAGGGTTTGGGATTTCCCGGACTTATTTCATTTCCCGGGAAAACGGGAATGAAAAATTTCATTCCCGGGAATTCCCGGGAAAAAGTAATTTATTTATAGGTATGTCCAATATGGTTTAAAGTATCCACATTTATAACTGGTGTGTTTTTTTTTCAATACTGCCATATTACAAATTAAAAACGAATGTTATTGTCAAAATATTTTACAAATTATTTTTCATTTTACAAATATTTTACTCTACACCTTTTCAAGATTATATTCGGAACATACAAATTTATATTGAGAAATGAAATTCATATAGGAACATATCAATGGGTAATGTAAATTTATAATAGGAACATGTTAATTCATAATGAGAAATATAAATTCATAATGAGAATTATTAATTTATATTGAGAATAATTAATTCATAATAGGAACATACCATTTCATAATGAAATATACAAGTTTGTAATCATAAAATCCAAATTCATAGTCAGAAAATTCGTTTTCATATTCAGAAAATATGAATTCATAATGAGAAAATATAAAATCATATTGAGAAAATGTAAATTTATAATGAGAACATTGATAAAATATGTGTTTCTACGAAAATATCCATAGAAAAACGTACATACATAGCTTCGATTATAAATTTTACAGTTCCCGATTATGAATTTATATTTTATGGATATGTATTCCTGAATAAGAATTTATATTTTCTCATTATCAATTTGGATCTTTTCATTTTGTATTTATATATCTCATTATCAATTGGTATGTTCTTATTATGATTTTATATTTCTCAATATGAATTTACATTTCACATTACGAATTTAGAGTGCTGATTGTGAATTATCATGCTCCTATTATGAATTTACATTTCTCATCATGAACCTACATATTCTGATTATAAATTACATTTTCTCATTATAAACTTGAAAAAAACTAATCGTCAGGATTGGACATTTATATCGCAGGTAGAAGTGACTGACACATACAAAGATTCAAAATTGAAAACGATTAAGGAAACAAATAACTCATATGACGGAGAATGTTAATGACACATTTAATTTATAACATTCATTCGTCTGGAGACAAAAATATTTTATAGAAACATGGGGGAATATTCTAAACTGTAAAAACAATAAAAACATAAAAATTAATATTAATT
This sequence comes from Polietes domitor, assembly GCA_947397865.1. NCBI lineage: Eukaryota > Metazoa > Arthropoda > Insecta > Diptera > Muscidae > Polietes > Polietes domitor. The sequence goes on along the minus strand of OX377620.1, from coordinate 158,818,709 downwards.
TAATAAATTCATAAAAAATAAAAATATTGTAATAGTCCAGCCATTAATTCTTACAAATGACCATTGAAATACACCGTAGCATATATTTATATTCCTATTAGATTTCTCTTGAAAGTTTCCAGGCGAACAATTTTTATTGTATTCCTATTTTTAGACCATTTCTTTCTGGCTACATATGTAAAGTAAATTGTTCTTGAAGATTATGTTCACCCGATTCTTTTAGGAAAACAAGAAAATTTACATTATGTAAGCCATAGTATTGTCGACATGATATTTTTATTTCACAACAAAGATCCTGCAAATAGCCTCACAAAAAGTTGTTATTCTCCTAGCTGGGTTTCGTATAAAAAAGTTTTGTTTTTAGTAATACAATATAAACAAATAATCATTATTGTCAGTAATGTAAATACATATATGAATTTGAAACACATCTAAAAACTACAATTTATATATATAGTAACATTCAATTATTGATCAACATAATAAATAAATTATTTTTTTTTTTTAAATTTCCCGTATTCCCGGGAAATTGAAAATTTTTTCCGATTCGGGAATTCCCGGACCCCAAACCCTACTAATCAGACAACACAAAAACTAAAAAATTAATATAATTTCTGTTTTCTTGACTTATGTCGGCTTTTGACGAATGAATATTTATTTTTTTGTAACCTTTCGTTGTAACGTTGTGCTAAAAAAAAAACAATGAAAACGTGTAATTTTACAAAATTCAAATAAAAAATTCACCATCTTTCAAATTTCGCCCATTTGTATATTGTCTAAGCAGGTTACAAATAAATTAACTCGCACAACAATCTAGAAGTATCCACTATACTCTAAAACTGGTTTTAATTTCGAATGGGAAGGGTCACGTCCACTGGATCTACTAAAACAAATTTTCAGACTGACAGTATTCGATAATAGGTTCTAACTTCGTACCACGCCCACTTTTCCAATACCGCCATTTTTGGCACACTATGCAGGTTTTTGCTAGATGCACTTACACAAAATTTGAGCACTCTAGATGTCATAGAACTGACAATATTCAATAATTGGTTTTAACTTCGTATGGGAGGTACCACGCCCACTTTTCCAATGCCGCCCATTTTTGGCACAACTGTGAAGACTAATAATTAGAGAACTTTCACAAAAATGCAAGACTCTAGCTGCAACAGTACTACGAATATGCTAATTTATAAAAAACGAATAAAACGGCAATTTGTGTGGGAGGTGCCACGCCCACTGAAAATATCAGAAATGTATATAGCCTAATTTCATCATCGGTTCAGTATGAACATATTGTGAAAATTTCAAGAAGATCGGTCCACTAGTTTAGGCTGCTATAAAGAACAAACAAACAAACACAGATTTATTTATATATATATATATATATATATATATATATATATAGATTAACAAATGTGTTTGAGATGTTTATGGCAATTTTGATAATATTTTCATAAAATAACTTATGTACACATTTTAGTTCCGAATTTATTTTTTAAAATAATATATACCGCTGTATGTGGTATCACTCACACTTTATTTCCCTATATTTTGTTTCAATTACAATTTCACAACCGTTTTTACGAAACATGATTTACTCGGAATCTTCAAGAGATAAATGATGAATGACAAAACTACTTTTTAATCTAAAGTCGCACTTTAAATCTTTGATAAATTATTACGAATATGACAGAATATTTGGGGGCTATTCGTAAATAAGGAGTATAGCTTTTAGTAAATAATCACAATTTTTTTCAACCCAGCTTAATGGATGCTAGGATGGGTCACGATATTAAATTTCAGCTTTCAGGGATGACCCCCAGAAATGAAGATTGGATTGTTTAATGATGATCTGCAAAATATTTCGTCACTAAGCTGTGAGCTAAACGCTCCTAAAATTCATGTTTTTCATGTGTATTTTTTTCATATTGCATTTTTGTCCAAATTTTGTTTCTGAATTAATAGAGCCTTGGAGGAAATAGAAAGGAATAATTACCTTTTGAATGAGGCCTAAATGATGAATATAGGTCGAAAAATGACGTCACTGACTCCATATTTGTAAATTAATTTAATGCAGGATATGGATTTTCAGAGCGAAAATTGTCAAACTCTTTTTACAAAAATGAATACAGCGGCGTCAATTTCCTTCCAATGTTCGTCATTTAGGCATCATTCGAAAGTTATTGAGTGCCGCTATTTAGTTTTTATAAAATACTAACAACAAATACGAAAAAAATTCATTTGTCACTATGAAAAAACACCAAAAACTACTAAAAAGGTCCAATAATTCGACCAATAAGCTACTCTAAGACAAACATCAAAATTTATATTTAAAGTGATTTCAAGGTTCTATTATTTCAGAAACAAATTTCAACCAAAATGTAACACACAAAAATTACACGAGAAAATCATGATTTTTAGGGGTATTTTCAGGAGCGTTTAGCACACAGACAGTTTGATCTAGGAACGATTTTTTTGCAAATCATCATTAAACACTCCAAACTTTATTTTCGTGGGGTGACTGAAACTTGTTGTTCCATTTGTATGGACAGCGACCCGGCCTAATGTACGTGTGCTTTTATATACCCTGCAGGAAATGCCTATAGAGAAATTGTAGTGATTTTCTAGTGACATTGTCAGTAGTAGTACTGACCAAGTGTACCCCAGCCAATGTAATCGCCTATTGACATTTAACATAGGCATGTCATTGAAAATCCACCAGTAGACTGAGTACTACTGACTAGGTAGTTATATTGACTCCACATGGAGACATTGGAACAAGTGATTCAATAGTAAATATAAGGGGTTCTTGTCTACAATGTTGATGTTTTTTGTTCGGTGCCAATAGTGAAGTTGTAGTGATTTTCTAGTGACATTGTCAGTTGTAGTACTGACCAAGTGTACCCCAGCCAATGTAATCGCCTATTGACATTTAACATAGGCTTGTCATTGAAAATCCACCAGTAGACTGTAGTACTACTGACTAGGTAGTTATATTGACTCCACATGGAGACATTGGAACAAGTGATTCAATAGTAAATTTAAGGGGTTCTTGTCTACAATGTTGATGTTTTTTGTTCGGTGCCAATAGTGAAGTTGTAGTGATTTTCTAGTGACATTGTCAGTAGTAGTACTGACCAAGTGTACCCCAGCCAATGTAATCGCCTATTGACATTTAACATAGGCTTGTCATTGAAAATCCACCAGTAGACTGTAGTACTACTGACTAGGTAGTTATATTGACTCCACATGGAGACATTGGAACAAGTGATTCAATAGTAAATTTAAGGGGTTCTTGTCTACAATGTTGATGTTTTTTTGTTCGGTGCCTATTGACATTTAACATAGGCTTGTCATTGAAAATCTACCAGTAGACTTTAGCACTAATTTTAGCACATTTTATTGACTCTTGTCTACAACTTTATAAGCAATTGCAATTGTATTAATTGCGATTGTTTAAGTAGTGACTGTATACATAAAAATTAAGAAAATACTCGAAATTTCAAAGAATAAAAATAATTTTTTAATATCCGCTGACATATAATGTATTATATAAATGCAAATAAAATTTGAGTAACATTACTCCATATGTTTTATTATGACAAAATATGCATTTCTATGCTAGTTGTAAATGTTTTGTCCTATACAGTTTAATTTCAAATTTAATTTAAAAATTAAATTTATCTAAAAGATCATTACAACTAAATGTTTTTTGTTTAACAGTCTTTTTTTGGTACTTTAAGGCTCATTTTCTTCGTGGCTGGCTAAACATTTAATTATGATAATTTAACAACAAATTTTCCATATGTAAATGATCATAACAAGTTGCACATATCCATATGTATATTTTATAACAGTCTTTTTTTGGTAGTATAGGGCTCATTTTCTTCGTGGCTGGCTAAACCTTTCATTATTTTTAATAATTTTAATATTATTTAAATAAAAAATTTTTACGTTTCTAACATTTTCGGTATTTTGCGCCTTGTTGTTGCGACTGTTTTGTTTGAAGATTTTTTTTGGCGCTGTAAAGCTGCTCTTAAAGTTGTATCAGGTTCATCATTGTAAGTTGCTATAACATCTAATTAATGGAAAAAAAAATATTTTATTAATAGTTCTTTGGAAAAGTTTTTTTTGTTAAAAATGTTGTACCTATAATAGCTGCAAGCACATTGCCAAAGTCTCTTAGTCTATTTTTACCAAAAGTCCCTTCAATTTTAAAATTCATTATAATGTTATGGCTTAATATTAAATGCAAATTGCGTTCGACGTTGCCACCGACTAGATTTTTCATTTGTCGAATCTGCAAAAATAAATGTAAGTTAAAATAATTAATAACAAACTCTGTTTGCCGAAACGAAAATTCTTACATATGGATCTGAATGGGTTTCTAAGAGACCGTCCAATTCTTTTAGTTTTTCCTCTGAGCTTATGGGGAATATGTACATTATGTTGTCTACGACAACATTTTGGGATGCAACCCGATCGAGCAAAACTTTATGTTTCGCCAAAATCTCTAGAACCGTGTCGAGTTTTTTTGACAGTTCCTGGCAGCAAGAACACTTTGGATTAGCTGAAAAAACCGGCACAATTTGTCATATTAAAAAAACGCAAGATTAAAAAATTAAAATTTACCTTGAGGAGAAAAATATTTCAATTTTCCTTTTGAGGAAGTTGCTTGTTCGCTCGACATTTTTCTGTTAAATACGTGTTATGAAGACGGGTTATTATAAAGATAATTGGAGAAGAATTATTTATTAGGTTTATTGTATTGAAGAATTTGCAATGTTTGCTTGAAGTTGTTGTGGAAGACACGGTCGTCCTTCAATATAAATTTCCTCTTCTTTTTTATATTTTCAATTGTTATGGGAATAAATGATTTCACGGAACAAATATTATTGGGTTCCTTCCAAGAAATAAAGCAATCATTTACAGAAACTCCAACAATGACATCTCTTTCGTATTTTATCTCTTCATTTTTAGTTTCGACATAGTCTGTGTGCTTTTCCTTTTGTACAATCTGTTGAAGGATCGATGATGGTTTTCGAACATGTTTTTTCAAAATCTGCAGTTTGTTTTCAAAGTCGTATGCAGAAAACGAAATCAGGGGGCCATATATTTCTGCGCAAGAAGCCAAATGCAGCACTTTTCACATATATACACATATATACACTTTTTCACATTCACTAACACTTTTATAAATTGCAAATATACATACATACATGTACCTTCCAATTTCTATTGTACACCATATTTATATAATGTTGTCCAGCCAGATGAGGACTTGACCATCCTCCAATTATGCAATGCTCTGTAAATCGAAAATTTTACTATTAATTTGGATATTTACAAAGAATTTAGTTTTCCTTACCTCTTTTCACACAAGCATTGTTTGACAAATAAATACACAAATGAAAAATTCAAAATGTTTTGTTTTCACATACATACACATGGCTGACAACAAATTTCGAAAATTCCTTATCAAGGAAAATGCTTGCACTTGGTTCAATTTCCACATTTTAAGAAAAAAATAACTAAATTTGAGTATTTTTTAACTAAATTAAAGGAAAGGTTTTATTTAAATTTATATACATAATTTTTCTGACGTATATGTGGAGTTTAGTTTAAGTTGTAGTAATTGTTGAACCTGTAGTAAATAGAAAAATAAACTCATTTTTTGATATTTTTCATTAAAATGAAGGATAAACATATTTCAATAACTGAACTGCACAGAAAAAACTACAATCAGATTTTAATTAAAAAATTAGCAGATTCAATTAAAAAGTTTATGGATTTCGGACTTATAAACAAAATTCGCAAATTCAATTAAAAAAAGGAATTGAAATATTTCGAGAATTTTAATTAAATAATTTAATAGTATTTATTAAAAGTTTGTTTAAAAATGTTCAATTTAATGGTTTAATTAATTTCAATTAATACTTTAATCCAAATATTTAAAAACCCAATTAAATGTTTTAATTGGGCTAATTAATACATTAATCAAAATATTTAAGAATCAGAAAAAAACAATTTCAATTATCTGTTTGTTAAAATAAACGCACAGCGACACCTTACTCCAACCAATGCAACAGATTTGATTTGCCTCAAAAAAAAAGTAACAAAACAAGTAAAAACGGCGTTAAGTTCGGCCGGGCCGAACTTTTTATACCCTCCACCATGGATTGCACTGTATATAAAGAAATAATACTTCAAGTCAATTCAAAAAATAAATTTTCTTATATTTATATTTTCTAAAAAGCTCAAATACCATAAATAGTTGGTTGTATTCCCATCCTATTTTAATTTGAAAAGTCTAAATTTTGAAAATCCATTATCTCTCACGTACAAAGTGCTAGATAACCTATCTTCATGATCCCACCAATTTTTACCGTAAAAGTAAAAACAACTACGAATTTGGATTTTTTTATTTTGCGTGTCTATGCAGTCAAAGGAATCTATACACCGAATTCTATGACTCTAGCTGCGGCCATTTGGTTGGTACCATTTTTATCCCCTTTTTCCCATTTTACCTTCTTAAAAGTACGACTTTCTAAAATCTCTTTATTTACGTGTCTACGCAATTAGAGGGATGTTCACAACGAATTCCATCATTCTAGCTGTAGCCGTTTAGTTGGTACTATTTTTATCCCTCTGTTCCCCTTGTATCCATTGAAAGTACGAATTTGGAAAAAAAACCTTTTATTTTTCGTGTCTACGCAGTCAGAGGAATGTATAAAGTCCGAATTTCATGACTCTATCTGCGGTCATTTGGTTGGTACTATGTTTATCCCCTTTTCCCATTTTAACCCCAAAAAGAACGGATTTAGAAAAATCTGTTTATTTTACGTGTCTATGCAATCAGAGGAATATATACACCGAATTTCATTATTCTAGGTGCAGCCGTTTGGTTGGTACCATTTTTATCCCTCTATTCCCATTTTATCTCTTAAAAGTACAAGTTTAGAAAAAAGAATTTCATATTATGTTTCTACTCAATTAGAGGAATGTACACAGCGAATTTCGTGTTTCTAGCTGTTGTCGTTTGATAAGTACCTTTTTTCCCTTTTTGCCCCATTTCACCCCCTACGAATTAAAATCGTTCTATGGTGCACGTTTTGGTTATCGGGGGAATGCGCATACCCAATATCAAGTAAGTACAAGCAAACATATTAAAAAAATATGCTTAAATACTCTAAAATATTAGGGGTTATTATGGGGTTTTTTCAGTCCTTGTGAGGAAAAAAATTTTCCCTTTTGGTCGATTTTGCCCAGTTTCAATCCCAACCGATCTACGGCTATAAGACGTATTTATGAAAAATTTGGACCTCCTAGCTCCTTTCGTTTAGATGCTAGCGAGCTTTCAACAAACGGACGGACGTGGCTAGATCGTCTTAGAATTTTATGACGATCAAGAATATATATACTTTATAGGGTCTCAGGTCGATATTTCAAGGTGTTACAAACGGAATGACAAAGTTAGTATACCCCCATCCTGGAGGTGGAGGGTATAATAATATAAACAAAGCAAGAGTAGAATGACCACAAACAAACTACTATGTGTGGCGACAACGCCTTTTGGCTGTACAACGCGTGTGTTATGGAAGTTCAATTTTTGAACCCCACTGCTGTAAATGCCAGAAAAGCAATAACAAACTACACTCTAGGAGTGATCAAACCAAAGTAGCTTTTTACCGTTTTCTGTTCATGCAAACCACAAGCAATGCAAGAATGAAGAACGGACTACTACTGTTTGTCGTTTGTTTTTATTTCATGCCGCTTAAAAGCAGAGCGGTTAAGCACTCCACTTTTTACACATACAAGCCGAACGATTTTAAGTCGACAAGCCGCCGCATGTTTCTGCACGAGCCGCGCCGCCTCACATCGACTTCAACCACGCCGCAGATTTCATCGACTTATATCGACTTAAACCACGCCGCCGAGATTTGACGGAGTTCTAACTCAATCAAATCTTACTACCAAAGAAATACTACTGTCGATGTAGACAACCTTCTAATGTGAAATTGGTATCCCACTATATGATGACGTCTATAGAAAGTGTAATGATTGTATATTGAAAGTCGCATTTATATATGTAAGTCAATTCCAGTATACGTGGCCATGTGTTCCTATGAAAAACAATAAACAACAGCTCCTCTATTGCGCTTATTTCTTGTGTCAAAGTAGGTAGAGTTTTATCAATCTTTGGAAGGATTATGATATTCAAGATGTTTAGTCAAATATGCCTCACATGAAAAGCTGTAATTGCAAATTAGGAAAAAATTGTCATTCATAGTTATTTTTCCTTCTTTTTTATTAAATTTTAACTAAACCGGAGTAAAAAAATTTAACTAAACTGGAGTATGGATTTTACTCAAATTTAGAAACCCCTTTTTTCTGAGTGTAGCTAGCATCATGAAATTCCGCGTTTACGGTCGTCTGGCTGCGTAGACCCGCAAAACAAAGAGGATTTTTTAAAATTCGTACTTTTAGGGTCAAATGAAGAATGGAATAAAACTGGTACCAAGCAAAAGGCTGTAGCTAGAATCATGAAATTAGGTTCGCACATTCCACTGTGGAAGCGAAACATAATGGATATTCAGTATTCGTACTTTTCGTAACAAAATGGTACAGGCATTTGGTCTGTAGCTGAAATCAAAATATTCAGTTGGAATATTCACAATTTATTTAAAGCAATTGACATAATAAATATGCCTTGTACTGTTTGAAACAGTAAACAAATATCGTAATGTTCATACAAAATATCTAAATTTTCCACACTTCGATGTAAAGTCGCCAGCAATACTGTGTAATACACTCCGTGGTGGAGGGTATATAAGATTCGGCCCGGCCGAACTTAAGGTCTTTTTACTTGTTTAATCTAGATTTTATCCTACTAAAAAGGTTATTCACTGTAACATGCGTTCTAAGTGCTAAATAATAATAATAATAACTTAACGCCGTTTTTACTTGTTTTGTTACTTTTTTTTGAGGCAAATCAAATCTGTTGCATTGGTTGGAGTAAGGTGTCGCTGTGCGTTTATTTTAACAAACAGATAATTGAAATTGTTTTTTTCTGATTCTTAAATATTTTGATTAATGTATTAATCAGCTCAATTAAAACATTTAATTGGGTTTTTAAATATTTGGATTAAAGTATTAATTGAAATTAATTAAACCATTAAATTGAACATTTTTAAACAAACTTCAGTTATTGAAATATGTTTATCCTTCATTTTAATGAAAAATATCAAAAAAATGAGTTTATTTTTCTATTTACTACAGGTTCAACAATTACTACAACTTAAACTAAACTCCACATATACGTCAGAAAAATTATGTATATAAATTTAAATAAAACCTTTCCTTTAATTTAGTTAAAAAATACTCAAATTTAGTTATTTTTTTCTTAAAATGTGGAAATTGAACCAAGTGCAAGTATTTTCCTTGATAAGGAATTTTCGAAATTTGTTGTCAGCCATGTGTATGTATGTGAAAACAAAACATTTTGAATTTTTCATTTGTGTATTTATTTCTCAAACAATGCTTGTGTGAAAAGAGGTAAGGAAAACTAAATTCTTTGTAAATATCCAAATTAATAGTAAAATTTTCGATTTACAGAGCATTGCATTATTGGAGGATGGTCAAGTCCTCATCTGGCTGGACAACATTATATAAATATGGTGTACAATAGAAATTGGAAGGTACATATATGTATGTATATTTGCAATTTATAAAAGTGTTAGTGAATGTGAAAAAGTGTATATATGTGTATATATGTGAAAAGTGCTGCATTTGGCTTCTTGCGCAGAAATATATGGCCTCCTGATTTCGTTTTCTGCATACGACTTTGAAAACAAACTGCAGATTTTGAAAAAACATGTTCGAAAACCATCATCGATCCTTCAACAGATTGTACAAAAGGAAAAGCACACAGACTATGTCGAAACTAAAAATGAAGAGATAAAATACGAAAGAGATGTCATTGTTGGAGTTTCTGTAAATGATTGCTTTATTTCTTGGAGGGAACCCAATAATATTTGTTCCGTGAAATCATTTATTCCCATAAAAATTGAAAATATAAAAAAGAAGAGGAAATTTATATTGATGGACGACCGTGTCTACCACAACAACTTCAAGCAAACATTGCAAATTCTTCAATACAATAAACCTAATAAATAATTCTTCTCCAATTATCTTTATAATAATGAAATATTTTTCTCCTCAAGGTAAATTTTAATTTTTTAATCTTGCGTTTTTTTAATATGACAAATTGTGCCGGTTTTTTCAGCTAATCCAAAGTGTTCTTGCTGCCAGGAACTGTCAAAAAAACTCGACACGGTTCTTGAGATTTTGGCGGAACATAAAGTTTTGCTCGATCGGGTTGCATCCCAAAATGTTGTCGTAGACAACATAATGTACATATTCCCCATAAGCTCAGAGGAAAAACTTAAACGAATTGGACGGTCTCTTAGAAACCCATTCAGATACATATGTAAGAATTTTCGTTTCGGCAAACAGAGTTTGTTATTAATTATTTTAACTTACATTTATTTTTGCAGATTCGACAAATGAAAAATCTAGTCGGTGGCAACGTCGAACGCAATTTGCATTTAATATTAAGCCATAACATTATAATGAATTTTAAAATTGAAGGGACTTTTGGTAAAAATAGACTAAGAGACTTTGGCAATGTGCTTGCAGCTATTATAGGTACAACATTTTTAACAAAAAAAACCTTTTCCAAAGAACTATTAATAAAATAATTTTTTTTCCATTAATTAGATGTTATATCAACTTACAATGATGAACCTGATAAACCTTTAAGAGCAGCTTTACAGCGCCAAAAAAATCTTCAAACAAAACAGTCGCAACAACAAGGCGCAAAATACCGAAAATGTTCTAGAAACGTAAAAATTTTTATTTAAATAATATTAAAATTATTAAAAATAATGAAAGGTTTCGCCAGCCTCGAAGAAAATGAGCCCTAAAATACAAAAAAAGACTTATAAAATATACATATATGTTCAAGTTGTTATGATCATTTACATATGTATAATTTTTTGTTAATTAAACATAATTAAAGGTTTAGCCAGCCACGAAGAAAATGAGCCCTATACTACCAAAAAAAGACTGTTATAAAATATACATATGGATATGTGCAACTTGTTATGATCATTTACATATGGAAAATTTGTTGTTAAATTATCATAATTAAATGTTTAGCCAGCCACGAAGAAAATGAGCCTTAAAGTACCAAAAAAAGACTGTTAAACAAAATTGAAAACCAAAGTAATATGTTGACGATCTTTTGGCAATTATTAATTATTATTATTATTTATTATTGCCTTATTAATTATTATTGCCTCAAACACTCAATTATATATATATATATATATATATATATATACTAGCTGAACCCCGGCCGCTTCGCCAGGCAAAAACACAAATGGTAAAATTAAAATCAGTGGTCAGTAATATATACGTTCCAATTTTCAGCCTTCTAGCTAAAAGACACTTTTGCCACGCCCCAACTACCCACCAAACGAAAATTCAAACTCCAGCATCATATTTATCTTTCTTGTGGTCAGTAATATATACGTTCCAATTTGCAGCCTTCTGGCTCAAACAAACACTATTGCCACACATATAAAATGAAAATCCAAATTTCGGCATCATATTTATCATTCTCGTGGTCAGTAATATTTATGTACCAATTTTACATCCTATGTCCTTCCTTGGGCCAACACGAATTCATCAAGCCCAAAATCGTGAAAATCAGACGATCCGTTATAAAGTTTTGCGTGTTCACATGGACGGCATTCTCTTTTATAAATATAGATATATATATATATATATATATATATATATATATATATATATATATATATATGATAAAATCCAAGAAAAAGTTGGTAATGAAAAAAATATATTTATTTAATTTTTGTGTTTTTCATCAACTGCATTAAAACAATCGCAGCTTTCGATTTCTGACCGTACCGCTTGTCATGGAATGACTCAAAACTGATTAATAAAAAAAGAAAAGGCAGCGTTACTACTTATAAAAAAAGAGTAAGATTAAAAGAGATTAGCAAATTTAGAGAAGGAAGATATTTAAAAATATTTAATTTAATTTAAAAAAATTTCACAATAATTTAATAGAAGAGGATGAAATTAAAGTGGGTGCGATGGTGGGAAAATGTAAAGGAGCCATTGCAGTAAGATAAGTCGTAAAAAATAATGCAGCAAGAGAGGAAATTGAAGCTGATAGTACTTATATAAGTAGAACAAAAAACTCAGTGTAGATTGGCAGAGTGGTACTATGAACATCATCTCACAAGGAATGCAGTAAATAGTCTTCTTCTGGTTCTAAATTCTGAAAGTGTTAATGTGCCTCTCAGCCTAGGTGGCCTTTTAAAAAGAGAACCAGAAAAGGTTGTCATATGAACGGTTACACCCGGATCGTATTGCCGTTTAGGTTTAATCACGCAACTAAATAAAAGTGAGTGTTTTTGAAAATAAAAATAAACAGGAAATAGACATAGGTGTTGATGCATTACCATCATTTAAAAGCTCCCAGAAGTCCGTTTGGCCCATATTGGCGAAAATAGATAATGTGTCAAATATTGACGTGTTTTGTTTAGGTGTTATCTTGGAAAAAATGCCCGCTGACATCGACAGCTATTTACATGATTTTTTGTATGAAATATAACTTTTAAAAGAAAATGGATTCGAACTGAACTTAACTGAAACTTAATGTTGAATTGCGAAAAGTTATATACCCGCACGTGCCTTTTTTTGCAACATTGTTGCTCACAATGAATTAGTTAGGTTGCATAAAATGCTACCAAAAAGGCCAGCGGATTAGTAATGTTGCCACGTACTCTACAGCTAGTTCAACATTGAGAGCTGATGAAGATTTTTTAATATAAATCAGAAAGAGTTTCACAGCAAAAAAACTGTTGATACTCATAGTTCCTTGGAAGAGGCCGGAATAAAAATGATAACACAATTTCCCCTCGAGCCAATGCACTTGGTAGACAAGTGTGGTGATGACAATGGCGAATAAAAATCCTATATCTGAGAGTTTATTAAAATTGTGACCTTACATACAAAAGGAATTTCAAAGAAAGCTCCGTGGAATTGACGAGATATACAGATGGAAAGTGACGTAGTATCGCCAGCTTATTTTAGACTATGGGCCACTTGTTCTAATTAGTGTTGTAAGTGATGATTTTTATTGCTTCATGTGGCATATAGGTTGATTTCAACTCCCAAACACTTCCAATCGAATGTTGATACTGCCGGGGAACTGTTTTCAACTATTCGTGAACATTTTTGATAAAATTTTTGGAAAATGTATTGTAACTTTTAATGTACATAGCCTACTGCATTTAGCACAAAGTGTTAACACTTTCTGAATTTCATCCAATTTCGCGGCCTACTGTTTTGAAAATTGTTTACTAGGCATGACGAGGAGAATTCGAAATCCTAATCAAATTTTGGAATAAATAAAAAACATATTTAGCAATGCGCCTCTTATCGAAAAAGCAACAAAGTTTGTTAAATCTTGCAACAACGAAATAGTGGACTATCAAACAGATGCCTTCTATATAAGCAAAACACGACCGAATAATTTTTTCTGCAGAGAACCCTTTAACCCTATCAAGGTTACATGGTTTTTCTGAGGAAAACGAAGGTTTTATTAAGGAGATAAAAGATAAAAACTTGCGTGGATTTTTCAATACACCAGTAGATTCTACAAGAATTGGTATATTTGTTGGAGATGTCGACCGTAGGGAAGAATTCATATAATTGGAATTTATAGTAAAATGGTAGTATTTCCTTATGGAAACTCACACATGCTGTAACGTGAGTTTTGTCAAGGGCTGAGGTCAGTCGCCTCCAGCGTCAACTCAATGAGTCACAAACCATAAGTAAGAAGGTTTTATTAAGGAGATAAAAGATAAAAACTTGCGTGGATTTTTCAATACACCAGTAGATTCTACAAGAATTGGTATATTTGTTGGAGATGTCGACCGTAGGGAAGAATTCATATAATTGGCATTTATAGTAAGATGGTAGTATTTCCTTATGGAAACTCACACATGCTGTAACGTGAGTTTTGTCAAGGGCTGAGGTCAGTCGTCTCCAGCGTCAACTCAATGACCCACAAACCATAAGTAAGAGTGATTTAACCTCTTGGCCGTACAAATCCAAATCTTTATTTTTTAAATTCTGTATTATAATCTACTGGTGTATTCGACAATCTAAATGAAAAGCTTCGTTGATCACTGGTTGTGATTTAATTCAAGGCCCCGTTTAGTCGCAGCAGAACGGATAGGGCCAGGTAAGGCCTGGTAGCTTTCAAGTGCCGTTCAGTTTCGTTGGTTATCGCGGACTTTAATTGTTAATGTAGGGCCTGATGGTTTTCAAGCGTTCTGTGACTTCGGGATTCAGCAAACAGGTGATGTCGGGACTCGGTAAACGGCTGTGGTTCGGCGAAATGACGGGGTGATTTATAAATATGCGAATAAATCGCAGAAGCGGACGAACCGCGGATGTGAACGAATCGCGTTAACTAGTACTTTGTATGCGAATCGCGTTAACTAGCTATTGTATATGCGAATAAGTCGATAAGGCGGATGAACTGCGGATGCGAACGAATCGCGGAAGCGGACGAATCTGTGACGTTAACTTTAGACAAGTTGTTTCGACTGCCGTCCTGCCGTCTACTTCTAGTGACACTGATTCGCGATTTTGGTTGCTCAAAGTCAACATTAAGTACATTTGGTAGAATGAACCTAATGAGAATTACAATCATATAGTTTACGACGTATCACATTAAAAATTAATTTGTCTTACATGTATGTATGTTTGGTATGTGTGTATTGATGTGTTTATATATGTATATTATGCGTTGGTGTAACGGCCAACAAACGTTTTAAGGAAGGTAATTACAGTAGTGTAAATGGAATATGTACGGACAGAATATTTAATATTCTGTTAAGTTACATCTCCCCCTACTTTGGAAAAGAAAAGAAAAAATATATGTACATATATAGCTAATGTAATACAAATTAGATGTTTATTATTATATATTTTTTTATAATTATTTATTATTATATATATTTATTATACCCTCCACCTCCAGGATGGGGGTATATTCACTTTGTCATTCCGTTTGTAACACCTTGAAATATTCATCGGAGACCCCATAAAGTATATATATTCTGGGTCGTGGTAAAATTCTAAGACGATATATCCATGTCCGTCTGTCTGTCTGTTGTAAGCACGATAGCGGCCGAACGAAATGAGCTAGGAGGTTCAAATTTTTTCTAAATGTGTCTTATGGTTGTAGATCGGTTGGGATTGAAAGTGGACGAAATCGGCCCAGAGGGAAAAATTTTTCCCTAACAAGGACTGAAAGTACCCCTAATATTTAGAGTATTTCAGCATGTTTTTTGAACATATTAGCTTGTATTTACTTGACATTTGCAATGCGCATTCCCTTTATAGCATAAAAGGGCACCATAGAGTGATTTTTATTTGTAGGGGGCAAAATGGGACAAAAAGGGATAAAAATGGTACCTATAAAACGAGAACAGATAGAAACACGAAATTCGGCGTGTACATTCCTCTAATAGAGTAGATACATAATATAAAAGTATTTTTTCTAAATTCGTACTTTTCAGGGGTTAAATGGGGATAGAGGGATAAAAATAGTACCAACCTAACGGCTGCACCTAGAATAATGAAATTCGATATATGCATTCCTATGATTGCGTAGATACGTAAAATAAAAGAACTTTCCAAAATTCGTACTTTTTGGGGTTCAAATGGAAAAAGGGGATAAAAATAGTACCTACCAAATGACAGCAGCTAGAATCATGAAATTCGGAGTATACATTCCTCTGCCTGCGTAGACACGAAAAATAAAACGTTTTTTCCAAATTCGTACTTTCAAGGGATACAGGGGATAAAAATAGTACCAACTAAACGAATACAGCTAGAATGATGAAATTCAGTGTGTACATCCCTCTAATTGTGTAGATACGTGAAATAAAGAGGTTTTAGATAGTCGTACTCTTGAGGGGGCAAAATTGAAAAAAGGGGATAAAAATGGTACCAACAAAATGGCCGCTGATAGAATCATGGAATTCGGTGTATACATTCCTCTGACTGCATAGCCACATAAAATCTTTTTTTGTTCCATGTTCGTACTTTATTTTGTTGCTTTTATGACAAAAAATGGTAGAATCATGAAGTTGTCTTGTAATGCGTACGTGAGAGATAAGGTATTTTCAAAATTTATACTTTTGAAATTAAAATAGGATGGAAATACAACAAACCAAACGACTGAAGCTGAAAATACACTCCCCCCCCCAATATTTAGGGTATTCATGATTGCTCCCTTATACTTACTTTATCAATTGAAGTATAATATCCATTATATATATAGTATACAAATATTGGAAGCCTTGGCTTATTAATTAAATTTCTGATTTTCATACATTTAATTTTTTGAAATTAAATTTTATACTTTTGAAATTAAAATAGGATGGAAATACAACAAACCAAACGACTGAAGCTGAAAATACACTCCCCCCCCAATATTTAGGGTATTCATGATTGCTCCCTTATATTTACTTTATCAATTGAAGTATAATATCCATTATATATATAGTATACAATTATTGGAAGCCTTGGCTTATTAATTAAATTTCTGATTTTCATACATTTGAAATTTGTTGCGGACATTCCTCTTGTAGCTTGGAAGCACCACAAAGAAAATAAATGTTTTAGCGGGCGAAATGGGACCAAAATGGATAACAATGATACGACAACAGCTAGAATCATGAAATTTGGTGTGTATATCCCTCTAATTACATAAACACGTAAAATAGAGGGATTTTTCAAAATTCGTACTTTTAAGAGATATAATTGAAAAAGAGGGATAAAAATGGGACCTTCCAAACCGCTGAAGTTGATATCATGAAATTCGGTGTATATATTCGGTAGTCTGACTATAAAGACTCGAAACAAAAAGGTTTTTTTGCCAAATTTTTACATTTGGGCGGAGAATGGGGCGAATAGGGATATCTTTGTACTTTTCTTATCAAAATAATGCAGTCACTTTGTCTGTATCTGAAAATGCTTCCCCCTAATGGCGACTGACAATCGCCTAATATTTTCGGTGTTCACTTTCACAATTACAGCATTTTACAGCAATTATTTATAGTAGTAGATTTTAAGCAGTGCGCATAAGTATACATTATAGTTTGAAATAGTAATCAAATATAGTAATGTGCATAAACATATCACAATTTTCGTAATATGGTTCTGTACTTCTATGTCGACATCCTTTAATCTGCTGGTAATACTGTGGAATGCACTCCGTGGTGGAGGGTATATAAGATTCGGCCGGCCGAACTTAACGCCTTCTTACTTGTTTTTATTTTAATATTATATATATTATATTTTTATAATGACCGAAGACCCCACTACTTTGAGACGCACTACAATTTGTATATTTCTATACAATAGGCGGACAAATTCCTGATTCAGGAATGCCATTTTTACTGCCGGCCTGTTCTCGAAATATAACACCGTTTGGTGACGACGGGAGGAACGTGGCCGTGTACAAGCCACGTCCATCCAGCGTACGCAACTCCTGCTGGATTTCCTTGTTTGAGTTTCGGGGCCCAATGACAACCATGGAAGAGGGCCTCTCGGAGATATACACTGGAACTGTTCTTCCTGTACCGTTATTACGCGTGCCTGGGGACGAATCTACCGCGGGCATACATGGGCTTGCAATCGTCCCCTGTAATTCACGCTGCCGTTGTCATGCAGCTTGCTACGTCGATGGCCCGTCAAAGGGATCTGTAGAATCCGACTGTGTTGGAACTATGTATGTTGATTTTGTGGCTCCTGGAGTGGCGCCATCGGTGGCGGTAATGGGGTTGATGAAGTCCGCGTGATCATCCGCGCTTGACTGCGTCGCTTTAATTGGATATCGGCAATTACCCTCGGTCTCGCCTCCATTGGCGCTGGAACCTGGTTGGTGGAGCTACCTTTGGCATTCCAATTCGGCGTGGTCTTGTTGGCTTCCTGTCCATGTTGTCAGTGTGGTAGTTGAATGTGTACTGAAGTATTTGTTGCGAAATAGTCATCCATGCAAATTAACGGGACATTTATGTCGTTGCTTTATCTTCTTTAGTTGTCCTGTTTCTTAAGCTGGCCATAGACGAACTATTTATTGGTGTGATTTGCAAATTTATTGCTGCGATTTATTGCATATCGTTTCTCCACACACGCTCGAACAAATCATAATTCGGCCGACGTTGATGAGTAAACATATGCTACGAAGCGGATGACGCGCTCGCATGTTCATTTTGTGTTTGAACTTCGGTTTGTGCTTCTGTCAGAATTTAGTGGTAGAAAATTTTTTATTTAACAATTGGTTTTTTCTGTTGATTGGAAACTTAAAAAAAAACATGTGCGACGAAGCTGCGGCTGATGCAGCTGCGCTTTTAATTATATATACATGTTTCGACATGGAAAATAAAAAATGCCAAATGGCATTTTCATTTTTTAATACATCAAAAAATTCTATCATAAAGTCTTTGCTAGCCATTTTTTGTGTGCACTACACGACCTTTCGTTACAATGGTTGAAGAGCAACTGAAATGGCGAAATGGCTTAAAATTTGCGCAGTAGCCCACACACGTATGATTTTTTCGCAAACTACCCCACAGACGTAAAAAAGCGACCACAAACCCAACAAATTGCTCGAATTTATCGTTCGTCTATCGCCAGCTTTACAGCCTCTCTCTGTAATTATCTTTCTCTCACACTCTGTTGTCGGTGTGGCTGGTAACGGTTTTTTTATAGGAATTTCTTCAAAATTTTGCGTTTGAAGATTTTTTCTTTTTCTTCTTTTACATGCGTACATCATCTTATTTCATATTATTGTATTAACACGTTATCTCAAAAACTGGTTTTAAATACTGTACATGGGCTCCCAATTACTTGCATCTGTCAGTTCGACGATGTTCGAGTGAATAACTGCAGACACATAAGACCGAGGGACACCACACATAGAGAGAGATCACTTTTAAAATAATTTAAAAAATAGCAAATACGCGCTACTATTATTTTTTTAACCAAAAATAAGATTCCTGAGGAATCATGGAACGTAATTGTGAAATATGCAACAATAGTTGCCGCGAAGCCGATGTGCACTGTGGCGGTTTTTGCAGGAAATTTTTCCATATGAATGTGTTGGTCTATCAAAATACGAATGCGATGCAATTTTTATGTGCCAAAACATTAACGATGGATACATTAATTTTATTGAACCAACAAATAAATAATGCATTACGCCCCATGATTTTCACTAAAAGTGTTTGTATAGAAAGTCCAAAATCAAATCTGTGGTACAACAACATGCACAATAAAATTAGAACATGTCGGGACCAAAAAACAATGTGGAGAACCATAAAAGTATTAGTGCTAAAAAAGATAACTCTAGAATACAAGAAATAAATATCAACGGAAATATTATATCGGAAGAACGAGTGATTGCTGAAGAGTTAAATACATTTTTTATAGACAGTGTGGAGGAAATAATTAATAGCATACCGTATATTGAATACATAAATCAAATCCATGTCAATCCCCAAATACATTTTAAATTTTAAATGATAACCTGGCAAGAGTTAAAAGATACTATGAGAGTAATAAATAATAAAAAGGATCATAATCTTATAACAGTAAAAATGTTGCTGAAGAATTTTGACAATGTTGGATCATTTCTACATCGCATTGTAATAGAATCCATTCGAACTGGTGTTTTTCCTGATTGCTTGAAGGAGTCATATATTGTGCCGATTCAAAGTTCAGCCGGGCCGAATCTTATATACCCTCCACCATGGATTGCATTATACAGTATTACCGGCAGATTGGTGGCTGTCGACTTAACATAGAAGTTTTGAACCATATTAGGAAAATTGAAATATTTTTTATGCACATTGCTATATTTGTTTACTATTTCAATTTATAAAGCATACTTATGCGCACAGTTTTCAATAAATTCTATTGCTTCATGATTATAATAAAAATAAGTAAAACTATAAAAAACTTATTTCAAAGCAAGTTTATGGAAGGGAAATTTATGGCAACTTGGATAATTATCAACCTTTTCTCTCAACATATTGACATAGATTGGCATATAGACTTGAATGTAAAAAACTTAAATTTCCACTCAATGAAGAAATTGTTCACATATATAAAACAACAACAAAAATAAAAAATATATATATTTTGAAAGTTGTTGACTCATCCTGGATAACTAACTATACAGTATAAGTGGAATTTATGACGAAGTCCAAATATGTCAACATAAAAATATTTTTTTGCAAACTTGTTTTAAAACAAATATTTATGTTGTAGTTGCTGACAATTAGAAAAAAATATTTTTTTATTTTGAGTAAAAAATTAACTCTTTATTAACGTTCTTGTTATCACAACTTATTATCCAGGCTTAAGGAAAGACATCCCTAATAATTATCAACAAATTCAGAAGCTCTATTCAAATCAAGCAGCAATTTACTACCTCAACCAGTGAAAACCTTTTAAATCTGCCCCAAATTTGCAGCAATATTATCAATTACTGGGTAATAAATTTTAATTTTGCCAGTATTCAAATGTATTAGATTTTTCCTACTGTTGAATTCAACATAATATCTTTGTTAAATGTCCCTTGTCCTTTTTTGAAATTCTGCCATTTTTGTTGGCAAACTATTCAATATATTTCCACATGTTGGTAATTGTATTCCTATAATATAAAGGCATTTATAGATGCCGTAAGCGGTTCGAAAGCATCTCCGAATGATTATATTTAATAAAACCAATCCTCCGAGAGCTACACTTGCTTTCAACAAATTTCAAGTGTATAGAAAGGAAAATTTTTTAAAATATATGTTTAATATGTGTTTTCAGTCCTTGTTAGAGAACATTTTTCCCTCTGGGTCGATATCGCCCACTTTCAATAACCACCGATCTGCAACCATAAGACACATTTATGGAAAATTTGAACCTCCTAGCTCATTTCGTTCGGAAACTAGCGTCCGTGACAGACGGACATGGCTAGATCGTCTTAGAATTTTACCACGACCCAGAATATATATACTTTATAGAGTATCCGATGAATATTTCAAGGTGTTACAAGCGGAATGACAAAGTGAATATATCCCCATCCTAAGGTGGAGGGTATAAAAATGGAACCTGAAAATGTTGAACTTGAACTTGAAAAGGGGCTTCATCAAATTAAGGACGTAAAATCGGCGCATGATGTATGTATATTATTATTATACTATAATATAGGAAACTAAAACAAGACCGGATAAAATATGCGGATTATACAACGGAAAAAGTCAAATTGGGAGTAGCAATTGTAGGCGGGCAATACCTAAATCTGAACCGACTTTTATCTTGCATGTTTCAAGTTCAAATAGAATGTCAAATGTGACCAAAATTTATAAAAGTACGTGGTTTCTAGAGCGTAAAATGTAAAATACACGTTTGAGCACGACCGAAACCCTCTAATGAATGGAACCTGTACAAAATATTATTTCAGCTGACACAACCCCCAATGAAATTAGGCTGGGAGTACCTAAATTTCTAGCGCTTCATAGAACAAACTATCATTTATTTGAACCACAGGACTTAAAGAGTTCAGCCAACATATCTAAGTTTGTTTTTTTTTCAGATTCAATATAGTTTTTCAACATATTATGTATGTATGTATATTTTATTATTAACTAGCTTTTTGTACCCGGCGTTGCACGGGTTTTCGTCGTCCTTATGTTTGTAACTTTGTATGCTCTCAATTTTTGTTTTGTATATTTTTACTTCTGTAAATTAATACTTATTTATTTAAATTCATAAGTTACATTTTTAAAATATAAAAACTTTATGAAAATTTAAGTAATTTTTTCAGTGTTTCTTTAAAGAAAATGAAACATTCAAAAGAAACATTTATTAGAGAGTTAAGTAGTTATGGTAATTATTTCTAAGAATGTATTTTGTGTCTATTAGTTAAGTTAGTCAGTATTTCATTGGAGTACAAATGCATTCTAGCACAAATGCACAATCGAGGAGGACTAACATTCCTTAGGAGAATTATAAGAGATAACATTTGCAGCGGAATTCCTGGATGGCCCAAAGAACTTAGAAATTCAATTCGATAGTTGACAACTTCATCCGCATTAATGATACTGTCTATCGATTTGTAATGTGTGCAATCACCTGGAAATTTGTTCCAGAATTATAATATTGATTGCATTAACATCGTTGTTTTTTTGCAGCCGATATAGCACGGACGTAAAACCACACTTTGTTTCCATAGTTTGGGGTAATTTGTGGGAAGACTTTCTCGATTAATTGCTGAATTGATTCCTGAATGAAATTTTTTGAAAATGTAATACTCCTTTTCACTGCATCAACTGATACTTTTCCATTACCAACATCCAGTAGATGTTTCGAAAATATAGCTGCTGAGTCATTATGATGCAGATGTACACGCATATTGGTGGTCAGATTAATTTTTTGTACATATCGCCAGAGATGCGGGTGCTGATTTTGGACTTACTGGAAGGGTTTGTCGTAAGTCTCCAGCTAGTAAAATAAGAGTTCCACCGAATGGTTGTGTATTTGATATTAAATCTTGAAGTGTCCGACTAAGCGCTTGTAGGGATTTCTTATGTGCCATGGTGCAGTCATCCCACACAATCAGCTTCCATGTTTTGAGCATTTTCGCCATGCCTGAACTTTTGTCAATATTACAGGTTGGAAAATCGACAAATTGCATATTCCATGGCAATTTCAAAGCTGAATATGCCGTTCGTCCTCCATCCAATAATGTACCAGCAATACCGGGGGAAGCAATAGCTAAAGCTATCCCATTTTGAGGTGGATGTGCGCTAATACCAAACTGATGAGAAAGTTTTTAACAGTTCCTCCTGGTGCATCGAGAAAAAAGGCCGCCGCTCTCATTTTTTACTGCAGTTATAATTTTGTCAAAGGCCACTTGTTGCTTTGCAATTAATAGAGGTTTTTTGTTGCGACAAACAAAGGCAAGTCTTCAACATTGATTTGCCGTTCTCTTAGCAAATCTCGATCAGTAATGTCAATGGTAGAACGTTCAGGCACCACCATTCCAAGTTGATTAAGAGTTTTGTTGCTGATGGCTAGGCATATGTCTTAAATTTTTATCAGCGTATCGTTGAAAATTTTAATCGCAAATGATATAGAATCGTAACGGTGCGAAAATGATTCAAAATGTCCTCACTCATATCCTCTTTGAATTTTTCCCACAGGTCTTTTGGGTTAGATGGCGAGCAAGTTCTTAATATTATCGCAAACAAAGTTCGTATCTGGAGAGGATGACAGCTGACAGAAGCATACATTAATGTGGTCTCCCAGATTCTGACACGCCTCTCTCTACTGCTCTTAAATTTGAAACTGAAGTGGGTCCTCTCACGTTAACTAATAACATTCTGCGTTGTTTGGGTGTAGCGTAAACATTTTGATACCCATCTACTGGAACTCCTTGCTTGGTTCGAGTATGAAGAGACGCACCAATTGTACATACCATGACCTCTTATATTCAAGAACCAAGCCCTTACCTGAACGTAGCGGCAGAAAAAAATCGGCACGTGTTATTACTTTATAATATTGTTGTTAGGGTGGAGCCGCGTCCCTTTTTGTAGCATGACCTTTTTACAGTCAAGGGCCATCCTCTGTTCGTTACAATAAAATATTCAAGTGAATCAATGTATTTTGTTATAGTTTTAAAATATAGTTTTTGTGATGCCCATTTATCGTGTCTTCCCCTATTATAGCCAGAAAACATCCCCTTTCCACAGGCTAGATACAGTAAAATTTTCAAGAGAATCCGGAACGTGCCACGCCTCTTTTTCATATAATGACCTAGTATATCTTGGAACCATCCCTTGCCCAGAAGTTAGCTGCAGTAAAGTTATCGAGCGAATCCACCCATCGGTATGCCTGTTGTGATAGTTTTAAAATATTTTTTGTGTGGGAGGTACCACCCCCTTTGTCCTATCATGACCTAGAATATCCAGGAACCATCCTCTGTCCAGAAGATATATACATTAAAAATTTCAGGCGAATCGGTCCACCGGTATTTTTATTTATATTTGATTGATATTTGATTTGATTTGATGATATTAAATAATTATTATGTATACAAGTGTGTTTATACGAGACCAGCATACGATAATAATTTTCCATTAAATTATCTAGTCTGAATGTGATCACACTGACTTCAGGTAGACTTTGGTCTTATTTTCATTTCGGCATATTTCAAAGAATAATATGAATCTGCCTTAAAATGATACCAGTTTATACCCGCATTATTGGACTCATCTTCTTTTCTATATATTCCATTTAAATGACTGCAAGTAAAATATTATTTTAAAGGAATATGTAATTAATTAATAACGTGTTGCCAATATATACCTTTGGTAACACGATTTAAACCACCATGCACTTTTATGGAAAGTAGCACAACTTCCACTGCTCTCATCATTGTCCTTGTCCTTAGTTGAAAATTTCGCACCTGTATGATGTGTCAAAGAATCCCCAGCATCTCCACTATAGTTGCCAACTACTTGAAGGGTATAGCTCTCATCCTCTCCGCCAATTCTAAAATCATCATAGTGAGCGTAGCGCGTTTCATTGTTCCAATCTTTCAACACGACCATAAGTTCTTGCGGATCATTTGTAGTCATTTTATGGAGTTTATTCAGACCTATGAAAAATTCTCCGTTTGGTGGATTTCCAAAACCCTTCTGGTAATCAGCCCATGTACGGTAAAAGTCTACAGAGCCATCTTGTCGCCTTAGTATGGTAGTCCATGTTGTTGCATTTGGTTTGAGGCATTTCATCACATCTGCTTGGTCATCTTGCCTAAAAAGGGATTGCACGAATTCGTTCAATTAAAGGGTGATTTTTTAAGAGCTTGATAACTTTTTAAAAAAAAAAAAACGCATAAAATTTGCAAAATCTCATCGGTTCTTTATTTGAAACGTTAGATTGGTCCATGACATTTACTTTTTGAAGATAATTTCATTTAAATGTTGACCGCGGCTGCGTCTTAGGTGGTCCATCCGCTTAGTCCAATTTTGCCATTTCCACGTTTTTGAGTAACAGAGACCCAATTGGTGCGAACGGCGACGAATCGAAAATTGGTGGTCATCATTAACACTGGCCGATACAGCTGCGATATTTTCTTCAGTTCGCACTCTACGTAAGCGTGTTGGTGGTTTAATGTCCAACAATGTAAATTTGGTGCGAAATTTAGTCACAATAGCCCGAATAGCCGCTTCAGTGGGTCGATTAAACTGACCATAAAATGGAAGCGCGCAATGAACTTTCTTAACAGAGCACGCATTTTGATAATAAAATTCAATAATTTGCAAGCGTTGTTCGTTTGTAAGACGATTCATGATGAAATGTCAAAGCATACTGAGCATCTTTCTCTTTGACACCATGTCTGAAATCCCACGTGATCTGTCAAATACTAATGCATGAAAATCCTAACCTCAAAAAATCACTCTTTATAAGTTAGTTTCGCGCCAAATGTTTGTAACACCAAGAAATAATCGAGCTAGACCTACCTTTAAGTATACCGATCGGCTTAGAATCACCAACTGAGTCGATTTAACGATGTCTGTCTGTCCGTCCGTCCGTCTGCTGTCCATCTAAGCTTGTTCGCACTCTACAGGTCGCAATTGTTGTCCGATTGTCATGAAACTTGGCAGAAGTTATTTTTTCTGGCCAAGGACCATCGGTATTGAATTTGGTGGAAATCGGTTCAGATTTAGATATAGCCCCCATACAAATGTCGCTCCCGATTTGACATTTTCCGCTCTAGATACGACATATTGTACCCGATTTTCTTTAAATTTGGCAGAACATCTTATAATCCAACTAGAAACATGTATGCGAAAATTGGGTAAGATCGGTTCAGATTTAGATATAGCCCCCATACAAATGTCGCTCCCGATTTGACATTTTCCGCTCTAGAAACGACATATTGTACCCGATTTTCTTTAAATTTGCAGAACATCTTATAATCCAACTAGAAACACGTATGCAAAAATTGGGTAAGATCGGTTCAGATTTAGATATAGCCCCCATACAAATGTCGCTCCCGATTTGACATTTTCCGCTCTAGAAACGACATATTGTACCCGATTTTCTTTAAATTTGGCAGAACATCTTATAATCTAACTAGAAACACGTATGCAAAAATTGGGTAAGATCGCTTCAGATTTAGATATAGCCCCCATACAAATGTCGCTCCCGATTTGACATTTTCCGCTCTAGAAACGACATATTGTACCCGATTTTCTTTAAATTTGGCAGAACATCTTATAATCCAACTAGAAACACGTATGCAAAAATTGGGTAAGATCGGTTCAGATTTAGATATAGCCCCAATACAAATGTCGCTCCCGATTTCACTTTTTCCGCTTTAGAAACCACATATTGTACCCGATTTTCTTTAAAATTGGCACAACATTTTATAATCGAACTAGAAACACCTATGCTGAAAGTGGGTATCATCGGTCCAGATTTAGATATAGCCCCCATACAAATGTTGCTCCCGAATGTTTAACCGATTTTGGCCAAATTTTACATA
The DNA here is from genome assembly GCA_947397865.1 of Polietes domitor. Classification (NCBI taxonomy): domain Eukaryota; kingdom Metazoa; phylum Arthropoda; class Insecta; order Diptera; family Muscidae; genus Polietes; species Polietes domitor. The sequence continues at coordinate 158,791,975 of OX377620.1, read as the reverse complement.
TTATATTTCACCAATAAACAGACATGGTGAAAGCGGGTCACATCGTTCCAGGCTTCAATATACCCCCATACAAATGTCCTTTCCGATTTAACATTTTTTGTCAAACACATACATTTACAGGATGCAAAAATCCTTCCCGATTTCACTTTTTTACCGAATAGAATTGCAATGAGAATTGTTTGAGTGATGCCCATATGTCCATACTTTGGTATACTACTGTATAATTTGTATTTGTCTGTCGGACAATTGGATCAATTACCATATTCGTTAAATTTGACTAAAGATGAATTTATAGCATATAAATTATATGAATATGATTTATATAATTTGTATGAACTACATAAAATTGCTCCCATGAAATACCTGGGTTTAGTAATCAAAGCGAGGTACATACGCAGGGAGTGGTGTAAGGTATTATATAGTCGGCCCGCCCGACTTTAGCCTTTCCTTACTTGTTTTTTTAAGTAGAAGTAATGATTACAATACGATTACATTCAGTTTTATACGATTAGTAATTGATTACGATTACAAGTAATCAAAAAATAATCAGGATTACTTGAAACCACAGAAGTTTCCTTGGATATACGTGTCATTGGCTTACGGACAATTTGGAAAGCAAATCGGCAGCTTTAGCATGCACAAGAATGTTTGGAGTACACACCGCTGAAAATATTGCGCAGATGATTTCGGAAATCAACACTACATTTGGTAATCACAAAAATCAAAAGTAATCTTTTAAAGTAGTCGAACTCATTTTTGATTACTTTTGATTATTTTTCAGTAATCGCAAGTAATCCTGATTATTTTTTGATTATTTGTAATCGTAATCAATTAGTAATCAGAAATCGTTGAATAGTGGATTATATAATCATTACGATTCTTTTTAAAAAGTAATGTAATTGATTACTAATCGTAATCGAAATTTAACAGCTCTGGTTTGGATGAAAAAAACTCGTTTAACTTTTGAAATGGATGCTTTGCGTTTCGAGAAATGTTTTTTATGAATAGTGGCCACTAGACCGGGCGAAGGAATCATTCTAGCAATTTAATATATTTTTGCATCCATCTACATGAGATCCTCTTTTTTAATCGTGTAATTTTGTTAGACTGTGTAATCGAAGTAGAGTTTGAAAATCATCGAGGAAAAATGGAAGAATTTTTATATCTACCCTGTGGCAGTATGTCTTTGTACATTTGTTTAAAACAACGAAGGAAATCGATCGACACTGAATCAATTCAGGTATGTCCATTCATTCCATGTATACAAACACTTTGACTCATTTTGGTTCATATTTAGTCCCGATTTGAGTTTTCCTGTCGAAAACACACGACAAAATGAACAGAATTCTATCGTTCAACGGACAAATGACAGAGAAAGTAGCTATATCCAGAGGAGTCAGGCAAGGCTGCTTTCTATCTCCTCTATTATTTACCATTTACTCGGAAAGACGCAATTAATAGCATCCTAGAAGGTACTTTATTGTCCGACTGCATATCGGGTCTTTAAAATATAGGGTCACCACTTCTCATGTAGTGAATCGTTAACATTCCCAAGACAAAATATATATATGATTTTAGTACGAAAGATACACACAACGGGACTGTCTTAAATATACAAAACTCTTGTCTCGAAATAGTGCAGAGCTTCAAATATTTTGGCGTTCTACTCAATGAGCAATGGGACGTCTCGAAGGAAATAAAAAGTCGAGTAGAGATGCTAATCGCTGTGCAATAATGTAAATTCAAGTCTTAATGTATTTGGAGATTATTTCAATACTTACTTTGGAGAGATTTCTTCGATCCTAGAATTGAATACAGACAAACATAATTAGAGAATGATTTGGCAAGAAAAAATACTATTACCTTTTGTCGTATTCCGATCGTGTGTCATTCAGAAATTTCTTATTGAAATCTACAGCATCCATCAATTGCACAATATTTTCGCCTTGGTTCTCTAGCATATGCCGACCTTCGTTTAACATTTTCAAAGTCGAATTAACGTTTTCCGCTAATTTTACTACTTGAATTGCAACATCCTCTTGTCTAAAAATAAATTCGATGCCACTGTAATTTGGGAACGATTCTCAGAACGAATACAGACCTGTTATTCGAATCCAAACGAATTTCTTTCAAATATTTCGTATTCGTATCCCCTGATTCCACTAACCTGGATATTTTGCCTGCCAAATCATCTTGTCTACAATTAAATTAAAATAAGTATGAATTCATAATATCTGAAAAACATTATTAAACAGCAAAGAGAAATCCTGAAAAGTCCAACATAATACATATAACATTTACCTCTCCTTGGACTGCAAACAAATGTCCTTCAAAACGTTTGCATTAGATCCACAAACTTCAGTCATTTTTGTTATTTGAAGGCCATGTTCTTCTAGCCTGGAAATATGTATATTAAAATAGCATTGAATATAGGAGCGTAGTGTTCTTTGGTACACCCTATTATGCTTACCTCGCATTAAATCCCAAGTGTCGTTCATTAATTGTGTTTGCAAATTCCATTACTTTGGCTAATGCACCTTCATGATCTTCTAGCCTAGAAGTGGATAAATTAATGATAAACCAGTAAGAGGGTGCCAAGTTCGATCGGTCACATCGTGTACGCCTTTGTCACGTTACCTTTTGTCTATATCCACCAGTTTCTTACTGATTCTATCCGTCTCCACCAAGATGGTATTGAGTTTTGTAAAGAGTCCATTCCACAAGATTACTTTGTCGTCGGCATCATATGGATCCTGTGGGAAGTGCAAAATCAAAAATGGGGGAATTATAATCTAGTAAACTAGCTTAACCAAAACAAAGCCTTGAAGTACGATATTCTCTCATTACTAAATGTGTGTATGTGTATTTGTAACTCAAGACTTTCACTCTGCACTTAGAGCCTGTAATCCTTCGATCTGTACCACGCATCTTCATATATGAACGAAACCGAACACGCGAATGGAGCTAGCGACCGTGGACAATCAACAATCGTTTAACACGGTAACAATATCTGTAAAGGTCTTCTTAATATCAACGGCGTTAAGATCAGCCCACTATGGCGTACAATCCAAAGTTTTACCAGTACAAGACATGGATAGATCGTTTTAGAATATTTCCATATGCGTTCCAGAAGAGTAATAGTGTAAATCGGAGGTACATTTGTATGTCCACTTCCACGTCAGCTATTTCTAGTTCAGGCATACCCATGTTATTCTAGAGTAGCATTAGACTAAATTGGAAGAAATTTAACTCAGCTGGTGATTCTAAGCCGATCGGTATACTTAAAGGAGGGTCTAGCTCGATTACTTCTTGGTGTTACAAATAATTGCCAGAAAACTAACTTATAAAACCCTATTCCACGAAGTGGTGTAGGGTATAACCAGTAAAAACGGAGTAAAGTTCGGACAGGCCGTACTTTATATACACTCCACCATTGACTTCATTTCACAGAGGCTGTCAGATGAATGTATACACCGAATTCCATGATTCTAGCTGCGTCCATTTGGTTGGTATTATTTTTATCCACTTTTCCCCATTTTACCACCTTAATAGTACGACTTTCGAAGTTCTCTTTACTTTGTGTGCCGTTTAGTTGATACCATTTGTATCCCTCTGCTCTCATTGTATCCCTTGAATTTTGGGAAAAAAACTTTTTATTTTTCGAGTCTACGCAGTCACAGGAATCTATTTATATACCGTATTTCATTATTCTAGGTGCAGCCGCTTCGTTGGCATCATTTTTATCCCTTTATTCCCATTTTACCCCTTAAAAGTACGAATTTGGAAAAAAATCTTTTCTATGATGTATCCGCTCAACATCTTTTTGGGGAAATGGGATTTACTCAACCAGTCACAACTTTTGTTCTGTGAAAAATATTGTGAACATTTTTTGAAGGATAACTGTTCGTGTTTAGCGCAAAAAAAGATAAAATGATAACTCTTTTTTTTTCAAAAATGTTTTTTCGAATTTTTCTTAGAAAATATGTAAATTTCAGAGAGGACATCTCAGTAGCTACTGAGATATCAGCAGAAATGTAGAAATACTTATGGTTATTTATTTATTTACTAGCCTGTCCTACAGTACTTTTCCTGTCCATATTTCAAGTAATATCTTTGAGATCATTTTGTGTGCAAATAATCTTACGCTAATGGACATTTTTCGTGCGAGATGAATTCTGCTTGGAATGTGTGAACGGACGAGCTCGGTTTTTCATACAGTGAAATGGCAAAATCGATGGGGAATATAAGTGGAGTATCGAAATGTCATCATCGATTTGCCATTGACAATTTCCAGCAATTATTTAGAAACTTATTGTGGTCGTTCTGCCACTGTCCTTAAAAGTGCGATTTTTGAAATATCAGTTTATTATATTTAATTATCCCGAAATTTTAACGTCAAACAATTCGCAGCAACCAGGAGATCAAACATCTCCGATGGTGTAATCCCAATTAGCGTCAGACGGTCTCCCGGTTTTATACAACGAGTGGCCAAGAAGGAGTTATCGTAGAAATCTGAATGAAATTTGGCACATGCTTTTATAACTAAATCTGATTACGAGTGAAATTTCAAAAAAATTGGTTAACACAAAATATATGAGTCATTCACATCGCTCCGATTTTTCTGAAAATCTCAGAAAATAGTCTTCTTTAAAAAATATTTGACTCATGTTTTAGAAAAAAAATCTTAAAAATAATAATTTGCAATTTCAACAAAAAATTGAAAATCCTGTTGGCAAGTGTATATTCAAATCGCAATCAATTTAACCGATTTCAAAGTTATGTACCTTGTTTGAAAGGTCTTCTGGAGTACTTTAATACTATTTATAATCTCTGACAATTTCGGTTAAGTTTTACAAAATTTTAAATACTTTTAATTTTGGTCTATATTTTTGAAAATTGATTACTGCAGGACATTAAATCATCCCAAAACACTCTTTCTAGCAGCAGATTTAGTGGGCTATATTTAAAAAAAGAATCGAACATAACTTTATGAACCAACTATAACAGAAATAATAACATGTAATATACCCTCACTCTCAGAGAACAAATATACGGAAGTTAATGGGAATTGAATTTTTAATAGGGTAGGATAATTTGTGGGAACTGTACTAGGAGGTTGTGACACGAACCTCCTAGTACGGTCCCAGCGTCCACGTTTAAAAAACAATTGTAAAAACATGATCAAATATCAAGTCATGGTGGATTCCATGCACCAATATAAAAGATATGAAGGATTTAATATTACCTAGGATGGAGACAATTGTGTGGGAGGTGCAAGAAGCGTAAAGCACATGGATGTTATATCGGTTTTATTATAAATAAAGCTTATACCAGAAGGGGGTTTGGTAATATTCCCCATATCCCAGGTGAATGCAACTTCTATAAAAGCATTGTCAAACATAAAATTTCACAGTATTTCGATCTTCTTTATAGAAGTTATAAGGGCTTTACTTTTATGTACTTTAGGGTGATTTGTGTGGTAGGTACTTGAAGGGGTGTGGCAAAATCAGCCATATTTTGTACGCTTAAGGCGATTATAAAAACTTTATCATATTTCAAAATATAGGTAATTCCGAATATCCGTATGGAAGTTCCACAGCTCCATAAGATAACATAGGAACATGGGCCATTTGTGTGGGAAGTACCGGAAGGGGCGTGGAAATTTCGCCCATACTCGAACTTAAACTAAGATTGGGAGAAATATTACCAAGTGCAAAGTTTTGAATTGATTCCTTTCGAGAGTTATCGTGTACACCAGCCAGCCAGACGGACGGACGAACGGACGTGGCTCCAACAGCTTAAAAAGTCGTGAAACGGATTTGGTCCGAACATACTTATTCTCATTCAATGCGTTACACTTTTTTTGTCTGTCCCAAATGTCTGTCCTACTCTGTAGCGTGAGGGTATAAAAACAACTCAGATAGCTTCCCATCTACTTAATTTTTAGGAAAAATTGTTTTGAGAAAATTAAATTTTACGGAAAAAATATAAAATAATATCATAAATATTTGCATATTCATATTTGCTTGGAATTGAAAAATCTGTATTTAATTTAAATCATTATTGTAATTAATTCTTGAGTATTTCGTGAATATTTAGGAATATTTTATGGCTTACACCATACCTTCTTCGAAAATAATTCCATTTAGAATTATTATTGAGTTGATATTTTTGATTCGAAATACGTGTCACCTTATTTAAAATATCCGAACAGCAATAACATTTGCTTCTGCAAAGTACAATTGTTTGTCGTTATTTTACAGTTTTTATAAAGTTTTGCTATGAAATTCAAATATTTTTCAAACATTTAGCAATCACTCACACGTATTCATTTTGTTTTCGTGTATATTTGTGTGTGTATCCATTGTTTTTCTTATTTTATTTTTTTGTTGTAAAAATCTAACATGAATTTAACATCTTTATTGCCCAGCGTTACGCCGATAATAACACACAAAGAGCGAGATTTCTTGTTTTGTATATAGAAGGTCTTTGATTCATATTAAATTTCTCTTGAAAATTTCCAAGTGAACAATTTTAAATTCCATCCCTATTTTTAGACCTTTACTTACCGGTTTCATATGTAAAGAAAATTCTTCTTTGAGAAGAAGTTCAACTTTTATTATTATTTTTTTTTGGGGGGGAAAACAAGAAATTTAATGTCAGCCATAGTATTGGCGGTATGATGTTTCTGTTTCACGATAAAAATCTTGCAAATATCTTCACAAAAAAATGTGTATTGCCTTATCTGGTTTTCGCAATTTTCCTTTTATATAGTAAAACTAAATTAGTGCTCAAAATGATCAATAAAACAGTTTTTAATATTTCCCGTATTCCCGGGAAATTTAAAATTCTCGAAAAAATTGGACTGGAATTTCCGGGAAATTTAAAATTCCCGAAAAAAATTGGACGGGAATTCCCGGGAAAAACGATTCGGGAATTCCCGGACCCCAAACCCTATAGACGGTATATAAGATTCGGCCTGGCCGAACTTAACAGCTTTTTGCTTGTTAATTTCATAGTGGAAATGATGGAAGAGATTTGCGACGAAATATGTAAAGGGTTGTACTGAATTCCCGTACGAATTTCCCGGTATTCGGGAAATTTAAAAAAAATATGCGAATTCCCGGGAATTCGACATCTGCTTATTTGGTATGATGGCATTGATATGAAATATCCAAAATGTTGAATATTTGTCATTTCTAAATCTCTACAGCTATTGTCTGCAGAAGTCCACTATTCAAAATAGTTGCTCTTGTAAGTGATAATATCTTCGCTCTGCCGCTAGACTTTCAAAGGGCATTATTGTCGAATGTTGAATTTAAATTTAAAACGAAATATTCGGAATTCCTTCCAATCCCAGATTACATTTTTACACTGGACAACTTACATAATAGTCTTTGGATGACAGTTCAGTGGCTACCACAGTTGTTGTGTATAAAAATAATATTGCACGAAGCCAGTGGAGCTTCATATTTCCGTTTATGATTTGCGAATAACGAACAGTACTTTACTAACTTGGCGAGACTTCAAGATTAGCCAGAGAGAATAGTGAATCAAAAATATAAATACCAAAGAGTGATACGAGGGGATGAAATACAAATAATCAACAATTTAGACGTTACGTACAATCGGAAATTCTGGAAATGCAATTTCTACTGAATTGCCTTATCAGTTTTTATACCTCTGCTCATGAAATTGTTGCGTTTGTCTTGGTAAGCAATGCGATCTTTCAGTCTGGCAAAGCACAGTGGTTAGAAATATGTTGCTTTATAGAAAACAAGCTACAATTATCATTATATTTTTATAAAGAAGAATAGTTGTACATTTAAGGAATCTGTTTTCAGGAATAAGTCTCCAAAATAAACTTAACCAAAACAAGTAAAAACGGCGACCTTTTATATCCGCCACCATGGATTGCATTCAACAGATGCTGTCGGTTTTCGTAGAAGTGCAGTAATATTACAGGAAAATATATTTTGTTTAATATAGCCAAACCAAAACAAATACAAATATTGAAAAAATAATTTTATAAATATATATAATATTATGTGTTGTCATTTATTTTGGTTTAAGACCAAAGGTTGTGCTGAAGTCTTCAGCAGAACCAAAAATTGGCAAAAAGGCATACTGTATGTAATAAATAATATTTTAATAATATACGCTTATAAGACATAGTAGCCTTGTCTTATAAGCGTACGCTTACACTATATATATATATATATATATATATATATATATATATATATATATATATATGTGATACAATAAGTGGTATCTAGAGTATCTAAATCTGCACCGATTTTCTTCAAATTAAATAGCGTTCGTCGTTGTTACGAAAAACTTTGTTGTGCAAAGTTTCGTTTGGTTCTGGCTACAATTGCGACCTGTATCGTGATTACAAGATAGATGGACAGACAGACAGACGGACATTGCTAAGTCGATTCAAAAAGTGATTCTAAGTCGATCGGTATAATTAACAATATAACTATCTGCCTTCCTTTTGGGTGTTACAAACAAAGACATAATACTCTCGTGGAGTGTATAAAAAGCTTAAATACCATAAATATTGGTAGGCAGTGGGCTAGTTAGGATACAGTTGGTTGCGAATTTCATGACTCTAGCTGTGGTCATTTGGTTGGTACTATTTCTAATCCCGTTTTTTTTCATTTGAACCCCAAAATGTGCGAATTTCGAAAAATCAGAGGAATGAATACACCGAATTTCATTATTTTAGGGGCAGCCGTTTGGTTGGTACCATTTTTATCCCCCTATTCCCATTTTATCCCTTAAAAGTACGAATTTGGAAAAAATAATTTCATTCTATGTATCTACTCAACTAGAGGAATGTACACAACGAATTTCGTGTTTCTAGCTGTTGTCGTCTGATATGTACATTTTTTATCTCTTTTTGCCCCATTTCACCACCTACGAATAAAAATCGTTTTATGGACCACGTTGACATATTGAAAAACATGCTTAAATACTCTAAAATATTAGGGGTTATTATTGTTTTTTTTTTTTTAAGTCCTTGGGCCGATTTCAATCCCAACCGATCTACGACTATAACGCGTATTTATGCTAAATTTTGACCTCCTAGCTCCTTTCGTTTAGATGATAGCGTGCTTTGAACAGATGGCTAGATCGTCTTCATGACGATCAAGAATATATATACTTTATAGGGTCTCTGGTCGATATTTCAAGGTTTTACAAACGGAATGACAAAGTTAGTATACTTCCATCCTGGAGGTGGAGGGTATAAAAAGAACAATCGTCCAGAAATCTGGTAGATTTTTCACAACAAAAAACTATACAAAATGTAAATGAGCAATCGATCAATAAGATAATAGATTCTGCGAAGGATTTGAAGGAAATATTCAAGGACTTTGAAAGTGCTGCGAAACTTTGAAATGCAGCTTCAATATTACAAATCGTCCCCTCAATATAATAATAGCCCTATCACATTTTGCGTGTTCTGAGTAGGGATGCCAAAAATCGGGCAAATTCGAGAAACCGATTTTCGTTTTGTTAAAAAATTTACAATTTTTTATATTTATATTTATAAGCTACAACGGAACCTTTTGTATTATTCTTATAAAGGGTGGTTAAATTTTAAGGGTCGATGTTGATTTTGAATAAAACACAAATTATTTAGGATATTATTGTCATTTCTTTTTATTATGATAATATTGGTATGGTTCAATTATGTATGGAACACAATATCGCCAAATGACCGCCGCAAGCTCGGCGGCACACATCCATCCGATGCACAGAGGGTTGAAATCGCCAAAAATGGAGATTAATTCAAAAATCAAAATTAAGTTTTTTGAATTTTTTTTATTATACGATTAAAGAATATAAAATTCTACATCAATACCGAAAATATCAATGACATGTGTTGTTTACTTTTCCATTTGCACTGCCTTAAAGTCAAGCATGTTTTAAGTTTTACGCGAACAGTTCTGAAAATTTTAAATTGACATACTTCAAAGGTTAATATCTTTTTCCCCATTTTAAAAAGTAGCACTTTGATTATAGAATCTTCAAGTTCAGGTATTTTAGAGTGATTTTACAAAGAGACGTTTTAACGAAAGTATTTTAGAAATACTTTTAAAAAATTGTTGAAAATATATCTAAAGTTAAGGTATTTTCAAAATATATGTGGGGTTTTTAATGTGAATTCTGTAACATACCTCCAGATGATGAATTTCTAATTAAAGTACAATGTGTTAGCTTCAATATTCCGCAATTACATGTTGCGCGTTTTTGCTCCAATTTATTTTATTAAATAAATTGTGAAAATAGTCACTCTTTATGGGTGCTTATACATTAAATTTATTGTACAAATGGAATTTAGAATATGACGAAAACTTAATATTTAAATATTTTGTAATGAAAAATAATTCTTTTTAACACTTAATACTTAAATGAAACAATTATTTCCAATGAAAAGCATTCACAGAAGCAGAATGAGATTCCAAGTTGCACAATAAATATTAATTTTATAAACATCCCTATATAAAAACGAAGTGCGGAAAGACTACAGTCGGGTGATGCCGGCTATATGCATCGCCTATCCTATTTAAAGTAATTTACTACCAATTCAAAATGTATTAAAATATCTGGTGCAGTTTAATGTCGGACACATTCGAAACATTGTCCTTTATGAGCAAATGTCACCAAATCTGGTGGGACATTTGTATGGGGGCTTTATCAAACAATGGACCGATGTCACCAAATTTAACTACAGCTGTTTGTAGATGCAATATAACGTTATGAGCCAAATGCGAACAAAATTGAGTAAACAATTTTCTTACTAGAGCGGAAAAGTCAAATCTGGAAAGACATTTGTATGGGAGCTATACCTAAATCTAAACCGATGTGACCCACTTTCACCATAACTGTTTCTAGTTGAAATATAACGTGTTTTACCAAATTTGAGCAATATCGGTTAAAATATGTGGTATCTAGAGCGAAAATAGTCAAATCGGGAGTGACTTTTGTATGGAAGATATATCTAAATCTGAACTGATTTGCTTCAAATTTAATAGTGTCCGTCATTGATGCGGAAAAATTAGCTGTACCATTTTCTGTTGGGATTGGATAATAATTGCGACTTGTACTTCGATAACAAGAATATATACACGGACGGATTATTAATTTATTTTCCAGGAAAACCACTTTTTCTACTAAATTGTACTTGTAATTGTAAATTGTCTCCACCCTCTGTGCGATGGTTCAAATTTTCGATGGCGCTGAGGCATAATTGAGGTTCTGTGCCGTTAGTGTGCCGAATTATCTCATGAATTGTTGCTGGCTTATCGACGTACACCTTTTCTTTCAAATAATCATTCAAATCACATGATCTTGGCGGCCAATTAACATCGCCACCACGTGAGATAACACGGCCATTGAATTTGTCGTGCAAAAGAGTCATTGTTTCGCTAGCTGTGTGGCAAGTGGCACCGTCCTGTTGAAACCACATATCGCCCACATCCATATATTCCAATTCGGGGTATAAAAAGTTTAGTATACCAACATTTTCATTCCATTTCTAACACCTCGAAATATCGCCCGAGGCCCTATAATTAAAAATTAAAACAAGTAAGGAAAGGCTAAAGTCGGGCGGGGCCGACTATATAATACCCTACACCACTCCCTGCGTATTTACCTCGCTTTGACTACTAAACCCTGGTATTTCATGGGAGCAATTTTATGTAGTTCATATAAATCATACAGTTACTATAAATTCATCTTTTGTCATATTTAACGAATATGGTAACTGATCTAATTATCCGACAGACAAATACAAATTATACAGTAGTAATAGAATGAATCGGACCGACATTTGAAAGCAGGCCTACAACAACACCGGCTCAAAACATGGGCCTATATATTTCTCATTCACTGTAGGTATTCATAGTTGAAATATATCATGATCTGATGTAAGACGTAGTTTCTAGAGCTGTATTAGAGTAGAATGGGTTATTGGGTTATTCCAAAGTGTGGACACATATATTTGACTTTGTATTGTGAAATATAATATAATCTGCAAAATTTGAAAAAAAAAAATCCGATGTAAAATTTGGGTTCTTGAGGGGTAAAAATTAAAATGAGGCCATTTGTAAGGGCTCTACATTAAAAAGAGGTTCCATATAGATCACTTTCAAAGTAGGTATTCTTAGTTGAAATATGACATGATATGCAAAATTATATCGAGATCTAATGCACGATGTGGGTTCTAGAGATGTAATAGAACGGAATGGGGGCCCAATTTGTATGGGGGTTATACCAAAATATGGACCCTTATATTTGACTCCCATAATATGTCTTCTTAGTTGAAATATATGAGGTCTATATCTAAATCTGAACCGATCTTACCCACTTTCACCATATGTTTTTTAGTTGGATGATAAGATTTTGTGCCAATTTTAAAGAAAAACGTGTACAATATGTGGATTTTAGAGCGGAAAAAGTCAAATCTGGAGCGACATTTGTATGGGGGCTATATCTAAATCTGAACCGATCATACCCACTTTCAGCATAGGTGTTTCTAGTTCGATTATAACATGTTGTGCCAATTTTAAAGAAAATCGGGTACAATATGTGGTTTCTAAAGCTGAGAAAGTGAAATCGGGAGCGACATTTGTATGGGGGCTATATCTAAATCTGAACCGATCTTACCCAATTTTTGCATGCGTGTTTCTAGTTGGATTAAAAGATGTTCTGCCAAATTTAAAGAAAATCGGGTACAATATGTCCTTTCTAGAGCGGAAAATGTCAAATCGGGAGCGACATTTGTATGGGGGCTATATCTAAATCTGAACCGATCTTACCCAATTTTTGCACACGTGTTTCTAGTTGGATTAAAAGATGTTCTGCCAAATTTAAAGAAAATCGGGTACAATATGTCGTTTCTAGAGCGGAAAATGTCAAATCGGGAGCGACATTTGTATGGGGGCTATATCTAAATCTGAACCGATCTTACCCAATTTTTGCATACGTGTTTCTAGTTGGATTAAAAGATGTTCTGCCAAATTTAAAGAAAATCGGGTACAATATGTCGTTTCTAGAGCGGAAAATGTCAAATCGGGAGCGACATTTGTATGGGGGCTATATCTAAATCTGAACCGATCTTACCCAATTTCTGCATACGTGTTTCTAGTTCGATTATAACATGTTGTGCCAATTTTAAAGAAAATCGGGTACAATATGTGGTTTCTAAAGCTGAGAAAGTGAAATCGGGAGCGACATTTGTATGGTGGCTATATCTAAATCTGAACCGATCTTACCCAATTTTTTCATACGTGTTTCTAGTTGGATTAAAAGATGTTCTGCCAAATTTAAAGAAAATCGGGTACAATATGTCGTTTCTAGAGCGGAAAATGTCAAATCGGGAGCGACATTTGTATGGGGGCTATATCTAAATCTGAACCGATCTTACCCAATTTTTGCATACGTGTTTCTAGTTGGATTATAAGATGTTCTGCATAATTTAAAGAAAATCGGGTACAATATGTCGTTTCTAGAGCGGAAAATGTCAAATCGGGAGTGACATTTGTATGGGGGCTATATCTAAATCTGAACCGATTTCCTCCAAATTCAATACCGATGGTCCTTGGCCAGAAAAAAATAACTTCTACCAAGTTTCATGACAATCGGACAACAATTGCGACCTGTAGAGTGCGAACAAGCTTAGATGGACAGCAGACGGACAGACGGACAGACGGACGGACGGACGGACGGACGGACAGACAGACATCGTTAAATCGACTCAGCTGGTGATTCTAAGCCGATCGGTATACTTAAAGGTGGGTCTAGCTCGATTATTTCTTGGTGTTACAAACATTTGGCGCGAAACTAACTTATAATACCCTAGACCACGAAGTGGTGTAGGGTATAATTACTTCCAAAGAAGTAAGTCTTTAACGCAAACTGTAAGAAATTTGCATGGACAATTTTCAGATGAAGCTCATTATCTTCTCGGTGGCTATGTCAATAAGCATATTTGCGGCATACGGGGTTCAGAGAACCCACACGTGACTATTGAGAAGCCAATGCATCCACAAGGAGTCGCTAGTGTGTATTTTGGGCTGGAGGCATTATTAGACTATGTACTGAAAAATAGGGTTGATCGGATGAGGTACTGCTGAGCCAGTCATATGAATGATATTGTGTTCCATTTTTAAATGACAAAGTTCAACCATTCCAATAAAAATTTCATGTTTTATCAGTTATTTTTTATAGCCGATTCTAATTTAAAACAAGTAAGGAAAGATTAAAGTCGGACGGAGCCGACTATATTATACACTCCACTTTCTAACCTATTACAATTCGGTAAAAAAGTGAAATCGGGAAAGATTTTTGTATCCACAAAATGTTAATATGTAAAGTTTGGTCAAAATCGGTTAAACATTTGGGAGCAACATTGTATATATATAAATAAATTTTAAACCGATCTTACCCACTTTCACCATAGGTGTTTATAGTTGGATTATAAAATGTTGTGCCAAATTTAAAGAAAATCGGGTGCAATATGTGCTTTATCGTTATCGCCAGTCCAATATGTGGAATAGTTTACGCAAAAATCTTGGCATACATCCGTATAAGATCCACTTAGTGCTGTAACGAAGGTTGTTAATGGCACTGGAGTAATTTTTTGAAAAGTGGCACCTAATCAAAACAGTTCCGTGAAGCGGAGAATTATTAAGTCACACAGAAAACAGGGTATTTTCAATAATGGAAAACCGGTCGGGACCGACTTACCGGTTTACCCGGTTTTCAAAAACCTGATTTTAAAAACCCGACAGTTGAAAAAACCGTTTGGCCCGGTTTTCGGGTTTGATCACGCTAATCAGAACCAGATAGCTTCACTGATTTTTTTAAAAATCTTAATCTATTGAAGTAGTTGTGGTTACATAATCCTGAGGCAAAATTCTGACGAATTTAATGAAGACATTTGGGGCAAGAGTTTGAAGTTGTGCGATAGTCGAGGTACAGGTACCTTAAGAACTATTTTGCCATGTGTAAGTCTCCAGAGTTCAATCTCAACTATTTCAATATTATTTTGGAATTTCAGGTGCCATTCGATATAAATATTAGGAATGTGAGAATTTTAGTGTAGAAGATGAAGAAATTTAACTAATTTATCTGTAGAACAGAAAATGTCGTAGAATGAAATGTTAATCACTCCGACGTTACAGATCTATCTTGCATCGCAATCTAAAAATGTTTGCTTCAAATACAAAGTAACATAATTTTATATACCATTCGGTATACCGCGAGTTACCTGTATTTGAAAAATACAGTCTTACGGTTTCATTCATAACTTTCGATCTGTGTGAGATCACATGAATTTGGTTTTGCAATTGAAAGTAATCACATGGGCTACTTCCATAAAAAAACAAGTACGGAAAGACTAAAGTCGAGCGGGCCGACTATATAATACCCTACACTACTTCCTGCGTTATACCTCGCTTTGATTTCTAAACCCACACTAAGAAAAGTAGCATTAAATTTGTGTAAAATCCATACTCAAATTTAGTTCTACAATTTTACTCCAGTTTAGCAAAAATCTTTCTTAAATGTAGGAAAATTAACTAAGTATGAGTAAAGTTTCCTTTTTCCAAAGTCATAGCAAATA
Organism: Polietes domitor; assembly: GCA_947397865.1. Lineage (NCBI taxonomy): Eukaryota > Metazoa > Arthropoda > Insecta > Diptera > Muscidae > Polietes > Polietes domitor. The sequence continues at coordinate 158,776,335 of OX377620.1, read as the reverse complement.
GTTAATTTACTAGCAATAGGGTAGTAAATTTACTTAAAAACATTTCATTGAATCTAATGAAAAATTCTTACAATTGAGTAAATTTATAGTGGTGTGGAATACAATTTCCAAGGTTTTCGTTAGAACAAGTAAGGAAAGACCGACTATATAATACCCTTCACTTTCTACTCCATTACAATTGAATTCGGGGAAAAAAGTGAAGTCGGAAACTATCACCGATATGACCAATTTTCACAACATGACATATAACGAGTTATGCTAAATTAGATAAAAATCTTTAATATCTTTTGAGAAAAAAGTTAAATCGGGAAGGACATTTGCATGAGGGCTGTATTAAACCCTGAAAAGATGTGGCTTACATTCACTATAGGTTTTTCTAGTTGAAATATAATGTAATTTTCCAACTTTGCAACGACATCGGTTAAATATATGGTCAATCGAGATAATGTTTCCGGTTTGATTTGAAGCAAATAATTTAAAATATGTGGATTCTAAAGTAAAATCGGGGGCGACATTTGTATGGGGGCTACATCAAAATCCGAACCGATATGCTTCAAATAAAATAGGGTTCGTCCTTGGACCGCAAAACTCACTTGTGCCAATTTTTGTTAGGAAATTTTTTGGAGGAAATCGGTTCAGATTCCAGATTTGACTTTTTCCGTCCTATAAAGCACATATTAAACCCAATTTTCTTCAAATTTGGCTTAACACCTTATAATCTAACTAGAAATACCTGTGGCGAAAGCGGGTTAGATCTGTTCAGATTTAGATATAGCCCACATACAAATGTCGCTCCCGATTTGACTTCTTCCGCTCTAGAAATCACATATTTTTTTAATTTTTTTCTTTAAAATTGGCACAACATCTTATAAACCAACTAAAAACACCTATGGTGAAAGTGAGTAAGATCGGTTCAGATTTAGATATAGCCTCAATACAAATGTTGCTTCCGAATGTTTAAACGATTTTGGCCGATTTTACATATTATATTTCACCAATAAACATACATGGTTAAAGCGGGTCACATCGTTCCAGGTTTCAAAATACCCCCATACAAATGTGCTTTCCGATTTAACATTTTTTGTCAAACGCATACATTTACAGGATACAATAATCCTTCTCGAATTCACTTTTTACCGAACTGAATTGTAATGAGATTGAAAGTGGAGTGTATCATACAGTCGGCTCCGTCCGTCTTTAGTCTTTCCTTACTTGTTTGGGAGATTTCAATATGTCCATACTTTGGTATAACCCAAATGGGGCCCCATTCTTCTCAATTACAGCTCTAGAAACTACATCTTACATCTTGATATGTTTCAGCTAGGAATACCTACCGTGAATGAGAAATATATAGGCGCATGTTTTTACACAGGCCTCAAGTGTTGTTAAAGGCCCCCTTCTGCCGGTAAATTGGATCAATTACTTTATTATTGACCATATTCATTAAATTTGACTAAAGATGAATTTATAGTAACTGTATAATTTATATGAACTACACCTATAGCCACCTTTAAGTCTACGGATCGGCTTAGAATAACCAGCTGAATCGATGTCTGTCAGCCCGTCTGCTGTCCATCGAAGCTTGTTCGCACTCTACAGTCGCAATTGTTGTCCGAATGTCATGAAATTTGGCGAGAGTTACTTTTTTGGCCAAGGACGATCGGTACTGAATTTGGAGGAAATCGGTTCGGATTTAGATATAGCCTCCATAAAAATATCCCTAAATTTACACTATTACTGCTCTATAATACACATTTTACATGGGATCATGACACAATTTTCAGGATCATGTTATATTTGAACTATGTTTCGATATAGCCCCCATACAAATGTACCTCCGTTTTACAATATAACTGCTCTAATATGCACATTTTACATCGGATCTATATAAAATAACTCACACAATGTTACATTTAGACTAGAAACACCTTTTTTGAAAGACAGCTATATTGGTCAATGTTTTGGTATAGCCCCCATACAAATGGGCCCCCGGTTTAGACTATTATCGCTCTAGAACCCACATCATACATTGGATCTGGATAAAATTTTGCAGATCGTGTTATATTTCAATAAAGAATAACTACTTTGAAAATGATCTATAAGGGACCACTTTTTAATGTTACGCTCTTACCCTTCCTCTAGGACCCACAATTTACATTGGCAGTTTTTCAAATTTTGCAGATTATATTGTATTTCACTGCGAATATGAAAGTCAAATATATCCATGCTTTGGTATAACTCAAATGGGGCCCCCATTATACTCTATTACAGCTCTATAAACTACATCTTACATCGGATCTTGATCAAATTTTGCAGGTCCTCATATATTTCAACTAGGAATACCTACAGTGAATGAGAACTATATAGGTCATTGTTTTGGCACAGGCACCAAGTGTTGTTATAGGGCCCCATCAAATGTCCGTCCGATTCATCCTATTACCGTTGTATAATCTGTATTTGTCATTGGATCTTGATCAATTTTTCCAGATCATATTATGTTTACTTTACTCGGAATATCAGCCGGAAAATTGGATATCATTTACTATATTCGTTAAATTTGACTAAAGATGAATATATAGTATACTGTATAATTTATATGTACTACATAAAATTGCTCCCATGAAACACCTAGACTCAGAAAAAAGTGAACCCTGTAGTGAGTTAAAATTTGCTTTGAACTTGAATCTAGTTCAATTTTCCTCAAATCAAGTAAATATTTACTCAAACTGAGGAAAATTGCAGTAAGTTTTTCCTCAAATAAAGTACATTTATACTAAATCTAAGTAAAAATTTTCTGAAATTTTCCTAAATCAAAATAAATTTTTCCTCAAACCAAATAAATTTTTACTAAATTTAAGTAAAATTTTCCTTAAACTAAGTAAATTTTTTCTAAAGTTAAATAAAATGTTGCTGATTGTACTTGATACAAGGAAAAAATTAAACTTAAAATCAGTTAAATTTAGCTAATAAAAATAATTCAAACAAATTATTTATTCGGTTATATTTCACCACTTCGTGGACTAGGGTATTATAAGTTAGTTTCGCGCCAAATGTTTGTAACACCAAGAAATAATCGAGCTGGACCCACCTTTAAGTATACGGATCGGCTTAGAATCACTAGCTGAATCGATTTAACGATGTCAGTCTGCTGTCCATCTAAGCTTGTTCGCACTCTACAGGTCGCAATTGTTGTGAAATTTGGCAGATTTTTTTTAGGCCAAGGACGATTGGTGTTAAATTTGGAGGAAATCGGTTCAGATTTAAATATAGTCTCCATACAAATATCCCTATAATTTAAATTATTACTGCTCTAGAATACACATTTTACATTTTCATTACATTTTTCAGGATCGTGTTCATTTTTAACTAAAAACAAAGTGGACCACATGGGTCAATGTTTTGATGTAGTCCCCATACAAATGTACCTCCGATTTACGCTATTATTGCTCTAAAATGCACATTTTACATCGGATCGGATATTGCAGATCCTGATATATTTCAACTAGGAATACCTACCGTAATGGGAAATCTATAGACCCATGTTTTGGCACAGGCCCAAGTGTTGTTATAGGCCCCTTTCAAATGTCAGCGCGATTCATCCTATTACCGCTGTATAATCTATATTTTTCATTGGATCTTGATCATTTTTTTCAGATCATGTTATATTTACTTTACTCATTTTACGTTTCTACTTAATAAGAGGGATGTACACACCGAATTTCATCATTGTAGCTGTAGCCGTTTGTGGGAACCATTTTTATCCCTGTGTTCTTATTGTATCCCTTGAAAAAACGAATTTGGATAAACGTTTTTTATTTTCCGTGTCTACGCAGTCGCAGGAATGTATAAATTTCATGATTATAGATCCGGCCATTTGATTGGTACAATTTTTATCCCCTTTTTCCATTTTACCCCTAAAAGTACGTATTTCGAAAAATCCCTTTAATTTACTTGTCTAAGCAATCAGTGGAACATATACATTCTAGGTGCAGCCGTTTGGTTGGTACCATTTTTATCCCTCTATTCCCATTTTGCCCCTTAAAAGTACGAACTTGGAAAAAATAATTATATATTATGTATTTAATAATTATATAGGCTGTCGATATTCGTAGATATGCAGTAGTATTACAGAAAAATATAATTTTTTAATATAGCCAAACCAATACAAATATATGAAAAAAAATATAATTAAATATAATATTTTTATTATTTCAAACCGCGATTATAAGGCAAGGCAACCTATACGTTTACATAACAAAATAATACTTCTAGTCAATTCAAAAAATAAATATTCTTATATTTATACTTTCAAAAAGCTTAAATACCATAAATTTTGGTAGAGAATAAGAAATAACATAAATTTTAATTCCAAGAGTAGAAATTTTGATAATCCATCATCTCACGTACATAGTGCAAGATAACCTAACTTCATGATTCAACCAATTTTTTCCGTAAAAGTAAAAATTACTAATTTGGAAAAATGTTTTTATTTTACGTGTCTACGCAGTTAGAGGGATGTATACACCGACTACCATGAGTTGGTATCATTTTGCCCCCTTCTTCCTATTTTACCCCCTTAAAAGTACGACTTTCTAAAATCTCTTTATTTTACGAGTCTACGCAGTTAGAGGGATGCACACACCGAATTTCATCATTCTAGCTGTAGTCGTTTAGTTGGTACTATTTTTATCCCTCTGTACCCATTGTATCCCCTGAAAGTATGAATTTGGAAAAAAAGAACTTTTATTTTTCGTGTCTAAACAGTCAAAGGAATGTTTACTCCGAATTTCATGAGTCCAGCTGCGGTTATTTGGTTGGTACTATTTTTATCCCCTGTTTCCATTTTAACCCCAAAAAGTACGTATTTCGAAAAATCCCTTTAATTTACTTGTCTAAGCAATCAGTGGAACATATACATTCTAGGTGCAGCCGTTTGGTTGGTATCATTTTTATCCCTCTATTCCCATTTTGCCCCTTAAAAGTACGAACTTGGAAAAAATAATTATATATTATGTATTTAATAATTATATATTATGTATTTTATTTACATTCCACAGAGGCTGTCGATATTCGTAGATATGCAGTAGTATTACAGGAAAATATATTTTTTTAATATAGCCAAACCAATACAAATATTGAAAAATAAATATAATTAAATATAATATTTTTATTATTTCAAACCACGATTATAAGGCAAGGCTACCTATACGTTTACATAACAAAATAATACTTCTAGTCAATTCAAAAAATAAATATTCTTAAATTTATACTTTCAAAAAGTTTAAATACCATAAATTTTGGTAGAGAATGTTATGTTATTTTAATTCCAAGAGTAGAAATTTTGATAATCCATCATCTCACGTACATAGTGCAAGATAACCTAACTTCATGATTCAACCAATTTTTTCCGTAAAAGTAAAAATTACTAATTTGGAAAAATGTTTTTATTTTACGTGTCTACGCAGTTAGAGGGATGTACACACCGAATTTCATCATTCTAGCTGTAGTCGTTTAGTTGGTACTATTTTTATCCCTCTGTACCCATTTTATCCCTTGAAAGTATGAATTTGGAAAAAAAAACTTTATTTTTCGTGTCTAAACAAAACTAAAGGAATGTATACTCCGAATTTCATGGGACCAGCTGCGGTTATTTGGTTGGTACTATTTTTATCCCCTTTTCCATTTTAACTCCAAAAAGTACGATTTTCGAAAAATTCGTTTACTTTACGTGCCTACGCAATCAGAGGAATGTATACACCGAATTTCATTATTCTAGGTGCAGCCGTTTTGTTGGTAACATTTTTATCCCTTTTTCCCATTTTACCCCTTAAAAGAACGAATTTCGAAAAAATATTTTTGTATTATGTTTCTAGTCAATTAGAGGAATGTACACACCGAATTTCGTGTTTCTAGCTGTTGTCGTTTAATATGTACCATTTTTATCCCTTTTTGCCCCATTTCACCCTCTACGAATAAAAACGTTCACGTTTTTGTTATAGAGGGAATGCGCATACCCAATATCAAGTAAGTACAAGCAGACATAAATACTCTAAAATATTGGGAATTTTTAGTGCTTGTGAGGGAAAAAAATTTCCCTTTAGGCTGATTTCGCCCACTTTCAATCCCGATCTACAACCATAAGACACATTTAGGGAAAATTTGAATCTCCTAGCTCATTTTGTTCGACCGCTATCGTGCTTTCAACAGACGGACATGGCTAGATCGTCTTAGAATTTTACCACGACCCATAATATGTACTTTATGGGGTCTCCGATGAATATTTCGAGGTGTTACAAACGGAATGACAAAGTGAATATACATCGAGGGCATATATTCATAAGTGGCTATGAACAAAAAGACAATTTTTCAGGATAGCGAAAAAACTGATTTTCTCCTTAATTTTAAGAGAAATTATTAATGATTCTTACACATTTTAATATAAAAAGGATTACAAATTGCTACTATTTCGAAATTTCCTATTATTCGCGGTTTTATGCATGTTTAAAATTGAGCACTATGAATGTTGAAATAAGCACATAGCCATTTATGCCCAAATATATAAATATGATTTATTGTAAACCCGATAACGTTTTTCATGAAATCTTACAATGTTGTATAGAAAACGCATTTTCTGTGGTGTACACAGCGATTTTAAAGATTCCTGCTTCATTCGTCAGATTGGTACCATTTTTATGCCTTTTTCCAATTTTTTTTACAAAAGTGTATATTGCGGTAAAGATTGGCAAACAAAGAATACAAATTGGATATTTTTTGGAAATTTTTCTATTTCGCGGGATATATGGCTAAAATGATTTTCATGAATGACATTTTTGTTTTTTGATTTTCTCACGTTGTTGTAACATATATTTAGTCAGTGGCGAAAATTGCTGCAATTGTTGAAAAATCCAAAATTCGCGGTTGCAATTGCTTGTATTATAACTTTCTTCATCCAGGATTTTGAAACTTTTCTGACACAAATATTCCCCATGAAGTCAGCAATCACATGCCAAAGAAATATTGTGGTATTGTCAATATAATAAAAAGTTAAGTGGGTTTTTTCTAAAGATATTTTTCACAATTTTTGACTTTACAACCACTATTTATACTATGTTAGCCTGATAACTTGTGAATCAAAATGATTTTAACGCGAAATGATGGAATTTGATAGTACGATATGCGCTAAATCTAGAACAATGTTTGAAACAAAATCGTTGTAGCGAATTATAATCTTCGGTTATATGCAGCTCCATTGTTAAACTATTTTATTTATATTATTTTTAGCGGATAACCAAAATCGGATAGCCAAATCAGAAAATTTTGAAAAAAATGGCTTCAGAAAATTTCTTTTTCAAATTTATATGGCAGATGACATCCAAATCTGAGAATAGTTTGGCATTTTGGAGAAAATGGTTCATAGCCTGTTTTGAATATAAGCCCTCGATATACTTTATAGGGTCTCAGTTCGATATTTCAAGCTATCAACAAACCATTAGACCGTTCTTGCAGCGCACTGTACCATCACAGACCATATACCAAATTTTGACAATGTAGGGATACTGACAGAGGAGATAAATTATGATAGCAGATACACTCTTGTGATGTTACATATTAAGACTGCTTTTCTTTAAGCCGGGATAACAAGCTGTGATAACAAAAACGTTAATAAAAAATATTTTTTTGCTCAAAATAATTTTTTTTTTCACATTGTCGCCAACTACAATATAAATATTTGTATGAAAACAAATTTTCAAAAAAAAATATTTTGTGTTGACTTTTTTGGACTTAGCCTCGATAACAACAAATTTGACTTATACTGGATAATTATCCAGACTAAGTCCAATATTTTTAATATAAAATATTTTTTCAAAATTTGTTTTCATACACACATTTATACTGCTGTTGACGATAATTTTAAAAAGTAAATTTTTATTTTGAGTGAAATTTTATTTAGGGGTTTCTTATCACAGCTTAGTTATCCAGTCTTAAAGAAAAACAGCCTTATTATTGACGTTCCTACCAACAACTATGGGGCTAATTTTTTGAAAGAAATTCAACCATTTTCCCCCTTAAAAATTAAATCATATAAAAGAGAGTGGCGTTAGTTACTACGCTTATAACACTAGTCAACAGTCAAAATGTACTCGGGATGCGATAATTTTTTCTGTGTAGATAACCTTGACATGAGCTCGAAAAACGCAATAAAAAATTTTTTTTTCGTTTGTTTTTTTTTTTATTTTTTTTTTTTTAAATTTTAAAAATTTTTTTTTGGTTAATTTGTTTCGTCCTGCATAACTCGGGAACCACTAGCCCGATTTAATTGAATTAAATTTTAAAAAATTTAAAATTACAATTTCCTTAATCTGTTCATATATTGTTTTCCTATACAAGCAACAGTTTCCAAGTTAAAAATGAATATATAAAGGAAAAAACTTATTTTTTGCCTAAAGATTTAAAATTTTTTTTTTTTTAAATCCATAAAAAATCCAAAATGAAAAAAAATGTCAAATCTTATTACTTTTACGTAAAGTCACATAACCTATGAGCAAAATGAGACAAAGATCATGAAAATCGATGCACGCGTTTCGCTTTTATTCGCAATTGAGTAAAGGTATGAATTTCAAAAATTTGCTCGACATATGCACAACTTTGTCTATGGTAAGGTTTTTTCTTTTTTATTACAAAAAAAATTAAAATTTGTTGGGTGACATAAATATATGACTTTAAATTAAAAAACAATTCGATATATGTACAAGAAATTATCCTAAGGATATCAACATTAATTAATTATAAAAAAGTTTAAAAAAAAAATATCTAAACACAAAAATAAAAACCTTCAAATTAAAAATAATTATGTGCTTTTCTCTTTCTTTTATATTGTTGTGGGTCTGTTTCTCTTATCAGGAACCAGATATAGTCCCCCATCATAGCTTCGTTCTAAAATCCTTGGTATCGGTGCTCAATTTCTTTCATTTGCTGATGAAAACGCTCACCATGCTCGTCACTCACATCGCCCAGGTTGTCCGGAAAGAAGTCCAAGTGCGAGTGTAGAAAATGTATCTTAAGCGACATATTTGCTCTAATTTTTTTATAATTTTGGAGTAGTTGTTCGACGATCTCTCTGTAATTTGAGCTTTTGTTGTTTCCAAGAAATCCGGAAACAATTTGCCGAAATGAGTTCCAAGCTGCAGCTTCATTTGGTGATAAAATGTGCTCAAACTGTTGGTCTTGCAACAACTTTTTAATTTGCGGACCGTCGAAAACGCCTTCCTTAATCTTTGCCGATGAAAGGTGAGGAAAAATGGTTTTTAAATAGGCGAACGCTTCGCCATCTTTGTTGATAGCTTTCACGAAGTTTTTTATGAGTCCGAGCTTTATGTGAAGAGGTGGGAGAAAAACATTTTCCTTTTTTATGAGTGGTGTATATTTCACGTTGTCGCTGCCGGGGATGAAGTTAACTCTTTCTGTCCAACTCCTCCTGGTGTAATGATGTTGACGATCGCGGCTGTCCCAAAGGCAGAGAAAACAACAGTACTTTGTGAATCCACCTTGTAATCCACAAAGGATACCGATAACCTTAAGGTCGGCACAAACTTTCCAATCGTGCCTCTCATAGTTAAGGCACTTTAGTAGATTGTCCATGACTTCGTATGTTTCCTTGGTGTCAACGGCATGAGCAATTGGAATCGAAGGTTTCTCGTTGCCGTTGTGCAGTAAAATTGCTTTAAGGCTCTGCTTGTTGCTGTCGATGAAAAGACGCCACTCTCCTGGATCGTAAGAGTACCCGAGTTCACCAAATAATCCGGGAATGTCCTTACAAAAACAGATGTTGTCTTTTTTTGTGTAGTACCTTGCGTATGGTTCATGACGCTTCCTGTAGATTGTTGTCACCACACCAGGAGCAAAGAAACCGAACTGTTGCATGCGCGATGCATGCAACTCTGCATCTTCCTTGGAGAGTTTCAATTATCTAACCCAATCGTTCAGTTCTGCTTGGGAACATAAGCGTTGACCTCCATGCAATGTATATGTTGACTCGCATTCTGATGTGGTTTCTACTGTCTCCGGATCTGATGTTGGATGTATCGCCTCATTATTAGATGCCCATCTTGAAACGGACGGTTGCGGGTCCACTGGTTCTTCGCAAAATGGCACTGGAAAATTCACTGTTGAAACAGCAGCGTAAGTCCATCGTATATTTTTTCCCACGCCTGTTTTTTTGCTAAGACAGAAGTAGCAATCTGTTACATGGCAAAGCGGAGCTCTCCAAAGCATTGGCATGATGATTCTCGGCTGTCGTCTGAACGAATTTCAATAATAAGTTATATATGTTCTTGAATTTCGTAATCTACACTTACCTTGAGTCAGCTAGCTGTACGTAGCACGTAGCACCTTGGACATAGAGCACTTGGTGTCCACCGCTCATCTATGTTTGAGACCTTTAAATTGAAGCTCTCTTCAAATGAATCTCTCAATTTAGGTGAAAAACAACGCTTGTTTTTTTTTAGAAACGTATTCTCCGCACATGTAACAAAAATTACTTGGATTGGTATTGCATTCAAATCCTCGCGAACGTTTGCTCATTTTAACTATCGCGTTCGTCGACACTTGTTGAATGAGTAAAATCGATCAATGAAGACCTATTTATACTGTGTATTGTTTAGTATTTTACTGACAGGTACTTATAAATGGGTGTATATTTTTTACGGTGGCTACATACCTGTTTCACCATGTGTGAGTCTTAAATTTTCCGAATAATGACCACCCTTAAATTTGGGTTGCATTTCTGTAAAAAAATCATACAGGTAGCCAACGGAAAACCCAAATAATTAAAAAAGTCCCCTTTCCTTTTAATTGTTCACGCACATTTATTAGCGTTTATTACTTTGCTTACGCAATCATAAAAATTAAATAACCCTTTGTTTATTCCGTTTTGTTAATTCTGAGAATAAAAAAAAAAAAGAAAAAACCTTACCATAGACAAAGTTGTGCATATGTCGAGCAAATTTTTGAAATTCATACCTTTACTCAATTGCGAATAAAAGCGAAACGCGTGCATCGATTTTCATGATCTTTGTCTCATTTTGCTCATAGGTTATGTGACTTTACGTAAAAGTAATAAGATTTGACATTTTTTTTCATTTTGGATTTTTTATGGATTTAAAAAAAAAAAAATTTAAATCTTTAGGCAAAAAATAAGTTTTTTCCTTTATATATTAATTTTTAACTTGGAAACTGTTGCTTGTATAGGAAAACAATATATGAACAGATTAAGGGAATTGTAATTTTAAATTTTTTAAAATTTAATTCAATTAAATCGGGCTAGTGGTTCCCGAGTTATGCCGGACGAAACAAATTAACCAAAAAAAAATTTTAAAATTTAAAAAAAAAATAAGAAAAAAACCAAACGAAAAAAAAATTTTTATTGCGTTTTTCGAGCTCATGTCAAGGTTATCTACACAGAAAAAATTATCGCATCCGGAGTACATGAAATTTTTTTCATTTTGTTGAGTAGTGTAACTCAAGAACGCATGGACCGGTTTCGATGATTCGCACCAATTCGGATTGGTCGCCGGCCAAACAAGAAGAAAACCCAAGAAAATTCTTGAATCCAAGAAGGTCGGAGCAATGAAATCACCAAGAAGGCCAGCGCAATAAATTTTTAAAAGTACCGTTTGGTGATTCCGAGAAACGGAGCACCGATTTGGCGTATATTCTCATTTCCTATTTACGAACGCTATCCACCAGCGACAACATTGTCTAGTTTCTTCTCGAAAATTTCAACGTCAATTGGTGCGAACAATTGGCAAAGAACAAGGATGTGGATCACTTAAACTGAACAATTCAAAATCAAATCAAATCAAAACTGCATTCGAAGACGATGCAAGCAACTATCCAACTGAGATTTAGAATTCATTGGATGTTCCTGGATTGCCACCGCACAATTTACAATTTATGGTTGTTTCAGTTGTCATCATGCTTCGCAATCTCAATCAACCAAAATTATGCAACGGCGTTTACAAAACTCATAAGCAATGTGATTCACGCAAGAATTCTAAAAGGAAAGTTCAAAGGTGAGGAAGTTCTCATTCCGAGAATTCCAATGATCCCAACCGATATGCGATTCGAGTTTAAGCGATTCCAATTTCTAATTCGTCTCGCATTCGCCTTGACTATCAATAAATCACAAGGACATTGATTGAGTGTTTGTAGACTCAATTTGGAGAATGAATGTGTTTCACACTGTCAACTGTATGTTGCATATTCCCGTGTCGGAAAAACATCCGCTTTGATCGTTTTCGCACCTGACAACAAAACGAAAAACATTGTTTATCGCAGAGTGATTCAATGAAGGGAAATACAATTCGAAATCGACCCGACCACAACTCATCCAGCAAAGAATCAATTGCAATTGCAATTGACCACAAATTTTTGCAAAACAACATTTGCCGGGTCAGGTGAGAAAATTTGTAAAATTATAAAATTAAATATAAAATAAATAAATAGAAAAATAAATAAATTATCCAAAACAACAAATAAAGCCTACAGCCGAACAAAACAAAAATAAAAACAACATAGGCACGCCATACACACACTCAACATTTTAAATTTTTTAATCGGGAAATGCTATTTGCAAACTTTCATTAAAATCGAAGAACCTTAAGTAAATCTCTGTTCCGTTTCACATGGAATTAGTCCAATGTAAAAGCATGTGTTGGCCCTGGTTTAAACCTAAAACTATGCGGTGATATCTGAGTGAAAAACTAGCCATGAGAGACACTATTAAACGATAACTCAGGTCATGCAGAAAATGCATGAATACAGAAAATTATTATGAATGAATATGTTATCTTCTTTTTTACAACAAGGCCACAATCGATGAATTAGTTTGAACAACGAATCCACAAAAAATTTCACACAAAAGTGAGTGGGATTGTGACCGAAAAACCTTTACAAAAATGTGTGAATGTATTGCACATTCAATCGTTAAAATACCCAAAAAAATTGCAGCGATACTTATTGTCCCATTTACAAAAACTTGTTAGTCGCAGAATTTGATCAGTGAAATGCGAACTCCCTTTACTGACCCATAGTGAGAAACGATGTACAACATAGGCACTTTTAACCTTCGCCTTCGCCCACCCGGGTGGCCATTTCACTTTTATTTCTTTATGGATAAACGATGCCCATTAAAATCTTCCGTAAGGCGAAGGTTAATAGTAATCAAAAAATTGTAGTTCGTACATGTATAGCAACAAAGCCTAATTCAATCATGGATTATATCATCGCGCGTGGTGCAATTATGTTGAATGTTTGTTTGGGTTTTGAGTTACATTCAATGCTGTCATCAACAAATAAAGAATGCAGATTATTAACAACCACCATATAGCAGGGTAACAAAATCGCATTGTTTTAATCAGACACAGTACGGAAATAAAAGGTCTTGTAGAACAATTAGACGTAGTTCATAATCCCACTAAACACTAAACATGAGAAATAAGTCCAATAATGCATTGGCAGGAAGACCAACAACCCCTCACATGAGAGGCTTAAAGGGAGAGACAAAGGAAACTCCAAATACGGACGAATCAAATATTACTATCATCAACTCAACATAACCAACATGAGAAGCAACATGTTGGTTATGTTCTGACTGACACTAGCAGTCAGAACGCTGAACCAATTTAGCGGCTATCGTTGATACATGACCAGTTTTGCAGAGTATAAAACCCTTTGATTTAAGCAGCAAGAAAGGGAGAAAGAAGACACTGTCTTTAACTGTCCTGAATTGATGAAAGAGGATGCCCAACCATTGACGTTGTTGGAGTTTGTACATGATACAGTGATGACCACTGACACTTGCAATTCAGCTTGAGCTTACATGACGATTCTGATAAATTCAACAACAAAGAGAACATTTAATTTATTAATGTACCTTGCATGACAATACGATCTTAAGACCCAGGGTCGTGGCGTTGATAGCCGAAAAGATTCGCCAGATGCGTCTGATGCACAAATATTAGAAGGATCGCCCTCAACTTATAGCAATCGAGGTACACTATGCCACCAAAGTTTACAAACGTTTTCACGTATTATCTCTTATTTATATATATTATTTTCTGGAGACTGTAGATTATTCTCCAACTTGTATCTAACATTATACATATGATAACCACTCCCTAACCACATAAAAAAATCTGTGAGCCTTTGTCGAGTCTGAAGAAAACAACATCAATTCTTATTTTACTCATAATTTACTATTGTTTGTGGACTTTTGTCGCATAATGTATCTAAATGAAGATAGCAAAAGAAAGCTAGAATTCCGGACTTGAAAAGGAGAGGGCTGCATTACAGCCCCTAACCCATCATCTTGCGAGAAATAAACTGAGCTCTGGAAAAGGATTGACGAAATCTAATGAGGCAATACTTGGTACACTAGAAAATAAAATATGAAATTATTGTAAACAAGTAAAAACGGTGTTAAGGCCGGGCCGAACTTTATATACCCTCCACCATGGATAGAATTCCACAGAGGCTGTCGATTTTCGTAGAAGTGCAGTAATATTACAACAAAATATATATTTTTTAATATACCAAACCAAAACAAATACAATTATTGCAAAAATAATTTTATAAATAAATATAATATTTTTATTATTTCAAACCACGCTTATAAGACAATCCTACCAATACGTTTACATATCGAAATAATACTTCAAGTCAATTAAAAAATAATATTCTTACTTATATTTTCAAAAAGCTTAAATTCCATAAATATTGGTAGATAGTGGGTGCTACAGTTGGTTGTATTTCCATTCAATTTTAAATCCAAAAGTACAAATTTTGAAACTCCATTATCTCACGTACATAGTGCAAAATAACCTAACTTCATGATTCAACCAATTTTTGCCGTAAAAGTAAAAAGTAGGAGTTTGGAAAAATCTTTTTATTTTGCGTGTCTATGCAGTCAGAGGTATGTCTACACCGAATACCATGAGTCTAGCTGTTGCCATTTGGTTGGTACCATTTTTATCCCTTTTTCCCATTTTACACCCTTAAGAGTACGACTTTCTAAAATCTCTTCATTGTACGTGTCTACGCAATTAGAGGGATGTGCACACCGAATTTATAATTTATATTTTTATCCCTCTGTACCCATTGTATCCCTTCAAAGTACGAATTTGGGAAAAACTTTTTATTTTTCGTGTCTACGCAGTCAGAGGAATGTATATTCCGAATTTCATGACTTTAGCTGCGGCCATCATTATTTCATTATTCTAGGTGCAGCCGTTTGGTTGGTACCATTTTTATCCCTCTGTTCCCATTTTACCCCTTAAAAGTACGAATTTCAGTCGCGTTGAGTTATTCAAAGTGAACAGACGTATTCTGTGTAACTTGTTTTCTGACTCTTTTCAAACAAAAAAAAAAAAACTAGACAAACAAGTAAATTTGTTTTTCTTATCCCCATATACTTAACATTGGGATTAACGGTCAAGCATTTGGGCAGGCGTTTGTTACAACAACAACTACGCACTTATGCGTAAACATAAACAATGACTGCAGACGACGACGATGGAAGTTCTTCTGATGATAATTTGCTTAACTGGCAAAATGTCACAACAAAACGCAAAAAGATTAATCAAATAGCAAATGTTCAGAAAAAACAAAAGAGTTCTGATGAACCAGGCTGCTCTAACATAAATAAATTTTCTGATCTCGCCGATGACACAGATGACCATAATGATGATGATGGAGAAGCTGATACTGCACCGAAGCCACCTCCGATATTTATTAACAATGTTACTAACATCAATAAAATGATCAAATGTGTAAGTAGTGTGATTGCCAATACTGAATTTAATTATAAAGGTTTAAACGACGGTCAAGTTAAACTCAATATTAAACAAGTAAGGAAAGGCTAAAGTCGGGCGGGGCCGACTATATAATACCCTACACCACTCCCTGCGTATTTACCTCGCTTTGACTACTAAACCCTGGTATTTCATGGGAGCAATTTTATGTAGTTCATATAAATCATACAGTTACTATAAATTCATCTTTTGTCATATTTAACGAATATGGTAACTGATCTAATTATCCGACAGACAAATACAAATTATACAGTAGTAATAGGATGAATCGGACCGACATTTGAAAGCAGGCCTACAACAACACCGGCTCAAAACATGGGCCTATATATTTCTCATTCACTGTAGGTATTCATAGTTGAAATATATCATGATCTGATGTAAGACGTAGTTTCTAGAGCTGTATTAGAGTAGAATGGGTTATTGGGTTATTCCAAAGTGTGGACACATATATTTGACTTTGTATTGTGAAATATAATATAATCTGCAAAATTTGAAAAAAAAAATCCGATGTAAAATTTGGGTTCTTGAGGGGTAAAAATTAAAATGGGGCCATTTGTAAGGGCTCTACATTAAAAAGAGGTTCCATATAGATCACTTTCAAAGTAGGTATTCTTAGTTGAAATATGACATGATATGCAAAATTATATCGAGATCTAATGCACGATGTGGGTTCTAGAGATGTAATAGAACGGAATGGGGGCCCAATTTGTATGGGGGTTATACCAAAATATGGACCCTTATATTTGACTCCCATAATATGTCTTCTTAGTTGAAATATATGAGGTCTATATCTAAATCTGAACCGATCTTACCCACTTTCACCATATGTTTTTTAGTTGGATGATAAGATTTTGTGCCAATTTTAAAGAAAAACGTGTACAATATGTGGATTTTAGAGCGGAAAAAGTCAAATCTGGAGCGACATTTGTATGGGGGCTATATCTAAATCTGAACCGATCATACCCACTTTCAGCATAGGTGTTTCTAGTTCGATTATAACATGTTGTGCCAATTTTAAAGAAAATCGGGTACAATATGTGGTTTCTAAAGCTGAGAAAGTGAAATCGGGAGCGACATTTGTATGGGGGCTATATCTAAATCTGAACCGATCTTACCCAATTTTTGCATGCGTGTTTCTAGTTGGATTAAAAGATGTTCTGCCAAATTTAAAGAAAATCGGGTACAATATGTCCTTTCTAGAGCGGAAAATGTCAAATCGGGAGCGACATTTGTATGGGGGCTATATCTAAATCTGAACCGATCTTACCCAATTTTTGCACACGTGTTTCTAGTTGGATTAAAAGATGTTCTGCCAAATTTAAAGAAAATCGGGTACAATATGTCGTTTCTAGAGCGGAAAATGTCAAATCGGGAGCGACATTTGTATGGGGGCTATATCTAAATCTGAACCGATCTTACCCAATTTTTGCATACGTGTTTCTAGTTGGATTAAAAGATGTTCTGCCAAATTTAAAGAAAATCGGGTACAATATGTCGTTTCTAGAGCGGAAAATGTCAAATCGGGAGCGACATTTGTATGGGGGCTATATCTAAATCTGAACCGATCTTACCCAATTTCTGCATACGTGTTTCTAGTTCGATTATAACATGTTGTGCCAATTTTAAAGAAAATCGGGTACAATATGTGGTTTCTAAAGCTGAGAAAGTGAAATCGGGAGCGACATTTGTATGGGGGCTATATCTAAATCTGAACCGATCTTACCCAATTTTTTCATACGTGTTTCTAGTTGGATTAAAAGATGTTCTGCCAAATTTAAAGAAAATCGGGTACAATATGTCGTTTTTAGAGCGGAAAATGTCAAATCGGGAGCGACATTTGTATGGGGGCTATATCTAAATCTGAACCGATCTTACCCAATTTTTGCATACGTGTTTCTAGTTGGATTATAAGATGTTCTGCATAATTTAAAGAAAATCGGGTACAATATGTCGTTTCTAGAGCGGAAAATGTCAAATCGGGAGTGACATTTGTATGGGGGCTATATCTAAATCTGAACCGATTTCCTCCAAATTCAATACCGATGGTCCTTGGCCAGAAAAAATAACTTCTACCAAGTTTCATGACAATCGGACAACAATTGCGACCTGTAGAGTGCGAACAAGCTTAGATGGACAGCAGACGGACAGACGGACAGACGGACGGACGGACGGACAGACAGACATCGTTAAATCGACTCAGCTGGTGATTCTAAGCCGATCGGTATACTTAAAGGTGGGTCTAGCTCGATTATTTCTTGGTGTTACAAACATTTGGCGCGAAACTAACTTATAATACCCTAGACCACGAAGTGGTGTAGGGTATAAACAGTCGATTCATATCGTAAAATAACAAAATATTTTAATAATAACAATTTGAGTTATCACACTTATCAGCTAAAAAGTGAGCGTGCTTACCGATTCGTAATTAAGGGTCTCCATCATTCCACTGATTTAGGGGATATTAAGGCAGAGCTTATTGGAAAAGGGCATCTCGTAAGATATATTACAAACGTAAAAAGTAAATTTACTAAAAAGCCATTACCAATGTTCTACGTTGATATCGACCCGAGTCCAAACAACAAAAAGGTATTTGAAATACGTGAATAGACCATTGCACCGTTCAAATTGAAGCCCCAAAAAGCACAGATGACATTGTTCAGTGCCACCGTTGCCAACAATACGGCCATACAAAAACATATTGCAAGAAGCCATTCGTATGTGTAAAATGTGGACTTGGCCATCCGACACCAGATTGCCCAAAAGATATGGAAACTCCTCCCAGATGCATACATTGTTTACAACAACATACTGCTAATTATAGAGGATGTGAAGTATACCAAACGCTTTTAAAGAAAAGATTATCTGAGAAGCGCCCAGTTATACATAATCAATTTTTAATAAACAGAAACGATTTCCCACATGTAAATCCAAATCAAAAAAAACAATCACAGTAATTTTAATGCTGGATTAAATAACAACAATACAAATGAAACATATGCCAATATTGGAAATACAAATGAAAACTTTAACATTATGAAAAATATTGAACATCTACTACATAAACAAATTGAACTAACAAATACACTTATGAATATGATGTCACTTCTTATAAATAAATTATGCAAGTAAATTTGAGATTGGGTGTTTGGAATGCAAATGGACTAACTAATAAACTGAATGAAATTGAATATTTTATGAAATCAAATTATATTGATATTTTTCTTATTTCGGAAACTCATTTAACTACAAGGTCTCACATAAAAATTAAAGGATACGATTTTGTATCCACTAACCATCCGGATGGAACAGCCCACGCTGGTGCTGGTTTATTCGTAAAGTCTACAATACGATATGAAATTGCTGAAGAATGTCGGAAAAATTATATTCAAGCTGCAGGTATAAAATTGGTGTGCAATAATAGACCTATCAACATTTACGCAATATATTCCCCCCCAAGACACACGGTTGTGTCTGAAGATTATGACCACTTTTTTAAAGATTTAGGTCCTCGTTTCATTGTTGCTGGGGACTATAATGCGAAACACACTTGGTGGGGTTCCAGACGACCCAATCCTAAAGGTAAACAATTATACAAATGTATAATGCAAAATAAATATAGCACACTATCAGTAGGAACTCCAACACACTGACCCTCAGACCCTACCAAAATACCGGATATTCTTGATTTTGTTGTATACAATGGCATTTCCAGGCATTCCCTTGACATCGCAAATGACGATAGTTTAAGTTCTGATCACACTCCGTTTCTTGTCAACTACAATGTCCATGTAGAGTTAACACCTAAAAAGGTTAAACTAATTAAACACAATACAAATTTGAACATCTTCTGTGAGCGGATAGACAATAATTTGAGCCTCAACGAGGAAATTAAAACAGGTGATGATTTGGATGATGTTGTTGAATCATTCACTTCATTGATTCACGAATCTGCCCTTTTATCTACCCCAATAACAGAGCCTTTTCAAGAATTAGGTTTAAAAGTTCGAACTTCAGCTATGGCCAGAGAAATGATTCGGCAATCGAGACGTCTAAGAAGAGTATGGCATCGAACCAGAAATCCAAGAGACAAAGCTAACTGGAACCTTTCCATTAAATTATGCTCGGAAATTATGGCGAGGGAGAGAAACGAAAGTACTGCAGACTATCTTAGGAAATTAAAGCCTCAGAATAAAAACAAAGAACACGAGCTTTTCAACGCCACTAAATATCTCAAACGTCCTGCAAAAAGAAACGCTCCTATAAAGAACGTTAACGGAGTATGGTGTAGAACTGATCTGCAAAAATCGTCCGCCTTTGCTGAGCACTTGGAAGAAGCTTTTAAACCTCAATGCATCAATGACAATGACATCGACATTCTGGATTTCTTAGATACTGCGTGCCAAATGGAACTACCTTTAAAACACATTACCCCAAATGAAACTAAAGCGGAAATAAACAAATTGAATAATAAAAAGTCAACTGGGTATGATAAAATTGATGCGAAAACCATAAAATCATTACCATTTAAAGGAATTATCTACTTGACATTAATATTCAACTCCATACTAAGACTTCAACATTTTCCCTCGCAATGGAAGTGCGCAGAAATAATTATGGTTTTAAAACCAGGTAAACCGGAAAATATAGTGTCTTCTTATAGACCAATTAGTTTACTTCCAATTTTTTCTAAGATATTCGAAAGACTACTCCTGAAGCGCTTACAACCTCTTCTTGAAAGAAACAGCATAGTTCCTGACCATCAGTTTGGTTTCCGTCATAAGCACGGAACTCCTGAACAATGCCACCGAATAATTCAAACAATTACTGACTCCTTCGAAAATAAAAAGTACTGTTCTGCTGTGTTTTTGGATATTCAACAAGCGTTTGATAAAGTTTGGCACAGTGGGCTATTATATAAATTAAAAAATATTCTTCCAGCTCCATTATATATGTCCTTTCTCTCGTTTTTAAGCAATAGATGCTTTTATGTTAAAATAAATAACGATATCTCCAACATTCATCAAATTGAGGCCGGCATCCCACAGGGTAGCGTATTAGGTCCAGTCCTATATACTTTATTTACCTATGACATGCCAACTACAGATGATGTCACCATTGCTACATATGCAGATGACACAGCATTTCTATGTTCACATCAATCCCCAGCTGAAGCTTCCAGAATATTGAAATTACAACTAGACAATCTACAACAGTGGCTCAAAAAATGGAATATTATCGTTAATACACAAAAGTCAAACCACATTACATTTACGTTAAGAAATGAGAACTGCCCGTCCGTGTTTCTCAATGGCACTGTAATCCCTAGTAGCGATAATATCAAATATCTAGGTCTTCATTTGGACCGTCGACTTACATGGAAAGTTCACATAGCTGCCAAAAGAAAACAACTCGACAAAAAATTTAAACAAATGTACTGGCTGCTCGGACGTAATTCCAAACTTTCACTAGAAAATAAAGTTCTGCTTCTCAAGACAATTTTGAAGCCAATCTGGACCTACGGTATAGAGCTATGGGGAACAGCGAGTAACTCTAATATAGAAATATTGCAAAGATTCCAGTCTAAAGCCTTACGAGCCATTACAGATGCCCCTTTTTACGTAACTAATAAAGCAATACACAAAGACCTTAATGTTCCCTTTGTAAAGTCAGAAATTAGAAAATTCAGCAGCAGTTATTTACAAAGACTCAGCAATCATACAAACACATTGGCAATCACACTATTAGATGAGACTGATGAAGTAAGAAGGCTTAAAGGAAAGCATATTCTAGATCTTCAATTCATATAACTTTTCATTTTAGTTAATTCCACACACTTGTACCTAACACTTACATATCATTTTTACTAATAGCATAGTAATCATCACTATATATGTACATATATATCTTACATTATTGTTTCCGATGGGAAGCAATAAGGCATGTTAATATCTGTAATTTATCGAATTTGCTTATTATTGTACTATAGATTGCAAATAAATTGGAAAAAAAAAAAAAAAAAAAGTACGAATTTGGAAAAAATACTTTTATATTATGTATCTACTCAATCAGAGGAATGTACACACCGAATTTCTGTGGAATGCAAGTCATGGTGGAGGGTATATAAAGTTCGGCCCGGCCGAAGTTAACGTCTTTTTTATTAATTCAGCAATTTTTGTTACTTTGTCGTTTTATATGTGATAATAAATACAAAATTCACATTTTTGTTATTTTATCGAGAAACGTATTACAAATTGTACCAGATTTGCGCAAAAACATCATACGTGTGAACATAGCATAACATGTTTTTTGATTTGTTGTCATATAAAAGTAAATGCCAAATTGAGTGTCAAATGAAATTTTACTAATTCATCAAATTCTTTTCTGTCTCTAGACGCTATAGAATTTGGTTCGGATTTTTAAGTAAGAATGTAATGGATGTAGAAGAAATACGTATACTAAAAGAAAATTGTTTTGCATATTTAAAACAGCTTTTGAAAGAGATGATTAAAAGATTGTCAGAAATTATGAATGTTTTAAAGCTTATGCACAATTTTCAATTTTAAAATGTGGCAATTCATTATCCCAAACAAAATTTATAGTTGTCCGAGAAGTCTTAAAAAAGTGTATGGACCCCATTAGATGTGTATGAAACTCAGTGGTGAAAATTACAGTTTATAAATTGGACTGATTATTTTAATGATGAAATTTCAACAAATTTACTCGACTTTTGTCCAAAAGTTTTTGATTACCACGATGCAACAGGTACCATTTTAAAGAAAAATAGTAATGCCTGTGTCGAAAGCGTATTCTCAATTATGAATTATAACAAAACTAGGTTACGAAATAAGATAAATTGCTATATAATTTACCAATATTTAAAATATTTTTTAAATGTTAATGTACTTTACAAATTTATACTAGAGAATATTATACTTTTAATACATAAATGGAACGCATTTTCCCCACTTTGGGAATTCGGGTATTTTTTGGGGAAAAATTAATATGTCGATTTTTTAACAAAAAATTAAAATGTTTGATTTTGGCGATTTATGACACCTGATTTGGCGATAGAGGCACAAAAAAACTGACAACTCTGGTCTGCGTAGGAAGGTGAAAACAAAAGTGAAGTCTCAAATTTCAATTGATTGAGTTCGAAATTGTTTAGAAATTCTTCTTATTTTTATTGAATTTCTTCGATTATAAGAAAAACTATTTTTGTTGTTCGAAGTGATATATAACAAAGATTTTTAAAATGAAGAAACATTTAAAAATATTTTTTGTTTAACCGATATCTGCAGTATAATGATTTTAAGAAACATCCTGGTACTCATGTCCAGTATGTATTATAACCCCAAGACTCTATTGAAATTATATTTAAACCCATCTCATCAAAAAGCATAGTAAGTTTTATATATTTATTAAAAAGAAAATTCGGGCATGAGAGTGTTAACGTTGGTCTAATAAGTAATACTAGAAAGATAAAATAAAATACTAGGAAAAAAGAAATTATCAAATAGGAAAAAAACGTGGAGTTCAATGTGTTGTTTTTAGTGCAAATTATAAAAAGGATCTAGACGTTTCCAAACTTTACCGTTTTTAAAAATATCGATAAATAATGCTGTTGTCGCCATTTCTTTGTGTATTGTATTCTCTTTCATACATTTCTTTTGTGTTCAGCAATTAATGGTAATGGTGGTTTTATACGAATGCAATGTTTGTAATTTTGTATAACTGTATGGAACCTAATACCTCCACAAAAAATGAATATTGGACCAAAATTGAAAAAAATCATCACGTACAATTAATTACTTAAGTACATTTTCATAATGAGAACTCCAGGTGATGAAAAAAGAAAAACTCATAATTGAATGCTGTTATTGAATAACACCAACAACATCAGAGAACTTCTATGGAACGGTATTTCAATTATATCATTTATGCGATTAAAAATCAGTTTGACTTACAGCGGATATGCTTTCAATTGGTCAGCCATTACGTACGCCGCACAGTGGTCAATTTCGCGAGATAGCGGTCAAAACTGTATAACTTTTGGCCGGATTGGTATTTTTTACGCAATTTGTTTTGTTCAATAGGAGGGACTTTAAGCTTCAATTTGCGTGTTCAAACGTAAAAATCGACTGATAGGAATGTAAGTAATGTGGAGTTAAAAATGCATTTTAATTTTTTGTTGAGTTTCCATGTAAAAGTTGAATATTTTGACATTTTAAATAGGTATATTTTTTATAATTTCTTATTTTCTTCAATCGTATTTTAAAACCAATACTTATTTATTATTCCTAAACTTAATTTTGGTCAGAAAATGCCAACATTTGGCCCCTGACATTTATTTAGTCTCAATATTCACAGGGGCCAAAGGTTGGTTTTTGTGGAAGAAAGCTAATTCTTGTGAGGATTAAACTGAAAAATAACACTGAAATTCCCAACAATATCAATACCATTTGGATATATTATATACAGAACACAACATCGATAACATTTTAAGTAAGCTTTTACTATTGATTTAAAGTGCACATATATTTTATTTAAATGTATTAATAAAAATTTATACTAAAATTAGAAACAAATTATAATCTTTAAACTAGTGTTAATTAAACAATATTAGTAAAAATTTCTTCCAAATTGCTTTGATTTTCATTTTGCAGTAGTTGTTTAGCTTCTTCATCTAACTCTAATGAGGTTGATTTCCATTTTTGTCGAATACTGGACATATATGGGTCTGATGTGCACAACAAAATATTAATAAGATCTTCATTAGTACAATATCTGGAAATTTTTTTTTTTATGTATTGTGCTCGCGAAAGAATCTGTAGTCTTTGTTCCTTTTTTCTTGCGCTTCTTCTGAGAGATCTCCAATTGGAAGCATATTGTGCTGAATTATTTGTTCCCCATGGAACAAAATTTTGTGAACTGTGGTTGGCATATGTCTCCAAGAATATTTTTGGTTATAAAGGGTTGCTGTCTCATTAGCATACTGACCAAATTTTTTTGCATCTATCTTTTTGCTACATGCTATAACTTCTAATATGATTTGGAATCGTCGTATTAAATCATAATCTACTCCAGTTATAGAAGCTGCAGTTTCTGGATCGGAAAAAAATCTCCTTGCTGTGTTTCCATCATTAGAATTTCCTTCTCCTTGCTTTGGCTGGTCAATTAAATAAAAGGCCTATCTCACAGTATTTTTCTTGAATATCTTTTTTTTGCTTTCTTTTTTCCAAATTTTCTTTGTTGTTTCTCACTGTTTCGCCTAACGGGCCAAATTCCAAATCGTATCCCAATTTAAGAATATGCTCCATAAAACGAATTCTAGCATGAAGAGGTGACATTCCAAATTCATATGCTTCATTAAAACTATCGTCTTGTGTTGGTGGTTGGCTCAATTGACTTGATGTTTTTTGGCATATGGTGCAGCTTGACGAAGACTTTGTTTCGGTTAAAGCTTGTGCAACTTTTCCATCGATCATTGTAAGTGACATTTTAAAGTTAACTTCGATGCATTGGTCAATAAATTCAAATATCACTGGTTGAAGTTCCTTAATTTCATCTCTTATTTTGCCAACTTCTTCAGTTATGACATCTTTAGTTTCTTTTTTGTAAGCAAACTTTATTGGTCTACAAAATTTTGTTGACGAGGGAATTTCATTCTTCCATACATCTATCTCTGCAGCTCTACTAGTTGCAGCTATAAGTTTTTGTTAAACGTAATGGAACGAAAGAAATCATGAATAAATTGGCATCTGATGAATTTTCCGCATTACATTGTTTGTATTGTTTCTGGCCAGAGGACCCATCACATCCCCATTTAGAAATTAAAGTCATGCTGCAATTTTTAAACTTCTTTAAATAGTCAGCATCAAATGTCTTTAATAATCGTTCTGCAGTGTGTTCAAGAAGATCCTGCAATTTTATTTCTGCTGAACTTGAAGTTACACTAATAGCAGTTGGTGAAGGTAAGCAATCTTTTTTGGCAGAAACTAAATCTCCGCATTACATTGTTTGTATTGTTTCTGGCCAGAGGACCCATCACATCCCCATTTAGAAATTAAAGTCATGCTGCAATTTTTAAACTTCTTTAAATAGTCAGCATCAAATGTCTTTAATAATCGTTCTGCAGTGTGTTCAAGAAGATCCTGCAATTTTATTTCTGCTGAACTTGAAGTTACACTAATAGCAGTTGGTGAAGGTAAGCAATCTTTTTTGGCAGAAACTAAATCTCGATATGATGGAAAAATTCCACAATTTTTTTCATTGGTTCGCTTCCGCAATTCAGTATATTGGTTTTTAGTCATTTTCAAATCCAAAAATAGTGCAAATGCTTCTTCTGGAGAAAATTTATTTTCTTCAGTTGGTTTCGGCATACTTTCTAAAATCCTTTTTGTGCGTCTGGGGCTTGCTTCCACTATTTTTTCAATGATAGCAATTTTACTCTTTTTAGTTTTCGATGGTTGAATTTGATGCAGAAATGAATCCTTTATGATGCTACAACAAACTTCTTCATTGATATGTTTAAGCTTGCGTCTTCGTGATCTTTCACTACAATTATCAATTGGCTTTGCTGGTCGACCACCTTTTCCAGTTTCCGTGGTAGTTACTGATGGCTTTTCAAAAATAAGTTTATTTCTTAGCCATTCTTGGTTGCGTGAGTAAAACAATTTCTTGTTTCTGGAACATTGATTGTACCGTTTTCTTAAAGTATTTAAAAAGTTTTTTATTTTTAACTTATGAATTTTAATTTCTTGTTTGTCGGATATTTTGAAGAATGGATTATTCATTATATGTAAAATAATGTCGTTTTCATCTTTCCGTTCAAAATATGTATCAGATAGAACACTATAACTGAATTTAGCCATTGTTTAAACAATAATTATATATAATTATATAATTCACTATTAAAAACTGCACTTTCAAAATATTGACTTGTACTTTTCGCGTTCGTCGACACTTGTTGAATGAGTAAAATCGATCAATGCACACCTATTTATACTGTGTATTGTTCACTATTTTACTGACAGGTACTTGTAAATGGGTGCATATTTTTTACCGTGGCTATATACCTGTTTCACCATGTGTGAGGTTTAAATTTTCCGAATAATGACCACCCCTAAATGTGAAAAACCCAAATAATTAAAAGTTACTTTGCTTACTATGGGTTTTTCAGTTGGCTACCTGTTTTTTACAGAAATTCAACGCACATTTAGGGGTCGTCATTATTCGCAAATGTATTTAAAACAGGTATTCTGAACGGACCTGATATTCGGAAATTGATCAAAAGTGATTCTTTCATGAACAACCTACGAAGAAAACAAGATCATCAGAACCACAAGCGTCAACTTCTGCAAGCATGGATATTGCCAATAATTGAAAAAATGTTCTGAATTTGGTTTTTATGCATATTATTTTATTGTAATTGTAATTGTAATTCTTAATTTTTTAAAATTTATTTCAACTAAATCGGGCTAGTGGCTGTCGAGCTATGTCAAACAACAGGGCCTAAAACGTGATAAATT
Source organism: Polietes domitor (assembly GCA_947397865.1). NCBI lineage: Eukaryota > Metazoa > Arthropoda > Insecta > Diptera > Muscidae > Polietes > Polietes domitor. The sequence goes on along the minus strand of OX377620.1, from coordinate 158,748,938 downwards.
CCCCTATACGATAGTACTAACTTCAAATCGATATTAAAAATATTTCGGCAGGTAAGAAGACAAAACGAATGATGCAAAAATTTCACATACTGTTCTCAGAATTGAGTTGGCAAATCATGTGTTGTACTGTGTAATGAATAATATTGACTTTGGATGATATGTACGTCAATCGTTTCGTTTGTTTTCGTGCACTGGATAGCACTAAGTTGTGACAGTGCTGTTGTCTCTTTCATTTTTGTGATTCATTCTCGTTTCTAATGTTCTCTTCGTTGTGTTCTGTCGTTAATGTTGGTAAAAATTGAATTTAATGTTCTATTTGGTTTGTAAGCAAAGCGAATGTTGTCAGATTCTATTGTCATTTTTGTCAAAATTTTGATACACCCTTCTATGTGGACTAGGTCCAAATATGGGCCAAATTCTCCTAATTTCAACAGAATTATTTTTTGGGTCAATAAGAACTCTTGTACAAAATTTCATCAAAATATATGCAAATGACGTGCATTTGTACCGAATATCTTACCTTGGATCAGAAAAATTGCTGTAGCTCAAGTGCAGTCCCGATGCATGGACATGTATATATAGGAATGTAGGGGAGGGTTAGGACTACAAAATAGTAAATTTGTGTTTTGACTCAGCTTGACTCACAGGAGTTGTGCTCTATGAAGTAGGAAATTTCCGATAAATTAGACCTTTTTAAAAAAAATATTTATATTGTTCTGCAAACAGTAGAGCTTCAATTTTTTCTACCAGTGATAGGAAATAAGTTAAGTTACAACACAAAATTTATTTCGTCCAAAAATCTTGAAAAACAAAAAAGTTATGATTATTTCAACTTTAAAAATTAACTAAAAATATCATAAATTCTGAAAAAGCCCATTTTGGACCACCCTGTTCTCAGTGAAATAGTTAAAATAGAGTTCTAATTTTTTGGCACCCGAGGTTTACTACTGTCTACTTTCATATGAGTCTAATAACTTTAAAATCGGAGAACAAAAGCCAAAAGGAGTTTTGGCCGCTATCTCAAAATAATGACCACAGGGCGCCGGTCAGTTGCAGTGCAGCAGCCTTGGAATATCATCAACTTGGTGCGACATAAGCAAAGCCATGCGAACCATGCCATTAGGACCGACTCCGATCTTACAGAAAACTGAACCAATGCTAAGGATATGTAACGTGTAGTTAGAGTACGAAATTATAGCACTGAACACGTGTAGAAACATGTAATACTTTCAAATGACGAAATAATTCAATTGTTTCATTTTCCAAGGACGAAATTTAAATATACTAAATTTAATTATTCTAAATTATAGTTAATACAGATTATTGAGAATTACAAGCTTTTTATGGCTATTTTCATATTACATATTTTCACTAAGCGTAATTGCCACGCTACCCCAAAAAAATACAAAATACAACCTTGGAATATCATCAACTTGGTGCGACATAAGCAAAGCCAGGAGAACCATGCCATTAGAACAGATCAGATGTCCGCAGATGTGATAACCAAATACCGACTCCGATCTTACAGAAAGCTGATCCAATCCTAAAGGATCTTACATTTATTGTAAATGATGTATTAACCACTACGTAGAAGTCCGGGTACCTTCAAATGATAAATAATTTTCGTACATTTAAAAATTGCATTCTGTACTTAACTTTAAATATTTTGTATAAATATTTGTTTTATAATAATACCACAAATCACTTACAACTAATAATAAAAGCGATTTTTTAAACGCAAATTCGGCAAGTGAGTTGTGATTCTCGTTCGTTTGTGAAAATCATCTCCTTATAGTGGCCGGGTTTGATGTTGAAAAGTCGCTGCGAAGCCACCTGAATTAAACCTTTAGACAGGGTGGAAATCATGATAGTGGTAGTCTGCAGCCAAGTAATAAATGTCACCATGCCATTTGTAAATAAATTTGCATTCTATTAAATATAGATGCAAAATGGTCTTGAGCCAGGACAATATCCCAGTTCAAATCAAATATTGATTACAGACCAAAAAAATACAAACGAAAAAACTAAGATAAAAGTTATTGTAGAACAATTTGATTTTGCTGTATTTTTAATCTTCTTCCATCTTATACCTTATGATGTTTTAAGTTTTCAATGACAGCTATTCATTGATTTTAAGAAGTTTATCAGAAATACATATGTCAATACCCTCAGTTTCAATATATTTTGAAACATAATGAATTATAATACATAAACGACAATAAAAGCAATACGAATGTCGTCAATTATTACTTTCCAAACCAAAATTTCCAATTTGATTGTTAGAAATTTAAAATATGTCAAACAAGTAAGGAAAGGCTAAAGTCGTGCGGGGCCGACTATATAATACCCTACACCACTCCCTGCGTATATATCTCTCTTTGATTACTAAACCCAGGTGTTTCATGGGAACAATTATATATAGTTCATATAAATAATACAGTAAATAGACTTTTGGTCAAATTTAACGATGATGGTAAATAATATGGTATTATAAAATATAAATATGACATGATCTGGAAAAATTTATCAAGATCCAATGACAAATAAAGATTATAGAACTGTAATAGGATGAATCGGACGGACATTTGAAGGGGGCATATAACAACACTTGGGGTCTGTGTCAAAACATGGGTCTATATAGTTCTCATTCCTAGGTATTCCTAGTTGAAATATATCATGATCTGCAAAAGTTGATCAAGATCCGATGTAAGATGTAGGTTTTCGAGCTGAAATAGAGTAGAATGGGGACCCCATTTGGGTTATGGGTAATTCCAACAGAAAACGACCCAACAATAGGTTTGGATTTTCATCCTCTCCGATTTTGATAAAATTTGGCACATATGTTCTACTAGTGGTTGCGGGTGATATACCGTTTACCGTAGCTCAAAGTAGTGCGTTCTACAGTGGTCCAATGTTGGTTATCTCGGGGCTTTTTTGAAGAGATGGCTTCCTTATCGATATCATAACTTTGGATCGCGTCATCAGATTTTAACGATATTGATATCATCTAAAAGATTTACACCTCCTCCTTCCGAATTTGTATGAAAATATGAATGTCCTTATGGTTCAAGGATTCCAACATTAAAAACAATTTTAATCCTTGAATATCCTGAAAAACATATCTTTATTTTGTTTTGTATTTTAGCTTATGTTATTCTCTACAAAATATCAAAAATTCAGAGTGGGGTTAAGAAATTACGGCCGTTTTTTTTTTTTTCAAAGTATTTCGTTATTTCAGCATGCCCATAATTTTTCATTAGAGTCGCTTCAAAATAAGAGGTGTCGATGTTCCCGACTAAAATGAAAGATTCGTTTGTTTCACGGGTTGACCCAAAATATTTCGCTTTTTCATTGTCCGTAAACTGGACGCATTAAAAAAAAATATATAAAAAAGGGTCCTTGAAAAGAATTCGCTATGAGAATGATACTGAAAAAAAAAACACATTAGAAATTAAAATCTTGCCCGAGCCTTATCAAACCATATCAAAAACTTATTGTATTTGTTATCCATTTTTTATTAAATCCGCTAAACTTCCACATTTTTAGTTCGATTTCGGAGGAAAACCGCACATACGCCGTTATAATAACTCCGTGAGACACGATTTCCTTCCTAAGAACAAAACTATAGGTCACTATTAGATAAATTGCACGCTCGGTTTTTTATTTCGTGGTCGTTCCGTACTTGTGCATGTCACAGAATGGCGATATGGGCATCAAATGAAAGTGAAGAATATCTGTTAAAAAACGAAAATTCCATGTTTCTATCTGCATTAGATTAGGATTAACAACCATTTCAAATTTCGCCCTATAAAAGTTTATTTAGATTATTCGTGTTTATATTTTAAGGAGAGAAATTTTTGAAATGGTTGTTAATGCCAAACTTTTATAAAGGGTCCGCCATCTAACGTTTTTTTAACTATTCAACCGTTGGACTATTATTCGTGAAGCCATTGGTGAAATACAGCTGCACACGATCGATAATGTGCTTAAAAAGTGGACCGATCGTGTAGGCTACTGCATGGCCAGCCGAGGCAGCCATTTCAATGAAATTATTTTCCATTATTAACTGGAAGGATTGTACTTTCAAATAAAAAAGAAATTTGAGAAAATATTCAGCATTTTCAAAAAAAGTTATTTGGCTGACCCCATACAAATGTACCACCGATTTACAATATTACTGCTCTAAAATTCACATTTTACTTCCGATCCTGATCAAATTTTCCACACAATGTTACATTTATACTAGAAACACGTATTTTGAAAGCCAGCTATATAGGTCAACATATGGGCCCCCAGTTTACACTATTATCGCTCTAGAACTCACATCTTACTTTGGATCTTGATAAAATTTTGCAGATCAGGTTATATTTCAATAAAGAATACCTACTTTGAAAGATATCTATAAAGGCCCACTTTTAAATGTAGCGCCCTTACAGATGGGCCCAGGTTTATTATTACCTCTATAGGACCCACAATTTGCATCGGGAGTTTTTCAAATTTTGCAGATTACATTATATTTCAACTAAGAATGCATACTATAAAAGTCAAATATATGGGTCCACATTTTGGTATAACCTCCATACAAATGGGCCCCCATTCTACTCTATTACATCTCTAGAACCCACATCGTGCATTGGATCTCGATATAATTTTGCATATCATGTCATATTTCAACTAAGAATACCTACTTTGAAAGTGATGTATAACGAACCACTTTTTAATGTAGCCCCATTTTAATTTTTTTTTTAAATTTTGCAGATTATATTAGTTTTTAACTAAGAATACATACTATGAAAGTCAAATATGTGTCCATACTTTGGAATAACCCAAATGGGGCCCCATTCTACTCTATTACACCTCCAAAAACTACGTCTTACATCGGATCATGATATATATCAACTAGGAATACCTACCGTGAATGAGAAATATATAGGCCTATGTTTTGGATCAGACCCCAAGTGTTGTTATAGGCCCCCTTTGAAATGTCGGTCCGATTCATCCTATTACTACTGTATAATTTGTATTTTTCTGCCGTAAAATTGGATTTACCAACGACCATCGGTATTGAAATTGGAGGAAATCGGTCCAGATTCAGACATAGTCTCCATACAAATATCCCCAAATTTACCCTATTACTGCTCTAGAACACACTTTTTTCATTGGATCTTGATACAATTTTCTGGATAATGTTATATTCGGACAGGAAATAGCTAACATGAAAGTACAAATGTACCTCCGACTTGCACTATTATTGCTCTAGAATACACATTTTACATCAGATTATTGATCAAATTTCCCACACCATGTTATATTTAGATGAGAAACACCTACTTTGAAAGTATATGGGTCCATACAAATAAACACTATTATCGCTCTATAACCCACACCTTACATTGGATCTTGATACAATTTTGCAGATCATCTTATATTTCAACTAAGAATTTCTACTATGAAAGTAGAAAGAGCCCAGTTTTTAATGTAGCGCCCTTATACATGGATCCCAATTTTTATTATTACAGCCCTAGAACTAGGGTTTGGGGTCCGAGAATTCCCGAATCGTTCAAATTTTTCCGGGAATTCCCGGGAAAAAATTTTCAATTTCACGGGAATACGGGAAATATTAAAAAAATAGTTTATTTATTATGTTGATCAATAATTTAATGTTACTATATAAATTGGAATTTTTAGATGTATTTGAAATTCATATATGTATTTACATTACTGACAATAATAAATATTTGTTGAGTATTTGTTTATATTATATTACTACAAACAAAACTTTTTCAATTCGCTAAATAGCCATTTTATGCGAAACCCAGCTAGGGGAATAAAAACTTTCTGTGAGGCTATTTGCAGGATCTTTATTGCGAAATAAAAATATCATGCCGACAATACTATGGCTTACATAACGTAAATTTTCTTGTTTTCCTAGAAGAATCGAGGTGAATATCTTCTTCAAGAACAATTTACTTTACATATGTAGCCAGAAAGAAATGGTCTAAAAATAGGATGTTTATATTGTTTTTACAGTTTAGAATATTCCACACTGTTTCTATAAAATATTTTTGTCTCCAGACGAATGAATATTCTAAATTAAATGCGTCATAACATTCTCCGTCATATGAGTTATTTGTTTCCTTAATCGTTTTCAATTTTGAATCTAGTGTAGGTGTCAGTCACTTCGACCTGCGATATAAATGTCCAATTCTGACGATTAGTCTACAACTTTTCAAGTTTATAATGAGAAAATGTAATTTATAATCGGAATATGTAAGTTCACGATGAGATGTAAATTCATAACAGGAAATGTAAATTCATTATAGGAGCATGATAATTCATAATCAGCACTGTAAATTCGTAATGTGATATGTAAATTCATATTGAGAAATATAAATTCATAATAAGAACATACAAATTGATAATGAGATATATAAATACAAAATGAGAAAATCCAAATTGATAATGAGAAAATATAAATTCTTATTCAGGAATATATATCCATAAAATATAAATTCATAATCAGGAACTCTAAAATTTATAATCGAAGCTATGTATGTACGTTTTTCTATGGATATTTTCGTCGAAACACATATTTTATCAATGGTCTCATTATAAATTTACATTTTCTTATTATGAATTCATATGTTCTGAATATGAAAACGTATTTTCTGATTATGAATATCGATTTTCTGATTACAAACTTCTATATTTCATTATGAATTGGTATGTTCCTATTATGAATTAATTGTTCTCAATGAATTATGATTTATATATCTCATTATGAATTAACATGTTCCTATTATAAATTTACATTACCCATTATGAATTTATATGTCCCTAATATGAATTTACATTTCTCAATATAAATTTGTATGTTCCGAATATAATCTTGAAAAGGTGTAGAATAAAATATTTGTAAAATGAAAAATAATTTGTAAAATATTTTGACAATAACATTCGTTTTTAATTTGTAATATGACAGTATTGAAAAAAACACCAGTTATTAAATGTTGACATTTTAAACCATATTGAACATACTTATAAATAAATTACTTTTTCCCGGGAATTCCCGGGATTCCCGGGAATGAAATTTTTCATTCCCGTTTTCCCGGGAAATGAAAAAAGTCCGGGAAACCCCAAACCCTACCTAGAACCCACATATTACATTGGATGTTGGTAATATTTTGCCCCATTTTCTATCTTCCACTCCAGAATTCATAGTTTACATCAGACGCACATGGATTTTGAGATGCGATTAAAATGTGATTCCTACGGAACTTCCAATTTTTTGCTGTGTTCATATTACCATGAACCATATAAGTGGACCATTACGTAAATATATTGTCACCGCTCATATGCACCTTCCGATTTATTGATAACACTCTGGATTCACTTATTACAGCCAATCTTGATGAAAATAATTGTTATATTTTTCACTAGGCGCAGCTACAATGAGATGGCATGACATCGATTTTGTTTGTATATGGACCCATCATATGAATGAGTAACATAATGTAAATTATTTTCATCAATTTTACCATACTGTATAACTTATACGAACTACATAAAATTGCACCCATGAAACACCTGGGTTTAGTAATTAGAGCGAGGTCTATACGCAGGGAGTGGTATAGGGTATTATATAGTCGGCCCCGCCCGACTTTAGCCTTTCCTTAATTGTTGAAATATAACATGATCTGCAAATTTTATCAAGATCCAATGGAATATGTGGTTTCTAGAGCGATAATAGTGTAAACTAGGGGTCCATTTGTATGGGGGCTTTACCAAAACATTGACCTATATAGCTGGCTTTCCAAATAGGTGTTTCTAGTCTAAATGTAACAGTGTGTGGGAAATTTGATCAAGATCCGATGTAAAATGTACATTTTAGAGCAGTAATATTGTAAATCAGAAGTACATTTGTATGGGGGCTATATCAAAACATGGACCCATGTGGTCCACTTTTCCGTGAGCTGTTTCTAGTTTAAATATAACACGATACAGAAAAATTTCTCATGATGGAAAATGTGTATTCTAGAGCAGTAATAGTTCATATAAGAGAGATATTTGTATGGAGGCTATATCTAAATCTGAACCGATTTCCTCCAAATTCAATATCTATCGTCCTTGGCCAAAAAAGTAACTTCTGCCAAATTTCATGACAATCGGACAATAATTGCGACCTGTAGAGTGGACAGCAGACGGACGGACACACAGACATCGTTAAATCGATTCAGCTGATGATTCTAAGCCGACCCATATGCTTAAAGGTGGGTCAAGCTCGATTATATCTTGGTGTTACAAACATTTGGCGTGAAACTAACTTATAATACCCTAGCCCACGAAGTGGTGTAGGGTATAAAGAGAAATTATGTAATTGCAACCCTCTGATGGACAAACACACAGCCGGATACTAAAGGACAATTTAAGTATCAGGTCAAAAGGTTCACCTTTTAATTTAGCCCGAATCAGGGATTACGATTGACCAGAAATAGTTTCCAATCGCTAAAAATAGAGGAAAAGGAATCGTTAAAATTTTTTTGTATTATTTAAAATAGAAATCAAAGTTAATTATATATATAAACTAGGTAATAATACAGAAAAAGTAGGAATTAAGTTAGGCAACTGGAATTGAATAAATATGTGATTTTTTTGTCCTTAAGAAATTTAAAGAAATGATGTGTTAGCTTTTTTGTCTTAGGGGAAGTAGTGGTATGAGGTAAGTAAGGTCGTGGAAACTGTGTGGTATAAACTGGATCCTATTCGAATGATGCAGGAATGTTAGTATCAAGGACCAAAAGGCAACTGACAAGTCAATAGAGCAAACAACAGCTCGTGCGGCCCACTGTACTCTGACAGGTCATAATCCAAACTTCAAATACGTACAAATATTAGAAAAATATATTTAAGTTATACGTATTCAGAAGTTTACAAACTGAATTTCACGATTTTAGCTGTAGCTCCTTGGTTGGAACGAATTTTATCCCATTTTATCCCTTTCCATTAAAAGTACAGATTTCGAAAAATACATTTATGTTGCGCATCTAGATGGAATGTACACACCAAATTTAACGATTCCAGCTACAATATTTTGATTGGTACCATTTTCGTCCCTTTTTGCTCCGATTTTTCCTAAAAGTGGACATTTTGACAAATTCATTTAAGTTGTGCGTCTATGTCGTCAGAGGGATATACATACTGAATTTCACAACTACTTCGGTGGGACAAATTTTATCACTTTTTACCACCCCCCCCCCCTCCCCTTAAAAGTACAAATTTAAAAAAAAAATATATTTATGTTGCGCGTCCACATGGTCAGAGGAAGGTAGACACAAAATTTCACGATTCTAGCTGCAGTATTTTGGTTGGTATCATTTTTATCCCTTGTTGTCCCATTTTTCCTTAAAAGTACAAATTTCGAAAATTCGAATATATCGGTTCTGGCTGCATTACTTTTTGATCCCTTTTAAAAGTATACATTTCGAATTATCCCTTTATTTCGCATGTTTAGTTAGGACGTTAATCTTAAGCTTATCCCTTTTTACCCCCTAAAGCAAGCCAAGCGTTTTTTTATTTTTATCTGAGCAACATATTTTCTTGTGCTTACACGCACAATGCGAGTATTTGCCGACACGTGAGCAGTCACATGCAATTGAAGATGTGAGAAACGGGGGAATTCATGTATGCTGCCGCCGCAGCACGTTCGCACGAACACTTCCTTATTCCGAAATGCCTTGACATTTCATATGGAATGCTTAGTCGAAGAAGTTCCAGCAGTGGAAATAAGGTATGAATTCGGATTCCCTTATATTTATGCAAGTAATGCACTTGGTAGAATATACACAATTCACCCCGGTAAATCCTGTTTGTTTTGTATGACATTTCGAGAAGACTACAACAACAATCATTTCGCCGACGAATCATCTTCGGACACTCTGCGCAATCATAATTCCATCGAATCCTTAAAATTTGTGGAATAAATTGGAATATTCCTCTGGGGGCTATAGCCACCCAATTCTTTCTTGTTAAAAAGTAAAAAATATATTTATAACCGCACGGATAATAGGTCTGTTTTTCTTTAAGACTGGATAATAAGCTGCTAAAAAAAATAAATTAAAATTTCACTCAAAATAAAAAAAATATTTTTTAAAATTTCCGCTAACAGCAGTATTAATGTGTGTATGAAAACAATGGTTCAATCACCAGTTCAAATCAATGATTGCTTACAGACCAAAAAAATAAAAGAAAAAAAAATAATTTTATGTTAAAAATTTCGGACTTAACCTGGATAATTATCCAGAGTAAGTCAAATTTATGGTTATCGAGGCGAAGTCCAAAAAAGCCGATAATGTGAAAAAATATTTTTTATTTTAGCATAAAATTAAATTTTATTAACGTTTTTGTTATCGCAGCTGTTATCCCGGCTTAAAGAAAAATCGCCCTAATATACCGCCGTTCTGTTCAGTACACTGAAAACGGTTTTAGGTTGTTTGCATATAGACTACAGTTAACGAAATCACTACCATTAACGAAACATGAGTATTTATTTATTCACGCACAGCTAAATTTTTGACAATTTAATTTTTAATAAAATTTTGGTAAATAAATGACAATGTAAAAATAATTTAGAATCGGCTGCAACTTTAATTAAATCCGACCCTTTTTTCACGTTTAATTTGAAACCTCATATTTATACACTCCACGAGAGTATTATGTATTTGTGCATTTGTTTGTAGCGCCCAAAAGGAAACAAGTTAGAACCATCGTTTATTATACAGATCGGCTCGGAATCACTTTCTTAGTCGATTTAGTCCGATCTTAACAAAAATTGGCACAAGTAAGTTTTGTGGATCAAGGACGAACGCTATTTAATTTGAGGCAAATCGATTCATATTTTGGTGTGGGGTGGTCTAAAATTTGTCTGGGAGGGACTTAGTCCTTCCAGAACCATATTAAGCATCATACTTTTTTCACTGAACCAAAACGCATTCGAGTCCCCCATAAATGCAACGTTGGTTAAAGGAAGATAAGGAGTTGGAAGGAGGAAAGAGAGATAAGTATTTATTGACGTCTGTTTTGAATCTCTAGATGTAATAATTGGCAGGAGAGATATTTGCCTGAAAACAATTCTATATACGAGTAGCCCGGGCAAAGAACGTATTCAATCTGTAATGTGTAGTGCGACCAGCTGTCCAATGGACAACAAATGGATGCGAGTTCCTTGAAAATAGTGTATCCCTAACGAACGTCCTCACGTCCGGTATGAGATCACGAATATCCGAGGAACAAACACCATAGAAGTATCGATAAAACAGCGACACACATCCGACGATGTTCAAGGGAGACAATAGAATTGGATATCCTACTGTCATCTATGAACACCATCACCCTCTTATGAACACAGTCAAGTAGCTTCAAGGAAGATCTTGGAGCACCCGATCATATGTGGGATGTGTATTCCATCTTAGGTCTGATGTACGTAATGTAGATATTGAGAAGATCGGAAGGAGTGAAGTATTTCTTACACCGCTTTAAAAGCCTAGACACTTGAATGCTTCCTTTGACACATCGAATACATGTTTTGTCCAACGAACATCTCAATGTATCTTCATTCCTAGAACATCAAGAGTGTTTGATTACTCAATATCTACATCGTTCATTGAAATCGAATCGAAACAGTTGGATCAGGGAATCGGAGACAACAAGGAGCACTGGGTCTTAAGTGCATTAAAATCTACTCTATTCTCTCGATCCCATTCGGAAATGGGCAGTAAATCCTGGCTAAGTGACTCGCCTTTTGTCCACAATTTATTGATGACTTGGTCTATGATCGAATGAGTATGAATGACAGAGGTTGCTGTCATCAGCAAATGAGTAGATCGGATTCGAAGTCAGATCCAAGAGGTCGTCGATGAAAAGGAGAAAAAGGAAGGGTTAACCTATGATCGTCAGATGAGAACCCATCTAGAACAACACGTATAGTGCGATCTCTCGATATAAATCGCGAGAAGTCGCTACCAACACCAAAAGCAATGAGCTTTGATATGAGTGCGCCGTGTCAGACTATATCAAAGGCTTTGGAGATATCTAGAGCAACGAACTTACTCTCACCAAACTGGTGGATGGATCGATTGTACGGATGTCATACTGTCGATCATTAAGTAAGTCATTGGATTCTAAATATCTCACAAGATGGTGGTTAACCATACTCTCCATAACCTTCGAGAACAAATCGCAATCTGGCGGTAGTTAGCGGAGTTATTAGCCTCACCTTTTTTAGGAATGGGCTGGATGCTCGCAAGTATCCAACGCGCTGGGAAGACTTCTGCACGGTATGCACATTTTCGATCGCGGGGAGTAGTTAATTGCTTTCAGGCAAGGATGAATTTCTTGTAAACATTTCAGCCAATAAGTTAGCTTCGCCAACCGGGTTAGTGAATATCTTGTCATCATTAACATATCTGATCATCCTTAACCTCGTTTTCATGTGGTTCCGTTAACCAACCCTGCGGGAAAATGGTGGCAATTGCTATAAACGTACCACTCCTGGGATAGGTCGATATGGATATATCACAGAACTGGTCCCTAAGTGTGAATAAATTGTAAATTCTCTTGAGGTGCGTTCCAAGTCATGTCCTTTGAAACCGATTCCAAGTCATATCCTTTGAGACCGATTCTAGGACATGTCTTTTGAGGTATGGTGCAAGTCATGTTCTCTGAGAAAGTTCCAGGTCAAATCCTTTGAGCCCGATCCTAGGTCATGTCCAAGACTTATCACAGGGGGTCAATTCACCCCCTCCAATGACAAACACTGTTAAAAGGGACCGGTCCCCTTCATACATTTGGGTTAGAACCAGGAAAGCAAAATTTATTTTACTCACGTGAGAGTGCGCGAACGTGAGTTCGTGCGTGAGTCTAATTTCTGCGTGAATCACGCGATTTTTTCGTGATTTATTAATTATTATATTTCCATTCATTATTTTGTTCAAAAAAGTGAAAATTCTCATTCAAAGCAAAATATATAACATATGTATATTTATTTCTAAAACAAAGTGTTTCGTATAATTTCTATTTTTTTCTTTTCAGAAACAACAAAATTTAACAAATTTACTTCAAATTTGGCAAAACAAAAAAAGAACTTGTATTTCCACTAGAAATATATATGGTACAAATGGGTCAGATTTATATATAGCTCCTATACAAATGTCGCTCCTGATTTGGCTTTTTCTGCTTTAGAATTCACATATTTTAATTGACTTTCTTTAAATTTGGCACAACGCCCCTTATTTTAGGTAAAGACATCAGTGTTGAAAATTGATCAGAGCGGTGCATATTTATATAGCTCCCATACAAATGTGATATAGATAACACACATTTTTACCTTTTTTTTTAAATGTGGCACAACACCTTATATTTCAACTAGAAACATATGTGGAGAAAGTGGATGAGCCCAATTACTAAAATCGGTACCTATTTAAATTTTCCACTATTTTTACATATTTTAACCGATTTTCTTCAAATATGGCACACCAATTCATTTTTCAACTACGAAAATCTATGGTGAAAGTAGGCCAAATCGTTTCAGACTTATATATAGTTCTCATACAAAAATAGATCCGATTCGTCTTTTTCTGCTTTAAAAACAACACAATTTAACCGATTTGATTCAAATTTATCACAAAACGTTATATTAAAACTAGAAAAATTTATGGTGAAAATGGGTCATATCGGTGCAGATATATAGATATATTCCCATAAAAATGACGCTAACGATTTGACATTTTCTGCTCTTGAAATCATATTTTTTTATATTTTAACTAGAAACACCTACGGTGAAAGTGGGTAAGTTGGTTCAGATCTGACCTGGTTTGACTGAATTTCTTCAAACTTGGCGAAATATATTTCAAATGTAAGCACCTATGGTGAAAGTGGGTTACATCGTTCCACGTTTTGTAGTCCCGATGCAAATGTCCTTCCCTATTTGACTTTTTTCGCTCTAGAAGCCACATACCTTTGCACATTTTAATGTTATTAAGCAGAAAATGCTATCTTTAAACCAGATGCACCTATGGTAAAAATGGGTCAAATCGGTCGGCCGACTTTAGCCTTACTTACTTTTTAGTTTATAATTTATTCATTTTATTTCATTCTATCGATGTCCGTCGGATTTATTTTGACTTAAATAGGTAATGTGACATGAGAAAGACAAAAGATGCGTGGTCCGTATCTTAGAAATAATTAACAATTAGGGCGAAAATGTATTTATTCACAAATATACTTAAGAAGAAATAGAAAAACGTTTTTTAAACTTATCTTAAAATTAATAATAATATATATTGAGTATTAGTATTAAATGTTAAGACATGTTTCTGTAAATATAATTATTGTTCATTCATTATTGTTGTTCATTTTTCATAATTAGTATTTTTTAAGTTTTCTTAAGTTTTTTACTTATAAATAAAGACATACTACAAAATCCTTAAAGACAGTTTTATTATACATATAGTTGTGCAACACTTAATGTTGATTTTAGAGATAAAAGAGACGGAGGAAATTAGTAATCGCGTGAATTCGAAGTAGATTTTTTAAAAATAAATATATTTATGGACTTTGCATTAACATTTAAAGATTAACATTTTAAAGTTCCGTTTCAACTATTTTCCCGGTCCTCCACCCGCGAATTCTGTAAGTCCGGTATTTGTTACATAACTCGGGAACCCACTGTAAAAGAAGAAGCACATAAAACCCTGGACTAGGCCTAAAGTTTATACTTGTGACTCAAGTTGCACCTCTCATAATAGCAATAGACTGACATTTACACAAACTACAAATGTTTTTTAAACAAAACTAAAATTAAATAGTTATTTCACAGATTTAATCATTTTTCCTCGATTAATTTCCTTTTGTACAAAGTCTATTTCCTCCTGTTGCTTCTGTGAAAAACATAAGGCCTCAAAAATGTCCTCCCTTCCTTGTCTGTTCTGTGCTACGACATTCAGCGTCTTTTTTGACATTTATTAATTGTATTTTCCACGCTTTTATTCGATCATTATTTCAGCGACTCTATCGAAATGTAAACAAAAGTGTGATGATGATCATACATCAGCAGCTGCCAATAATAAAACCGCACTTCAAGATTTGTTTTTTACTTTTCATAGGTCACGCCTAACACTGAATCGATTTGTACATTGTCCCATACAAATGCCACAGTCACACTGAGACAATTATGGAGTATATTTTTTGAGTATCGTAAGTACTGCGTTCCTTAATGAAAAACTGGCTATGGTGCAAGGACAGACTTTGCCCATACATGTACATACAGAACTGGACATGAATCACGTTCCTACCGTACATTCCCATGATGATACCCATGAACCCTAATAAAGCCCAAGTATGTGCCGTGCACACAGGGTAGGATGATCCGTACTTAAAAGTATGCATTGTTTACATTTGAACGTCGGTATGTTTTTGTGTGGTATTGTTCTTTGCTAAGTGGTTCAGTTGAAACGCAGTCATAGTCCCCTGAAAGATGTGTTTTTATAGTGGAAATTTCATAAGTGTTTCCCAGAACCATGCTGTCCTTTGTGTTACTTCAACATTTGTGTGTACTTTTGATAAGTGCTGACACAGCACAAATGCTCGCTTGCTGTACATGCCTGACAATTTTAAATGTTCGAGACATTTGCAAGAGCAAATTCATTGACAGATGTAGGTCTGCCTTAGGATGGCCCCTCAAAATGAAATCTCATAAATGTTTCAATTAGGCTTACCCCTCATTTTCTATATCGAAGAGAGTGCACAGAACTCTAACGCGAACGTGATTGTATGGGAGGAAAACAAGTTTTGCATGTTCCAGACTACAACTATAGCTCGGTTTGTTTTATGCGTCGCACATAGTAGCATTGGACAAAATTAGTAGGAGTTGTCAGAATACAATTAAAAATCATTTCTAAAATTAACTAAGGAAAGAAGAAATAAGCAAGAAAGTAATTCATAAATTATTATAAAAACCAAATTTCAACTATGATGCTTGTTATTGGTCATCAAAAAATGAGAATTTTCAAATATTCATCTTTAAAAATTGGTTAATGAAATTAAAAATAATATTTTAAAAATTGTAGAATTCGCTACTCAAAATAATAGTTTCTAATTGAACAATAGTTTCTTTCAACTTCTCACAAAAGAAGCTACAAAATCAATAAGTTTTAAATACAATTTTATATTTTGGTCCGATCTCAGATTTCGTGTTCAGTGTTCGCTGGAAAAGATCTGATCCATTTGTTTCTTCTTAACCAATTAAGAACCAGCATATCGCAATGAAATGGACATAAATGCTTCAATGGAATTAAATTTGATATCAGTCTTCAAGAAAAAACAAATTTAAAACAACCCTACACCACCTATCCGCATATACCTCGCTTTGATTAGTAAACCCAGGTGTTTCATGGGACAAATTTTATGCATTTCATATAAATTATCATCTTTAGTCAAATTTAACGAATATGGTGATTGATCCAATTTTCCGGTAGATACTCCGAGTAAAGTAAATATAACATGATCTGGATCCAATGACAAATACAGATTATACAGGGGGGGGGGGGCAATGGGGCATTTGGAAGGGCGCTACATTAAACAGTGGGCCATATATATCACTTACAAAGTAGGTGTTCTCTATTGAAATATAACATGATCTCAAAATTGTATCGAGATCCTATACATGATGTGGGTTCTAGAGCTGTAATAGAGTAAAATGGGGGCGCTACATTAAAAAGTGAGCTATAAGGTTACTTTGTAATTAAGATATATGTTTGTATTGAGTACTATTTCTTATTTGGGTACTCTCCATGCCAAGCAGTACGATTACACTGAATGAAGTAGAAAACTCTGTGAAGTGATGTTATTTTTCCGAAGAGAAAGTGAAAATCGGTTGATAACCAACTACCTTACAGGCTTATAGGTGTGCAAAGGTACAAAAAATCGATTTTACCCATAACTTAAGATTTTGGGGGTGTCCGGCAAATTTCAAATACATATTCTTGTTCTACTCGACAATATACTTCCCAGAGTTTTTGGGCTGTCACACAGCGGTATTAACCTCACTAGATTGGATTTTTTTTTCAAAGTTTGTGTAGCAAAAATCGCACCGCTTCACATTGAATGACAAGTATGTAAGTATTTTTTATTTACTTCTAATCCACACTCTGTTAGGTTAAATATATGTAGTAGCATTTTCCTCTTATTTTGTACAATGAACATGTAAGTATGTAATAATATTGCATTAAGTGAATGTAGTATATTCGATTTGGACCAGACCAAACTAGAAACTAGAGCTAGAATCATGAAATTTGGTGCGTACATTTCTCTTACAGTGTAAAGGTGTGATAAGAAGGGATTTTTCGAAATTCGTACTTTTAAGGGGTACAACGGGGTAAAAAGGGATAAGAATGGTACGACCGCAATAACTAAACAGCTGGACCTAGATTCTAGAATGGTATGGATATTCCTCTTGCGGCATGAAAACATCCCAAAAAGTCGCATTTTAAAAATTCGTACTTTTGGGGGGTTAAATGGGGCAAAAAGGGACGAAAATGGTACCAACAACACGACTGAAGCTAGAATCATGAAATTTGGTGTGTACATTTCTCTTACAGCGTAGATATCAGATTTGAAGGGATTTTTTTCGCAATTCGTACTTTTAAAGGGTAAAATGGGATTGAAAGAGATACAAATGGTACCACAGCAATGACCAAACGGTTAGGCCTAGAATCTAGAAATTTGGTATGGATATTCCACTTGCGGCAAGAAGGCACCCTAAAAGTGGGATTAAATGGGGCAAAAATGGACCAAAATGATACAAACAATGGGGCTGAAGCTAGAAGCATGAAATTTGGTGTGTACATTTCTCTTACAGCGTAGAGATAAGGTATGAAGGGAGTTTTTCGTAATTCGTACTTTTAATGGTTAAAAGGGATCGAAAGGGAAGAAGATCCCTTTTAACCATTAAAAGTACGAATTACGAAAAACTCCCTTCATACCTTATCTCTACGCTGGTACCACAGCAATGACCAAACGGCTAGGACTAGAATCTTGAAATTTGGTGCGCAAATTCAAATTCAACTTACAGCTTCAACGCGCCCAATAAAATATTTTTTTTTAAATTCGTATTATTTTGAGGGTAAAAACGGATACAAATGGTACCAATCAAACGGATGGATTTGGAATCAAAAAATTCGGTGTGTACATCCCTCACAATGCTTAAAAACTCTATATGAACGAACTTTATGAAATTTGTACTTTTAAAGGGTAAACGGGAAAGGGGGATAAAAAGGTGCCAACATCACAGATGACGCTACAATTATGAAACTCGCTATGTATATTCGTTTTACAGCGCAGATCACTGATAAGAAAACATTTTTCGAAAT
This sequence comes from Polietes domitor, assembly GCA_947397865.1. Taxonomy (NCBI): domain Eukaryota; kingdom Metazoa; phylum Arthropoda; class Insecta; order Diptera; family Muscidae; genus Polietes; species Polietes domitor. The sequence continues at coordinate 158,730,516 of OX377620.1, read as the reverse complement.
TTGCACTTTTAAGGGATTAAATGGGAAAAAAATAGTACCACAGCCCACATCAAACGGTAGCACGACTGCGACCAAGAAAATATTTTTGAGGACGAAAATGGGTAAAAAAGGATAAAAATGGTACCAATAAAACAGACGGAGTTGGACTCGTGAAATACAGCGTGTATATATGTGCCTCAAAATGCTTACAAACGCATAATGAAGGATTTTTTTGAAATTCGTACTTTTAAAGGGTTAACGGGGAAAAGGGGATAAAAACGTACCAACAACGAGGATGGCGCTACAATAATAAAATTCGGTGTGAATATTCGCCTTACAGTGTAGATGAGTGATAACAAGGAATTTTCCGAAATCTGTACTTTTAAAGGATTAAATGGGATAAAAATTGTACCAAAGCCCAGACCAAGTGGTTGAGCCTAGAATTTTGAAATTCGGACGGGCATTACTTTTACAGCATGAATTCGACCAAGAATAGATTTTGCAAATTCGTACTTTTGTGGGTGGAATTGGGCAAAACGGGATAAAAGTGGTACCAATCAAACGAAAGGAGCTGTAATCATTAAATTCGGCGTGTTCATTCGTCAAAATACTTAGAAACGTAAAATCAAAGAATTTTTCAAAATTCGTACTTTTAAAAAGTAAACGGGAAAAAGTGGATAAAAAGGTACCTACAACACGACTGGCTCTATAAGCATGTAATGGGTGTGTATATTCGCGAGATAAGAAGGATTTTTTCGAAATTTCTACTTATAAGGGTTTAAAATGGATAAAGATTGTACCACCGCGCATTCCAAAATTCGTACTTTATGGGGGTGAAATTGGGTAAAAAGTGATAACCAATCATGAAATTCGATTTGTACGTCCCCCATGCATAGAAACACAAAATAAAGGGATTTTTTAATAATGAGGAAAAGAGGGATACAAATGGTACCAACAACACGGCTAAATCTAGAATCGGTGTAAAATTCTGACCTCTAATGGATTTTTCAAAATTTATACTTTTAAGTTGAAATCAAAAAGGCGATTATAATAGTAGTGTATAGAATAAGGTATATACATAGTTACCCTGACGTGCATTACAAATGTACTGTAGCAAAGTGTGAACTTTAAAGGTGGAAGCGGATCAAAAGTGATAAAAATCGAACAAACCAAATTGGGATATAGATGGTACCAACCAAAGTTTTCAACTAGAATCGTGAAGTTATGTGCGAATATTATAGCCCCGTCGAAAAAAAAATAAAACAAGTAAGAAGGCGTTAAGTTCGGCCGGGCCGAATCTTATATACCCTCCACCACGGAGTGCATTCCACAGTATTACCAGCAGATTAAATGATCAAACTACAATGTATACTTATGCGCACTGTTTAAAATCGACTACTATATATAAATAAAATGCTGAAATTGTGAAAGTGAACATGCCTAAATATTAGGCGATTGTCAGTAGCCATTAGAAAGAAGCATTTTCAGATACAGACAAAGTGATAAGAAAAGTATAAATTTTAAAGATATCCCCATTCACCCCATTCTCCGCCCAAATGTACAAATTTCGAAAAAACCGTGTTTCAAGTCTTCATAGTCAGAATTTCGAATTTCATGATTTCAACTTCAGCGGTTTGGTAGGTCCCATTTTTATCCCTCTTTTTAATTATATCCCTTAAAAGTACAAATTTCGAAAAATCCCTCTATTTTACGTGTCTATGCAATTAGAGGGATGTACACACCGAAATTCATGATTCTAGCTGTTGTCGTATCATTGGTACCATATTTTATCTCTTTTTGTCCCATTTCGCCCGCTAAAACTTTTATTTTCTTTGTGGTGCTTCCAAGCTACAAGAGGAATGTCCGCAACAAATTTTAACTGTATGAAAATAAGAAATTTAATTAATAAGCCAAGCTACCAATATTTGTATACTATATATATAATGGATATAATACTATAATACTAGTAAATTTAAGGGAGCAATCATAAATATCCTAAATATTGGGGGATAGAGAGTGTATTTTCAGCTACAGTCGTTTGGTTGGTTGTATTCCATCCTATTTTAATTTCAAAAGTATAAATTTTGAAAATACCTTATCTCTCACGTACGCAGTATAAGACAACTTCATGATTCTACCATATTTTGTCGTAAAAGGAACAAACGAATTTGGGAAAAAATATTTTACGTGGCTATGCAGTCAGAGGAATGTACACACCGAATTCCATGATTCTATCACCGGTCATTTTGTTGGTACCGAGTACGACTATCTAAAACCTCTTTATTTTACGTATCTACACAATTAGAGGATGTACATCCCTGAATTTCATCATTTTCATCATAGCTGTATTCGTTTAGTTGTTACTATTTTTATCTCCTGTAGCCATTGTATCCCTTGAAAGTACGAATTTGGAAAAACGTTTTATTTTTCGTGTCTACACAGTCAGAGGAATGTATACTCCGAATTTCATGATTCTAGCTGCTGTCATTTGGTAGGTACTATTTTTATCCCCTTTTACCATTTGAACCCCAAAAAGTACGTATTTTGGAAAGTAATTTTATTTTACGTGTCTACGCAATCAGAGGAATGTATATAACGAATTTCACTAATCTAGGTGCAGCCGTTAGGTTGGTACTATCTTTATCCCTTTTGCCCCATTTAACCCCTTTAAAGTACGAATTTAGAAAACATACTTTTATATTATTTATCTACTCTATTAGAGGAATGTACACGCCAAATTTCGTGTTACTATCTGTTGTCGTTTGAAAGGTACCATTTGTATCCCTTTTTGTCCCATTTCGCCCTCTACAAATAAAAATCACTCTATGGTGGCCTTTTATGCTATAAAGGGAATGCGCATTGCGAATATCAAGTAAATACGAGCTAATATGTTCAAAAAACATGCTGAAATACACAAAATATTAGGGGTATTTTCAGTCCTTGTGAGGGAAAAATTTTTCCCTTTGGGCCGATTTCGTCCACTTTCAATCCCAACCGATCTACAACCATAAGACACATTTAGGAAAAATTTGAACCTCCTAGCTCATTTCGTTCGGCCGCTATCGTGCTTTCAACAGACAGACAGACAGATGGACAGACGGACATGGCTATATCGTCATAGAATTTTACCACGACCCAGAATATATATACTTTATTGGGTCTCCGATGAATATTTCAAGGTGTTAGAAACGGAATGACAAAGTGAATATACCCCCATCCTGGAGGTGAAGGGTATAAAAACAAATTTTGTTCACAAAATACGAAATTTTATTTTTTACAATGATGTACCAATTTGGTTAAAGATATAAGTGTAAAAATTGCAATATAATGGAGATTTTTAATAAAACATTTCAATAATATTTGAAACTTAAAATCTTGCACAACAGATAGATGTGGTTGGGAATGTAAATGACAAATACCAACAAAGCTAATAATTCTCTAAAGATTCTGTAATAAAGAGTGATTTTTTTGAGGTTAGGATTTTCATGCATTAGTATTTGACAGATCACGTGGGATTTCAGACATGGTGTCAAAGAGAAAGATGCTCAGTATGCTTTGACATTTCATCATGAATAGATTTACTAACGAGCAACGCTTGCAAATCATTGAATTTTATTATCAAAATGCGTGCTCTGTTAAGAAAGTTCAGAAAGAAAGAAATTGTGTTCAGCGACGAAGCTCATTTTTGGCTCAATGGGTACGTAAATAGGCAGAATTGTCGATTTTGGAGTGAATATCAGCCAGAAGCATTGCAAGAGCTACCAATGCATCCAGAAAAAGTCACAGTTTGGTGCGGTTTATGGGCTGGTGGCATCATTGGACCGTACTTCTTCAAAGATGATGCGAATCGTAACGTAACTGTGAATGGTGAGCGCTACCGTGAGATGATATCCAACTTTTTTTGCCCAAAATGGAAGAACTGAACTTGGTTGACATGTGGTTTCAACAAGATGGCGCTACATGCCACACAGCTCGCGATTCTATGGCCATTTTGAGGGAAAACTTCGGAGAACAATTCATCTCAAGAAATGGACCGGTAAGTTGGCCACCAAGATCATGCGATTTGACGCCTTTAGACTATTTTTTGTGGTGCTACGTCAAGTCTAAAGTCTACAGAAATAAGCCAGCAACTATTCCAGCTTTGGAAGACAACATTTCCGAAGAAATTCGGGCTATTCCGGCCGAAATGCTCGAAAAAGTTGCCCAAAATTGGACTTTCCGAATGGACCACCTAAGACGCAGCCGCGGTCAACATTTAAATGAAATTATCTTCAAAAAGTAAATGTCATGGACCAATCTAACGTTTCAAATAAAGAACCGATGAGATTTTGCAAATTTTATGCGTTTTTTTTAAAAAAAAAGTTATCAAGCTCTTAAAAAATCACCCTTTAACAACAACAACTATTCTACATAATTTTACATAAAGAACAGATTTCGCTATTAACAAGGAAGCTGGGGTGGATGATATATAACCACTTGGGCAATATTGAGGAGAGCTAGCTGTTGGCAAATTAAAAATAATTCTAGCGTTCAATAAGGGGACAAAAGAGATCAATGAAATTACAGATATCATACAGCTAGTGTTCAATATCCAGATTCAAATTTTTGAAGATTCGGCTTGCTTATGTTGTTTAGTGAATGACTAATTTTCTTCTAATCCGTATTCCAATTTCATTTAAGAAAATTAAAATATAAATTTGGTTAAAAAGTAGAAAGACACATAATAGTGCTTCGCCTCATAATGAACCATCCGGACATGAATTGCAAGAGCCGTTTCTTAATTACTCGGGAAATATATTAATATTTTAAGTTAAAACTGCATTTATTCACTCGGATTATAAACGTATACGGTAGTAAATAGATTGAATCTTCAATATTGTATCTTTACGTACAAGATATTTAAAAGCAGATTATTTCACATCACAATAATATGAGAACGTTTTCGTTTTTTTTTTTTTTTGAAATTTAAAGACAAACTAGATCTTACAAATTACAAAACTCTAGCCTAATTTCAGACTCTGGACCCGGTTTCAAACGAGGAAGGAAATTCAAGTTGCTGTGCCGAGGATGACTAAAAAACGATCGATTAAAATACAAAAGTGAGTTAAGCGATTAACTGTTTAAAATGCAACAGAATGGAATATATATTTTGATATATTTTCAAATTGTAAATATTTTCAAATATTTATCAGAGATTATTCTTTTATAATCTGATAACATATCTAACTGTTATCGATATTGCGACATGATGATACCTACCTTGACCGACTTTCAAGTTGTTAGACATGTGGCTTCAAAAGCCGACATGTGTGCAACATCCAGGTCTATGTCAGAAAGTCCATGCATTGAAAGAGAAAATACATCGCAATTCATTTGTAATGCGTTATGCAATGTGCGTATATCCGAAGTGTAAATAAATAATAATAAATAACCCTATCCTATGTACTTTATATTTCAATAATATATAATACTTGATATGAAGTATACTTACATAGTTTTTAAAATATTTCCTGTGATTTTTAAATGACATGTTTAGCATAAACATAATTTTCTAATGCTTTAACTAGCAAAAGGTAATTTTACTTCCCAGCTTTTCAGTAGGGATTTGTGTTAGCTCCTCCTAAAGAAATGAGATTTAACATTACTTTCACAAATATTTATAATTTGACTTACCTTGCCAAGACTAGTGAAGAGGTTGTAGATTTGCCGAATTTGTAGAACCACATACATCTGATAGTTGGTGAAATCATTCTGACATAGATGCTAACCATCAATCGTTATTTTTCCAGCTGGGAAGTGGTGAATAATGGAAAACACATTTTGGGGGACATCTACTGTGTGGAATATACTGTCTGCTGTGGATTCTAGCAATGTACGCAATTAAAAAAGATCTCACAAAATTATAATTGAACAACACCTACATTAAAAAGTGTTTCATTGAGGAAAATCCATAATTTCTTTAAATAAAAAGTAAGGTCTTCGATTTTTTGCAAACGATTTGGGTTTTATTGAATTCATTTCAGCCTTACACAATATAAAATATCTTAAATCTAACAGTGGTAATTTACATCCTAGCATACTATAGGATCTTTCAAGTAATGTCTTAGAAAACATCTAGTGGCCTCTTAAATTTAAATATTTAAATTTTCTTGCAAACAGTAATTTACGCAGGTAAAAAATTTTCACTGCTATCATATAATGTCGGTTTTATTGAGAAACAGCACCTTCTTAATTAAAAAAATATTTGGATTGCATATGTAGTTTTGTAGATATGAACGAATTAAAATGACTTTATAAAAGAAGTTAGCTCCGTCTCACTGCAACAAAAAGAAGCGAGAGGGTCTGTGCTTTAAATTTACATAAAAAACCCCCAAATCGTACTAAGCGCTGAACAATTTTTGTGAAAATTTCAAGGCACTCGTACTAAACCAAACAATTTTGTATGAAAAATACATTTTCCGGCCGATTTTTATGAAATTTAATTCTAAACTTTATGCAACGATTTAATTCATTGGTACCAAAACAGAAAAAATCGTTGTGAGTTATATGGGCGTGGTTGAGTTTGATGAAAATTCTTATTTTTCTTAATTGGGATAAGAAAATTCTCAGTGCCTAGTTTCATCACTTTACGAGCACTCTTTTAGTTATTTCACTAAAATCATGACTATGAAACCATCCCACTGTGCGTCCCCTCAAAGAGGGTATAATAGTAACCCCTGTGTGGTCTGGAAATTAGGAATACTTCATCACTGGGATATTAGTTTTAAGAATTTTGGCTTTATCTATTAATACTTTAAACGTTAGACAAATTATGCTTGATTAATTTGGTAGATACTCTTAAATAGACCACAATTTTTTTTTTTATTGTCCAGTATGGAATTAGTAAAAATTAACTATAACGGTCTTGGACCGGGGTGCAAGGTCCAATTCTTGACCCAAAATTAATTAAATAAATAAACATATTTATTTCATTGAATTTTAAAAGGATTTAACTTCAACTGAAAAATGTTGCATTTGATTTTTAAAATCTTTCATTAATTTGTTTATTTAAAAAAAGTTATTTCATTTTAGGGCCATTATACCGATAGAGCCGATATACTACAATTTAATTTTCGTTAACCAATAATCCTTTTGCGGGGCATAGCCATATTAAACTGACGGCGAAGTCGAGATTTACTCGATTCCAAATGTCAAATGCAATAGACATTTGAAATCGAGTTATGCTGGATTTCATCGTTACTTTATTCTTTACTTTTATCGAAAAACTAAGTTTTGCTGTTCCATTAAGTAAAACAATTTTCCGCCAATTGCTCAAGGACATTTTTATCGGACAATAGGATAATGAAATTTACACAGTGAAAGTTAGTGTTCAAAGGCATGCATTTGCATTTAAAAAAATGGCTAATAAATTTTAAAAATTGTAATAAGATAAATACTTCCAAACAGACTTATCTGTTTGATATGAATCTGAAATTTTTGACAATAACAACTATTTCACATGTTTTTAATTGGTGAATAAAATCAATGACAAAATCATATTGTGTAATAAGTTCAATATTTAACACATTTGACTTGTCCCCTTCTAGAAACCAGATATTTTAACCGATTCCTCAAATTTTCTTTTTCTGCTCCAGAGACCACATATTTTAACCGGGTTTCTTCAGATTTGCCGATTTTCTTCAAATGTGTCACAGCCCCTATATTTCAACTAGAAACATCTATGGTGAGAGCGGGTAAGATCGGTTCAGATTTAAATATAGCTTCCATACAAATTTAGAGACCACTGTAGCGTATGCATGAAGTAGAGTAACGCTCTTGTAAACAAAACAATTTGTCCCTGCATACTCTCTTAAGCAAAGTTGTCTAAAACGGGAATAGGGAATTCAAGGCAAGGCAGCAGAAGGCAACAAAGGAGCCGAGGATCCCGATTGTGGCAGCCAAGAAGAAGAGACGTGGAGGGTATGTCCAGAGGCTGAAAAGGGGAAAGGCGATATTGAAATCCCTAAACAGTACGGAGCCACTACCATCCTGGGAGAGTGCGACTAAACTCTGGGGGAGAATTGACAGTATTTGAAAAAACGCCAAGCATAGATTATATTCAGATGTAATTAAATAACAGTACTCGGTCAAACAATTATTAAAGTCAATTATTGAAGTCATTATAAAAGAAGTCGCGTTTTGGAAAATATCATTTCGAAGATAGATGGGTACCTTACCCACGAACACTGATTTTGGCAGTAGTAATGGTAATGATTGTGTGTCTACTGAAGTATATTAGAAATAGCATTGAAAACAATGCTATCGAACATGTAAATCGATTAGAAAAATTTGCTTCGCAGAGGATTTCCGAAGTAAACATTTTTGAAAAAAATTTTCTTTAAGAAATTTTTTGTGAAAAAAGTAGAGTTTAAGAACAAGTAAAGATAGGCTAAAGTCGGACGACGCCGACTATATGATATCCTACACCACTCTCTGCGTATATACCTAGTTTTGATTACTATATAATAGGCCTGTTCGATTGGGCTTACTAGCGTATGATTAAGAGACTTAGTAAGGTGGCAACATTGTTACCCATTGGTTTATCTTAAATGAATCAACAAAAAAATCTGGTAGCAACGCTAAGAGAGTAGTAAGCTACTTTCTTGTTAAGCGAGTAAATTACATACAAAAATTAAGCTAGTCAGCCCAATCGAACAGGCGATATATATATATATATATAATAGATATAAATTGTACAGTATACTATAAATGCATCTTTAGTCAAATTTAACGAATATGGCAAAATTGATTGCCTGTAATAAGTTGAATCTAGTGTTATGTAAACAAATCATAAACTGATAATGAACGGTGGCATTTTTTTGAGTAATGCTCCACTTTTGCTGTAAGTTTTCCTAACTGAAATATAGGATAAATTGGACGGACATTTGTAGGGGGACTATAACAACAATAGGGGGCTGTACCATAACATGGACCTATATAGTTTCCTTTAGGCATTCCTAGTGGAAATGAGTCATGATTGCAAAATTTTATAAAGATCCGATGTCAGATATAGGTTCTGGAGCGGCAATAGTGTTAAATCGGAGGGGGTTATATCAAAATGAGGACCCATATATTTGACTTTCATAGTAAGTATTCCTAGTTGAAATAGAACATGATCTGCAAAATTTGATCAACTTCTGATGTAAATTGTGAATTCTAAAGCGGTAATAGTAAAAAATTGGGCCATTTGTAAGGGCGCTACATTAAAAAGTGGATCCATATAGTTCACTTTCAATGTAGGCATTGTAGTGTAGAGATGGGCGATATTCTCGTACCGGTGATTCAATCACCGTGATTGAAAAATCACGGGTAACTGCAGCGATTTGATATGACGAGTAACGGTTACTTGCAAAGTATGTAGTTCTTTCAAAGTTGTCACCACTCAATTTTATATTTCACTATATGCAGAAATCACTGACATCGTTTTCTCTAGCTAAAGAAACTGCTTACACATATTAGAATCATTAGAAAGAGATATAACTACATATTAATATTTCTGTCACATTCCATTGCATATAATAATGTAAACATTTTATTGTCAGCTTTGGTCTTTAATTTTAATTGCTATTTTTCGTTCTCCACTTTCGTTTATTTTTTTCATCAATTTTGGAAAACCGCCGACTTCTGCCATTATAAAATTTTTAAATTATTAAAAGCATGGCTTCGGATCTTAGTAAAGAGAAACCAAGCGAAATATGGCAGTTTTTCGAGCCTACTGAAAACATTTATGCAAGACTTACAAAGCAAAAATATCATACTACAATTTCTAATCTTAAAATGCATATGATCTACAGACACCCTATGGTGGCTTTGCCAACAAATAATAATAAGCATGTAGATATTTTTGCACTATGGTAATCCTTAAATTTAATAAAATCTATTACAGGTTGATTCAAATAAGATTATTGATTAACCCGTGATCACGGTCACTCTTTAAAAGAACGGTGATTTACAAATCACGGTCACTGAGAAGGACGTTCCCCAAAAATCACTGGATTGCCCATCACTAGTGTAGGGTATAATGCTATAAGTGATGTTTCTTCTATGTTTCGTTCACAACATGCGATATGTTCAACAATGAACACATTTCATCGCTATGATCAATACAGACCAAGGAAAAGTAATATGATAAACTAAATTGGTTACAATGATGTAAAAAATTGGTTAAAAATATAAGTGTAAAAATTTAAATAAAGTGGAGCCTCCCAAATAAAATTGTATATGTAATAGAAGAGAACTTCTGCCTTCGAAACTTAAGAAAAATATTATCAAAGTACATTTTTCTATCATAATTCTGTAACAGCAATAGCAACTATTTCACTGCTGAGATTTATTTCGTTCACAACATGCACATTTTTTTCTAAATATGTTCAGCAATGAACATATTTCCCCATTGTGGTCAATACGGACCAAGGAGTAGTAATACAATAAACCAAATTGATTACAATGATGCAAAAATTTGGTTAAAGATATAAGTGTAAAAATTGCAATAAAGTTGGAAGCATAAGCTTCTATGTTTCGTACACAGCATGCAATTTTTTTAATATGTTCAACAATGAACACATTTCCTCGCTAAGACCAATACAGCCAAGGAGTAGTAATATAATAAACTAAATTAGTTACAATGATGTAAAAATTTGGTTAAAGATATAAGTGTAAAAATTGAAATAATTTTTTTTAAATATGTGCAACAATGAACATATTTCCCCACTGTGGTCAATTCAGACCAAGGACTAGTAAACCAAATTGGTTACAATGATATAAAAATTTGGTTAAAGATATAAGTGTAAAAATTTAAATAAAGTTGGAAGCATAATCTTCTATGTTTCGTTCACAACATGCGACTTTTTAGTATGTTCAACAATGAACACATTTCCTCGCTATGACCAATACAAACCAAGGAGTAGTAATATAATTAACTAAAATTAGATTATGCAATAGAAATGAGAAAACCATTTGTATAAATTTGAGATAATAAAAAAGTGAGTGAATTCCAAGAAATTGATAGTGGATGGACATTAATAGAAATAAACTATTTAGAAGTGAATATAAATAAATATACCTGTATACGAGGATCACAATACATAAACCTACCCTCAAAATTGAGAAAGAAAAAGCTTGTATAAATGTGCAAAACAATGATGTATACTGCTTTAAATGGGCAGTAATATCAGCAACTCATCCAGTACCTCGAGAAAGGAAACCTCGTAAATGTGGAAGTTATAACATTCAAGACATTAGCGCGGATGTAATACCATTGGGAAATAATACAACATTAAATTTTAAAAACTTGGAATATCCACTACCTTTAAATAAGATCAAAGACTTTGAGCTACAGAACCCTACAATAAGTGTAAATGTTTTCGGCTTAGAGGATGAGAAGATTGTGGGACCCTATTATTTTACACAGTTGGAGAAATCAACCCACATCAATCTACTGATATTGGAAGATGGAGATAAATTGCATTACGTGTGGATTAAAAATATTTGAAAGTAAAAAAATAGTACTATTATATTAATGAAAAAGTCGTAATTTATTAGATAAAATTATTAGATAGTACTATTAAATTAATAAAAAATTCGTTTACTTTCAGATTGCTCCGAAGTTCGATGACAAAGCACCGTAGCACTGTTAATTTTTGCAACACATGTCTAAACTACTTTCAATCAAAAAGTGCAAAGGCATAAATTGGAGTGCAAAAAGATGGTAACTACAATGCCTTCATATAAGGATAAAATTCTTAAATTTAAGAATTTTAAACATAAGTTAGATGTACCTTTCACAATTTATGCTGATTTTGAATGTATTCTTGAACCTTTAGATATTCAAAATTCCAGTAAAGTAAAATCAGTTCAAAAGCATATTCCTTTTGCTTACAGTTATTATGTTAAGTGTTTATTTGATAATAGTTTAGATAAAACAAAAAGCTTTTTAATAAGTTCAACATATTTCCGCACTGTGGTCAATACAGACCAAGGAGTAGTAATAAAATAAACCAAATTGGTTAAAATGATGTAAAAATTTTGTTAAGTGTAAAAATTGAAATAAAGTTGGAAGCATAATCTTCTATGTTTCGTTCACAACATGCGAAATGTTCAACAATGAACACATTTCCTAGCTCTGATCAATACAGACCAAGGAGTAGTAATATAAGAAACTAAATTGGTTACAATGATGTAAAAAATTGGTTAAAGATATAAGTGTAAAAATTGAAATAAAGTAGAGCCTTCCATATAAAATTGTATATGTAATAGAAGATAACTTCTGGTTTCAAAACCTTCGAAAAATATCATCAAAGTACATCATAATTCTGTAACAGCAATATCAACTATTTCACTGCTGAGATTTATTTCGTTCACAACATGCTCATTTTTCTTTTCTAAATATGGTCAGCAATGAACATATTTCCCCATTGTGGCCAATTCGGACCACGGAGTAGTAATATAATAAACCAAATAGGTTAAAATGATGTAAAAATTTTGTTATGTGTAAAAATTGAAATAAAGTTGGAAGCATAATCTTCTATGTTTCGTTCACAACATGCGATATGTTCAACAATGAACACATTACCTAGCTATGATCAATACAGACCAAGGAGTAGTAATATAATAAAATTTATTGGTTACAATGATGTAAAAATTTGGTTAAAGATATAAGTGTAAAAATTGAAATAAAGTGGAGAATTCCAAATAAAATTGTATATGTAATAGAAGATAACTTCTGGTTTCAAAACTTAAGAAAAATATCATCAAAGTACATTTTTCTATCATAATTCTGTAACACCAATAGCAACTATTTCACTGCTGAGATTTATTTCGTTCACAACATGCACATTTTTTTCTAAATATGTTCAGCAATGAACAAATTTCCCTATTGTGGTCAATACGGACAAAGGTTATAAAATAAACCAAATTGATTACAATGATGCAAAAATTTGGTTAAAGATATAAGTGTAAAAATTAAAATAAAGTTGGAAGTATAACCTTCTATGTTTCGTACACAACATGCGATTTTTTTAATATGTTCAACAATGAACACATTTCCTCGCTAAGACCAATACAGCCAAGGAGTAGTAATATAATAAACTAAATTAGTTACAATGATGTAAAAATTTGGTTAAAGATATAAGTGTAAAAATTGAAATAATTTTTTTTAAATATGTGCAACAATGAACATATTTCCCCACTGTGGTCAATACAGACCAAGGACTAGTAAACCAAATTGGTTACAATGATATAAAAATTTGGTTAAAGATATAAGTGTAAAAATTTAAATAAAGTTGGAAGCATAATCTTCTATGTTTCGTTCACAACATGCGACTTTTTAGTATGTTCAACAATGAACACATTTCCTCGCTATGACCAAAACAAACCAAGGAGTAATAATATAATAAACTAAATGATATAGAAATTTGGTAAAAATTGCAATAAAGTGGAACTTTCCAAGGAATATATTTTATGTATCACAAGGAAAGTTTCCATTTCACGTTTAGTGAAAAATGTCAACAGAGTAATTTTTCTATCAAAATTAGATTATACAATAGAAATGAGAAAACCATTTGTATACATTTGAGATAATAAAAAAAAGAGATAATAAAAAAGTGAGTGAATTCCAAGAAAGGGATAGTGGATGGACATTAATAGAAATAAACTATTTAGAAGTGAATATAAATAAATATACCTGTATACGAGGATCACAATACATAAACCTACCCTCAAAATAGAGAAAGAAAAAAGCATGTATAAATGTGCAAAACAATGATGTATACTGCTTTAAATGGGCAGTAATATCAGCAACTCATCCAGTACCTCGAGAAAGGAAACCTCGTAAATGTGGAAGTTATAACATTCAAGACATTAGCGCGGATGTAATACCATTGGGAAATAATACAACATTAAATTTTAAAAACTTGGAATATCCACTACCTTTCAATAAGATCAAAGACTTTGAGCTACAGAAAACTACAATAAGTGTAAATGTTTTCGGCTTAGAGGATGAGAAGATTGTGGGACCCTATTATTTTACGCAGTTGGAGAAATCAACCCACATCAATCTACTGCTATTGGAAGATGGAGATAAATTGCATTACATGTGGATTAAAAATATTTCAAGGTGAAAAATCGTAAATTATTAGATATTACTATTATATTAATAAAAAAATCGTTTTCTTTCAGATTGCTCCGAAGTTCGATGATGAGATGAGAAAGCACCGTAGAACTGTTCATTTTTGAAACACATGTCTAAACTACTTTCAATCAAATAGTGCACTGGAAAGGCATAAATTGGAGTGCAAAAAGATGGTAACTACAATGCCTTCATATAAGGATAAAATTCTTAAATTTAAGAATTTTAAACATAAGTTAGATGTACCTTTCACAATTTATGCTGATTTTGAATGTATTCTTGAACCTTTAGATATTCAAAATGCCAGTAAAGTAAAATCAGTTCAAAAGCATATTCCTTTTGCTTACAGTTATTATGTTAAGTGTTCATTTGATAATAGTTTAGATAAAACAAGGAGTAGTAATAAAATAAACCAAATTGGTTAAAATGATGTAAAAATTTTGTTAAGTGTAAAAATTGAAATAAAGTTGGAAGCGTAATCTTCTATGTTTCGTGCACAACATGCGATATGTTCAACAGTGAACACATTTCCTAGCTCTGATCAATACAGACCAAGGAGTAGTAATATAATAAACTAAATTGGTTACAATGATGTAAAAAATTGGTTAAAGATATAAGTGTAAAAATTGATATAAAGTAGAGCCTTCCATATAAAATTGTATATGTAATAGAAGATAACTTCTGGTTTCAAAACCTTCGAAAAATATCATCAAAGTACATCATAATTCTGTAACAGCAATATCAACTATTTTACTGCTGAGATTTTTTTCGTTCACAACATGCACATTTTTTTCTAAATATGGTCAGCAATGAACATATTTCCCCATTGTGGTCAATACGGACCACGGAGTAGTAATATAATAAACCAAATAGGTTAAAATGATGTAAAAATTTTGTTATGTGTAAAAAGTGCAATAAAGTTGGAAGCATAATCTTCTATGTTTCGTTCACAACATGTGATATGTTCAACAATGAACACATTACCTAGCTGTGATCAATACAGACCAAAGAGTAGTAATATAATAAAATTTATTGGTTACAATGATGTAAAAATTTGGTGAAAGATATAAGTGTAAAAATTACAATAGAGTAAATCTAACAAGTAAGACTTTTTAATAACAAATACTGTTTTCTAATGAATACAATAAAAGAATAAATAAAATCTCAACAAAGTATATTTCTACAAAAAAATCAGGTTATAGAGAAAAGAATATTTTTCATAATGAAATAATGCATGTAGTCTGCTGACAGAGTCAAAACGCTATTCGAATAATAATGCGAGTTATAAGGCCTGATCCAACATTATCCAATATTTTTTCGCATTCATAATATCCACCCGTGGTCATGCGTGTTTTTTTCGATCGGTGGTGTATCCACATGAAAATAGTATATATCGCAGCTGGAGTTTAAAACCGCAACCGAAGGTTAATCTATTCTTAGTGCAATGTGTATTTGTTGCGGTTTGTGCATGCTCGAGTATTATTTTTTTGGTTTTTGTGCAGAATGTGTTTTTTAATGAGAATTTTTAATTACAATATATTTTTTGTGGTATGTTGAACCTATTTTTTCGTTTTTTGTGCAGGCGATAAGACTTTTTCTTGTGTTGTCGGTCTGCATACACTGAATCAAAAAACCACAATCGTTGACGATCACGCTTCTTTGTGATGTCCGCATGCATATAAAAGGGTGAACAATTTACTTCCCGAAAACTTTTTCAAATCAATTCAAGAAAAAGTTGTAAATATAATTCACAGTGCAATAGAAAAACATGGTGCTATTAAATACAATTGTGTACTACATTGTACATATTTTTTAATGAAAGAAAAAGGTGAAGATGAAGTAAATATATTTACACATCCCACAAAAATGAGCGTGATGGCATCAACAAGCACGCCTGAAGAAATAGTGGAACATTATAATTATAATTGTGAAGAGATAATAAAAAAATGAGTGAATTCCAAGAAAGGGATAGTGGATGGACATTAATAGAAATAAATTATTTAGAAGTGAATATAAATAAATATACCTGTATACGAGGATCACAATACATAAACCTACCCTCAAAATTGAGAAAGAAAAAAGCTTGTATAAATGTGCAAAACAATGATGTATACTGCTTTAAATGGGCAGTAATACCAGCAACTCATCCAGTACCTCGAGAAAGGAAACCTCGTAAATTTGGAAGTTATAACATTCAAGACATTAGCGCGGATGTAATACCATTGGGAAATAATACAACAATAAATTTTAAAAACTTGGAATTTCCACTACCTTTAAATAAGATCTAAGACTTTGAGCTACAGAACCCTACAATAAGTGTAACTGTTTTCGGCTTAGAGGATGAGAAGATTGTGGGACCCTATTATTTTACGCAGTTGGAGAAATCAACCCACATCAATCTACTGCTATTGGAAGATGGAGATAAATTGCATTACATGTGGATTAAAAATATTTCAAGGTGAAAAATCGTAAATTATTAGATATTACTATTATATTAATAAAAAAATCGTTTACTTTCAGATTGCTCCGAAGTTCGATGATGAGATGAGAAAGCACCGTAGAACTGTTCATTTTTGCAACACATGTCTAAACTACTTTCAATCAAATAGTGCACTGGAAAGGCATAAATTGGAGTGCAAAAAGATGGTAACTACAATGCCTTCATATAAGGATAAAATTCTTAAATTTAAGAATTTTAAACATAAGTCAGATGTACCTTTCACAATTTATGCTGATTTTGAATGTATTCTTGAACCTTTAGATATTCAAAATTCCAGTAAAGTAAAATCAGTTCAAAAGCATATTCCTTTTGCTTACAGTTATTATGTTAAGTGTTCATTTGATAATAGTATAGATAAAACAAAAATTTATTCTGGAGAGGATTGTACAAGACATTTTTTCAAGTCTTTAGTGGATGATATTTCATATATTTATAAAAATTATTTGTCAAATACAACATCAAAAGGAACATTCGATTTGTCACATTTGACTATTTCCCACAATCAGGTTAGAGTAGCTGACCATTGTCATTTGACGGGCGAATATAGGGGGCCTGCTCATAACAATTGTAATTTAAAATATCAAATAGCGAATTTTGTTCCAGTATTTTTCCATAATCTTTCAGCATATGATTTATTTGTTAGGGAGCTCTCCTTTGCAATGGGTGATATAAATATTCTTCCATTAAATAAGGAACAATATATTTCTATATCAAAGAGAATTTATATAGAATCAGATAAAAGTGTTGAAATACGTTTTTTAGATTTATGTAAATTTATGCCATCTAGTTTAGAAAAACTAGCAGGTTACTTATCTGATGTAGATTTTAATGCTGTCAAATCAACTTTTGCAAATGATGTTGAATTTAATTTAATGAAGCCTAAGGGTGTATTTCCTTGTGATTATTTAGATTCTGTTAACAAACTAGAGGAAAATGAGTTAGCACCTATTTCCAAATTTTATAATAAGCTAAATGATGAGACCTGTAGTGAGGATGACTACACGCATGCTAAAAATGTGTGGAATACATTTAAATGTAAAAATTTAAGGGATTACTTATTGCTTTATTTGAAAGTTGACGTTTTGTTATTATGTGATGTTTTTGAAAATTTTAGAAAAGTATGTAAAAGCATTTATAATTTAGATCCTTGTCAATATTATGTATGTTATATGTATGTTAGTGATTATAATCCTTGTATAGATTCAAATTTTCTAATTTATTTAGATGTTAACAATTTATATGGTTATGCTATGTCACAGTTTCTCCCTTATAAAGATTTTGAGTGGGTTGAAGACGTTAGAAATTTTAATTTGAATGATATTGAAAAAGATTTGGAAATAGGATATATATTAGAAGTAGACTTGGAATATCCATCTTCATTACATGATTCTCACAATGACTTACCATTTTGTGCCGAAAATAAAAAAATGGTTCCATAAAACAACCTAAATTAGTGTTGAATTTACATTATAAAACTCTTCAGCAGTGTATTCAGCATGGTTTAGTTTAAAAAAATACATAGAATTCATAAGTTTAAACAATCGAATTGGTTGCAAAAGAATATTGATTTAAATAGCTATTATTGAACTTTAGCTAAAAATTTATTTGAAAAAATTTTTTTTCATATTATTGATTAATGCTGTTTACGGTAAGACGATGGAAAATGTTGATAAAAGAAAATTCATTAAAATTGTAACTATTTGGGAGAGTGCAGGTAGGCGATTGGGTGCGAGAGCTCTTATAGCGAAACCTAATTTCCATAGTTCTCTCCGAATTTCTAACGATATGGTTGTTATTCAAATGAATAAAACGAATGTTGAATATAATAAACAAATATATATCGGTTTTGCTGTTTTAGAATTGTCGAAATGGAAAATGTATGATTTTCATTATAACTATGTAAAACCGAAATTTAATCAATCAGCTACTCTAAATTACATGGATACTGATTCATTTATTTATTATATTAAAACAAAAAAATTCTATGACATTCGAAATGATATCACAACATATTTTGATACATCTGCGTATCCAATTAATAATATTTTCAATTTTCCGTTGGAAAACAAGAAAGTTTTAGGAATGGTGAAAGATGAATGTGGTGGAAAAATAAAGAAGGTATTTATTGGATTACGTTCAAAATGTATTCGATTAAAATTGATAAAGTAAATGAAGAAATAAAGAAAATAAAAAGGTTAAAACATTGTGTTACAATGAAACTCTCCACCAAAGATTTTAAAACTTGTCTTTTTGAACAAAAAAAATATTATGATTCTATGTATGTTTTTAGATCTAAGCTTCATCAATTGTACACACAACATAAACAGAAATTAGTTTTAAGTCATTTAGATGATAAGAGATTTATAAGAGAAAAACTCAACATCTATTGTTTTGAGTATGATAGCAATAAAAATGGATATGATTACAACTCAAACCGGAGAATGAATGGACATGAAGTCGATCCATTATTTGAGCGAAATAAAAGTAATATAAATATCAGAACAATTGATATTAACGATTATTTGCAAACGTTACACATGAGTATACAGTAATGTTCATCAGAGCAAAAAAAAAATAAAACATGATTAAGGAAAAATATAATTTTTTAAAAACGTTTGCCAGTATTATCTCCGAAGAGGATAAAGAAAAACTAATTAATATAAAATCTCATCTGGAATACGTTGACAGTTTAAAATGAGCAGAATCCAGATTTGGTAAACATTATGAATTTTGCGTTTGGTCAAAGGATAATGCAAAATGTGGTCCAGATACATGTAATTGTATAATCTATGATTTGAAAAAATAAGAGGAGAAGCAGCCGCTGAAAGTTTATAAAAATATTTACAATCAAACTAAAAACAATCATTGTAATTTCAACAATTAATCAACAATAATGTCTGAAAACAATTCAGTAATTATAGACGTTCAAGGATTTTTCATGAATAATAAGTTCATTGCAAAGGAAGTTTGTATCTTTGGAGTAAATCAGACACTTAAAAAGTTTATTATATACCCCTTGCAAATTCTCATCCTTATCATTAAGGGACAAGATAACAAACAACTGGCTTAGTAAACATATTACGATGGAATGATGACAACTCTAGCTTTAAGGATTTCAAAGACTATTTAAA
Source organism: Polietes domitor (assembly GCA_947397865.1). NCBI lineage: Eukaryota > Metazoa > Arthropoda > Insecta > Diptera > Muscidae > Polietes > Polietes domitor. Next base: position 158,710,742 of record OX377620.1, on the reverse strand, counting down.
TATAATTGTGAAAAAAGAAGTAAATCCAACAATATCTGTAAAAGGATATGAAAAACTTAATTGGTTAAAAAAATTAATAGAAAAAGATGTAGCTATAATTAATTTAGATGATGTTAACTGTTTAAATATATGTAATCTCTATAGAATTACATTATATGAGAATATATTAGTTGTTCTTTAAACTTTGTAAAGAAATTATCAAAAAAATTATATCGGCAGCGGATTTAATTTCTTTCGTAAACGAATATAGCAACTACATTGATCAGGATCACAAAACTTTGTTCATACAAATGATTGAAGAATTAAACATATATCAGAATTTATCTACCCCATTCATACAGACAACTCACGGAATTCATACATGGAACTGTAAGCTGAAATCTATGGAAAATGCAAATATTTGTGCATGTACAATTAAATATAATCGATACACCCTAGTACATAAGCTTTACAATTTGTATTATCGCATTCTGAAAAATTAAAACCATTCTCACATTCTTGATATGAAAAGTGAAACTAATTATGCAATGAATGGGTTTGTATTATGTATGGGAATGTGGTTATCGGGGGAAAGCATAACAAAACATTTATTTTGAACTTCTTGTTGTTGTTATTTTCTTCGTTGACATAATTTGGCTTAGTTATTATTTCTTCTGTAGGAAGATGTGGTTACCACTATAGTAGAAATCATAACAAAAACATGTATTTACAACTAGAATTTATTTTTTAGATTGTTGTTGTTTTCTTTGTTGCAAAAAAAAGGTTTACCTATTTTGCACTTGAACTTCTTATCAAAGATTGTTGTTGCTGCTTTCTTCGTTGAAATGATATTGGTTTGGTTATTATTTATGTAGGAGGATGTGGTTACCACTGCTGTAGATTTTTTTGATATAGGAGAAAATTTACCACTAGAACTTATTTGTAGATTGTTGCTGTTTTCCATGTCGCAAAAAGTTTGGTTTACCTATACTATGTAGCAAATGTGTAGCTGTATGTAGTCCTTTTTGCTATAAATTCAAGAAATTTTTTGAAACTTAATCATAATCTTGAAGCAAACTTTGATTCGATGAAGATGATAGCAGAGGAAGATAAAATAGTCATTTGTATAAATTTGGTTGAAGATATAAGTGTAAAAATTGCAATAAAGTCGATTTTTCCGATCGAGATCTGTTACAGAAAGAAAGTTTCGTTTTCAAGTACTAATGAAAAATGTCATCAAAGTACATTTTTCTTTTGAGTTTCTAAATAGCGATAACAACTATTTCACAGAATTTTACATACGTAAATAATTTCTTTCGCAATATACGAGATCCATTTTTTCTCTAAATATGTTCAACAATGAACACATTTCCCCACTGTGGTCAATTAACATCAGGGATATGATAAACCAAAATTGCTACAATGATGTAAAATCTTGGTTAAAGATATAAGTGTAAAAATTACAATAGAGTAAATCTAACAAGTAAGACTTTTTAATAACAAATACTGATTTCTAATGAATACAATAAAAGAATAAATAAAATCTCAACAAAGTAAATTTCTACAAAAAAATCAGGTTATAGAGAAAAGAATTTTGTTTTCATAATGAAATAATGCATGTAGTCTGCTGACAGAGTCAAAACGCTATTCGAATAATAATGCGAGTTATAAGGCCTGATCCAACATTATCCAATATTTTTTCGCATTCATAATATGCACCCGTGGTCATGCGTGTTTTTTCGATCAGTGGTGTTTAAAACCGCAAAAAATCTATTGTTAGTGCAATGTGTATTTGTTGCGGTTTGTGCATGCTCGAGTATTATTTTTTTTTGGTTTTTGTGCAGAATGTGTTTGTTAATGAGAATTTTTAATTACAATATATTTTTTGTGGTATGTTGAACCTATTTTTTCGTTTTTTGTGCAGGCGTTAAGACTTTTTCTTGTGTAGTCGGTCTGCATACACTGAATCAAAAAACCACAATCGTTGACGATCACGCTTCTTTGTGATGTCCGCATGCATATAAAAGGGTGAACAATTTACTTCCCGAAAACTTTTTCAAATCAATTCAAGAAAAAGTTGTAAATATAATTCACAGTGCAATAGAAAAACATGGTGCTATTAAATACTATTGTGTACTACATTGTACATATTTTTTAATGAAAGAAAAAGGTGAAGATGAAGTAAATATATTTACACATCCCACAAAAATGAGCGTGATGGCATCAACAAGCACGCCTGAAGAAATAGTGGAACATTATAATTATAATTGTGAAGAGATAATAAAAAAATGAGTGAATTCCAAGAAAGGGATAGTGGATGGACATTAATAGAAATAAATTATTTAGAAGTGAATATAAATAAATATACCTGTATACGAGGATCACAATACATAAACCTACCCTCAAAATTGAGAAAGAAAAAAGCTTGTATAAATGTGCAAAACAATGATGTATACTGCTTTAAATGGGCAGTAATACCAGCAACTCATCCAGTACCTCGAGAAAGGAAACCTCGTAAATTTGGAAGTTATAACATTCAAGACATTAGCGCGGATGTAATACCATTGGGAAATAATACAACAATAAATTTTAAAAACTTGGAATTTCCACTACCTTTAAATAAGATCAAAGACTTTGAGATACAGAACCCTACAATAAGTGTAACTGTTTTCGGCTTAGAGGATGAGAAGATTGTGGGACCCTATTATTTTACGCAGTTGGAGAAATCAACCCACATCAATCTACTGCTATTGGAAGATGGAGATAAATTGCATTACATGTGGATTAAAAATATTTCAAGGTGAAAAATCGTAAATTATTAGATATTACTATTATATTAATAAAAAAATCGTTTACTTTCAGATTGCTCCGAAGTTCGATGATGAGATGAGAAAGCACCGTAGAACTGTTCATTTTTGCAACACATGTCTAAACTACTTTCAATCAAATAGTGCACTGGAAAGGCATAAATTGGAGTGCAAAAAGATGGTAACTACAATGCCTTCATATAAGGATAAAATTCTTAAATTTAAGAATTTTAAACATAAGTCAGATGTACCTTTCACAATTTATGCTGATTTTGAATGTATTCTTGAACCTTTAGATATTCAAAATTCCAGTAAAGTAAAATCAGTTCAAAAGCATATTCCTTTTGCTTACAGTTATTATGTTAAGTGTTCATTTGATAATAGTATAGATAAAACAAAAATTTATTCTGGAGAGGATTGTACAAGACATTTTTTCAAGTCTTTAGTGGATGATATTTCATATATTTATAAAAATTATTTGTCAAATACAACATCAAAAGGAACATTCGATTTGTCACATTTGACTATTTCCCACAATCAGGTTAGAGTAGCTGACCATTGTCATTTGACGGGCGAATATAGGGGGCCTGCTCATAACAATTGTAATTTAAAATATCAAATAGCGAATTTTGTTCCAGTATTTTTCCATAATCTTTCAGCATATGATTTATTTGTTAGGGAGCTCTCCTTTGCAATGGGTGATATAAATATTCTTCCATTAAATAAGGAACAATATATTTCTATATCAAAGAGAATTTATATAGAATCAGATAAAAGTGTTGAAATACGTTTTTTAGATTTATGTAAATTTATGCCATCTAGTTTAGAAAAACTAGCAGGTTACTTATCTGATGTAGATTTTAATGCTGTCAAATCAACTTTTGCAAATGATGTTGAATTTAATTTAATGAAGCGTAAGGGTGTATTTCCTTATGATTATTTAGATTCTGTTAACAAACTAGAGGAAAATGAGTTAGCACCTATTTCCAAATTTTATAATAAGCTAACTGATGAGACCTGTAGTGAGGATGACTACACGCATGCTAAAAATGTGTGGAATACATTTAAATGTAAAAATTTAAGGGATTACTTATTGCTTTATTTAAAAGTTGACGTTTTGTTATTATGTGATGTTTTTGAAAATTTTAGAAAAGTATGTAAAAACATTTATAATTTAGATCCTTGTCAATATTATGTATGTTATATGTATGTTAGTGATTATAATCCTTGTATAGATTCAAATTTTCTAATTTATTTAGATGTTAACAATTTATATGGTTATGCTATGTCACAGTTTCTCCCTTATAAAGATTTTGAGTGGGTTGAAGACGTTAGAAATTTTAATTTGAATGATATTGAAAAAGATTTGGAAATAGGATATATATTAGAAGTAGACTTGGAATATCCATCTTCATTACATGATTCTCACAATGACTTACCATTTTGTGCCGAAAATAAAAAAATGGTTCCATAAAACAACCTAAATTAGTGTTGAATTTACATTATAAAACTCTTCAGCAGTGTATTCAGCATGGTTTAGTTTAAAAAAATACATAGAATTCATAAGTTTAAACAATCGAATTGGTTGCAAAAGAATATTGATTTAAATAGCTATTATTGAACTTTAGCTAAAAATTTATTTGAAAAAATTTTTTTTCATATTATTGATTAATGCTGTTTACGGTAAGACGATGGAAAATGTTGATAAAAGAAAATTCATTAAAATTGTAACTATTTGGGAGAGTGCAGGTAGGCGATTGGGTGCGAGAGCTCTTATAGCGAAACCTAATTTCCATAGTTCTCTCCGAATTTCTAACAATATGGTTGTTATTCAAATGAATAAAACGAATGTTGAATATAATAAACCAATATATATCGGTTTTGCTGTTTTAGAATTGTCGAAATGGAAAATGTATGATTTTCATTATAACTATGTAAACCGAAATTTAATCAATCAGCTACTCTAAATTACATGGATACTGATTCATTTATTTATTATATTAAAACAAAAAAATTCTATGATGACATTCGAAATGATATCACAACATATTTTGATACATCTGCGTATCCAATTAATAATATTTTCAATTTTCCGTTGGAAAACAAGAAAGTTTTAGGAATGGTGAAAGATGAATGTGGTGGAAAAATAATGAAGGAATTTATTGGATTACGTTCAAAAATGTATTCGATTAAAATTGATAAAGTAAATGAAGAAATAAAGAAAATAAAAAGGTTAAAACATTGTGTTACAATGAAACTCTCCACCAAAGATTTTAAAACTTGTCTTTTTGAACAAAAAAAAATATTATGATTCTATGTATGTTTTTAGATCAAAGCTTCATCAATTGTACACACAACATATACAGAAATTAGTTTTAAGTCATTTAGATGATAAGAGATTTATAAGAGAAAAACTCAACATGATAGCAATAAAAATGGATATGATTACAACTCAAACCGGAGAATGAATGGACATGAAGTCGATCCATTATTTGAGCGAAATAAAAGTAATATAAATATCAGAACAATTGATATTAACGATTATTTGCAAACGTTACACATGAGTATACAGTAATGTTCATCAGAGCAAAAATAAAAAATAAAACATGATTAAGGAAAAATATAATTTTTTAAAAACGTTTGCCAGTATTATCTCCGAAGAGGATAAAGAAAAACTAATTAATATAAAATCTCATCTGGAATACGTTGACAGTTTAAAATGAGCAGAATCCAGATTTGGTAAACATTATGAATTTTGCGTTTGGTCAAAGGATAATGCAAAATGTGGTCCAGATACATGTAATTGTATAATCTATGATTTGAAAAAATAAGAGGAGAAGCAGCCGCTGAAAAAATTATTAAAGTTTATAAAAATATTTACAATCAAACTAAAAACAATCATTGTAATTTCAACAATTAATCAACAATAATGTCTGAAAACAATTCAGTAATTATAGACGTTCAAGGATTTTTCATGAATAATAAGTTCATTGCAAAGGAAGTTTGTATCTTTGGAGTAAATCAGACACTTAAAAAGTTTATTATATACCCCCTTGCAAATTCTCATCCTTATCATTAAGGGACAAGATAACAAACAACTGGCTTAGTAAACATATTACGATGGAATGATGACAACTCTAGCTTTAAGGATTTCAAAGACTATTTAAATATAATTGTGAAAAAAGAAGTAAATCCGACAATATCTGTAAAAGGATATGAAAAACTTAATTGGTTAAAAAAATTAATAGAAAAAGATGTAGCTATAATTAATTTAGATGATGTTAACTGTTTAAATATATGTAATCTCTATAGAATTACATTATATGAGAATATATTAGTTGTTCTTTAAACTTTGTAAAGAAATTATAAAAAAAAATAATATCGGCAGCGGATTTAATTTCTTTCGTAAACGAATATAGCAACTACATTGATCAGGATCACAAAACTTTGTTCATACAAATGATTAAACATATATCAGAATTTATCTACCCCATTCATACAGACAACTCACGGAATTCATACATGGAACTGTAAGCTGAAATCTATGGAAAATGCAAATATTTGTGCATGTACAATTAAATACAATCGATACACCCTAGTACATAAGCTTTACAATTTGTATTATCGCATTCTGAAAAATTAAAACCATTCTCACATTCTTGATATGAAAAGTGAAACTTATTATGCAATGAATGGGTTTGTATTATGTATGGGAATGTGGTTATCGGGGGAAAGCATAACAAAACATTTATTTTGAACTTCTTGTTGTTGTTATTTTTATCGTTGACATAATTTGGTTTAGTTATTATTTCTTCTGTAGGAAGATGTGGTTACCACTGTAGATTTATTTGCTATAGTAGAAATCATAACAAAAACATGTATTTACAACTATAATTTATTTTTTAGATTGTTGTTGTTTTCTTTGTTGCAAAAAAATTGGTTTACCCATTTTGCACTTGAACTTCTTATCAAAGATTGTTGTTGCTGTTTTCTTCGTTGAAATGATTTTGGTTTGGTTATTATTTATGTAGGAGGATATGGTTACCACTGCTGTGATTTTTTTGATGTAGTAGAAAATTTACCACTAGAACTTATTTGTAGATTGTTGCTGTTTTCCATGTCGCAAAAAGTTTGGTTTACCTATACTATGTAGCTGTATGTAGTCCTTTTTGCTATAAATTCAAGAAATTTTTTGAAACTTAATCATAATCATTAACATCATGCTGACTCTTGAAGCAAACTTTGATTCGATGAAGTTGGTGGCTGAGGAAGATGCAATAGTCATCTCCATACAGGAAGCTTGGAGTAAGCCCGACTTTTTTGAGCTTGGAGTAAGCCCGACTTTGGGTGGGATGGAAAGAGGGGGGGTGATGACTCATACATGCTCCTAAATTGGACCCAGAAGGAACATATATATATACTACTCATGAAAAACCTATTGGCCCGATCATATACATAAAAAATAAAAGCATACTTTCAGAGAATGTTTTCTCTTAATGACGATGGTGAAAATTGCATGTGAAAAACTCATTGTGGTCATCCGCAATCCCCAAATCTAGAAATAATTCGGATTTTATTTGATGGTTGTTTATCAAGTTCTTTAACATCATTTACAATAAATACTTTTTTTATATATACTTTTTGAATTGACAGAAATATAACATTTAAAATGATTATAAATCTGTTACTGGATATTATTCCTAGGGCCAATAAAAACACAAATAGAAATAATTGGATGTTTAAGCTATAATAACTTGTTTTTTGTTGAGTAATAAGTAATAGCAATAAATGAAGAGCGATGATAGAAGAAGAATTGTCCAAATAATTCGCAAATTATATGCTTACATTTTCGTTCGGATTGATTATCATTCGCTTTGTCGTTCTGATGACTGTTAGTCGTTGACAAATCAGCATAGAACAGAAGCGAACGTTAACATTCGACATAGTGGGTCAGGCAGTTATCTCACAGTTTCATAAGACAATTTGTATATTCTGAAAAATAGCCGTCGGTAGAATCGTGAATTCTTCGGCGATTTTTGCAACATAATTTTGAGGAATCAACAATTCCCACGTAATCATGCTGTCTACTATATCCTATGTTCTTAATTGAAATAGTGAGCGGCTTTATTTACAAAAATCAACTTCGAACGATCAAAGTTCAACGTTTAAAATAAAAACTGTTACTCTTCACAGATCGTCTCACATTACACTGTACAACAATTTCAAACTTTTTCCAAAATTACGGGGTTCTGACAATAAATTCTGAAAGAGAAGACTAAAAAAATATACGTATGTCGGCGTTTTGACAGATCGCATCGGAATTTCATTTTATAGACGATTAAAGTTTCCCAACTCTGGCCTCTTCTTGCAGCATGTCGGTGTATAAAACTATGTTTTCTTTACATCTGAGGCATAGGTCATGTTCAGCAACTTTGAAGATAAAGATAATGTAAAACCGCAAAAAGAGGGAAGGGCGGGGATGAAATGTTCTAGAAAAATGTTGCAGTAGACTCTAGAGGGGAGAAGTGTAAGACTGACCCCAATTAAGTTTGCCTCCTCAACATTGTCCCTAAACATACCTCCACTTGTCCCCTCTAGGGTCTACAGAGGGGAGGTTTTGGGCCTTTCTTTCATAAAAAAATGGGCAAAGGGTTGGTGATGGAGGGTAGGTGTGTTCTGAAAAAATATTGGGGCTGAAAAAATATAGGGGTGGGTCTTACATTTGATCCCACTAGCGGTCTCCTGGGGCCAGTAAAAGCGGTGGAGACAAATTTTATAAAAAAAAATATGTTTGTACGGGAGCCACCTTAACGAGTGGGGATAGATGGTATGTGTATTCGAAATAAATGTTGGGGAGGGAAAATTAATGGAGATCGGTCTTACATTTAACCCCTCTGGGGGCGACTCCGAGGCAGTTTTGGGACTTTTCCTGTATTTTTACCACTTACTTTCACCCCGATGAGCGCCCACTTACACTCACCCCACCACCACCATTTTTTGGCTCAAGAATTTTATTTCCGAACCTCACAAAATAGGGGGTTCTAGCATACCAAAAGTCGTGGGATAGTACCCCTACTGAACAATAACTAAATTAACCCTTAATTGGCAATCTTGAATTTGATTGATTTTTGGAGTTTGTGTTAAGTTTTGGGTTTTGGTGTGTTCTGACATATATAGTAAAATTTTATGGCCAACATTTTTGTAGAGCATTTCATCCCCGCCCTTCCCCTTTTCGGGGTGTTTTTTACAATTTGTTAAAATAAAGCCCAAAAATGTAGTTAGAGGGTTAAAAATATTCGCCATATCGTTATCTACAAAGTTTCTGAACATACACTATGCTCAGATGTAAAGAAAACATAGTTTTATACACCGATGTGCTGCAAGAAGAGACCAGAGTTTGGAAACTTCGACTATAAAATGAAATTCCAATGTGATCTAAAAAACGCCGACTCTCGTAAATATTTTTTTCAGAATCCATTGTCAGAACCCCGTAATTTTTTTCGTGTTGTACTGTGTTCTTAAAATAAGAAAATACGATACGGCATTATTGTCACAGCGACTGCGACACGCCCATGGAACAAACGGATTCCAAAATCTGATTTAAGAAATCTGTTGAAACTGAGTGAAATGATTAACCTTTTAACTCCTTTTAAATCTCTCTTAATTGTTGCGTTTTTCGGAATTATAAACAGTTTTGGTGATGAATTGGCGAAAATTTAAATAAATCTGTAAATTGGCCGATCATTGCTTGTAAGTCATTTACATTTCAAAATGATTCCCACAACTATTTGAAAATATTCAGGATAACCAGTAGAGGACTAGAATGTTTTTAGCAATGCCTATTTTTGGTTCCATTCATATATGCCAATATTTGTATTCAAGGTAAAAAGTTATGTTAATATATAAACAGGAAATTATGTTTTTGGTATCCTAATAAACATGTGGGTTTCCCACACAAAGTTTCCAGAAATTCTTGAATCAAATTTAAATCTGAATTTTTAAAAGATGGAAGGAAAAACCGGCCACAGTCTTTGTAGCCGAAGTAAATACAGTCAAGAACATACGTTTATTTGACACTTTACATTATTTATTACTTGAAGTGCATCTGAATGCATATCGACCATAGACGGACTAAAGGGCTACAAATACCACATGAATGACTGAAAGAACATATTTGCTTGTGACCCGAACGTGCCCTATTCAAGTGTCAGCCCGAAACTGAAATGTTGACCAGAAATGTATAATTGGGTACATCTGTTTTCACACTCGAATATGAAATATACATTAAAAAATATGGACTTCATGATATTTAAAATTAAAATGACGAGAAGCATCGAGAAAAAATTTAAATAGAATAGAGTAGAATTTGGGCATTTTGATTTCTGGGTTTAAAGAATTTTGCCGATTAACAGTAGTCAATGCAAAATGGGCCGGGTTTTACAATTTTCATTGCAATCAAAATAAAAAAATCAAATCAGTTGTTCGTTTTTCTTGAAAGCGAATAAATATTCCAATCGATTTAAATATAACATTTGAACTTAAACAAACATTTATGCGGCGTTCGGATATGACAGAATTAACTGGATTTTGATTTAAAATCCCGCCGATTTTAAGAAAATATACTATACTGTAGTATATAGATCAAGGACACAACAACCAATTGCAAAACTTAAAAAATATGGAAATCTATGAAAATTGCTTTCAGACTGCATGCAAAATCAAACGATTTCAGCTCAAGGTCGTTTTACAAATGTCACATCCCATTCAAATTTGACATTTAAAAATCGACCTTCTGTCATTTCATGGTGAAATCGATTGATTTTGCATGCAGTCTGAAAAGGCTATAAATAAGAGACTTTATTAATTCTTTTATTCATATCGCTCAAAACTCGTATGTGTCGATTTTTTCCACTTATTTATGCCAGTCTTGAGCGATATGTTTATGTAAATTCTGTGGTTCTACCGTATCTCGACATACAGGGTGCAAAGTGAGCTATATGGTTTATATAGCTTTTGTAATTATTATTTGTTCTATTTTTGTGTGTACTGTTTGGTGTGGTGTATCGTCCGAAAGGATAATTGCCCATATTTTTGAAAATTGCATTGTAGTGTCAACGGCGCTGCATAAAAATCATCCATTGTTCTTGTTTCAGCAATAAGGGACAAATTCGACGAATGCGTTATTTTGAGCACAAGCACAATTTTAACTGGTCTCCACGTTCAGCGGATTTAACAGCTCCTGGCAGTTTTCTTTGGGGATATTTGAAACTAAAAACCACCCGAAATTTTGCGAAAAGTTATAGAAAATAATTTAACACACTCTACACCACCCCATATAACTGAATACTTTTGCATAAAAATCTCAAAAGCTATTATGTTGGAAAACTACAGAAATGTTAAGAATTTATTTGAGTTTTAATTTTTGAAAATTGTCGAAACGCATTCAAATTCAATATATGAAAACATTATTTTACTATCATTTTGAAACCGATAAAAAAATTCGCATGGGCGAAGCCAACCCCAAAGATGTCTAATACTTCCGGTCGTTTTTTGCATAAATCATATATAACGATTTTAATGGATTTTGCAAAAAACTTCGAATAAATACATGTGGACATAGACCGAGATACCGATATACCGATATATATATATCGATCATATAAGTTCATGAAATTTGTTTCAGAGCCTATATATTTTGAAGCCATATCTCAGTTTTAAAAAACACCAAGAAAAAATCAGCGACCATCGTGAATGTCATAACAGGTCTGATTGATACACTTGTCCGTCCATGCAAATTATACCTTGCCCTTTGTTAGGAACCAAAAAATGGCAATAATGGAATGACTTATTACACAGTACGACAGGTGGTTGGTACACATGAGAAATGTTAACAGAATATGAAAATAGGCTTAAAATAAAGAAATACGTGTCTCGGCGATTTGCTGTAGCACGTCAGAATTTTGAAAAAATCGATTTTAAAGATTCGAAGGACCGTGGAGGTTCACTTGTAACGTAGTACTATTATAAAAAGTTCTATAAAAACAGAATGGGTGAACCAATTTAAGTGCTTGAGCCAGTTTTGAAAAGGGAATTAAATTTGGATTTGTTTTTATTAAAAAAAACATTTTTTCCGCTAGATGGCGCTTTAATTTTCATGTAAAATTAAAAAAATACCCAAAAAATGTACGAAATTCATTAAAAATACAATGTTGTTGATTTGAAATCCAATAACTAAAGTAGAATCTTTTTCGCTGGCCGGGAATTGCTTGATTCAGCGATTCGGGGCTCCGAGCCAGATCAAACTAAAAATATTATTATTCAATTTCAACGAGCTTACAGATCGGGGTTTCTGCAATTAGAAAAAATTAAAACAAGTCGTCTGGGATTTGAACCATATGGCGGTCGATTGTTTTACATTTTTGGATATTAATTTTTGTATTTTTACATTACATTTAATTACATTACATTTTTGGATATTTTTTAATTTTACATGAAAATTAAAGCGCCATCTAGCGGAAAAAAAATGTTTTTTTTTTTAATAAAAACAAATCCAAATTTAATTCCCTTTTCAAAACTGGCTCAAGCACTTAAATTGGTTCACCCATTCTGTTTTTATAGAACTTTTTATAATAGTACTACGTTACAAGTGAACCTCCACGGTCCTTCGAATCTTTAAAATCGATTTTCTCAAAATTCTGACGTGCTACAGCAAAACGCCGAGACACGTATTTCTTTATTTTAAGCCTATTTTCATATTCTGTTAACATTTCTCATGTGTACTCAAAAAAATTGATTTTGTCGTACTGTGTTATAATTTAGCTTCGATATGCACAGTGTGCATTGCACACGGGTAAAAAATCTCTAAATAATGTAATACATACAAACATGCATACATAAATATAAGTTTTTAGTAATAAATGCTATTTTTGTGAACATTCAGTATGTATGTGCCCTAAACATATATTTTCGTACATATGTCCGAATTTTTTCTTAATATTTAAATTTGTATTTCTCTGCTCTTAAATATTTTTGATGTTTTAATTTTGTGTAATTGAAATGCGTACTGTACTTGTTTGCAGTGTGTTCACATACGAAATATATGCTGAGGTATGTATGGCAAATTAAATATATTAAATTAAATCTGTGAAATTGTACGATACGATCTATCGGATGGATTTATCTGGCGCTATGGGAAAGGTTTCGACTAAAACAAAATCTTAAACTTTTTCTTATTCAGGCACCCACACACACATCTTTTATACATACACATACATACATTACTTTCATAAGTGTTGTTCCCATCGAAACTCCTGAATCGTGTGTGTGAATGCCTTATAACAAATAATAGAGTTTATACACTACTGTCGTTCGCAGTATAAATCCTGTATAACATGCAGCTAAGTATTCTTACAAATCTATATCTTATATACATATTAATTATTTACTTTTCGTTCCAGGAATACTTCCATTCGTGGACATCAAGGGGCAGGGGTTCACCGTGACAGCATCCTTACGCTCGTTATTACATACTTCCTTCTCGGTCACACCAACGGCAGCCTTCAGAGATTTCGGGGTTTGTTCTCGTATTACATGCTTGTTTTAGGTTTTGATTGTTTGCACACGCCCAGGCACACACATCAATCAATTGCAGATTTTGCTATAAGCACGCACTGTGTGTGTGTGTTGCTGACAGTTTCCCCCTCTAATTGTTCACAGGCAATCATTTGTGTGATTTAAACTTCGACGGGTAGTTAATTTGCTGGCGATGTTCTCCCTCACTTGGACTCACTCAAATTTAACGTATTTTTCATTTCATTTTTTGGATTGGTTTGTATTGTTTCAACATGCCTGTGTAATTTTGCACATTTCTATGAATGGAGTTTTATTTATTTAGAGATTTGTAATACACATACAGGTCTACGGGATTTAAATTTGTTCCGCCTAATTGAATATTTTGTTAATTATCCAAATTTATGCGTTTGCGTAAATATTCGTTTGCTTCCTTTATGCACTTTATTCTGTCTTTTATGCATTTTAATTTATAACTTTTATTTCATTTAACTATAAAAAGTTCACTCTTCATATATGTTTGTTATATGCAAACAAAAATCACTAACAAATTTAAATTTCTGCATGAACTTATAAATCAAAACGTTCCGACAGTTTTAAAAACGTAGTTTCACAATGAAGACACTTGAGACCGACTACCTCTTTGTTCGCCGGCTTGTTTGTGAATGACAAACTTCCACTTCTCAAGAGGGTAAGTAAATTAAGGCACAAACTTCTCTATCGATCATTCCTCTATGTGTGTGTACTTAGAGAACGGAGCCGTAGTAAAAAGGACGGCGTTGAGAATTTTTGCTCGGCGGCGGGTATTAGACAGCAGGGTCGATACATAATTTAATGAACGGCAAGGTTTTTTTAAATCCTGATTGAAACAAGTAATTAAGATTCAGCCGGTAAAACCGACTTATGTATACTAGGCTGGGTGGCGGTCCATAACATAACTATTTCCAGTCACCCCACGAAAATAAAGTTTGGATTGTTTAATGCTAATTTGTATGTTTATAATGTTTTTTACCTTGCAATCTTTTTATGTTGCCCTTTTGTAAAAATATAAATTTGGTTCTTGTCTTAGAGTAACTTATTGGTCGAATTATTGGACGTTTATAGTAATTTTTTCATATTGTGAACAGAAAACTCTTTCGTATTTGGTGGTAGTATTTTATAAATAGCTGCCGTCAATACATTTTGAATGATGCCAAAATGATGAACATCGGAAGGAAATTGACGCCTCAGCGCTCACTTTGAAAAGCCACAAAAAAGCAATCTAAAGTCCAATATGACGACCAATGAGTTATTCTAAGACAAGAATAAAAATTTAGATTTAAAGTGCTTCCAAGGGTCTATTAATTCAGAAAAAAATTGGACAAAAATGTAACATAAAAAAATTACATGGGAAAACATGATTTTAAGATATATTTTCAGGAGCGTTAGCTCACAGACGACTGGCCCACCGACGAAATATTTTGCAGATCATCATTAAAGAATCCAATTTTCAATTCTGGGGGTGACCGCAGCAATTTATTTTCGTGACCCATACTAATGTATAGCCCACTCTCAGTGAGATTGACCCATCGCTATATAATTTGAAACAAACAAATTATTGAAATTCTGTGTATACGTCGTTCTCACTGCGAAATATAAAGAGATCTTGTAAAATAAATTGATATTTAGAGGGTTACAAATGGTATGAACCAAACTGCTGTAGCTAGAATATAGCATTTCGGTGTTTACGTCGTTCTGACTGTATAGACGCGAAAAATAAAGAAATCATTTGTTATTCGTTACCAAAATTTAAGAGAATTTAAGTTATAGACCATATAAAAAGAACTTGAAAGCATGCTAAGTCGACTATTGTTTGGAGGCGAACATATGTTTCCATTGGTCTGGATACAGTTTAATACAAAAGATGGCTTTTATACCCTCCACCTCCACGATGGGGTATACTAATTTTGTCATTCCGTTTGTAACACCTTGAAATATCTACCTGAGACCCTATAAAGTATATATATTCTTGATCTTCATAAAATTCTAAGCCATGTCCGTCCGTCTGTTGAAAGGCACGGTAGCATCTAAAAGAAAGGAGCTATGACTTCCATATTTTACATAAATGCGTCTTATAGTCGTATTGAAACTGGGCGAAATCGGCCCAAAGTGAAAAGTTTTTCCCTCACAAGGACTAAAATACCATTAATATTCCCTAATATTTTAGATTATTTGAGCACATTTTTTCAATATGTCTGCTTGTACTTACTTGATATTGGGTGTGCGCATTCCCCCCTATAACAAAAACGCGAACCACAAATTGATTTTTATTCGTAGGGGGCGAGGGGGCAAAAAGGGATTGCGTAGACACATAAAATAAACGGATTTTTCGAAATTCCTATTTTTTTGGGGTTAAAATGGAAAAAGGGATAAAAATAGTACCAACCAAATGACCGCAGCTAAAGTAATGAAATTCGGAATATACATTCCTCTGACTGCGTAGACACGAAAAATAATTCCAAATTCGTAATTTCAAGAGATACAATGGGTACAGAGGGATAAAAATAGTACCAACTAAACGACTACAGCTAGAATGATGAAATTCGGTGTGTACATCCCTCTTATCGCGTAGACACGTAAAATAAAGAGATTTAGAAAGTCGTGCTCTTAAGGGGGTAAACTAGGAAAAAGGTATCAACCAAATGGCCGCAACTAGAATCATAGAATTCGGTGTATACATTCCTCTGACTTCATAGACACGCATTATAAAAAGATTTTTCCAAATTTGTACTTTTTTACTTTTACGACAAAAATTGGTTGAATCATGAAGTTAGGTTATTTTGCACTATGTACGTGATATAATGGATTATCAAAATTTGTACTTTGGGAAGTAAAATAGAATGGAAATACACCCAACTGTAGCACCCACTATCTACCAATATATATATAAGAATATTTATTTTTTGAATTGACTTGAAGTATAATTTCGATATATATAGTTTAGAGGTAGCCTTGCCTTGTAAGCATGGTTTGAAATAATAAAAATATTATATTTATTTATAATATCATTTTTTTAATATTTGTATTTGTTTGGTTTGGCTTTTAGCTCACAGATGTCATGATATTCACTCAGAAAAAAATTAATCCTGCATTGTTAAAATGAACTCAAATTTACGAAAATTTAACTTATATAGCGCTAAATCAACATATTTTCATATCAAGTTCAAACTTTTCCCTGAAAGGACGACATGTTGTAAATTTTTACTAATTTCAAATAAAATTTTGCTTACATTTTCCTCAAATTAAGTAAATTTTACATTAAATCATCAAGTAAGTATTTACTCAAACTAAACCTAGTAAATATTTACTCAAACTGATAATAAAATGAATTTTTCTTCAAAACAAGTACAGGTTTACTTAAACTGAGGAAATTTTTACTTGATATAAGGAGAAAAAATTAACTTAAAATAAGTTCAACTGAACTGAAACTGAGGTATTTATTCTTCATTACATCAAAAAAATAATTTGCTGCAGAGTATGCAAAACTAATACAAAAGCACTCCATGATTGCTGCGAAGATAATACAATGACCGGCAAATGACTATTCACGAATTTCCTAAACACATTGAAGTATTTTTTTATAAGTTTATTAATTCTTAAGGGTATGAAGAACTCGCCATAAATTTCAGTAAACACTATTAACGTAAATTTAGGAATAACAAATTATTTTTTGTTAAAATTTCCTAAACGGAATTGTTTTCATAACAAAAATTTCCTATTTTGTTCTTACCGAAACCCTTGGAATTTTTCTTCAACACAATTATGAATTTTCTCAATTGTAAGAATTTTTACTAGATCCAAAGAAATAATTTAAAGTAAATTTACTACCCTATTTCTAGTAAATGAACTAATTACCATGTCTTTGAAATTAGGAAATTTTATTCATACTTAGTTCATTTTCCTACTTTTATAGAAGTTTTTACTAATCTGGAGTAAAATTGGAGTAAGTTGAACTAAATTGGAGTATGGATTTCACTCAGATTGAGGAATGCTATTTTTCTAAGTGGAGGACCGAAATATTTTGCAAATCATTAATTAACTATCCAAGCTTTATTTTCGTCGGCTTACTGGAAAATATTTTTTATTTGTTTTTGGACATTGAAAATATGGTGAAATTTGTTTGGAATTGAGTAAACAATATGTTGACGATTTCCCGGGAAATCAAAAAAATAATTCTCGTTTTCCGGGAAATAAAAAGTACAGGAAAATGCAAACTCTAATCATCTCGCATAGCTCTCTGAAAACAGAAAACCATAAGTTATTATTATAATCGTAAGGTATTAATAATAAATATTTAGGACACTCCTTAAAACCCCTAACTAAAAAATAATGTTGCTGAACTTGGTGCCAGAGTCAACAATTATGCAATTGTTCTAGGTTAAATTTGACATTGGCGGCAAAACACCTTGTGCATACCGAATTTCATTATTTCCAGGTGTTGTCGTTTGATAGGTACCATTTTTATCCCTTTTCACTCCCTACAAATAAGAATCACGTTTTTGTTATAAGGAGAATGCGCATACTAAATATCAAACAAATATTAGCAGACATATTAACAGCCCTCTACTATATATATGGGACATTCCACAATAAATCGGACAGTTCAAAAAAATATTTTCGATTTCCATTTTTATATTATTCAGTTCCAATTAAAAACGCCTCCTGGTATACTTTGAGCTTTTTTCTGATTACTCGTTAAAAAGATGTAGCTTTTTTAAGAAATCGTTCTTTTTTAGGCTTTTGTTCATAACTATTTCAAAAATGGTCCGAATCGGATATTCTTTTTTTAATATTTTTTTAAATACTTTTCAAAAAAATATTGAAAATAATATTAACAATGTTTTTGTACACACATTTTAAGTTTTTATATTAATACTTTATTTTTTAATTGTTTGTATCCTTCGATTTTCGCGATTTTTTTTCTATTTATTCTGTAAATTTTGAGTCTTGGTTGAAAGTGGTCCTATAATAATTACTATGTTTTTTAATTATTTGAAAATTTGAAAAACGAATTCTCTCATCTCCTCTGTATGCTTTTTCTCTTCAGCTATTTTGAGTTGATATTTACAAATTCGTATCGTTAACATAAAGTAATATCTCGTTTTTTTGTATATTAATACTCAATAATAATTAAGGATTTAATTTATTTATGTACTTAAAAAAATTACAACCCTTATTACTTGAATGTGAATATTGATTATTTGGTAATTATGGTTCCACTATCCGTTGGAGCAACAGAATGCAGTTTTCGAGTGCCCGATATTGATTTGGCAGTTGCATTCGCATTTCCAAATTTCCTTTGGCATCTAAATAGTGCTGTGCCGCGATTGACAGATTCGGACAACAATGAATAATGCAAAAAATCGCCCATATAAAAGGGGAACAATTTCTATGAGTAACGGTATTCAAAACCAATAAATAAATTTCCAAGCGCCGCTCAGTGTGGCCATATCATATTTCAGTATAATACGAATAATAATTATCGACTCTAATAGATGGCACACGGTCAACATAAGCACAGTGGAGAATAGAGAATTCTTTTTTCCAAATTTTCAAAAAATTATAAAACATATTAATTATTATATGCCCACTTTCTGAACAGTACTTAAAAAAAAAAAAAACAAAAATATTAAAAAATATCCAATTCGGGCCGTTTTTGAAATTGTTATGAGCAAGGCTGAAAAGAGAAATAACATTTAACGATTTTTTTAAAGCTATACCTTTTTAATGAGTGATCAGAAAGGTGTTATTAATGGATACTAAAAAATATATACCTTTTTAATGAGTGATCAGAGAAAAACTCAAAGAATACCAGGAGGTGTTTGTAATGGATACTAAAAAATATAAAAAAATGGAGAAAATCAAAATTATTTTTTTTAATTGTCCGAGTTCTCGTGGATTGCCCCATCTGCATAATACTTCAAGTGTAATCAAAAAGTGAACATGAGGAAACTATCTTCAAAAATGTGCCTTAAATATTAGGTTATTATCAGTAGTCATTAGAGAGAAAAACTTTCCTTCAGGGCCAATTTTTTGATTCCAGCCCAGTCAGAGATAAAGGGTGATTTTTTAAGAGCTTGATAACTTTTTTTTTAAAAAAAACGCATACAATTTGCAAAATCTCATCGGTTCTTTATTTGAAACGTTAGATTGGTCCATGACATTTACTTTTTGAAGATAATTTCATTTAAATGTTGACCGCGGCTGCGTCTTAGGTGGTCCATTCGGAAAGTCCAATTTTGGGCAACTTTTTCGAGCATTTCGGCCGGAATAGCCCGAATTTCTTCGGAAATGTTGTCTTCCAAAGCTGGAATAGTTGCTGGCTTATTTCTGTAGACTTTAGACTTGACGTAGCCCCACAAAAAATAGTCTAAAGGCGTCAAATCGCATGATCTTGGTGGCCAACTTACCGGTCCATTTCTTGAGATGAATTGTTCTCCGAAGTTTTCCCTCAAAATGGCCATAGAATCGCGAGCTGTGTGGCATGTAGCGCCATCTTGTTGAAACCACATGTCAACCAAGTTCAGTTCTTCCATTTTGGGCAAAAAAAAGTTGGATATCATCTCACGGTAGCGCTCACCATTCACAGTTACGTTACGATTCGCATCATCTTTGAAGAAGTACGGTCCAATGATGCCACCAGCCCATAAACCGCACCAAACTGTGACTTTTTCTGGATGCATTGGTAGCTCTTGCAATGCTTCTGGCTGATATTCACTCCAAAATCGACAATTCTGCCTATTTACGTACCCATTGAGCCAAAAATGAGCTTCGTCGCTGAACACAATTTCTTTCTTTCTGAACTTTCTTAACAGAGCACGCATTTTGATAATAAAATTCAATGATTTGCAAGCGTTGCTCGTTAGTAAGTCTATTCATGATGAAATGTCAAAGCATACTGAGCATCTTTCCCTTTGACACCATGTCTGAAATCCCACGTGATCTGTCAAATACTAATGCATGAAAATCCTAACCTCAAAAAAATCACTCTTTACAAGCCGACCGATTTTGAGCCGACTAGCCGCCGCCTCCGCATGTTTCCGCAAGAGCCGCGCCGCCGCCGATTTCATCGGCTCACATCAACGTCAACCACGCCACCGATATTTTTTTCCACTATCAAAATAGACAACCACCAACCTGTATATATTTATGAAAACACACATACATACATATTATGGCTGTTTTTCTTTAAGACTGGATAACTAAGCTGGGATAACAAAAATCTAAATAAAATGTTAAAATTTCATTGAAAATAAAAAAATCTTTTTTTTAATTATCGCCAAAAGCAAAATCAATGTGTGTGTGAAAACAAATTTTGAAAAAATAATTCTGTGTTAAAAATTTTTGACTTAGCCTGGATAATTATCCAGTATAAGTAAAATTATGGTTATTTTTTGAAAATTTCTTTTGATACATATATTTATATTGTAGTTGGCGACAATGTGAAAATATAATTTATTATTTTGAGCAAAAAAATAAATTTTTATTAACGTTTTTGTTATCGCAGCTTATTATCCCGACTTAAAGAAAAACATCCCTATTGTGTAACACACATACATATCATCTAAATGTTTAACCCAATTTGTATTGATGGAAGTGTATTGTGCAAACTAGGTAGAGCTTCTTTGGAAGGTTTGTGGATTATGATATTCTTGATGTCTGGTCAAATATGCCTCACATGAAAATCTGTAATTGCAAAAAAAAATTAAACTCATCCATATTATAAAAATTTTGAGAATGGTCTCCCACTCTTAATAAGTAATGAAAGGCTAAAGTCGGGCGGGGCCGACTACATGATACACTCCACTTTCTATCCGAATACAATTCAATTCGGTACAAAAGTGAAAACGGGAAGGATTTTTGTAAGTATCCTAATCAGAGACTGCTATGATCTGACCCAATTTGTCAAATCGTGAAGAATATTTGTATCGAGGCTATATCCAAACATGGAATGCAGTGATCCACTTTCACAATAGGTGCTTCCAGTTCAAGTATAACGTGTTATGCTCAATTTGAAGAAAGTCGGTGAAAATACGTGGTTTCTGGAGCCGAAATTTGTGTGGGAGCTATATATATAAATTTTAACCGATCTGACCCATTTTTATCATGGGTGTTTCTAGTGCAAATCTAAGATATTTCGCTACATCTGAAGGAGATTTGGTAAAATATGTGGTTTCTAGACCAGTAAAAGTCAAATAGGGAACGAAATTTAAATGGGAGCTATATATAAATATGAACCGATCTAACACATTTTCACCATAGGTGTTTTTAGTTGAAATATGTTTGATGTTTTGCCAATTTTGAAGGAAATCTTTTAAAATATGTGGTATCTAGAGTGAAAATTAAATAGCGTTCGTCTTCATCCCGACAAACTTCGTTGTGCAAAGTTTCATTTGTTTCTGGGTACAATTACGACCTGTACATTGATTACAAGAATACAGAAGAAGAAGACAGACAGACGGAAATTGCTAAATCGATCGGTATAATTAACAATGGGTATATCTTGTTTTCTTTTCGGTGTTACAAACAAATGCACAAAGATATCTCTCTCTCGTGGAGTGTAAAAAATATAATTGTATTAGTAGCATCGCCGCCGATAATTATGGGTCGGCTTGTAATTCTGGTCAGATGAACGTATACACCGAATTTCATGATAAATAATCTAAATATCGGGGGATATTATAAGTCCTTGTTAGGGATTTTTTCCCTCTGTGCCGATTTCCCCCACTTTCTATCCCGACCGATCTACAACCATTAGACACATTTACGGAAATTTTGAACTTTCAGCTCATTTCGTTCGCAAGCTAGCGTGCTTTCAACAGACAGACGCCTGTGGACCGATTTCGCCCAACCGATAAGACGAATTCATGCAATTTTGGACTAACTCCTTTCGTGCTAGCGTGCTTTCAACAGACGGACATGGTCCGATTTTAGGATACGGTCACGGATATTTGATTAATATTAATATGATGCAGAAGGTCGAAATGTCAACGACGATTTTGCCATTAACAATTTCAAACAAATGTTTTGAATATAATTGTGCAGATACGTCGATCTGCTACTTGATCGTCCTTAATTTTAATGTCGTGACATGTTCCACAAAAAGGAGAAATTCGAGCAATCATTTAGTTTAGTCATTTAGGTGGAGTATTTATTCCATGGAGTTTGGAGTCGTTATTTCCATAGAGTTTCGTTAATTTCCATATTCATCGCAACCTGATTGTTTTTCGGCAGTCTTCCCAGAACGCAGCTGAAATTCCTGATGAAGCTTTATCACTTTAATTTTGCGAGCGTTTTTGCCAGTATCGGGAGAGTCCAAGAAGAAAATCACTATATGTAGTTATAATTCTAATATTATCGCATGTCTTCATTCAATGCCTCATTTTCAGACATGTCATATTTGTATTTGGTTCACGAATCATTCGGGTACAAAAGGAAACATATTGAGATAATTATGGAATTGGATGTGCATTTGACGGGATTGTGTAATCTCGATGAAAATACCTGAACTACTTGTAACTGGATTTCCCTGTTTATTTGATGACTGATTACGATCTGGAATTACGAACCAAGCAAAAAGGAATCAACAAACTATGTCGTTCCTATCGTCAGTTCTGACCAAAAGTGACTTTTCTTTATTTTATTTATATATTTATACACTCCGCGAGAGTATTATGTCTTTGTGCTTTTGTTTGTAACACCAAAAGGAAGAGAGATAGACCCATTGTTAATTATACTGATCGACTTAAAATCACTTTTTGAATCGATTTAGCAATATCCGTCTGTCTGTCCATCTATTTTTGTAATCAAATTACAGGTCGCAATTATATTCCGATCTTAACAAAAATTGGCACAAGACGCTATTTAATTTGAAGCATATCGGTTCAGATTTAGATATAGCCCCCATACAAAAGTCGCTCCCAATTTGACATTTTCCGCTCTAGAAACCACATATTGCACCCGATTATCTATAAATTTGGTACAACATCTTATAATCCACCTTGAAACGCCTATGCTGAAAGTGGGTAAGATCAGTTCAGATTTAGATATAGCCCCCATACGAATTTCACTCCCGATTTGACCCTTTTCACTCTATATACCACAATAAATAATATCTTATATTTGTACTCGAAACAGCCATGGTGCAAATGGGTCAGATCGGTTCAGATTTATATATAGCTCCCATACAAATTTCACTCCCGATTTAATTTTTTCCATTCTATAAACCACATATTTTAACAGATCTTCTTCAAATTTGGCAAAATATCTTATATATCAACTAGAAACACCCATGGTCAAAATAGGTCAGATGGGTTCAGACTTACATATAGCTCCCATACAAATTTCGCTCCCGATTTGACTTTTTCCGCTCTATAAACCACATATTGTATCAGATTGTCTTCAGATTTTGACCACGTATTTTCACTGAATTTCTTTAAAGTGAGCATAACACGTTATACTTGAACTGGAAGAACTTATGGTGAACATACAAATATTCTTCTCGATTTGACAAATTGGACCAGGTCATATTAGTCTATAATTAGGAAACATACAAAAATTCTTCCCCCTTTTCACTTTGTTACCGAATTGAATTGTAATCGGATAGAAAGTGGAGTGTATCATATAGTCGGCTCCGCTCGACTTTAGCCTTTTCTTACTTGTTTTTTACAAAAAATGTGGGAATATTTGTGACAGAATTGTTTCAGAAAATCAGATAGAGAAAGATGAAATAAATGCAATTACAACCGTGAATTTTGTATTTTTGCAACAATTGCAGCTTTTTTCGCGACTAACTACATGTATATTACAGGTGACTATTTTTAATACACATGCAATAAAATCCACCGGATCCGTTGGATACATCGCTAGAAAATTACAAAACAAAAATGACGTGCATACAAAATCATTTTAGCCATATCTTCCGCGAAAATGGAAATAGACACATTTGATGTCGAAAATGGTCGATCTTCCGTCGTGTAATTTTACTATTTAAGCGTGAAGAGCTTTATTTACCAGTTTGGCGTATTTGGTGGCCCCCACTGAAATATTCCTTAAATATCCTTTTTAAAAGACTTTTCTTGCTTTTCTCGATCCATAAAGAGAGGAGCTAGAGGGTTAATATCTTCCACAAAAAAATTCCTCATAAAATTCCACAATATAGTTCTGACAATAAGAATTCTCTCAAACATTAACTTACAATACTTTTTTCGCTTAGTATAATACTCCCTTCGAGCAAAAAATTAAAAATTTTACCAGCTATAAGGTTATTCTATAAGTTTATTCTAAAAAAATGATGTACTCAACATTGCTTTCAGAATTTTGCTACTCTGTTCCAAAAATCTATTAGACAGTGTTATTAATATTAGCAATTTTTTATCCAGAAAATGTTACTACAGATTGACTACACCAATGGAATATTATAGGGCTAAAATTTTGTATGAAAAATATGTAGATTGTCTGGAATTTGTACAAATGATTTTATAAAGGGGTAATTTAATTAGATTTCGACTCATAATGTACAAATGTATCTCCGATTTACAATATTACTGCTCTAAATGCACATTATACATCTGATCTTGATCAAATTTCCCACACGCTGTTACATTTAGACTAGAAACACCTATTTTGAAAGCCAGCTATATAGGTCAATGTTTTGGTAAAGCCCCCATACAAATTGACCCCTAGTTAACACTATTATAGCTCTAGAAACCACATATTTCATTGGATCTTGATAAAATTTGCAGATCATGTATATTCCAACAAGTACGGAAAGGCTAAAGTCGGACGGGGCCGACTATATAATACCCTACACCACTCCCTGCGTATATACCTCGCTCTAATTACTAAACCCAGGTGTTTCATGGGTGCAATTTTATGTAGTTAGTATAAACGAATATGGTAAAATTGATGAAAATAATTTACATTATGTTACTCATTCATATGATGGGTCCATATACAAACAAAATCGGTGTCATGCCATCTCATTGTAGCTGCGCTTAGTGAAAAATATAACAATTATTTTCATCAAAATTGGGTGTAATAAGTGAATCCAGAGTGTTATCAATAAATAGGAAAGTGCTTATGGGCGGTGACAATATATTTACGCAATGGTCCACTTATATGGTCCATGGTAATATGAACCCAACAAAAAAAAATCCAAATGTGCATTTCTCCCCGCTTTTGAGGAAGTTCATTAAAAACTTCCAAAAAAGTCTATAATATGTTAATATCCCTTAATATTTTGCGAATAGCAATTTCGCAAGTGAATGGGAACGAATTTTTAGTATGGAAAGTTTTTTTTGCAGGGAAGGTTTTATTGAAAATTCGCGGCAGATCTATCACAAAATTTGGGGCTTGTGCCAAAAACATGGGCCTATATAGTTCTGAACACGGTAGGTGTTCCTAGTTGAAATATAAGATGATCTGCAAAATTTGATAAACGTCTGATATAAACTATGGATTCTGGAGTGGTAAAAATATAAAATGGGGGCTCATTTATAAGGGCGTTATATTAAAAAGTGGAACCTTATACATCACTTTCAAAGTAAGTATTCTTATTTGATGATATGCAAAATATTATTAAGATCTAATGTAAGATGTGTGTTCTAGGGCTGTAATAATAAAAATTGGGGCACACGTGTAAGGGCGCAACATTAAAAAGTGGGACCTTATAGATTATTTTCACAGTAGAAATTCTTAGTTGAAATATAAGATGATTTGCAAAATTTTATCAAGATCCAATGTAAATTGGGGCCCAGTTGTAAGGGGGCTATACCAAAACATGGCCCCATATACTTTCAAAGTAGGTGTTTCTCATCTAAATATAACATGGTGTGGAAAATTTGATTAATAACTGATGTAAAATGTGTATTCTAGAGCAATAATAACAACACTTGGGGCCTGATCCAAAACATGGGTCTATATATTTCTATATATTCCTAGTTGAAATATATCATGATCCGATCTAAGGCATAGTTTTTAGATGTGTAATAGAGTAGAATAACCCATTTGGGTTATTCCAAAGTATGGACACATATTTGACTTTCATAGTATGTATTCTTAGTTGAAATATAACATAATCTGCAAAATTTGAAAAAAAATCCGATGTAAAATTTGCTTCCTTGAAGGTTAAAAATTAAAATGGGGCCCTTTGTAAGAGCGCTACATTAAAAAGTGGTTTCTTATAGATCACTTTCAAAGTAGGTATTCTTAGTTGAATTATGACATGATATGCAAAATTATATCGAGATCCAATGCACGATGTGGGTTCTGGAGATGTAATAGAGTAGAATGGGGCCCATTTGTATTGAGGTTATACCAAATGTGGACTCATATATTTCACTTTTATAGTATGTATTCTTAGTTGAAATATGATATAATCTGCAAAATTTGAAAAACTTCCTATGTAAAATGTGGGTCCTAGAGAGGTAATAATAAAAATGGGGGCCCATTTGTAAGGGCGCTACATTTAAAAGTGGGCCTTTATAGATCACTTTCAAAATAGGTATTCTTTATTGAAATATAACATGATCTGCAAAATTGTATCAAGATCCGAAGTAAGATGTGGGTTCTAGTGTAAACTGGGGGCCCCTTTGTATGGGGGCTATACAAAAACATTGACCTATATATAGCTGGCTTTCAAAATACGTGTTTCTAGTATAAATGTTGTGTGGAAAATTTGATCAAGATCGGAAGTAAAATGTGAATTTTAGAGAAGTAATATTATAAATCGGAGGTACATTTGTATGGGGGCTATATGAAAACATAGACCCATGTGGTCCACTTTCCCGTGAGCTGTGTCTAGTTCAAATATAACACGATCCTGAAAATTTGGTCATGATCGCATATAAAATGTGTATTCTAGAGCAGTAAAAGTGTAAATTATAGGGATATTTGTGTAGGGGCTATATCTAAATCTGAACCGATTTTCTCCAAATTCAATACCAATCGTCCTTGGCCAAAAAAGTAACCTCAGCCAAATTTCATGACAATCGGACCACAATTGCGACCTGTAGAGTGCGAACAAGCTTAGATGGACAGCAGACGGACGGACACACAGACATCGTTAAATCGATTCAGCTGATGATTCAAAGCCGATCCATATGCTTAAAGGTGGGTCTAGCTCGATTATTTCTTGGTGTTACAAACATTTGGCGCGAAACTAACTTATAATACCCTAGTCCACGAAGTGGCGTAGGGTATAAAAAGCATTTACTAAATGTAGTCGCCCGAAAACGATGACGATTGTTCATAAAATAACATACACACACGTAGTTTGTGTTTGCTTAGCTAACGGGACTACACTAAATACATACATACGTACATTCGTTCAAAAATAGTTTTTCAAATTGCTAGGTGGAACAGCTTAAAGTTTGTGCCTTCGCTTCTAATTTTAAATCATCGTTAAGATTTGCATATATTTTCTATCACAATTTTGTGATTTTCGCGATAACTCCCGACGTCGCGAACCACAATGAAGCCGCGTAACGATACCTGTTACAATCCATTTAAAATTGCAAAACATGGAAAGAAATCTATATCCTATGTCCCAGAATTTGGCCCATAGGGTCAAAGGAAACACTAGCTAGCAATTGAACGTGACGTTCCGTTCCTTTGACATACATATATCATATATGTATGTTAGAGTGGCTTCAAAATAAAAGTAGTGGATGTTCCCGACTAAAATGAAAGATTGGTTTGTTTTATGTGTTCTCCCAAAATATTTCGCTTTTATCATCGTCCGTTCGTGAGCTGGACGCGTTCAAAATAACCTCTATAAATCAGGTTTTTCTTAAATAAAATTTACGATGAGAATGGTATTTAGAAAAAAACCTGCTAGAAATTAAAGTCTGTTTCGAGCCTTATCAAGCCATATCACTTGCATTTTAACCAAGAATAGAGGGTAGAATTTTAAAATTTTTGTTGCATTTTTTATAAAAACCGCAATAACTTCCATATTTTTAGTTCGCTTTGTGTTTTTGTTGGATCGTTGAAGAGGCATTGATCATCAATTGCAATTTTTAGAACTTCCTAACCCATTAAGGACCGACAATTTTTTTTCTTACTGTTGGTTCTTAGTGGGTTAAATGTTTCGTAAAAACTGAAATATGGGGTTATTTGCATTGTAAACACATTCTAGTCTTACAAAAAACTAATTTTTCAAAGAAAAAATCATCTGAAATTTTGGTCTTTCTATGGATAAATTGGGAGGAAAACTTCACATAAGATGTTACAATAAAACCGTGCGACATGATTTGGCTCCCAAGAACAAGATTATATAGAAGTGAAAGTATAGGTCACTAATAGGAAAACACACACTCAGTTTTTATACCCTACACCACTTCGTGGAGTAGGGTATTATAAGTTAGTTTCGCGTCAAATGTTTGTAACACCAAGAAATAATTGAGCTAGACCCACCTTTAAGTATACGGATCGGTTTAGAATCACCAGCTGAATCGATTTAACGATGTCTGTCTGTCCGTCTGCTGTCCATCTAAGCTTGTTCGCTCTCTACAGGTCGCAATTGTTGTCCGATTGTCATGAAACTTGGCAAAAGTTATTTTTTCTAGCCAAGGACCATCGGTATTGAATTTGGAGGAAATCGGTTCAGATTTAGATATAGCCCCCATACAAATGTCGCTCCCGATTTGACTTTTTCCGCCCTATAAAGCACATATAGTGCCCGATTTTCTTCAAATTTGGCTTAACACCTTATAATCAGACTAGAAACACCTATGCTGAAAGTGGGTAAGATCGGTTCAGATTTAGATATAGCCCCTATACAAATGTCGCTCCCTATTTCACTTTTTCCGCTTTAGAAACCACATATTGTACCCGATTTTCTTTAACCTGGACAGAACATCTTACAATCCAACTAGAAACACCTATGCAGAATTTGGGTAAGATCGGTTCAGATTTCGATATAGCCCCTATACAAATGTCGCTCCCTATTTCGCTCCCTGATTTTCTTTAAAATTGGCACAACATTTTAAAATCGAACTAGACACACATATGGTGAAAGTGGGTAATATCGGTTCAGATTTAGATATAGCCCCCATACAAATGTCGCTCCCGAATGTTTATCCGATTTTGGCCAAACTTTACATATTATATTTCACCAATAAGCGGGTCACATCGTTCCAGGTTTCAATATACCCCCATACCAATGTCCTTTCCGCTTTAAATTTTTTTGTCAAACACGTACATTTACAGGATGCAAAAATCCTTCTCGATTTCACTTTTTTAACAAATTGAATTGTAATGAGATAGAAAGTCCGTCCGTCTTTAGCCTTTCCTTACTTGCTTGGGAGATGCCCATATGTCCATACTTTGGTATATGCCAAATGGGGCCCCATTCTGATCTATTACAGATCTAGAAACTACATCTTACATCGTATCTTCATCAAATTTTGCAGATCATGATATTTTTCAACTAGGAATACATACCGTGAATGATAAATATATAGGCCCATGTTTTGGACCAGGCCCAAAATGTTGTTATAGGCCCCGATTCATCCTATTACTACTGTATAATTTGTATTTGTCTGTCGGATAATTGGATCAATTACCATATTATTAACGTACGTATATATACGTTAAATATGACTAACGATGAATTTATAGTAACTGTATAATTTATATGAACTACATAAAATTGCTCCCATGAAATACCTGGGTTTAGTAATCACAGCGAGGTACATACGTAGGGAGTGGTGTAGGATATTATATAGTCGGCCCCGCCCGACTTTAGCCTTTCCTTACTTGTTTATTTCGTGGTCGTTTGTCTTTTTTACAGGACTTTTAATTTCCAAAGGATGTAAATGTTTCAATAATTTAGTTTCGTACTTTTGCTTGTCATACAATGATATGGGTATCAAATGAAAGAGAAGAAAATCTGCTAAAAAAAAACTTTAAATTTCATGCGTCTATCTATGTTAATTTAACATCAACAATCATTTCAATTTTTCTCCTTCAAAAAGTTTATGTAGATTATTCATGTTTACATTTTTAAGGGGGAAAATTTGAAATAGTTGAAGTTATTTCCAAAAATTAGCTTTATATAAGACTAGCAGTACCCGCTGCTTCGCACGCGAAAAAGCAAGTTATTCGTTAATTTTATCCGTCTCTGTTTTTGGATAGTATTTATTTAATTTTCTTTTGGTGGATATAGATAAATCTAAAATAGTAATTTGGTAAGCTCCTGTTAGCTAGCACTCACACACAGTCAAAAGAATGTCCTTGTCGATATGCACTATTTTAGCTGAACTACTTCGGATGTATAATTTTCTACCAAGTTTTGAACAAAATATTACAACCATTTATATCCTCGATCTCATGTTTCTAGATTCAGCTAGCCAGTTTATAACTTTTTGCACCTCTTTCCCAAAAAATACACATTTTGAAAAATCACTATAGGTAACATGTGTTTTTGCTCCCCTAAAAATATGTACTTTACTTGGTAACACAGGATTGTACAGCATTTTTATCCCTTTTCGTCCCGAGCACCCCTTAGAAGTACAAATTTCGAAAAATCAAACTACTGCGCTGCTATATGATCAGTGGAATTTACACACCAAATTTCACGATTCTTGCTGTAATAGTAAAATTGGTAAAAGTTTTATCCCTTTTTGTCCCGCTCGCCACTTAAAACTACAAATTTCGAAAAATCCAATTTTACTTCGTTTCTATATGGCCAGAGGAATTTACATACCAAATTTCACGTTTCTAGCTGTAATACTTTAGTTGGTACCATTTTTATCCCTTTTTGTCCCGCTCGTCCCTTAAAAGTACAAATTTCGAAAAATCCCTATTTATAGCTCTTCTGCATGGTCAGTGCAAGGAACTCACCGAATTTCATGTTTATAGCTACTACCGTTTAGTCAGGACGAAGGTTCGATGTTTATCCCTTTTTGGGCCATTTTATCCCCTAAAAGTACGAATTTCGTAAAACCCTTTCTTAGTCGACGTCTACGTCATATTTGGGAACTACCCTGAAAATTTCATGACCCTGGCTTCAGCCGTTTGGTCTGGGGGCTGGTCAATGATAAGTCAGTCAGTAACGCAACTCTTTTATATATATAGATTAGAATGTGTTTACGATACAAATAACCTCATATTTCAGATTTTACTTTATATTTAACACACTGAGTATTAATAGTATGAAAAAAAATGTGCGGCCCTTAATGGGTTAGAAAATTCTAAAAATTGTAATTGGATAAAAATACCTCTCCAACGAGCCCCTAAAAACTTAAATCGAACTAAAAATGTGGAAGTTATTGCGGTATTTATAAAAAGTGCATCAAAAATTGCACCAAAATAGTATAAATCTGTCCTTTATACTGGTTATATTGCAAGTTTTTAATATGGTTTGATAAGGTTTGGGTTGGATTTTAATTTCTAGCGGCTTTTTGCTCAACGCCATTATCATCGTGAATTTTATTCAAAAAACCCTTATTTATAGAGGTTATTTTGAACGCGTCCAGCTCACGAACGGACAATGATAAAAGCGAAATATTTTGGGAGAACACATAACCTTTGACCTTTGATAATTCATTTAATTCATCGTACCTGCCACACAAAGTGGCATAAACTTTGGTTACAATAATACCGACATTACATCCATACGGGTAGTCAAAATCATTTGCAAAATGTTTTTATAATCACTTTAAACAAAAAATATATTTACGCTTTAACCACGCCCCTTCTTGTACCTCCCATACAATTGTCTCTATCCTAGGTAAAATTAAATGTTTTATAACTCCTTTACTATTACTTTCAAACTATAGGTCACACTTATGTGCACTGCTTTAAATAAATTGTGATGCTTCATTATTATAATATTACTAGTCCTCTGCTATACAGAAACATAATTCTCCAAGTGTAATCAAAAAGTGAACATGAGGCAGCAATCTTCAAAAATGTGCCTAAAATATTAGGTTATTATCAGTAGTTATTAGAGAGAAACATTTTCCCTCAGGACCGATTTCCCCATTTGCAATTCCAGCTACAGGCCAAATGCCTGTACCATTTTTATAGGAAAAGTACTAATTTGGCAACTAATTTCATGATTCTAGTTACATCCGTTTGTTTGGTACCAGTTTGGTTCTTTTTATACCCTCCACCTCCAGGATGGGGGTATACTAACTTTGTCATTCCGTTTGTAACACCTTGAAATATCGACCTAAGACCCTATAAATTATATATATTCTTGATCGTCATAAAATTCTAAGACGATCTACCCATGTCCGTCCGTCCGTCCGTCCGTCCGTCTGTCCGTCTGTCCGTCTGTTGAAAGCACGCTAGCATCTAAACGAAAGGAGCTAGAACGTTCAAATTTTCCTTAAATGCGTCTTATAGTCGTAGATCGGTTGGGATTGAAATGGGGCGAAATCGGCCCAAAGGGAAAATTTTTTCCCTCACAAGGACTAAAAATACCCATAATAATCCCTAATATTTTAGCGTATTTAAGCATGTTTTTTGAATAGGTCTGTTTATATTTGCTTGATATTTGGTATGCGCATATCCCCTACAGCAAAAACGTGCACCATAAAGTGATTCTTATTTGTAGGGGGTGAAATGGGGCAAAAAAGGGATAAAAATGGTACATATTAAACGACAACAGCTAGAAACACGAAATTCGGTGTGTACATACCTCTATCTGAGTAGAGACATAATATAAAAACATTTTTTCCAAATCCATACTTTTAAGGGGTAAAATGGGAATAGAGGGATAAAAATGGTACCAACCAAATGGCTGTACCTAGAATAATGAAATTCGCTGTATACATTCTTCTGACTGTGTAGACACGGAAAATAAACTGATTTTTCGAAATTCGTACTTTTTGGGGTCAAAATAGAAAAAGGGGATAAAAATAGTACCAATCAAATGACCATAGCTAGAGTCATGAAATTCGAAGTATACATTCCTCTGACTGTGTAGACACGGAAAATAATCTGATTTTTCGAAATTCGTACTTTTTGGGGTCAAAATAGAAAAAGGGGATAAAAAAAAGTACCAACCAAATGACCGCAGCTAGAGTCGTGAAATTCGGAGTATACATTCCTTTGACTACGTAGACATGAACAATAAAAGGTTTTTTCCAAATTCGTACTTTCAAGGGATACAATGGGTACGGAGGAATAAAAATTGTACCAACCAAACAGCTACACCTGGAATAATTAAATTCGGTGTATACATTCCTCTGATTGCGCATACACTTAAAATAAACAGATTTTTCAAAATTCGCACTTTTTGGGGTTAAAATGAAAAAAGGGGATAAAAATAGTACCAATCAAATGACCGCAGTTAGAGTCAGGAAATTCGGAGTATACATTCCTCTGACTGCATAGGCACGGAAAATAGACGAGTTTTTCGAAACTCGTACTTTTTGGGATTAAAATGAAAAAAAGGGGATACAAATAGTACCAACCAAATAACTGCATCTAGAGTCATGCAATTCGGAGGATACATTCCTCTGACTGCATAGACACGAAAAATAAACGGATTTTTCGAAATTCGTACTTTCAGGGGATACAATGGTACAGGGGGATAAAAATAGTACCAACTAAACGACTACAGCTAGAATGATGAAATTCTAATTGCGTAGAAATGTCAAGGGGGTAAAAATGGTACCAACCAAATGGGCGCAGCTGGAATCATGGAATTCGGTGTATACATTCCTCTGACTGCATAGACACGCAAAATAAAAGTTTTTTTTCAAAATTCGTACTTTTTTTTACGACAAAAATTGGTTGAATCATGAAGTGAGGTTATTTTGCACTGTGTACGTCTGATAATGGATTTTCAAAATTTGTACTTTTGGATTTAAAATAGAATGGAAGTACAACCAACTGTAGCACCCACTATCTTCCAATATCTATGGTATTTAAGCTTTTTGAAAATATAAATATAAAAATATTTATTTTTTTGTTTTGAAATAGATAATGGTTTGATATACATAATTATTGATATAATATAATTATAATTTTGATATAATTTGATAAATATTATATTTATTTATATAATTATTTTTTCAATATTTGTATTTGTTTTGGTTTGGCTATATTACAAAATTTATATTTTCCTGTAATATTACTGCACTTCTACGAAAACCGACAACCTCTGTGGAATGCAATCCATGGTGGAGGGTATATAAAGTTCGGCCCGGCCGAACTTAACGCCGTTTTTACTTGTTAGTCCTTAAAAGTATGAATTTAGAGAAGTACTCTTATTTTGCGTGTCAGACGAGTGTAAACACCGAATTTCATGATTCTAGCTTCAACTGCTTGCTTGGTATCAATTTCATTCCGAATATCTAAAAATATATTTATTTTTCGCGTATACGCAGTCAGAGCAATATACATACCGAATTTCACTATTATAAATGCAGCCGTTTGGTTGGTACTATTTTTATCCCCTTTCGCGTCATTTCCCCTTAAATTTAGACAAATTCCTTTATTTTTCGCGTCTACACAGTCAGATGAATCTATATATGATTTATAGTTCTCGTACCATTTTTATTCCTATTTTCCAATTGTATCCTTTAAAAGTACGGATTTTCCACCTATTTTATGTGTCTATGCAATTTGAGGGATGTGCATTCCAAATTTCATGCTTCTAGCTGTTATTGTAGTATTGGTACCATTTTTACCCCCATTTGTCTCAGAAATTTTCCAAAAAAATGCTTAAATACTGTTCTTGTTAGGGAATTTTTTCCCCTGGGCCGATTTCGCCCACCGATCTACAACCTCCTAGCTCTTTTCGTTCGTTAGCTAGCATGCTTTCAACATACAGGCGGACATGGCTAACTCGTCGTAGAATTTTACCTGAATGCAGAATATGTATACATACCTCCGTTGAATATTTCAAGGTGTTAGGTATAATACATTTTGTATAAGGTGGAATGTATAATACATTTTTATTCGTTGTATGGGAAATGGGCTGAGACCAATTGCAAATGAAACTTGACATTATCCATAATAAAACCTTCAAGGGGTTCAGTGCTAGATTTATATATATATCACTAGCAGTACCCGCTGCTTCGCACGCGAAAAAGCCAGTTATGTATTAATTTTATCCGTCTTTGTTTTTGGATAGTATTTATTTAATTTTCTTTTGGTGGATATAGATAAATCTAAAACAGTAATTTGGAAACCTCCTATTAGCCAGCAATCTACAACCAGAAATCTACACGCCGAGTTTCACGATTCTAACTACAATAATTTAGTTGGTACAATTTGTATCCCTTTTTGTCTCGCACACCCATAATAAGTACAAATTTAGAAAAATTTATTTAGATTTGCACTTCTACGTTGTCAGAGGAATGTACATACCAAATTTCACGACTGTAGCTGCAATACTTAAATTGGTACAACTTTTATCCCTTTTTCACGCGCACCCACTAAAATTACAAATTTCGAAAAATCCAATTTTACTGCGCTTCTATATGGTCCGAGGAATTTACATACCAAATTTCACGATTCTAGCTGTAATACTTTAGTACCATTTTTATCCCTTTTTGTCCCGCTCGCTCCTTAAAAGTACAAATTTCGAAAAATCCAATTTTACTTCGTTTCTATATCGTCAGAGGAATTTACATACCAAATTTCACGATTCTAGTTGTTATACATTAGTTGGTACCATTTTTGTCCCGCTCGCCCCTTAGAAGTACAAATTTCGAAAAATCCAATTTTACTTCGGTTCTATATGGTCAGGGGAATTTACATACCAAATTTCACGATTCTTGTTGTAATACATTTGTTGGTGCCATTTTTATCCCTTTTTGTCCCGCTCGCCCCTTAAAAGTACAAATTTCGAAAAAATCCAATTCTACTTCGTTTCTATATGTTCCGAGGAATTTACATACCAAATTTCACGATTCTAGCTGTAATACTTTAGTTGGTACAATTTTTATCCCTTTTTGTCCCGCTCGCCCCTTAGAAGTACAAATTTCGAAAAAAAAATAATTTTACTTTGTTTCTATATGGTGAGAGGAATTTACATACCAAATTTCACGTTTCTAGCTGTAATACTTTAGTTAGTACCATTTTTATCCCTTTTTGTCTCGCTCTTCTCTTAAAAGTACAAATTTCGAAAAAATCTAATTCTACTTCGTTTCTATATGATCAGAGGCATTTGCATACCAAATTTCACGATTCTAGCTGTAATACTTTAGTTGGTACCATTTTTATCCCTTTTTCTCTCGCTCGTCCCTTAAAAGTACAAATTTCGAAAAAATCAAATTTTACTTCGTTTCTATATGGTCAGAGGAATTTACATACCAAATTTCACTATTCTAGCTGTAATACTTTAGTTGGTACCATTTTTATCCCTTTTTGTCCCGCTCTTCTCTTAAAAGTACACATTTCGAAAAAATATAATTCTACTTCGTTTCTATATGATCAGAGGCATTTGCATACCAAATTTCACGATTCTAGTTGTAATACTTTAGTTGGTACCATTTTTATCCCTTTTTGTCCCGCTCTTCTCTTAAAAGTACAAATTTCGAAAAAATCTGATTCTACTTCGTTTCTATATGATCAGAGGCATTTGCATACCAAATTTCACGATTCTAGCTGAAATACTTTAGTTGGTACCATTTTTATCCCTTTTTGTCCCGCTCGCTCCTTAAAAGTACAAATTTCGAAAAATCCAATTTTACTTCGTTTCTAAAGGGTGATTTTTTAAGAGCTTGATAACTTTTTTTTTAAAAAAAACGCATAAAATTTGCAAAATCTCATCGGTTCTTTATTTGAAACGTTAGATTGGTCCATGACATTTACTTTTTGAAGATAATTTCATTTAAATGTTGACCGCGGCTGCGTCTTAGGTGGTCCATTCGGAAAGTCCAATTTTGGGCAACTTTTTCGAGCATTTCGGCCGGAATAGCCCGAATTTCTTCGGAAATGTTGTCTTCCAAAGCTGGAATAGTTGCTGGCTTATTTCTGTAGACTTTAGACTTGACGTAGCACCACAAAAAATAGTCTAAAGGCGTCAAATCGCATGATCTTGGTGGCCAACTTACCGGTCCATTTCTTGAGATGAATTGTTCTCCGAAGTTTTCCCTCAAAATGGCCATAGAATCGCGAGCTGTGTGGCATGTAGCGCCATCTTGTTGAAACCACATGTCAACCAAGTTCAGTTCTTCCATTTTGGGCAAAAAAAGTTGGATATCATCTCACGGTAGCGCTCACCATTCACAGTTACGTTACGATTCGCATCATCTTTGAAGAAGTACGGTCCAATGATGCCACCAGCCCATAAACCGCACCAAACTGTGACTTTTTCTGGATGCATTGGTAGCTCTTGCAATGCTTCTGGCTGATATTCACTCCAAAATCGACAATTCTGCCTATTTACGTACCCATTGAGCCAAAAATGAGCTTCGTCGCTGAACACAATTTCTTTCTTTCTGAACTTTCTTAACAGAGCACGCATTTTGATAATAAAATTCAATGATTTGCAAGCGTTGCTCGTTAGTAAATCTATTCATGATGAAATGTCAAAGCATACTGAGCATCTTTCTCTTTGACACCATGTCTGAAATCCCACGTGATCTGTCAAATACTAATGCATGAAAATCCTAACCTCAAAAAAATCACTCTTTATATGGTCAGAGGAATTTACATACCAAATTTCACGATTCTAGCTGTAATACTTTAGTTGGTACCATTTTTATCCCTTTTTGTCCCGCTCGGCCCTTAAAAGTACAAATTTCCAAAAAAAAAACCTATTTGTAGCTCGTCTACATGGTCAGTGCAAGGAACACACCGAATTTCATGTTTCTAGCTAC
Organism: Polietes domitor; assembly: GCA_947397865.1. Lineage (NCBI taxonomy): Eukaryota > Metazoa > Arthropoda > Insecta > Diptera > Muscidae > Polietes > Polietes domitor. Next base: position 158,672,557 of record OX377620.1, on the reverse strand, counting down.
TGCCGTTTAGTCAGGACGAAGGTTCGATGTTTATCCCTTTTTGGGCCATTTTACCCCCTAAAAGTACGAATTTCGTAAAACCCTTTCTTAGTCGACGTCTACGTCATATTTGGGAACTACTATGAAAATTTCATGACCCTGGCTTTAGCCGTTTGGTCTGGGGGCTGGTCAATGATAAGTCAGTCAGTCAGTCAATCAGTCAGTAACGCAACTCTTTTATAAAGGGTGTTTTTTATTGAGGTATAGAACTTCGAATTGAAATAAAACACAAGAAAATCGTTTTAATGTCCATCAATTTGGCTTTATTGGAAGGATAATTTTATGCCATTAATGTTTAAATATGATTTCGGGCATGTGGCCGCAGCGGCTGGCTCGAATATAGCCAATTCTACAGGTCCAATTTTCAACCACTTTTTCGAGCAAATGGAGCCGTATGTTGGCAATAACGCCACGAATGTTGGCTTCCAAGTCCCCTAACGTTTCTGGTTTGTTGGCGTAGACGAGCGACTTCATATATATCCCCAAAGAAAATAATCCAATGGTGTCAAATCACACGATCTTGGTGGCCAATTGACAGGTCCATTCCGCGAAATTATGCGCTAAAAAATGGACGGAGCTTGCGGTGAACTTCGCGAACTGAACCATTACTTTCGAAATAAATTTGCACGATTTGCAAGCGTTGTTCTTTTGTCAACCTGTTCATGATGAAATGGCAAACCAAACTAAATATTATTCACTTGACAGCTGACAAAATGGCCGCCAGTTAAAAAAGTGATGCCAACTTAAAGTTCTATACCCCAATAAAAAACACCCTTTATATATATCATTTGAGACAGAAAAAAGTGTAACGCATTGAAGGAGTGACTTAAGAGCCTAAGTATGTTAGGACCAAATCCGTTTTAAGACTTTCTAAGGTATTTGAGCCATGTTCGTCCGTCCGTCTGGCTGGCTGATGTACTCCAGGGCCGTGCGCAGGGTTTCCCCTGTGGGGGTTTTCATCTAGTTTCACAAAAAATAATAATAATAAATAAATGACGTTAATTTGATTATGTGTGATTACGGGAGCGTTTGACAACCATTCATATTTTATTACCAGGATCTTCGAGAAATATTTTGATACATTCAATGGCAAATCATGCCTATATGAACGGATTCCTTCTATTTTTTTATAACACCTATTACAAAATGTTCCCAAGAAATATGAGTTTGTAGATATCACTTTGGAAACCCACACAAAAATCATTCTAAACGTCCAATAATAACATTTTTTAACAGATCCCCTTCAAATTAGGCGAAATATCTTATATTTGTTCTATAAACAGGCATGGTGTAAAAGAGTCAGAACGGTTCAGATTTATATATAGCTTCCAGACAAATTTCATTCCCGATTTCACTTTTTGCTCTCTATAAACCACACATTTTAGCAGATCTTCTTCAAATCTTCCAAAATATCTTATATTTCAACTAAAAGCACCCATGGTGAAAATAGATCGGTTCAGATTTACATATAGCTCCCATACTCCCGGCTTGACTTTTTCCGCTCCAGAAACCGCGAAAATTTACCGAATTTCTTCAAAGTGAGCATAACACTTTATATTTGAAATGGTAGAACTTATTTCGAAAGTTAGTGACTTTATTCCATTTTTGTACATAGCCCCGAAACAAATATTCTTTCCGATTTGACAAATTTGACCAGGTCATATTAGCCTATGATTAAGAAAGATACAAAAATTCTTCCCGTTTTCACATTTTTACCGAGTTGAATTGTATTCGGATAGAAAGTGGAGTGTATCATATAGTCGGCCTTGCCCGACTTTAGCTTGTTATATTTTAATTAACAGCAGCCAATTTTAGCAAACTGCAAACTCTTTAGCAGTGTGAATGGTGATGTAAGATTGCAGAATAACTGCTGTTATGCCAAAAAACTGCTGTAATAGCAGAAAAGTGTCTGCTGCCTAGCTGATTTTATTAACCGACTTGTTCACCAAGTGTAGAACTTCTTTTTTTGAAATAGTTGCTTGAAAGTACATATATATATTAGGCTGGGTCGCGGGCCATACAAATGGAAAAACAATTTCCAGTCTCACCACAAAAATGAATTTTGGATTGTTTAACGATGATCTGCAAAATATTTCGTCACTGGGTCAAACCATCTGTGAGATAAACGCTCCTGAAAACACCTCCAAAAAACATGTTTTCCCGTTTATTTTTATGTTGGAATTTTGTCCAATTTTTTTCTGAATTAATAGACCCTTTGAAGCACTTTAAATAAGGTTTTTTATTATTGTCTTAGAATAACTCATTGGTCGTTTGTGGGTTTCCAAGTTACTGAATTTGTTGTTTCTCTTTTGAATAATACTTGTTACATATGTACACAAAATTAAAAAATATTAACTCTGAAAAATATTTGACAGTGAAGTGAGAAATATGACACAGAAATCAGTAAGTTAAACTCATTTCTTATTGTTTCGCAATTTTAAAGTAAATTTTAAAATAGAGACCTACAAGCAGAGAAAAAAAGCATTACGTAGAAACGAAATTTTAACACGTGAACATCGTTTTTGAGTTTCTTTTGTGGGAAAAATTTGTTTGCTTGCGGTAAACATGTCATCAGTTTTTGTAAATGAATAAAGAGAAATATGGTTATACATATATCAAACAGTTTTCTTCGTTTGTCGAAATGGACTTGTATTATCATTACAAACTCCAAAAACATTTAGAAGTAACAGAAACCGTTGTTGTTTCATCTGTGATGAAAATAGGTCACATCGGTTCAGATTTAGATACAGCTCCATAAAAATGTCGCATCGTAAATGTTGCAAACCACGCATTGCAAACGGAATATACGGATAGCCACACCATATTATATTTGACCTGTGAACATCTGTTGTGGAAGTGGAATATGTGGGCCAATGTTTTGATATTGTCCTTATACAAATGTCCCAAACGATTTCTGTACTCAGAGAGAGGTATATCATTCCTTTGAATTGAAAGAAATTTAAAAATGCTAATTGTATTTTATTTAAAAATTAAAGTATTGTACTTTCTTTTGCATAAGTTAAAAATGTCTACATAAAAAATTCTTAGGTTACTCCAATTCTTTTTCGCAGAAACGAAGAATTTCATCTCGCCAATAGATTTTTACATAATTATTAATTTAGAGGTAAATTACTTTTCAATGATTTCATTCCAATTAGATATACTACAAACTTGTCCAAAGTTTGGCCCTCATAGTTAAGCTACTGGTTAGCATCAAGCAAATTATTTGCTTTTATTAAGAATGTCTTTTGATTTCAATATGATATCTACACTTTTTTAAAATTACTAAAAGATTTTTTATTAAATTTCCAATTAAATTGTAGTACACAATTAAAAGATGTTGCTCTAGTCAAATGTCAAGGAGTGGCAAAATTAGCATTACACAATCTTGAATTTTGTACAATTCGTTTAGTTTGTTTGCATTTTTCATAACCTTTGTCCGAAATTCAAGAAAGTGTTACCGATTTTTTATGTACTTTTCGTGTTTTCATGATTTTTACTGCAATATTACCTTACCAGACAAGTTATTTTAAAAAGAACTTAAAAATTCTATATATTATTGTTTCAGAAAGCTTAGAATGTTTTAAAAAAGTATATGTTCGAAACCTCTCTGGGGGTTGAACCCCCAAAACCCCCTTTACGCACGGCCCTGGTGTACACGATAACTCTCGAAGATGGACAAAATTGCTACGCCCCTTTTGGTACCTCCCACACAAATAGCTCATATTCCAATGTTAAATTAAAAACCATATAACTTCCACACGGATATTCGGATTCAGCTATATTTTGGTATTTGATAATGTTTTTATAACCATTTTAAGTGACACGCCCCTACTTGTACCTCCCACACAAATCACGCAAAACTACGTAAAATTAAAGTTGTTATAACTTTTATACTGATGATCGTAATACTGTGAAATTTGTTATTTAGCAGCGCAATTATAGTGGTTACATTCGTATGGAATATGGGCGATATTGTCACACCCCTTCTGGTACCTCCCACATAAAGTGGCATAAACTTTGGTTACAATAAAATCGACATAACATCCATATGGGTAGTCAAAATCATTTGCAATCTGATATTTAAAAATGTTTCTATAATCAATTTAAACCTAAAATATATTTACGCTTTAACCACGCCCCTTCACGTACTCCCACACACTTGTCTCTATCTAACCTTCATAACTTCTATAGTGGTGGATGGAATCCACTATGATTTGATATATGGTCTTTTTACAATTGTTTTATAAATGTGGAAGCTGGGACCATGTGATACGAACCTCCTTATTCTACCTTATACACAAATTATCCTGCCCTACGTTAAATGTAATTACTTATAACTTCCGTATATATGTTTTGCTTTGCTTTGCTTTATTGAATTCGATGTCCTTAATACAATATTTAAATGCGCTTATGAACTAACATTAGTCATTCTTATTATTATTATTATTCTTATTATTATTATTACTAACATACATAAAGTATTTTTCAAGTACTATATATTCTAACGTTTATATGTTGTAGTTATACATACATGTCACTTATACTAAATCTATAATCTAAAACTCACGCTAGATGGCGCTGTCATACAAATGGTGTTATTTCTTGTAGATAGAAGAAAGCTGAAAAATCAATTTTTGATGTTGGCTTCATTGTATTATTTTATTGTTATACATTTTATTATTCACAGTGCGGATTTATTCACAAATTGGATTTTTCGAAATTTGTACTTTTAAGGGAAGAGCGGGACAAAAAGGGATAAAAATGGTACCAACTAAAGTATTACAGCTAGAATCGAGAAATTTGGTATGTAAATTCCTCTGATCATATAGAAACGAAATAGAATTTGATTTTTTTTTTTCGAAATTTGTACTTTTAAGGGAAGAGCGGGATAAAAAGGGATACAAAATGGTACTAACTAAAGTATTACAAATAGAATCGTGAAATTTGGTATGTAAGTTCCTCTGACCATATAGAAACAAAGTAAAATTAGATTTTTTTCGAAATTTGTACTTTTAAGGGAAGAGATGGAAAAAAGGGATAAAAATGGTACCAACTAATGTATTACAACTAGAATCGTGAAATTTGGTATGAAAATTCCTCTGACCATATAGAAACGAAGTAAAATTGGATTTTTTCGAAATTTGAAGGGAAGAGCGGGACAAAAAGGGATAACAAATGGTACCAACTAAAGTATTACAGCCAGAATCGTGAAATTTGGTATGTAAATTCCTCTGACCATATAGAAACGAAGTAAAATTTGATTTTTTCGAAATTTGTACTTGTAAGGGAAGAGCGAGACAAAAAGGGATAAAAATGGTACCAAATAAAGTATTACAGCTAGAAATGTTAAATTTGGTATGTATGTTCCTCTGACCATATAGAAACAAAGTAAAATTAGATTTTTTCCAAATTTGTATTTTTAGGGAGCGAGCGGGACAAAAAGGGGTAATAATGCTACCAACTAATGTATTACAAATAGAATCGTGAAATTTGGTATGTAAATTCCTCTAACCATATAGAAGCGCAGTAAAATTGGATTTTTCGAAATTTGTATTTTTAGGGGGCGAGCGGACAAAAAGGGATAAAAATGGTACCAACTAATGTATTACAACTAGAATCGTGAAATTTGGTATGTAAATTCCTCTGATCGTGTAGAAGCGCAGTATAATTGGATTGTTCGAAATTTGTACTTTTTAGGGGGTATGCGGGACAAAAAGGGATAAAAATGGTACCAACTAATGTATTACAACTAGAATCGTGAAATTTGGTATGTAAATTCCTCTGATCGTGTAGAAGCGCAGTATAATTGGATTGTTCGAAATTTGTACTTTTTAGGGGGTATGCGGGACAAAAAGGGTTCCAATTTAAGAATTGCAGCTATAGTCGGGAAATTTGGAGTGTAAACTGTGTGTAAAGCGCAATCTAAATGGATTTTTTCGAAATATTCTTATAGGGATAAAAATGGTACCAACTTTAGTATTATAGCTAGAATCGTGAAATTTAGTGTGTAAATATCTCTGACCATATAGAATCGCAGTAGTTTGATTTTTCGAAATTTTTACTTTTAAGGGGTGCGCGGGACGAAAAGGGATAAAAATGCTGTACAATCCTTTAATTACGTAAGCGAGAACATAAATGGATATTTCAAAATTTGGAATTAAAAGGGGGATACGGGACAACAAGGAATAAATGTGTTACCAAATAAACTACATATTTTTAGGGGAAGCAAAAACACATGTTACCTATAGTGATTTTTCAAAATGTGTACTTTTTGGAAAAGAAGTGCAAAAAGTTATAAACTGGCTGGCTGAATCTAGAAACATGAGATCGAGGATATAAATGGTTGTAATTTTTTGTTCAAAACTTGGGAGAAAATTATAAAAATTATACATACGAAGTAGTTTAGCTAAAATAGTGCATATCGACAAGCACATTCCTTTGACTGTGTGTGATTGCTAGCTAATAGGAGGTTTCCAAATTACTATTTTAGATTTATCTATATCCACCAAAAGAAAATTAAATAAATACTATCCAAAAACAAAGACGGATACAATTAACAAATAACTGGTTCTTCGCGTGCGAAGCAGCGGGTACTGCTAATAGTATTAAATTTCATTATATCTTACTAGCATAACCCAGAACTCGATATTCGAGTGCAAGTTTTTGTGAATTTAAATAAAGATATGTTCTTTGGGTCAGTATAAAATATCAAGACATAAAACACATTTGTTTTCAAGTATCTGCTACTTCGAACGCGTAATAATTTCTCCATTGTTGTTATCGCTATTCCCATTTGTAAATTTGTAATGTCCTTAAATATTATTTTTGTTTTGTCATCATTACCTTAAAATAATCTTAAATAAAATGCTTTCCGGAAATGTAGGAACATATATTGATGAATTCATGGGGTATATCTAGTTTAGAATTGTACTGTAGTTAAAGTCGGTTTGTTGGTACCATTTTCATCATACTATTCAAACCCAAAAATATGAGTTTATTTTGCGAATCTTCTGAAATCATGAATCATGATTTCTTGATTCCAGCTTCAAATGTTTGAATGGTACTATTTTTACGAATAAAGTACGAAATATGTAAACTTAATTTTTGGTGCGCGTTAAATATGAACGCAAGCACCACATTTCAAAATTCTTCTTCTTCTGCATCGATTTGATCAAGGTGATGGTATTCTTTTTATCCCTATTACCCCTTAAAAATACGATTTCCCAAAAAATCCTTTATTTAGCGCGTCAACACAACCAAATTTCATTTTATTGTTTGATTTTTCCAATTTGTATCCCTTTCTATCTCATTTCACCCACAAAAAGTACGTACACAATTAAATTATTCTAGTCAGGTCATTCTCATCACACCTCCACGGTGTTCTTATAGCTTCAACGCGCCCAAGAAAATATTTTTTAAATTCGTACATTTTGTGGGTTAAATCGGGTAAAAAGGGATACAAAAGGTACCAATCAAACAGATGGAGCTGGAATCATAAAATTCGGTGTGTACATCCATCAAAATGCTTAGAAAAAAACAACACGGATGACGCTCCAATAATGAAATTTTAATTGTATGTAGCGCAGACCAAAAGGCTGGGCCTAGAAATTTGGAACGGACATTACTTTTATAGCACGAAAGCGACCAATGAAATGTTATTGCAAAATTCGTACTTTTTGAGTACGAAATCGGATAAAAAGGGACAAATAAAAAAAGGAGCTGGCATCATGAAATTGGTGTGTATATTCGTTTTATAGCGCAGATGAGTGATAACAAGGAATTTTACAAAATTTGTACTTTTAAGGGATTAAATGGGTTAAAAATAGTACCACCACCATGACCAAACGGTTGTCCTTCCTTTCCTTTCCTTTTTGAGGGTGAAATTGAGTAAAAAGGGATACAAATCGTACCAATCAAACAGACTAAGCTGGAATCATGAAATTCGGCGTGTACATGCCTCAAAATGCTTACAAACGCAAAATGAAATTCGAAATTCTAACTTTTAACAGGAAAAAGGAAATCAAAAAAGTACCAACAACACGGCTGACGCTATAATCAAGAAATTCGGTGTGTATATTCGTCTTATAGCGTAGGTGCAAGATAAGAAGTATTTTTTTCGAAATTTGTACATTCAAGGGATTAAAAGTGATCTTGAATTTTGGAATAGACATTACTCTTACTCGTACTATTTGGAGGTGAAATTTAGTAAAAAGGGATAACATTGGTACCAATCATGAATTTCGGTTTGTACTTCCCTCATGCATAGAAACACAATACTAATGAATTTTTCAAAATTGGTAGTTTCTATCAATAATAGAGAATAGAGGGATACACATGGTAACAACAACACGGCAGAGGCTAGTATTGTAAAATTCGGGGTGTACATTAAAGGATTTTTCAAATTTTATAAAAAGGTAAGAGGACAAAAGGGGATAAAAATATTAAATATTACTAGAATCATGAAGTTCTGTGGAAACGTGAAGGGGTGTGACAATATCGTCCATTTTCAGGTGTGTCCAGCATATATGAAAATACTAGCAAATACCGGCTACTTCGTCTGCGGTGTAAGGATATTTATTTCAGGGTAAATCGCTTGTAAATGCTCATAAAATTTGAAAACATGCTTGATGTTTCCCAACTACGTATTCCCACCAAATTCTCGATTCCAGATCCTACGTAGCTGGAGGAATTTATACACCGAATTTTTGTCCTTGTACAAATTAAACAAAAAATAATTTATATTGTGCCATTAATTTATACACAGTCAAGTGATTAATTTAAATTGAAACAATTTTCTTAAAAAAAAATAATTATACACTCACTCTACGGAGTAGATATATATGCATTTGGGATCGAAAAAAGTGTAACTCAGAGTGATTTAATACCCTAGGTATGTAATAAATCCCTTTCACGTCCGTCTGCCTGTCTGGCTTGCTGGATAACTCTCGAAGGGTGTTAAATAATTTATTCAAACTGTGAACAAAGTATTATTTTTCTCAGACTTAGTTTAAATTCGGAGATGGATGAAATTGATATACCTGTTATGGTACCCCCACACATATAGTCCATATTCCTAGTAAAATATTCGGAACCAGTTGTATTTTGATATTTGATAAAGTTTTTATAATCACTTTGAGTGTACGAAATATCCATGAATTTGCAGTGTTCCTTTTTGTACCTAAGACACAAATTACCACTTCATACGTAAAATTAAACATTTTATAAATTCTATACAGATGATCGGAATCATTGCCACCATCGCTTCACACACCTTTGGTCAACATAAAACTGATAAAACTTCCATACGGATAGTCGAAATCAGTTGCCATTTTAGGTTTCCGATTTCTACTTGAAAGTATACATTTATAAATTATAAATTAGTAGCGTCTACACGGTCAGAGGAATATACACACCGAATTTCACAATTCTCGCTTCAGCCGTGGTACTTCAAACGTGGTGAAAGTAAAAATTTCGAAAAATTCTTTCTTATCAGTGATCGGCGCTGTAAAACGAATATACATACCGAATTTCATTATTGTAGCGTCATCCGTGTTGTTGGTACCTTTTTTATCCCATTTTCCCTTTAAAAGTACAAATTTCGAAAAATTCATTCATTTTGCGATTCTAAACATTTTGAGGGATGTACACACCGAATATTATGGTTTCAACTTCATCCATTTAATTGTTACTATTTGTATCCCTTTTCCCCGTTTACCTATTAAAAGAACGGTTTTAAAAAAATTCGGTCATTTTGCGTTTCTAAGGATTTTGATGTATGTACACTAGGGCGTACCTCAAAAAAAGTTCGCCGTACACCTTCGAATATGAAGTATTATTGAAAGGTAGTTTCAAAAAATTTTTTTTTATTTTTTTAAGCCGAACGTAGGGGTCGCGCTTTTACATTTTTCTATATAACTTCTGCATTTATAAACTGATTTTAAAGTGTGATACATCGACGATACATCATTGAGCTCAAGCACCCCCTTCTGGTACTTACCCATCATATCTCAGTTGCTACTACCCTAATGTACCACTCTAATATCAGAAAATTAAAGCTCGCATAAAATCATGAATCATGCTTGAGCTCAATGACTTCAAAGACAAAAAAATCGGCCTCGACGAGACAAAAACATCGATGTATCACACTTTAAAATCCGTTTATAAATGCAGAAGTTATATAGAAAAATGTAAAAGCGCGACCCCTACGTTCGGCATACAAAAATAAAAAAAAAATTTTGAAACTACCTTTCAATAATACTTCATATTCGAAGGTGTACGGCGAACTTTTTTTTTTACTTGTAACCTGGTACGCTCTAATGTACACACCGAATTTTATGGTTTCAGCTTCTTCCATTTTATTGGTACTATTTTTATCCCTTTTTACCCGATTTCACACCCATAAAGTACGATTTTTGAAAAATATTTTATTGGGCGCGTTGAAGCTAAATATAAGAGGATTTTTTACCAAATTTCAAGATTCTAGTCCCAGCCGTTTGGTCATTGTGGTGGTACAATTTTTATCCCTCTTTAACCCATTTTACCCCTTAAAAGTACAAATTACGAAAAACTCCCTTCAAATCTGATCTCTTCGCTGTTAGAGAAATGTACATACCAAATTTCATGATTCTAGCTTCAACAATGTTGTAGGTACCATTTTTGTCCCATTTTACCCCCCAAAAGTACGAATTTTGGAAATGCCACTTTTTGGGATGCCTTCATGCCGCAAGAAGAATTTCCATACCAAATTTCAAGATTCTAGGCCCAGCCGTATGGTCATTGCGGTAGTTCCATTTTTATCCCTTTTTACCCCATTTTACCCCTTAAAAGTACGAATTTCGAAAAATCCCGTCTTATCACACCTCTACACGGTAAGAGAAATGTACACACCAAATTTCATGATTCTAGCTTTAGCCGTTTGGTCTGGGGAGTGATCAGTCAGTCACTCAATCCCGCAACTCTTATATATATGTATATAGATAAAAAATTACACGGGAAAACATGATTTTTGGAGGTGTTTTCAGGTGCGTTTAGCTCACAGATGGCTTGCAGATCATCATTAAACAATCCAAACTTTCTTTCCATTTGTATGGCCCGCGACCCAGCCTAATATATACGCACCTACTCTGCAGCTCTTACTCAAAGCTTAAGAAAGAAACGGGCAAATAATTTTTTGATTTATATCATTTTTTGTAAGCAAACTGTTTCCATTTTTTGCCTTCTGAAATTAATCTATTGACTACGAATAAATGTATGGATCTATATAAATGGATTTTTATACCCTCCACCTCCACGATGGGGTATACTAACTTCGTCATTCCGTTTGTAACACCTTGAAATATCGACCTGAGACCCTATAAAGTATATATATTCTTGATTGTCATAAAATTCTAAGACTAGCCATGTCCGTCCGTCTGTTGAAAGCACGCTAGCATCGAAACGAAAGGAGCTAGGACGTCCAAATTTTCCATAAATGCGTCTTATAGTCGTATACCGGTTGAGATTGCAAGTGGGCGAAATCGGCTCAAAGGGAAAACTTTTTCTTTCACATTCCTCTAATTGAGTAGATACATATTATTAAAGTATTTTTTCCAAATTCGTTTTTTAAGGCGTAAAATGGGAATAGAGGGATACAAATGGTACCAACCAAACGGCTGCACCCAAAATAATGAAATTCGGTGTATACCTCTGATTGCATAGAGATGTAAAATAAAGGGATTTTTCAAAATTCCTACTTTTGGGGGGTTAAAATGGCAAAATAGGATACAAATTGTACCACCCAAATGACACGTAGTAGACACGAAAAATAGATAGGTTTTTCCAAATTCGTACTTTCAAGGGATGCCATGGGAACAGAGGGAAAAAATGGTGAAATTCGGTGCGTCTAGACACGTAAAAAAGAAAGATTGTAGAAAGTCATACTTTTTAGCATTAAAAATGGAAAATGGGATAAAAACGGTACCAACCAAATGACTGCAGCTAGAATCATCGAATTTGGCGTATACATTCCTCTGACTGCATAGACACGCGGAATAAAAAGATTTTTCCAAATTCGTATTTTTTACTTTTACGGCAAAAATGGTTAAATCGTGAAGTTAGGTTATTTTGCACTATGTACGTGAGATAATGGATTTTCAAAATTTGTACTTTTGTAATTAAAATAGAATGGAAATACAACCAACTGTAGCACCCACTATCTACCAATATTTGTGGTATTTAAGCTTTTTTGAAAATATAAATATTTGTAAGAATATTTACTTTTTGAATTGACTTGAAGTATTATTTCGATATGTAAACGTGTTGGTAGCCTTGCCTTATAAGCGTGGTTTGAAGTAATAAAAATATTATATTTATTTATAAAATTATTTTGTCAATATTTGTATTTGTTTTGCCTCTGTGGAATGCAGTCCATGGTGGAGGGTATATAAAGTTCGGCCCGGCCGAACTTAACGCCATTTTTACTTGTTATAAAGAGTGATTTTTTTGAGGTTAGGATTTTCATGCATTAGTATTTGACAGATCACGTGGGATTTCAGACATGGTGTCAAAGAGAAAGATGCTCAGTATGCTTTGACATTTCATCATGAATAGACTTACTAACGAGCAACGCTTGCAAATCATTGAATTTTATTACCAAAATCAGTGTTCGGTTCGAAATTTTTTATCGACAAATTTTGTTCAGCGATGAGGCACATTTCTGGTTGAATGGCTACGTAAATAAACAAAATTGCCGCATTTGGAGTGAAGAGCAACCAGAAGCCGTTCAAGAACTGCCCATGCATCCCGAAAAATGCACTGTTTGGTGTGGTTTGTACGCTGGTGGAATCATTGGACCGTATTTTTTCAAAGATGCTGTTGGACGCAACGTTACGGTGAATGGCGATCGCTATCGTTCGATGCTAACAAACTTTTTGTTGCCAAAAATGGAAGAACTGAACTTGGTTGACATGTGGTTTCAACAAGATGGCGCTACATGCCACACAGCTCGCGATTCTATGGCCATTTTGAGGGAAAACTTTGGAGAATAATTCATCTCAAGAAATGGACCGGTAAGTTGGCCACCAAGATCATGCGATTTGACGCCTTTAGACTATTTTTTGTTGGGCTACGTCAAGTCTAAAGTCTACAGAAATAAGCCAGCAACTATTCCAGCTTTGGAAGACAACATTTCCGAAGAAATTCGGGCTATTCCGGCCGAAATGCTCGAAAAAGTTGCCCAAAATTGGACTTTCCGAATGGACCACCTAAGACGCAGCCGCGGTCAACATTTAAATGAAATTATCTTCAAAAAGTAAATGTCATGGACCAATCTAACGTTTCAAATAAAGAACCGATGAGATTTTGCAAATTTTATGCGTTTTTTTAAAAAAAAAAGTTATCAAGCTCTTAAAAAATCACCCTTTACATTTAGTTCGGTATTAGCGAAATTTCAAAAACTTCATTTTTTGTTATGGTTTTTTGCAATAAAACTCAATTTTAACAAAAAGGCTTCCATGTAAGACCAAATTATTAAGTAGTCGGTTAAATAGACGATGTTTCATGCTTTCATTTGAGCTACATTGGATTAGCTACGTTAAATTAACCCAATAGAAACCGGAGTTATTCAAATTTAAAATTTGCTTTTATATTTTCTAAAAACTAGAAAAGTTTATCCGCCTTTTCTCCTATGGGATATATCCAAAGTCGGCTTAAGGATTTTCTCCTATGGGGTATATCCAAAGCCGGCAAGGCAAAGTAAAGTACTACTGCATTACCGGCCTTCGGCCGGGCTCTGCGGCTACGCAGAGTAAAGTTTTTCTGCATTGCCTGCCTTCGGCCGGGCTTAAAAATTTTCTCCTATGGCTATATACAAAGCCGGCTACGCAGAGTAAAGTTTTTCTGCATTGACGGCCTTCGGCCGGCCATATAGATTTTCTCTTATGAAATATGTCAAAATCTGGATACGCAGAGTAAAGTTTGTCTGAATTGGCGACCAGGCTTAAAGATTTTCTATGGGATATATCCAAAGCCGGCTACGCAGAGTTAAGTTATTCTGCATTGCCGGCCTTCGGCCGGGCTTAAGGTTTTCTTCTATATGGTATATCCAAAGCCGGCTACGCAGAGTAAAGTTTATCTGAATTGCCGGCCTTCAGCCAGGCTTAAAGATTTTCTCCAAAGCCGGCTACGCAGAGTAAAGTTTTCCTGCATTGCCGGGCTTAAAAATGTTCTCCTATGGGGTATGTCCAAAGCCGGCTACACAGAGTAAAGTTTGTTTTGCATTGCGGGACTTCGGCCGGGCTTAACGATATCTTCCCATGGAGTATGTCAAAATCTAACTGCGCAAAATAAAGATTTTCTGCCTTAAAGATTTAATTTATTTCGCGCACAAATTTATTTTCACTTAATGCTTCCAAACAACGCGTTATTTCCCTTAGCAATGAGCAGCATTGGGAAAGTAACGGTTCTTTAAAAGTATGTATAACAAGTACATCTGGACTCAACAGAATCAATTGAGTGAAATGGAAAATATAGGAGAAGAGAGTTTCTAACAGGTTTTTAAAAATGATGGTGAAATCTAGATCGAATTCAAATCTCATACTAAAAAAATAAAACCAAATTTTAAAACTTGAATAACTTCGGTGTTTATGGCTTAAACGAAAGCTTGAAACATCGGCTATCATATAATGATTTAGTCTTACATGGCCTTTTTGTGAAAATTGAGTTTTATTGCAAAAAACCATAACAAACAAATGGAATTTTTGAAATTTTGCTAATACCGAACTAAATGTTACATGCCGTTAAATAGATCTTACCTTTCGACACACATCTCGTCGAAATCGGGACAGTATTTTTCGAGATATAGAGTAAAACATTTTCAGCTTAAAAGTGCCGCCCACAAAAAACGGGGCGTGGCCGACAACAATTTTTTTCACCGTTCAATTCAGCGCACAAAGCTTTCGGCTGACAAAGTTTCGGAGTTTTTTAGCGGGAGTCGCGACGCTTCATTTAAGTCAGATTTTCTCCAAAATTGGCTAAATATCTAATGTTTTCACTAGAAACATCCATGGTGAAAATGAGTCAGATCGGTTCAGATTTATATATAGCTCCCATACAAATTTCGCTTGACTTTTTCCGCCTCAGAAACCACGTATTTTCATCGAATTTCTTCAAATTGAGCATAACACGTTGTACTTGAACTGGAAGGACCTATTGTGAAAGTTGGTCACTTCACTACATGTTTGGATACAGCCCCGATACAAATAATCTTCTCGATTTGACAAATTGGGTCAGGTCATACCAGCCTATGATTAGGAAAAATACAAAAATCCTTCCCGTTTTCACTGTTTTACCGAATTGAATTGTATTCGGATATAAAGTGGAGTGTATCATATAGTCGGCCCCGCCCGACTTTTGCCTTTCCTTATCTTATCTCTAGATACCACATGTTTTAACAGATTTTCTTCAAAATTGACAAAGTATCTTATATTTCAAATAGAAACACCTGTGGTGAAAATGTGTTAGATTGCTTCAGATTTAAATATAGCTACCATATAAATTTCGCTCCCAGTTTGGCTTTTTTCGCTCTAGAAATCACATATTTTATCAGATTGCCTTCAAATTTGGCAAAACATTTGATATTTCAACTGGAAAAACCTGTGGTGAAAATGTGTTACATTGATTCAGATTTATATACATATATCTCCCATTCAAATTTCGCTCCCGATTTGAATTTTTCTGCTCTAGAAAACACATATTTTAACAGATCTTCTTAAAACGTGGCATAATATCTTATGTTTCCATTAGAAACACCCATGGTGAAAATGAGTCAGATCGGTTCAGATCTATAGCTCCCATACAAATTTCGGCCCCAATAAAATAAAATTTGAAACGTAAAAAATAATTTTAGTATAAAGTTTCTAGGCGAACAACCTGTAAATATTTATATAAATTTTTTATTTTTTTTTAAATGAAATATTTTTTTTTCAATTTTAAGAAGAATGAAAGTGATCTAAGTCTAAGTACCAACGTTGACGACTTTTTTTATAAAAGTTCAATACAGTAGTAGGATATTCTAAAATAAAAAAATGTGCTTCGGTGGAAAAATATTTTTCAATTGACTCAAACATAAACCATTGAATATCTCAGAACGGATAAAGTGTGACTTGGACCACTATCATTCTAACTGGCACATATAATGACAACTACGTACCAAGACATTTTAGTAATAAATGAGCATAGCCGCATTGGATGCGATCCTACTTACCATTCTGAGTTTAACAATCGTATGATACCAGTATCACAAAACTGGTTAGATGAGGTGCTAAAACACGTGAATATGTCGAAGCGTGATTCAGAGTACGTTGCACAAAAACTAAAACAAAACAATTAACTAGAGCCTTGTGTAAGAATAACTGCTTATCGATATCGTCAAGCAGTATTTCAACATTATTTCTCTGTCGACGAAGAAAATACATTCGTTTACTGTAATGATGGGTCTGTTAGATTGGGCTTACTAGCTTCATTTTTGTATGGAATTTACTCGCTTAACAAGAAAGTAGCTTCTTACTCTCTTAATTGTGTTGCCAGATTTTTCCTGTTAATCCATTTAAGAAAAACCAATGGCTAACAATGTACAAAGAAGAAGAAATAACCGAACAGACATAATGATAAGATTTGCCACATGGAACGTCAATTCTCTTTACCAAGTTGGCAAACTCGCCCAACTAGCTACATAAGCCAATCGTCTTAATCTGGCCATCATTGGAATCAGTGAATGCGCTGGGACGGTAGTGGTGATTTCATCAACACACAAGGCGGCCGTATAATATATTCAGGTATGAAAAACGAGAGCGATCCAGACATATATGACGTAGGGATTTCCCTAAATAGAAAGATGCGCAACACTCTCATCAGTTGGACCCCAGTTTACGAACGAATAATAACTGCTCGACTAAACGCCAACATTGGGAAAATTTCCATTGTACATTGCTATGCCCCTACAAATGTGAGTGAATTGGAAGCGAAATAAAAACTCTACGACGATCTAAATAACACCCTCAACAACATTCCAAGAAATGATATAATGATCGTCATGGGAGATATGAAAGCCCGCATAGGCAGTAACAATGAGGGTTTTGAAAATGTAATGGGAAAACACAGCCTTGGAAACTGCACTGAAAACGGAAAGCTTTTCCTAGAAACGTGTGCGAAATTTGACCTTGTAATTGGAGGGTCTTATTTTCCACATAAACCACATCATAAACTCACATGGAGGTCACGGGATACCCACTCAATTATTGAAAGTCAAATCGGCCATATATGCATAGGGAAGAAATGGTTGCCATGCATTCAAGATGTTAGAGCCTAGATAAACAACAACTCGGATCCATCCATGAGATCCGAACTAGATAAAACCTATAAACTTATGGATAAGAAGTTGAAGTAACAAGCGAGAAATGATAAAAGAACATTTACTGCAAACATGGCAACAGAAGCGGAAGATGCTAGCAGACGCGGAGAAAGTTTTCGACGTAATACGAAAACTTTCTAACAAGAAATACAATTATAGTCAACCAGTAAAAGACAAAAATGGGCAAATACTGACAACGGTCGAAGAACAAACGGCGCGCTGCACAGTGTGGTAGATCGCAAATCTAACTGGACAAAATTAATAAATCGCGTTGGGTTCACTTCTCACTTATGAATTATATAAAAAATGAGTTCAAATATATAAATTATTATCAAAAATCAATTTTTTTTAAAAGAAGATTTTTTTTAAATAAAATTGAGGTCAAAAATTAATTTTTAGTATTAAAATAATTTTAATATTTTTAATAAATATTTGATAATAATTGTTTTCGTTACTTATTTTTCCTTTATTACATTAATAATACAGATAATAACACATAAATACACATAGAGATTTTAATTTATTCACTTTCATATTTATCGTTAAGATTCTTCCTCCTCAAAAGCATCAACAGATAATAATGAAAGAACTTCTTTTGTTATCAAACCTTGAACTCGAAAGGGAGTGTGACGCAAACTTGCGATAAAGGGATCTGAAGAAATTAAGAGACGATTGAAAAGATCTGTATTTGTGTCTATTCTCGATGTTTTTCTCGTAAACAACTCTCTAAATTTCCTCGTGTCCTTATTTCTTGCTTCTTGAGCTTCTTCTGACAGCTGTCCTATAGGAAGAATGCAAGACTTTATTATGTCTTTTCCATGAAAAAGGATTTTATGGACGCTAACTGGCATAATGTACCATGGGTATTCCTTTAAGTATAAATTTCGTGTGACAACAATAAAACTTTCGAAAGCATCTTCATCAATAGGGTAACCACTACCTAAAGTTTCCAAAATAATATGAAACCGTTCAATTAATTCTTTATTGACACCAGTGATTTCTGCACTCTTTTCTGCTGCTCTAAAGAACCGCTAGCAGTATTACCGTCATTCGTATTACCTCCGTGTTGTGTTGGCATGTCTACAAGCAACCCCATCTCATTTCGAAATCTCTGTTGAATATTTTTTTTTACTTCAGCCACTTTTGCTTTATTTTCCGGTCCTCGAGCTTGCCAGGTCATTATAGGAAGCTTATATGCTATGTGTAATACACACTCCATAAAACGGATCCATGAATGTAGCGGAGACATTCCAAAAGTTACAAATCGTTCATCGACAATTTTGTTTAAAATCACAGAAGGTTTATTTAGTTCACTCGGTTTCGCTCCACATATGAAACACGTTTGAGAAGAAGAAGTTAAAGATGATAGTGCAGTACAAATTTTACCGTCTATCATAGTAAGCATAAATGTAGACTCAACAAGAAAACTTTGTTCGCCATTTCTGATAAGAGTTGGAGACAAATCTCTAATTTCTTGCTGTACTAAATTAACTTCTTGAGTAATTAAATCAGTGGACTCTTTGGCAAAAACAAACTTGATAGGACGGCAGTATCTTGTAGATGAAGGAGCAGGATTTTGCCATACAATAATTTTTCTTTGTGTAGAACTTAAATTCATTTGAATAGGAACCATTGAAATACTAAATAAACTTTCATCTGTATGGCCCTCCTCCGAAGAAAACTTCTGTTTATACTGCTTTTGCTGAGCCCCATCGCATCCCCATTTTATCAAAATATTAAGACGATTTTCATCAGTTTTCAGTTCATCAATACCGAGTAAAACCTCTTTTTGAGCCAAACAAAGCCTTTCAACAGTATGATTCACTAATGACTAGAGTGAACTTTTTGCATACATCTCAGTGATTACTGTTTCAGCTGGATAACAATTTTTCTTAGCTTTTTGAACATTAGTGTAGGAGGGAAAAAGATTTTTGCATTTTGCGTTGACTTTTTGCCGAATAACGTCGTATTGATGTTTCGACAAATTAGCATCAACCATTAAAGATAAGGCTTCATCGGGAGAAAGGCTCACTAAAGGCACAGGCTCAGAGCTAAATCTCTTACAAATTTTTTTCACTTCCGTACCTTTACTGGATGAAGCTTCCGACAGATCTTTCACAAGTGTGGCTGAATCTCGCTTTCCCATTTTGCGAAACACTATCTCGCTAGCTTTAATAATTTCTCGATGGTCAGTTGAATCTAAAAGACTTTGTATCTTTCTTTTTTTCGATTTTTCACTGCAGTCATCAAAGTTTTTCGGTTTTCTTCCAGCTTTTTCACATCTTTTCGGTTGTACACTTTCAGGCAATACATACGGTTCATCAAGCCAAACTGAATTTGATTTTAAAAAACGGCCATGATGTCTTCCACTTTTTATCCATTTTTCGCCTAGCTTAAAACAAATAATATTTATATTTGCCTTAAGATTTGTTTTCACTTCTTCTGGTATATCTTGAATTATCTATCCATTATTAATGTCAATAAGGCATCTTTGCGCTGTATTTTGGGAGTTTTTAACCATTCTTCAAAAATTTCCTTTCGCGAAAGAGTGGAGGTCATACTGGAAAAGTGAAAAAAAATGTATGGCGGTCGCAAAAAATCGCAATGGGTTTTTGATTTTCCTTAAAGTGAACACTTGAAAGATTCACCCAAATATAGTTTTACACCGGAACTATGCGTAATAAACAGCTTTAACTCTACTTGAAAAAAGAAAATGTTTTATTTTTTTTCACTTTCTGAACTTCTCACAAAAATAAAATTGTTTTAATACTTACAATGGAAATAATTAAATGCAATTTATAATATATTTCCTTGAAATATCGCTTAATAATAATAAAAAAAATTATGACAATAAAATCACCGTAGCCTTTTCAATCACAAAACAAAGTCACACAACAAATACGCTTCTCTTTGAAATCTGAATGCACGTGTTGACAACAAGTGACTTTAAAGTTTAGTTTTTCTAATCATAGCTAAAAACAAACAAAACAAAACATGAATTACAGTTATCTATTGTATTGACAAGCTCATTAAACGATCAGAAGGAATGTTGCCAGACTTTTTTTTTATTTTGTCCAGCTAGATTTGTGATTTACCACAGTGTGCGCTGGCGGGAACATTTTCAGGAAACCCTAAACCGGTGTACGACAACTGCCGAAGTACAAGAATCCCCAAATTTCTCGCGCAACACGTCTGTTGAAACCATTACAACTTCCCCCCGCTGATTGACGAAATCGTCCACGCCATCACGCAGCTCAAATCTGCTGGCATCGATAATCTTCCATCCGAATTTTATAAATCGAGCCCAACTATCATCGCTGATCTATTGCACAAATTATTTGAAGACATCTGGCAAACTGAGACAATTCCACAAGAGTGGAAAGAAAGCCTTATCTTCAAAATTCCGGAAAATGGCGATACAAAAGACTGTAATAATTGGAGGGGCATTGCGATTACCCCCACAGTCTGCAAAATATTTAACAAAATAACACTAAACCGTATCCTATAACCCTTAGATCAGCTGCTGCGCAAGGAACAAGCAGGATTTCGCCCAAACAGATCAAGTGTCGACCAAATTAACAGTCTCCGACTCATAGTAGAGCAATGCAATGAATTCAACACCACCGTATATCTCACATTTGTCGACTTCGAGAAAGCCTTCGACACAATCGACCGAAATGCCTGTGGTCCGCCTTATTAAGTAAAGGAGTACCAGCGAAAATAGTCAACTTAATAAGAGAGCAATACAAAAATGCCAGAGCAAGAGCGGTACACTGCGGACATACGAGCGAGCCTTTCGAAACCCTAACAGGAGTTAAACAAGGATGTATACTATCACCTCTAATTTTCGTAGTTACGCTCGACACAATACTGACAGAGATTGCGGACGAGAAAAAGGGCATTCCATGGAGAGTAAACCAACACCTTGAAGAATTGGACTATGCGGACGACATAGTGTTAATCTCAAATAAGGCGGAACATATGCAAGAAAAAATTAATAAACTAGTAGCAATTGCAACACGAAAAGGTCTCCGAATCAACATAGCAAAAACTAAATCATGAGTCATTAGTAATAGACCCATCGAAAACGTTTCAAGCATTTGCTATATTGGGAGTATCATAACATCAGATGGAGGCGCAGATAGCGACGTAGATAGCAGAATTCAAAAAGCCAGGGTTGCCTACATAAACCTATGAAACGTGTGGAATTCAAATGAACTATACCCAACGACAAAAATTTCCGCCTACAACGCATGCGTAAAATCCGTACTGCTTTATGGTTCCGAAACATAGTTGGTGAACTCAATAAACAAACGCAAACTACAAAGTTTCACAAACAGATGCTTGCGAAATATATTAAAAATTTGGTGGCCAAGAATAATCACAAACGAGGTACTATTAGCATTAACAAACCAAGAAGACATCAACACCAAAATAAAGAGGCGCAAACTAGATTGGCTGCGACACACCCTACGACGAAATAGTAGACCTAAAACCACTTAGAGAAGTACAATTCTAAGTGAAACCGGCAAATCTTTCAACGAATTACGATACTTAACATTAGATAGACAGCAATGGCGATTCTTTGTAAATAATCTCTGTTCCTGATGGAATATGATAATAAATAAAATGGCTAGCACCGTTGCCACCTTATCAAGTCTCTTAATTGTCTCAAGTCTCTTAATAGGCCTGTTCGATTGGGCTTAATAGCTTATAATAAAGATTGATTTTTCTTAAATGAATCAAAAATAAAAATCTGGCAGCAACACTAAGAGTAAAATTCCATACAAAAATTAATAGTATCTTATTGGGATATAATACTTTTAAATAAAAAAGTTGTTTTTTCATAAAATAATTGTCCAAAATAAATATCAAAAATTCCTCGACCCCAAAAACAGTAAGATACATCAATTTTCCAGGGTTCCTTCGGAACTTTGTAGTCGTTTAAAAACTAAAAACGCTAATTAACTCAATTTCGCCTATAGCTTCAGATGTATACCATCCGGTTCATGTGTAACTGTCGGATGGTGTTACATATATAAATACCTATGCTGAAAGTGGGTCAAATCGGTTCACATATATATATATATATATATGTATATATATATATATATCTCATACAAATGTCGCTCTCGATTTGTCTCTTTCCGGCCTATAAACCACATTTTTTAACAGAATTTAGATATGACGTTATTTTTTCAACTAGAAGATCCTATGGTGAAAGTGGTATTGATACAAATCTTCTCTTCGTTTTTAAATTTTGTCTCTCTAGATAGCACATATCTTTAGAGTTGTTGAACTAGATTGAGTCCCATTTCCCAAATAGACATAAACACAAACATTTTTAATTTTCGTTCTTTTGATGAAAATCGATAATTGACGACCACTTTTTTCACTGAACCAACACTCAGGAAAGAGGGAGTAGTGTCAGTTGACATCAGTCGATTCCACATACGGATAGTACGGGCGAAGAACGAATTTATTCTGTAATGTGTAGTGCGGCCGGTTGTCCAATCGACAACAAATGGGTGAGCGTTCCTGGAGTGTCGCGTATCTCTACCGAACGTTCTCACTGGCGGCATAACATAAGGAATTTCCGAAGAACAAACACCATGAAAGTATCGATAGAATAATTGGGATAATTAATAACAAGCAAGGAAAAGCTAAAGAAGGACGGACCCGACTATATAATACCCTACACCACTCCCTGCGTATATACCTCGCTTTGATTTCATGGGAGCAATTTTACGTAGTTCATATAAATTATACAGTATACTATAAATTCATCTTTAGTCACGTTTAACGAATGTGATAAATAATATATGGTAATTGATCCAATTTTCCAGCTTATATTCTGAGTAAAGTAAATATAACATGATCTAGAAAAATTGATCAAGATCCAATGACAAACACAGATTATACAATGGTAATAGGATGAATCGGACGGACATTTGAAGGGGCCTACAACAACACTTGGAGCCTGTGCCAAAACATGGGCCTATAGGTAGGTAGGTAGGTATTCCTAGTTCATATTTATCACGATCTGCAAAATTGGGTTTTGCTAAAGTATGGACACGTATATTTGACTCTCATAGTGTGTATTCTTAGTTGAAACATAAAGAAATGAAAAACCGAAGGATGTCTATTACGATACGACTTTAGGCGTATTTGGAAACATTAACCAATATGGTCCACTACAACAGTAGGTGTTCCTATGTAAAATAGACCATACTCTTGAACATGTGATTAAGATCCAATGTAATATGAGTGTTTTAAAGCTGTAATAATGAATATTGAAGTGACAGTTGTAGGTGGCTCTTTTAAAATATGGGACCATACGGCCAATTTCGAGATTAACCCATTACCAACCTCTGTTCCCATACACCTGTTTAATGCCAAATTTTTGACCAACAGTTTTCTTTTGGGCGTTAATGTGTTAAATATAACAAGTTCTTGCAAATGTTACAAAGATCCGATGACAAATGCAGATGTTACAACGGTAATATGATAAATCGGACGGACACTTGGGGTTAAACCGTAACATGGTCCCGAATAGTTCCATTTAGTTATTACTAGTTGAAATATAACATGATTTTCAAAATTTGGTCAAGATCCGATGTAAAATAGAGGTTCTAGAGCGGCAAGAGTGCAAAATGAATGAAATGAATGAACCCATATATTTAGCTTTCATAGTAGGTATTCATAGTTGAAATATAACATGATCTGCAAAATTTTATCAACTTCTGATGTAAAATGTGGATTATAAGCGTAATAGTAAAAAATAGGACCCTTTTGCAAGGGCGCTACATTGAAAAGTGGACCATTATAGTTAACTTTTAAAGTAGGTATTATTTATTAAAATATAACATGATCTACAAAATTTTGTCTAGATCCGATGTAAGATGTAGGTTCTAGAACGGTAATAATGTAAACTGGGGCTCAATTGGTATGGCGGTTATACCAAAATATGGACCCATATATTTGACTATCATAGTATGTTTTCTTAGTGAAATGTGGGTCCTAGAGGGGTAATAATAACAAGTCAAATCGGAGTTAAGATCGGCCAAACTTTATATACCCTCCACCATGGATTACATTCCACAGATGCTGTAGATTTTCGTAGAAGTGCAGTAACATTAAGGAAAATGAAAGTTTTTTAATATAGCCATATCAAAACAAATAAAAATATTGAAAAAATAATTTTATAAATAAATAAAATATTTTTATTATTTCAAACAACTCTTATAAGGCAAGACTACCAATCCGTTTACATATCTACATAATACCTCAAGTCAATTCAAAAAGTAAATATATGACAGCAATCTTCAAAAAAGCTTAACTACCACAAATATAAATATATATAAATATAAATAATATAGTGGGCACTTGTTGTATTTCCATTCCATTTTAATTTCAAAAGTTCAAGTTTTGAAACTCCATTATCTCTCACGTACACAGTGAAATATAACCTAACTTCATGATTCAACCAATTTTTGCCGAAAAAGTAAAAAAGTACGAATTTGAAAAATCTTTTTATTTTGCGTATTTTTACAGTCAGAATTCCATAATTCTAGCTGCGGCCATTTGGTTGGTACCATTTTTATCCCCTTTTGTCCCTCTATTCCAATTTTACCATTTTAAATTTTTTAAAAGTACGAATTTGGAAAAAATACTTTTATATTATGTATCTACTCCACTAGAGGAATGTACATACCGAATTTCGTGTTTCTAGCTGTTGTCGTTTAATATGTACCATTTTTATCCCATTTTACCCCAATAAAAATAAAAATGTTATAGGGGAAAGTGCATACCCAATATCAAGTAATATATTGAAAAAATACCAGACATATTGAAAAAATATGCTTAAATACTCTAAAATATTAGGGGTTATTATGGGTATTTTTAGTCTTTGTGAGGGACAAATTTTTCCCTTTGGACCGATTTCGCCCAGTTGCAATCCCAACCGACCTACGACTATAAGACACATTTATGATGTTTAGATGCTAGCGTGCTTTATAGATCTCTTATAGTAATAGTGTAAACTTGGGCCCATTTGCTTGGGAGCTATACAAAAAATAGGTGTTTCTTGTCTAACACAGTGCAACACGAAATAATATAACCATATTCGGACACAACTACGTGATAAAATACAAAAAAGAGAGACAGTTTTGCCCAAAGTCATGCACTTTTTTATGGGCCACAAAGATTTGGGGCCTCGGTGTCGTTTTTGCAAAGAATGGAATGCTGCGGTCAAAAAATAGCAGCGATGGGATAAAAAATCTCAACAATGGAAAATATTAGTTTTACTTCGAATATCCTAAAAGTTTTTACGGTGATTGAAGGGTAGTATTGAGCCATTCTTAATCTGACTTTAAATAAAAAATGAATTTTTTGTAAAAAATATCAGCGCTAATAAAAATTAAAAATATTTTGTTTTAATTCGCTTTAAACTTCGCTGAAAACATTTTTGTTTAAAAACCTAAATAATGATGTTTCCTTGCATCTTATACTTAGTTGTACTGACTTTATGGCTTAGTACTGCTACAAAACACCGTTTCATGGAGCCGACTAGTCTTTTGCACCTTTCACCCGTTATTTTTGACCATGTCACTATAATATCGTGCCAAAGCTCGTTATTGTTTTTTTTTTTTTGGTTTTGCTAGTGAGACCTCATTTTAGACACAATAATCAAAATTTTTTATTATATTAAGATTCGGTGTCTGCGCGAACCATTCCATAGCATCGATATTATTGACTTCAAACCACCTTTTTGCGAATCGGCTGGAGTATTTGGGATAAATGTCCTGCTAGAAGACCCATTTAGGGGCATTCCATGTTCTACATACGCAAGCGTAGTATTATGCAGCATTTTGACGTACTGGGCAGAGTCCATGGTAATTCTGGGCCAATGCATTGACCTAACCCATATTATGAAAAAGACGCCCAAGCCTTTACGCTGGATCCTCCATGTTAGACAGTTTTGCTACTACATCTGGAGACGTATTCCCTGTTCTATGGACGTCTTACAAACTACCGAGACACTGTCCCACCATACAAAACATTTATTGATTCATCTGACCATAAAACGTGCACACACTTTTCGGTTGGCAGGTGTTTTTTGCGAATTGCATTTTTTTTGTAACATGTCTTTTATTTTTAAGTGGGACTTTTCTCGGACTTCTGACATACAGATTATGTTTTCTTGGTATTCTACGAACATTTTAAACACTTAAAACTGGCCACACATTGTTTTTAATTTTGGTGGCGGGACTAAGTGGGTTTTTTGTACTAGACATTATTATTCTGCGAATGGTTGCAAGTGATATAATCGGGTTTCTGTCACGTGTTTTGGAATCTTCTTGATATATTATCGAATTTCAGATCATTTTAATAGAACACTGGAATAAAACATGAACTTCGCTATATGATTTCCTTCAGATTTCAAACTTTTTATATGAACTCGATTTTTTCATTATAATGCTCTCCTCGCCTTACTTATTACGGCAAATAAAACAATAATATTTCAGAAGTAAATTTTATAAGAATATAATAGAAAAAATAGAAAATAGAAAAATTGAGAAAAAATCCCTTTTTTTGAGATTTTTTGCAAACCGCTTTTATTTTGACCAGTCCAAAATGTCGAATAATCCCAAAAATGTTAAAATTCTTAAGTAATTAAAAACATATCACCAAATAGACAAGTATTTTGTATTTGTACTCTCATAACACAGCACTTAAAGCAACAGTAGCAATAAAAATATTATCACGCAAACAAATATAAGGAAAATCGATTTTAAGGTGTGAAGCACTGCTACTATTTTGACCGCAACTGTATATACATGTAAAGGGTTTTCCAATAAGGACATGACAACATTTTTGTAAATAAAACGCAAACCATTTGAGATATTTCCAAAACTTTATGATCGACTTGAAGTACAATCAAAACATTTATGAGTGGAACTCGACTTCGTTCATATGGCCACCGCGGGAACGCGGGCAGCGGTCGATTCGTTGGACCCAATTTTCGAGGACTCGGTCACACATTTCAGCCGTAACGGCCGCTATTTCGCGTTCAATGTTGGCTCTGAGTTCTTCCGACGTCGTCGGCTTTTTGGCATAGACCAATGATTTGACGTAGCCCCAAAGGAAAAAGTCTAGAGGCGAACGCACGTCACGTCAAATTGACCATTGGCTTCAATTATTGAGTCAGCTTGATCTTGTATGGGCGTAAACCAAGATCCTTGAGCAAAATTAGTCATAAAGTGGTCTTGGCGATGCCCAGTTCTTGAGAACGGCACGGAATCGGCTGTTTTGAATCGTTTCCTACCGACGCACAGAGGGTTGAAATCGCCAAAAGTGGAGATTAATTCAAAAATCAAAATTTATTTTTTTGAAATTTGTTTATTATACGATTAATGAGTATACAATTCTACATCACTGCCGAAAATTCCAATGACCTGTGTTGTTTTCTTTCCCAGTTGCACTGTCTTAAAGTCAAGAACATTTTGAGATTTACGCGATCAGTTGTGAAAAGTTCAAATTGACATATTTTAAAGGTTAATATTTTTTTGCCCATTGATAATAAGTAACACTTTGATTATGGAATCTTCAAGTTCAGTTATTTTAGAGTATTTTTACAAAAAAATGTTTTAACGAAAGTTAAAGAAAGAATTATAGAAATATTTTTAAAAAAATTTGTGAAAATATGTCTAAATTTAAGACATTTTCAAAATATTTGTGGAGTTTTAAATGTGAATTCTGAAGCATGCCGCCAGATGGCGAATTTCTAATTAAATTACAATGTGTTACCTTCAATATTACACAATCACATGTTGCTCGTTTCTGTGCCAATTTATTTTATTGTTAAAATAGTTACTATTTATGGGCGCTTATACATTAAGTTTTATTGTAAAACTGGGATTTAGATTATGACGAAAACTTAATATTTAAGCATTTTGTAATGAAAACTAAGTCTTTTTGTTTACTTAGCACTTAAACAAAAAACAATTATTTCTCATAAAAACCATTCACAGAAGCAGAATGTGATTCCAAGTTGCACATTAAATCTTAATTTATATAAATCCCTATTCAAAAACAAGTACAGAAAGACCTACCTACCCTATTTCAAGTAATTTCTTTATGAGCAAATGTCACCAAATCTGGTGGGACATTTGTATGGGGGCTTTGTCAAACAATGGACTGATGTCACCAAATTTAACTACAGCTGTTTGTAGGTGCCAAATGCGAACAAAATTGGGTAAACAATGTTGTTACTAGAGCGGAGAAGTCAAATCTGAAGCAACATTTGTAGCTCCCATACCTAAATCCATGGCGATGTGACCCACATATCGGTTAAAACATGTGGTATCTAGAGCGAAAAAATTCAAATCGGTAGTGACATTTGTATGGAAGATATATGTATCTAAATCTGAACTGATTTGCTTCAAATTTAATATCTGTTGGGATTGGATAATAATTGCGACTTGTACTTCGATAACAAGAATATACATACACACGGACGGATTATTAATTTATTTTCCAAGAAAAACATTGTTGCACTAAATTGTACTCAAATTGTGTTTTTTTACTAATAATGGTATATATGTATATTGACAAAATATAAAAATTATCTGACCCCGAGGCTTCCCCGAATTAATCTCCATTTTTGATATTTTCGTCACTTCGACCAATCCGTTGTCTCAGCGGCACGGCAGCATCACACAATGAATATGTAGATTTAAATTTTTTACTAAACTTGTTATTGCTTGTCTATTAGAGCGAGAATAACGACCGAAAATTGCGGCCACCGACTCCGAATTTCGGTAGTAAATTTTTATAATTTGTTTGTGTATGGACCCATCACATGTGTCAGTGACATAAGTCAATAGACTTTCATCAATTTTGCCATATTCATAAAAACGCCCCCATAGTAATCAAACCCAGATATATACGCAGAGCGTGGTGTAGAGTAGCACATTGTTGGCCCCGCCCGACTTTTATCTTTCCTTACTTGTTTTTTTTTTCTAGGAAATTGTCAGTCTGGGACACAATGACAAATAGCGCTAATTTGATTATGTTGCTACTGCACAAGCAAGATTTCGAGATTTGAAAAGCATTTACATTTTAATATCAGGATCTTCGAGAAACATTTTGACACATTCGTCCGACAGCCATCGTGGACGAAATTGCATTTCACTAATGTTGCTAATATAGATGTTTGGAAATAAAGGGTGTTTTTTATTGAGGTATAGAACTTCGAATTGAAATAAAACACAAGAAAATCGTTTTAATGTCCATCAATTTGGCTTTATTGGAAGGATAATTTTATGCCATTAATGTTTAAATAATCCAATGGTGTCAAATCACACGATCTTGGTGGCCAATTGACAGGTCCATTCCGCGAAATTATGCGCTCATCGAATGTTTCCTTCAATAATTCCAATTGCTGTGCACGGTGGCGAATCGATTCATTCGGGTCCTCTTCAACACTTTGCTCTACAGCGGCAATTGTTTCTTCGGTGCGCACTGTTCGACGTCTCTGCGGATGCGTATTATCACATAGAGTAAACGTAGTGCGAAAACGATCCATGGTTAACCGAATTAATTGCTCTGATGGACGATTATGTCGACCATAAAATGGACGGAGCTTGCGGTGAACTTCGCGAACTGAACCATTACTTTCGAAATAAATTTGCACGGTTTGCAAGCGTTGTTCTTTTGTCAACCTGTTCATGATGAAATGGCAAACCAAACTAAATATTAATCACTTGACAGCTGACAAAATGGCCGCCAGTTAAAAAAGTGATGCCAACTTAAAGTTCTATACCCCAATAAAAAACACCCTTTACATACATACATATATGGGTAAATCCTGAGTGACGGATGATACATTACACCTTTTATAACCTCCACCAAAGGATGAACACCTTAAAATATTCATCGGAGACTCCATAAAGAATATATATTCTGGGTAAAATTCTAAGACCATCTAGCCATGTCCTTATGTCTGTCAGTTGAAAGCACAATAGCGGCCGAACGAAATGAAATTGTCCGCAAATATGTCTTATGGTTGCAGATCGGATGGAATTAAAAGTGGGAGAAATCGGCCAATTTTTTTTTTAGGGAAAATTTTTCCCTAACAAGGACTGATAGTACTCCCTAATATTTAGAATATGTGAGCAAGTTTTCTTTTAATTTCTGCTTTATATGCACTTGAAATTTATTGCGTACATTCCTCTTGTAACGAAAAAGCACCAAAAAGTAAGTACGCGTTTTAGCCGGCGAAATGGGACAAGAAGGGATAAAAATGGTACCAATCATACGATAACAGCTAGAAACAGGAAATTGGGAATGTAATTGCGTAGATACGTAAAATAGAGGTATTTTTCAAAATTCGTACTTTTGAGGGATTCAATTTGAAAAGAGGGATAAAAATGGTACCTACCAAACCGCTAAAGAAGAAATCGTGGAATTCGATGTGACCTTTCATCTGAATGTGAAGATGCGAAATAAAAAGTTTTTTTTTTTCGAAATGTATACTTTTAGCCGGAAAATGGGGCGAATGGGGATAAAAATGGTACCAACGAAACGGATGCAGCTATAATAATGAAATTCGGTGTGTACACTTCTCTGACTGCGGTGACGCGAATGAAAGAAATCTTCCGATATTCGGAGCATTTGCATCTAAATGGAATTCAATTTGGCACAATCAATCAGTATTTGCACTCGAACGCGGGAAATGAGAAGTACGATTTTTTTAAATTTGTACTTTTAGGGTCAAAATGGAAAAAGGGGTGAAACGTGTACCAATAAAACTGATGTAGCTAATATCATGAAATTAGCTGTGTACATTCCACTCTGAAACATATTCGATCTTCAATATTACAACGTTTCCTATCAAAATGGTACAGACATTTAGGCTGTTGTTGGAATCAAGAAATTGCAAATGGGGAAAATCGGGCTTAGGGGAAATTGTTTCTACCTAATAATATTTAGGGCATATTTTTGAAGATTTCTGACTAATAAATATATTAATATTTATACGGTAGAGGACTATTAATATTATAATAATGAAGAATCACATTTTTCCTAATAAGGTAGTGCACCTCTGTGTAATGTCGACAGCCTCTAATCTACTGATAATAATAATAATAATAATAATAATAATAATAATAATAATAATAATAATAATAATAATAATAATAATAATAATAATAATAATAATAATAATAATAATAATAATAATAATAATAATAATAATAATAATAATAATAATAATAATAATAATAATAATAATAATAATAATAATAATAATAATAATAATAATAATAATAATAATAATAATAATAATAATAGGTAAATTTGCAGCATTCTTCAAAAAAGCTTAAATATCTTAAATATTGGGCGATAGTGGGTGCATTTTTAGCTACAGTTTGGTTTGTATTGTCATCCTATTTTAATTCCAAAGTTTTGAAAATCCATTATCTCCCACGTACACAGTGCAAGGTAACCTAATTTCATGATTCTAAAGTATATATATATGGCCTTGAGCCGAGACAATATCCGAGTTCAGCTTGCTTTGAAAGAAGTTTTTCTACGATACGAGGATTAAAACATGGCTATGATCAACTATGAACCAAGATCAATTTTAGCCTTCTTAGATATGGAAGTTTTAAAATATATTTTTTGCATTTTAATACAAAAACTGTGCAAGGCTATAGCCCTCCCCAGCAGAAATCTATTGCTACGCCAGTGTCTGAGTATATATATTCTTGATTGTCATAAGATTCTAAAACAATCTAGCCATGCCCGTCTGTCGAAAGCACGCTATCATCTAAACGAAATGAGTTACGACGTCAATATTTTGTATGAATACGTCTTATAGTTGTAGATCGGTTGAGATTGCAAATCGGCAAAATTAGTCCGCAGGAGAAAATGTCCCTCACAAAGACTGAAATAAAAAAATATTTAGAGTATTTAAGCATGTTTTTAAACCCTCCACCTTAGGATGGGGTTATATTCACTTTGTCATTCCGTTTGTAACACCTTGAAATATTCAACGGAGCATATATATTCTGGGTCGTGGTAAAATTCTAAGACGATTTAGCACGCTGTTGAAAGCACGCTAGCTTTCGAACGAAATGAGCTAGGAAGTTAAAATTTTCCGTAAATGTGTCTAATGGTTGTAGATCGATTGGGATTGAAAGTGGGCGAAATCGGCCTAGAAGAAAATTTTTATACCCTCCACCTCCAGGAAAGGGGTATGCTAAATTTGTCATTCCGATTGTAACACCTTGAAATATCGACCTGAGACCCTATAAAGTATATATATTCTTGATCGTCATAAAATTCTAAGAAAAAATTTTCCCTCACAAGGACTGAAAAAACCCACAATAACCCCCAATATTTTAGAGTATTTAAGCATATTTTTTCAATATGTCTGCTTGTACTTACTTGATATTAGGTATGCGCATTCCCCCGATAACAAAAAAGTGCACCATAAAACGATTTTTATTCGTAGGGGATGAAATGGGGCAAAAAGGGATAAAAATAGTACATATCAAACGACAACAGCTAGAAACACCAAATTCGCTGTGTACATTCCTCTAATTGAGTAGATACATCAAATGAAATTATTTTTTCCAAATTCGGACTTTTAAGGGATAAAATGGGAATAGAGGGATACAAATGGTACCAACCAAACGGCTGCACCTAGAATAATGAAATTCGGTGTAGACATTCCTCTGGTAGCGTAGACACGTAAAATAGAAGGATATTTCGAAAGTCGTTCTTTTTGGGGTTCAAATGGAAAAAAGGGATAAAAATAGTACCAAATAAATGACCGGAGCTCGAGTCATGAAATTCAGAGTATACATTCCTCTGACTGCGTAGACACGAAAAATAAAAGTTTTTTTCCAAATTCGTACTTTCAAGGGATACAATGGGTACATGGGTTAAAAATAGTACCAACTAAACTAATACAGCTATAATGGTGAAATTCGGTGTTTACATCCCTATAATTGCGTAGACACATAAAATAATGTGATTTTAGGTAGTCGTACTCTTGAGGTGGTAAAATTGGAAAAAGGGGATAAAAATGGTACCAACCAAATGGTTCGGTGTATACATTCCTCTGACTGCATAGACACGCAAGATAAAAAGATTTTTCGAAATTCGTACTTTTAAGGGGTAAAAAGGGATAAAAATGGTACCACCGCAATGACCAAACGGCTGGGCCTAGATTCTTGAAATTATACCTTCAACGCGTCCAATAAAACATTTTTTTTAAATTCGTACTTTTTGGGGGTGAAATCGGGTACAAAGGGATAAAAATGGTACCAATGAAACAGAAGGAGCTGCAATCATAAAATTCGGTGGGTACATCCCTCAAAATACTAATAAATGCAAAATGAACGAATTTATCGAAATTCGTACTTTTAAAGTGTAAACGGGGAAAAAGGGAAACGTGTACCAACAACACGGATGACGCTACAGTAATGAAATTCGATGTGTATATTCTTTTACAGCGCTGACCACTGATAAGATGAAATTTGTACTTTTAAGGGATTAAATAGGATAAAAATTGTACAACAGCCCACATCAAACGGTTGGGCCTAGAATCCTGAAATTTAGAACTTTTATAGCAAGATTGCGACCAAGAAAATATTTTTGCAAAATTCGTACTTTTTGAGAGCGAAGTCGGGTAAATAGGGATTAAAATGGTACCAACAAACAGACGGAGCTGGAATTATGAAATTCGGCGTGTACATCCCTGAAAATGCATAGAAACGCAAAATGAAGGAATTTTAAAGGGTAGACGAGAAAAGGGTGATGATATATTTTATAATATATTTTACTATAGTAAAATATTCGGTACCTATTATATATTGATATTTGGCAAACGTTTTTGGTCACTTTGAGCGTACAAAATATGGCAGATTTTGTCACGCCCCTTCTTGTGCCTCCCACACAAATCACCATTACGTAAAATTAAAAAAAACTGGATAGTCGAGATCAGTTGCAATTTTAAATTTAAAAATGTTTTTATAATCACTTTAGACCAACAAAATATGTATGCTTTTGTCACAACGTTTGTCAAATAAACCCTTTACATATACATAACTTCTATCCCAGTGCATGACTTGAAATCTGAACTTTATTTCGACGGCGCTTCTGACTCTAATGTTCTGCATATACACATACTTACATATGCAACTCAATGAGATGCTTGTAAGATGGCATGTGTGCTTTATTACTTGGTGCGATTTTTTAAACGCAAATTTGGCAAGTGAGTTGTTCTTCTCGTTCGTTTGTGAGAATCATCTCCTTATAGAGGCCGGGTTTGATGTTGAAAAGTCGCTGCGAAGCCACTTGAAAAGACTTTTGACATGGTCGAAATCATGTCTGCAGACAAGTAATAAATGTCACCATGCCATTTGTAAATAAATTTGCATTCTATTAAATATAGAAGCAAAATGGTCTTGAGCCAGGACAATATCCCAGTTCAAATCAGTTACACGATTCTAGTGTAATATTTTGGTAGCTACTATATTTATCCCTTTTACCTCAAATTACTACAAATTCATTTATGTTTTTACCCCTTTCTGTGCCGCCCTTAAACGTAAAAATTTCCGAAAATCCGCGTCCACGTACTCGGAGAAATGTACACAATGTAATGGCCTTTTCCTATTCTAGATGAAAACATTGGTTGGTCAGAATTTCACCAATTTGGTTTGTACGATTTTTTGGTCAATCTCCACCTTTAAAGTACACATTTTGATACAATACATTTTTATTGCATGTCCGAGTAATTGTGTATATACCTTATTCGACACATTGGTGGGTACTGCTTTTTGTTCCGATTTATACTTAAAAGTATAAATTTTGAAAAATCCCTTAGAGGTCAGTGGAATTTACATACCGAATTTTGCAAAAGGGCGGTGGTACAATTTTCAATCACTTAAAAGTAAAAATTTCGAAAAATTCCTTCCTATCTCTCATCTACGCTGTAAAACGTATATACACACCGAATTTCATGATTACCTTTACCTTTTTTACGAAATTCGAAAAATTCCTTCATTTTTCGTTTCTAAGCGTTTTGAGAATTAATGTCATAATTCCAGCTCCGTCTGTTTGATTTCTTTTTGCCTTCAAACCAAAAATACGAAGTTTGCAAAAATATTTTCTTGGGCGCATTCGTGATATAAGAGTAATTAATGTTACGCCGTAACACTGAATTGTAGTGTCAGTCATGTCGTTAGTACCTTTTTTATACCCCTTTTCCCGTTTACCTCTTTAAAAGTATGAATTTCGAAAAATTCATTTATTTTGCGTTTGCAAGTATTTTGAGGTATGTGCCAGCCGAATTTCATGATTCCACCTCCGTTTGTTTGATTGGTACCATTTTTATACCTTTTTATCCGATATTGCCCCCAAAAAGTACGAATTTTGCTAAAATATTTTCTTGGAGGTATTCGTGCTATAAGAGTATTATGCATTGCAAATTTCAAGATTCCTGTCCCAGTCGTTTGGTCAGGGCGGTGGTACAATTTTTAACTCTTTTTACCCCTTAAAAGTACGAATTTCGAAAAACTCACTTCATATGTGATCTCTACGCTGTAAGAGAAGTGTACACATCAAATTTCACGATTCTAGCTTGAGTCGTGTTGTTTGCACCATTTTGTCCCATTTAGTCCCCCAAAAGTACGAATTTTTCTAAATCCACTTTTTGGGATGCCTTCATGTCGCAAGAGGAATGTCCATACCAAATTTCTAGGCCAGCCGTTTGGTCATTGCGGTGGTACCATTTTAATCCCTTTTTACTCCGTTTTACCCCTTAAAAGTACGAATTTCGAAAAAACCCCGTCTTATCACACCTCTACACTCTATACACACCAAATGTCATGATTCTAGCTCTAGCCGTTTGGTCTGGGGGAGTAACTCCGTCACTCAACCACGCCACTCTTTTTGTAGAGCGCAAACAAATTGAACAATAAAGCCCATTATGACAGACACGACACGGCAGTCACTATGGCAATAGTGCCCTTATGAAGTGGACTAAACGGACAACACGAACATATATATATATATATATATATATATATATCTATGTGTGTTTTTCTGGAGATAAAATTTACAAGTCACGTTTGTAGTCAGTGACGTCATTTGCTGTCCAATATTCATCAGTTAGGCATCATTCGAAAGGTATTGACTGCCTATTTATTTTTTGTAAAATACGAAAAATTTTTCAGTTGTCACTATGATAAAACACAAAAAATTACTTAAAGGTCCAATAATTCTACCAATTTTAGAGTAACTTTACTCTAAGATAAGAATCAAAATTTATATTTAAAGTGCTTTGATGAGTGTATTATTGACAAAAATGATGCACAACAAATTACAAGGGAGAATATTATTTTTAGGGGTATTTCAGGAGCGTTTAGCTCACAGACGGCTTGATCTAGGAACGAAATGTTTTGCTAATCATCATTTGCATGGACCACGACCCAGCCCAATATATATATAGCTGTTACAACAACAATAGCGACATCTCGTACGTTCTTATTTGAATATGCTTTACGGCTCTATTGCTCTAAAAAATCGGTTTGGTAAAGGCACGGACGATTTTAAATTTGAAAAGAATACCCCATCCGATGAGGTCTACCCCTGCCAAGACCAGTGTGCCATTTCCGTTGTCACTAAGGATTATCACAGTCTGAATGCAAACACCCCTATATGAAACAATTTGCATCGATGTCATCGCAGTAATTTAGGTTTAACGCTGATATTAATTATTTTTCGAGTGTAATCAGGAATTTGTTATCATATCGCTGTGAGTGCCACAGAAGAAGAAAATAAAAATAAATTTACTCAAGTCCATTTGTTGTTTTCTTATTATTGAAAATTCGAATCGTAATATATGGATACTTCCAACGATTATATGGCGTGCGGTGAGATCCTGCAATCGCAAACACCTTCCAAGGAAAATCCATATCTTTTAAAGTGCATTCGATGTGAAGACCTATTTCGATGTGAAGATATCGAATCGTTCGTCATTCATGTCGAAGAAAGTTGTAAGCAAAATGAGCCCTATATCAAAGAGGAATACCTAGAGGTTGAGAGAGTATCAAAAGATTCTGAAGCAGATCCCACTTTGAAAAATTACAAAAGACTACAGGAATCCGATTCATGTTCCTCCATTGCTGACGATGGCTTGAACGATGACGTTGGAGAAGATGGAGGGAATCTGTCTGTTGATATGGTTTGCTTGAAACGGGAATAGTTTTTGTTGATTATTATATCATTGTTCATATTTAGGATCCTTTGATTTTGATAAAAGATGAACCTTTACAATCTGATGAAACTTCAGCCGGAAAAGAAGAGGGTATTGAAATACAAAATGATACGGGATCAGATCTAAAGGATGCGGAAGAAGGTGAATTTGAGCACGTATTAAGCGATGTCGAAGAAGACATCGAGGATACATTACATGCATATCAAATAGAGAACAGCGAATCTGAAAATGAGTCGGATGAAGAAAAAGTAAGTGGAATAGAAGTCTGGCATAGAATGTTTACGTAGCATCGAGTGACATAACTTATAATACACCATTACACGAAGTAGTGTAGGGTATAATTCAAATGAACTCATTATAACCACTCTCAATGCATGGAATTGTGTGAATTATATAATTAGACAGGACAAAGAGTTAATTCGTTTATGTTTGTACATAGAACTTTACATGACCCTTGTAATGTTATTATGTTATTCCTTGTATTGTAAATGTAGATATTCTTTAATTTGTTGAGAGCTTTAGTAATTTCTTGCCAAGACTCAAACCATAAAAAGCAATTGTATTGAATTATACAATGACGCTTTTTAAGAAAAGGATAAAGTGTCGTCTGGTGGATAATTGATTTTTTGCATACAATTTGTTAATTAACATATGTTGAAACGATCCTCTGACAAAGAGTGATGATTTCTCACTATTTCGTATCTCCTTTCAACTACGAAAGGTATATGGCAGTTCCAGATGGTTTTTGAAGATTCCATTAATAGTTGTCTGTTCGTCCGACATAATCCACCAACCAATGAAATCATTGCATTCGAAACTGAGAAAATTATAACCTAATTTTGTTTATCATTCAACACCTTTCTAGAATAATTCCAATTTACCTAATACTGTTTGTTTAACGTAGAATATTACATGACAATAAATCAAAATACATTTTGATCCTAGCTCCTCGATTTCAATTCTAAATATTCCTACATATATACATGTAGGAATCGTTTCTTTTTTCCCTTTGGCCGCACAAATTCATTAAGACGAATATCTTTGACGCAAGTTGTATG
This sequence comes from Polietes domitor, assembly GCA_947397865.1. Lineage (NCBI taxonomy): Eukaryota > Metazoa > Arthropoda > Insecta > Diptera > Muscidae > Polietes > Polietes domitor. Next base: position 158,633,778 of record OX377620.1, on the reverse strand, counting down.
AAAACTTGCTCATTTTTTTCTAACATCCTAACTCTAAGGCTAGCCTTAACACGCCTAACAAAAATCCCCAACGCATATCTTCAAAAAGTAATACTACATAGTAAGTTGTGCTACAATTAAGATTTGTCAGTGTAATTCAATGCGAAGTTACATTAAGGCTGTTTTTCTTTAAGACTGGATAACTAAGCTGCGATAAGAAAAAACTAAATAAAAAGTTAAAATTTCTCTCAAATTAAAAATATATTTTTTAAAATTATCGCCAACAGCAATATAAATGTGTGTATGTGTTATGCTCAATTTGAAGAAATTCGGTAAAAATGTGCGGTTCTGGGACGGAAAAAGTCAATCCGGGAACAAAATTTGTTGGGAGCTATATAAATCTGAACCGATGTGACCCATTTTCACCGTGGGTGTTTCTAGTTGAAATATAAGATATTTTGCAAGATTTGAAGAAGATCTGTTAAAATATGTGGTTTCTAGATCAGAAAAAGTCAAATAGGGAGCACAATTTGAATGGGAGCTATATATAAACCTGAACCGATCTGACCTATTTCCACCATAGGTGTTCCTAGTTTAAACATAAGATGTTTTGCCAAATCTGAAGACAATCTTATACAATATGAGGTTTCTGGAGCGGAAAAAGTCAAATCGGGAGGGAGTTATATATAAATCTGACCCGATCTAATTCAATTTCACCACAGGTATTTCCAATTGAAATATAAGGCGTTTTGCCAATTTTGAAGAAAATGTGGATTCTAAAGCGGAAAAGTCAAATTGAGAGCGAAATTTATATGGGAGCTATATAAATCTGAACAGATCGAACACCTTTTTACCACAGGTGTTTCTAGTTGAAATATAAGACGTTTTGCCAATTTTGAAAAAAATCTGTTAAATTTGTGTATGGGGCCTATATCTAAATCTGAACAGATTTTCTTCAAATTAAATAGCGTTCGTCCTTGTCCCGAAAAACTTCGTTGTGCAAAGTTTCGTTTTGTTCTGGCTACAATTGCGACCTGTATCGTGATTACAAGAATAGATGAACAGACAGACGGACAGACATTGCTAAATTGATCCAAAAAGTGATTCTAAGTCGATCGATATAATTAACAATGGGTCTATCTCCCTTCCTTTTGGGTGTTACAAACAAATGCACAAAGACATAATACTCTCGTGGAGTGTATAAATATTGGACTTAGCCTGGATAATTATCCAAAATAAGTAAGATTTATGGTTATCGTGGCTAAGTCCAAAAAAGTCAACACAAAATAATTTTTTTGAAAATTTGTTTTGATACAAATATTGGCGACAATGTGAAAAAATATTTTTTTTTATTTTGAGCAAAAAATTCATTTTTTATTAACGTTTTTGTTATCGCAGCTTGGTATCCCAGATTAAACAAGAAAAACAGCCTTGTTAATTTTACGATGGTGCTGAACATAAAATAAATAAAATATAACATGTTATAAAGACACCGTATAGTATAAAATGCTCAAATGAATACCCTAAAAATACTGTTGAGCATGGGGAATAGTCTATTTCAGTTAAGCAACCATAAACGTACCTAAGAATTCAATTATAATGAACAATTATTACATAATTATGCATGTGCAACATGAGTACTAGAAAAGACGGCAAGTAACACTGACGTGAACAATGAGTGCGACAAAACTTAAATCACAATCAATTTGAAACGCACTAATCATAATTGAGAGCCTGTTAGCAAAAAGAGGATACAAACTGGTTTCTACGTGTAACAGCATTAGAATCCCTAATCACAGAAAAATCAATAAACAGCCCAACGCCTCTAAAAGTAAAGATGTTGAACCCCTAAATACATATATAATAACGTGTATAAGTATTATTATGCAGAATAGCTACAACTAGTTCTCTTTTATTTATATTTTTCTTCTCTTTTATTTTAGTGCAAAAAATCCAAAGTAAAAAAGATAGAGTGTACTTCGATTTTTAACAATAATTTCATGCAGTCTCGAACAAATGTAACAGCTTTAATCGAAGCCTATAAGAAGCAAACCCCATTGTGGAATAAGAGAACACCCATAAGGCACAAAAAACATCGGGTAGAGTGTTTGGAAAAAGTCACGCAAGAACTCAACGTTCAAATTAAATCGGACCTAAAATGGACACAAGTATCAACACTAATTGTACATTTGTGTCGAAAATATCGAGAAGAACTGAAGCTGTTCAAAGAAAGTGAAGAGAAAAATGCCGAGTATACATCGTCCTGGTACTTTGGACATCTTCATTTCTTAAAGCCGTTTGTGGAAAATAATTATATTGCCAAACTAGATCCGGATCTGCCAGCCTTGTTGCCAGACCAAATTATAGAAATATTCCATCTATATGAGGGACTGCCTAATCTGTGGAACACGAATATAATTGAACATCGTTGTAAAAATAAGCGCCGTGAAGCTGAAGCACAAATGCTGCAAGCCCTGGAAAACAAATTGAGTCTGAAAATATCTGTGGAATGTCTGAATAAATATCTTCGCAATGTACACTATTATTTTGGCCAAGGCAAACGCAACAAACTTCAGAACAACGACAATGTTGTCGACGAATACGATGTGTACTATCAACATGCAAGCTTCCTGTATGACCATGTGGGACCCTTCAAATGTCCCGAATGTGATCAGCAATTTCAAAGTCCCTTTCGATTCAAACTGCACAAATCTCAACATGATGGCTCTCCGCCATTTACTTGCTCGCAGTGTGGCAAGGGGATCAGTAAAATGTTGGCTTACGACTTCCATGCGCGGCGTCATATGGAAGATTTCGAAGATGTATGCAAAGAATGTGGCAGACAATTCTTACACGCCAACGCCTTAAAGATACACATGCGAAATCACACGGGTGCCAAGCCATATTGTTGTGAAATATGTGGCAATTCCTTCCGTCACATCCAGAGTTTCCAATGCCACAAAAGGAAGCATGAGAAAAGGTATTTACATACGTGTGAGATTTGCTCCAAGGGATTCTATACTAAAGCTAAAATGAACGATCACATGAAAACCCACACGAATGTGCGTGACTGTATATGCAAGACCTGTGGCAAAGCCTTCAAAACAATAAATTCGTTAAGAACGCACGAAGCAATACATCGCGATATTCGCAAGTATGTATGCGCAATATGTGGCAAAGCCTTCAAGATTACCAACGGATTAACCCAACATATGAAAACACATGGCGCCAAGTTAGGCGATGAGAAGAGTGCTGTTTTAAAATATTGATTTATGTAAAAATAGAAATATTTAAACATAATAGAATTTAATAATAATAATTTAATTAAAAACAAACACAAATGATCTGTTATAAATAGGATTGTTTTACTCAAGCATGTTTTATAATTAGAAGAAACAACTGTTTGGGTCTTTCATCTTAGAATATATTAACCATGCTATGTTTATGTTTGAAAACAGTAGGTTTTGTGGTGAAAATCAATGTTTTCCACAGACAGACGAAAATGGCTACATCGCCTTACAATTTGAAGTCGATTTCCGCGGTCTAGAAATTCATATTAAATCCATGGTTTCCTGGAGAAATGTTCCTAGAATATTCCGTTGATTCTTTTTTTGGCTGACGCTTTGCGCGAAAAAATCGACACATTCTACTCTACAGTTGTGTAGCTTTAAGATGATGGAGGATAAAAAAGAATAAATAATAATAACTACAGGAATTTGGTCAAATTGGGATAATTCTTGTAAACATCTTGAGACACTTATACGACCGTCATATTGCTAGAAATATCAAGGTAGCAGTTAATCTTTCGTGTGGAGATACTTTCTTCTCATGACTGTATCCTCCTTCATCATCAAAGGGGAAACCAACGAAAACAATTTTTGGAACTCTGAGCCATGTGTAGATAATTGTGGTTCTTTTCTTCATTTTTTAATAAATTTATGTGGGAAGATAATTTTGATTGTAGTAACCAATTCTTGTTTCGTTCTACACTTTTGTAAAATTAGAGAGGTACACTGATTGATGTCAAATCATCTCACTCGCTCAAAGCCTGCGAACTAAAGTATCTCATTTTACAGTTAAGCCTGACAGTTATAACTGTACTTGTACTTGAAGTCGGAGTCAATGGGTCCATTATTTGGCCACATCAAAAGGGGTACCGCCTATTTCTCACAAAGGCGAAATTATCCCTAAACCAACAATATATCGCTCACATGTAGTAAGTGAACACTTAAAGTGATTATAAAAACTTTATCAAATACCAAAAAATAGCCGGTTCGGAATATGCTCGTGTAAGTTACATTGGTTTTATTTTAACATAGAAATATAGGCCATTTGTGTGGGAGGTACCAGAAGGGACGTGGCAATTTTGCTTATCTTTGAACTTAAACTAAGTTTGGGAAAGTGATTGTCATGTGCAATGATTCCTTAACTCCTTTCAAGAGTTGTCGTGTACATCGACCAGCCAGCCATACGGGCGGGCGGACATGGCTTAAACAACTTAAAAAGTCGTGAAACGGAATTGGTCACAACATAAGGTGTGTTCGAATAGGCTTACTAGCTTAATAGTTGTATGGAATTTAACCGCTTAACAAGAAAGTAGCTTACTACTCTCTTAGTTACAGAGGAAGGTGGTGCCAGATTTTTATCTCTGATTTATTTAAATAAACCCATGGATAAAAATGTTGCCACATTTTCAAGTTTCTTACTTAGAACCTATACTGAGAGTCTAAAGTCACTTCTTCAAAGTCGCTTCTTCTTTCTGTTCCAAATGATATATCGATAAATCGATTTTGCAGAAAAAAATATAACGAATAATTCTACGTTAATAATTCTATCACGCAAGATATTTAGCGACTTCAAATCGCTACCTTATACCGGAGTGAACTGATGTATTTTGCTCAAACTGAGTTACAAAGAGCCAATGTTATTTATTTTGGTCTAAAATTAAGAATTTTTCCCAACAATTTTCATTAAAAATGTGAAATTTAAAAATGTTATTTGTTTTATATGTACATCATTTTGTAGGCGTTTTTAAATGTTTTTATTGGGACTACTTTTAGGACATAATCTGCTTAAAAATATTGCTGCTTTTGCTTTTTATGTCTTGTTTTCATTTTTCAAATGCAACTTCTCAAATAACAGATCGACTGAAATAATTTTGGGGATTTACAAATCGGATGCGATTTCAATCACAAGTGCGTAATTTGGGACACTTTTGCATCGTCAAGATATTATTTCATTTTGTTCTTGAGGACATTTTGAAATGGTTGGCTAAAAGTCGAATACAAATACTACTTGATCATTTGAATACAGTTGCGTCTCATCATGAAAAATTCCAACATCTCTTCATCACACAAATCAGATAATATGAAAACTTTTCGTACACAATTTGTCATGTCTTTGCAATCTTTGAAAAATAATGCAAGAAGATAACGTTAAATTTACGTTGTACTGGTTCAGAATCAAATTACGTTTGCCAAAATGCAATTTCTTTTGTTCAAGTAAGCATTTTTGAGATGTTTTGAGATATTGACATTGTTTACTTTTTAAATATTTTTTATTTTTTTTTAATATTTTACGTATAGAATGGGCCATGCTAAATTTTAAATTTGAACTACCGATTACTTTGACTTCGAAAAGTCAGGTAACATCCATTTTTTCCATGCTTTATATAAGGTTACTTTCTATATATGTTTGTGTGCCACAAAATTTGAAATCAATTTTTGAAAGCTTTTTTCTCAACCAATTTTGCTCAAATTTTGCACACTTAATCATTTTCGATGACAATACAAGGAAATGGAAAAATTTGACCAATTGGACAAAGGGGCGTGGCACCTACGAAGTTAAAACCTATTATTGAATATTGTCAGTTCTATGACACCTAGAATGCTGAAATTTTGTGTAAGTGCATCTAGCATCAATTCGCATAGTTGTGCCAAAAATGGGCGGTATTGGAAAAGTGGGCGTGGCATCTCCCATACGAAGTTAAAACCTATTATTGAATATTGTCAGTTCTATGACACCTAGAGTGCTGAAATTTTGTGTAAGTGCATATACCATCAATGTGCATAGTTGTGCCAAAAAGGGGCGGTATTGGAAAAGTGGGCGTGGCACCTCCCATACGAAGTTAAAACCTATTATCGAATATTGTCAGTTCTATGACACCTAGAGTGCTGAAATTTTGTGTAAGTGCATCTAGCATCAATTCGCATAGTTGTGCCAAAAATGGGCGGTATTGGAAAAGTGGGCGTGGCATCTCCCATACGAAGTTAAAACCTATTATTGAATATTGTCAGTTCTATGACACCTAGAGTGCTGAAATTTTGTGTAAGTGCATATACCATCAATGTGCATAGTTGTGCCAAAAAGGGGCGGTATTGGAAAAGTGGGCGTGGCACCTCCCATACGAAGTTAAAACCTATTATCGAATATTGTCAGTTCTATGACACCTAGAGTGCTGTAATTTTGTGTAAGTGCATCTAGCATCAATGTGCATAGTTGTGCCAAAAATGGGCGGTATTGGAAAAGTGGGCGTGGAACCTCCCATACGAAGTTAAAACCTATTATTGAATATTGTCAGTTCTATGACACCTAGAGTGCTGAAATTTTGTGTAAGTGCATCTAGCATCAATTCGCATAGTTGTGCCAAAAATGGGCGGTATTGGAAAAGTGGGCGTGGCATCTCCCATACGAAGTTAAAACCTATTATTGAATATTGTCAGTTCTATGACACCTAGAGTGCTGAAATTTTGTGTAAGTGCATCTAGCATCAATTCGCATAGTTGTGCCAAAAAGGGGCTGTATTGGAAAAGTGGGCGTGGCACCTCCCATACGAAGTTAAAACCTATTATTGAATATTGTCAGTTCTATGACACCTAGAGTGCTCAAATTTTGTGTAAGTGCATCTAGCATCAATGTGCGTAGTTGCGCCTAAAATGGGCGGTAATGCAAAAGTGGGCGTGGCACCTCCCATATGAAGATAAAACCAAAATTACACCTACTGTAATTTTGTGTAAGTGCATCTAGCATAAACCTGCGTAGTTGTGCCAGAAATGGACGGTATTGGGAAAGTGGGCGTGGTACCTCACATACGAAGTTAAAACATATAATCGAATATGGTCAGTAGGTGTCATAGACCTAGAGTGCTGAAATTTTGTGTGAGTTGATCCAGTGTAAATAGTTGTGCAAAGATGGGCGGAAAGTGGCCGTGACCCTTCCCATACGAAATTAAAACCAGTTTTTTAAGTATATTCTACAACGATCTTCCTATATTGTTGTGTGTGTTTATTTAGTTGTAACCTGCTTAGACAATATGCAAATGGGCGGGATTTGAAAGACGCATTATTGATTCGAACTTTGTAAAATTACACGTTTTCTGTGGATTTTCTTAGCACAACAGTAAAGAAAGGTTATAACTAGTAAATCAAAAAAAATTCTTTTTTCAAATCCATGCTTTATGCAAGCAGAATTCTATTGGGCCTAGAAATTCTTTTTTAGTTATCTTTTGTAGAAGGAAAAATTACTGTTACGTTTTTAAATATTTTTTTTATTAATTATTATTATTATTTATTATTATTATTATTATTTATTAACGTAACAGTAATTTTTCCTTCTACAAAAGATAACTAAAAAAGAATTTCTAGGCCCAATAGAATTCTGCTTGCATAAAGCATGGATTTGAAAAAAGAATTTTTTTTTGATTTACTAGTTATTTTTAGGTTTATGTTTGACATTTGTAATAAGTATTATACATTCTGATAGAATCTTTTGAAATCCGGTTAATTTGTCTCTGAAAATATAACTTCGATGCAAACAATTTTGCATACTCACTTTCTGACCTCACTTACAAAACATTATGACTATCTATAGATGTATGGCCGAAAGCACCGAAACAACTTTTAATCAAAACAAACTTATCCTTGAAACATTCTTGTGTGTTGGAGGATTAATTTCGTCGATGTCTGCTAAGATAATGTAAAAACAACTGGCAGAAACTCGTGCAAAAAATTGAAATTAAGGGGCCAAATCTTATATATCCTTCACCATAGTGTGCATTCCACAGTATTTACGACAGATTAGATGGCTTTGACATTACATAGAAATACAGTGCTCCCATATATGTAGTCATGTGTCAAATGGCATATTTTACCTGCTGGAGTGCTTTCAACAGACGGAGATGGCTTGAATTCTATGAAAACCATGAATATATACACTTTTAGGGATCTTGGATCGATATTTGAAGATGTTACAAATGGAATTACCACCAACCCATTGTGCATTTTATCTCATTTCATTACTTGCTCTGTTCGGAGGGTTTTTAACCTCCATAGTTTTAAGCCGCATAACAGACCATTCATGTAAGAAAAAAATGTCTGCTATTAACAGCAGAGATTGTTTGCTACCTATCAGCAGACACTTTTTCTGCTATTAAAGCAGGTCTTCTGCCATAACAACAGTTTATCTGCAGTTATGCGTCAGTATTCAAAATGAATCGCTACAAATTACTGCTGTTAATTAAAATATAAAAAATGAGCGTTCTGGAGTTAAAAGCCATTCAGACTGACGGAACTTCAGCTTATATTAGCTCATGACAATATGATAAAAAATATCTTTCAAGTAATATTAGTTACATGTAATAACTTTCTTTCTAAAAGTATTGTTAACATATCTAATTGGTTCAATTGGCTTGCAGTGGGTTAATGTGTGCAGAATAACCCGAAGATAATCATATTGATACGATACGAGATTTGATTGTTATTTCTAAAAAAATATTACTATAATCGTTAATATTGTATAAAACTTATATTTTGTAAAAAAAATTGTAGAATTTTTTAATGTTCGAGATAATTTATACAGTCAAAAGTATTTGACCGTAAAAACAGCAGAAAAGACTGCTGTAACAGCAGACTTTTTCCGCTGAAAAAGAGAAAGCAGACTTGCTGCTCTATTAGCAGGAGGATGTTTAGCAGACCTTTTCCCTGCGGTTACAACAGACAATTGCAGCAGCATGTTTCTACTATTGAATGGAAGCATATTATTTGCCCAAAACAGCAAATATATGGTTACAACAAACATTTTTTAGTGAATTACATTTTATTTTCGATTAGTTTTTATTATAGTATAAATTATAATTATTTGACATTAATTAAATTGCTTACTCTGCTAAATACAAATAATAACGTCAAGTTACTGACCTAACTTCAGTTTGTTGTTAACGACACCTTTAACAAATAAAAATTGGTTTAGGAGGCTGATCTCACGGGAACGTCAAGTAGTGCCTTTAGGCACCGTTTTGAATTGAATAAGCACTACATTAAAACGATTTGTCCAGATTCGTTTACACACCACAATTTTTACTAATTTTTATTATCCACTGTATATATTACTTTTTATCTGTACTAACTTCGTACACCTCTCCATTCTAACGCCTGGTTGTACGGTGTTTGCAGATTGCTTTGAAAAATGTGTAATATTTGCTAAAGACGATGTGGCGTTGAACGAATATCCAAATAAACCTATACATTCCGACACACTAATATTTTTGGTAAATATTTTAGTTCCAGCTGTGAAACTGTTTGCAATAAAAATAAACATTGCAATAAAGATGCATGTAATTTGTTCAATGAAATGTACCTTTTGATATTGTTCGTATTTTTTTTCTTCTCAATTTTTTCTTTCTTTTTCTTTTCGTTCACAATAGACAAAGCTGTTTGCGGTGGTAAAATAAATATTAACAACAAATTCAATGAACAACATTGTCTAATACATACCAATACATTTATTTCCTATTAGTTTTGTATTTCGCCTGTTTTATTTGTTTCTGTTATGTTCTGTTTTTTTTTATTTGAGGTTTCGCGAATGATACCCTGACGAACGACTCATAAATTGGGTTTTTATAACACGATAAAAAGTTTTCGTCTTATGATTTGAAATTATAAAAGCTTTCGTTCATTTGTCAATCAACAATATTATATCTTGATTTTTTGTAATTTTTTGATAATTTTATTCAACCTAATAACTGATAGAAAAAATTATTTGTTTACAAAATAATTATTTCAAAACAGTTTGTGTAAATATCTTTTGTGGTCATAATTGTACTAAAACACCATAGTTGTTCCAGTTCCCCTTTTCAAACATTATGTTGGGTGCAGGATAAAAGATGTTATTTATTTTCAGTGTATATGTGAGAATTATTTTGTATCTGTGTGTCAATATTGTATTTTCATTATTCCCATCGGAATAAACGTGCTAACAAATGTTAACTGATTATTTAAAAAGAAAATAAATTTTCTATTAAAAAAAAAACATACATTTCAAAAATTTCTTTTCATTTCGCAATTCTGAACGTAAACGAGTGGGTTTTTCTAATCGTCCATATTTGACATTTGTGACGACTGGTTTCGTGTTCGAGAAACCCAAAAATTCAGAAAAGTAAACGAAAGCTTTTGTGTTTTACTCAAAAATTGACATTCGTTATACGGAAACGTAAATCAACTTTCGTTTGTCGTTTTGACGAGTTCAATGAGTGATACGTCATCCGGAAACAGACCCGAAGACACTTTGGCAAAAACGTATTGCGCAAAATGCGATATAATGTGTTTTACATACTCTGGTGTAAAACCACAAAGGCAACATTTTGTGTAAAGCGATGTTTTGCGCAAATATTATGTGTGTTTAAAATGGTCTTTAGATAACTTGTACTGAATTCATAAATTGTACGTGATCCATTGCCATTACCACAAAAGATTAATACTAAAAAGTCGCCTTAGAATAGTTCGAGTCCGCTAACCATTTTAGGGCGAATAGTTTATTAATAGTTAATAATTCCGTAATTAATTTTTTGATATCATTATTGAGTCAACACGTTTTCAGTTTTTCGTCAGTTTTGGATAATTTTCAAGGAGACTGTTACTCTACTTTTCTGCTAGAGATTTCTCTGCAAAATTATTTGTCATTTCTTTGCCCACCTCACGCAAAAAATTGTAGTCTAAAAACAAAAAAAAAAAAAAAAAAAACAATTCTCAAACGCCGTATAGTTATTTTGCACCAAACATTACAACTTCATTCAAAACGGCTTTATAACTTTTTATTTATTACTTTAGCTTATTTGATTTTGCTTATAGATTAATGCATTTATATTATTTATATCATCGAGCATATTATTATTTGTGCTGCAGTTTTAGACTATATAATGTATGTATGTCTAATGAATATATGTATAGCTTAATTGGTGACACTAACTGACAGCTAAAACCGATTGTTACCGCTAAATTCAGATTATGTTGTAATTGTAAAGGACTCCGAGTAAAATATTTTGTGTGCTATCATAAATTTCGAAGATATGTTTTCTAATCTATCGGATATAATCGGAAAGAATTTAGAGAAATTGAATAACTATTAAACGCATTCATTAACCCACTGTGAGCCAGTTGAATATATTAAACATGCTTTAAAAAAAGAAATACGCGTTTCATTAGCATTTGTCTCGGACTAATAATTTTTTAATTTTAATTTTTTTAATTTTAATTAACAGCAGAAATTTTCAGCTGCCAGCAAACTTTTAAGCAGTGTGGCTGCTGAAGGAAAACTGCAGATAATTTGCTGTTATAACAGACAGATTTCTGTAATAGCAGAAAAAGTGTCTGCTGATGGCCAGCAAACAATGTCTGCTGTTAATAGCAGTCTTTTTATTCTAAGTGCATTATATGTACAATAAATCTTAATATGTTTACTCTTTTAAGAGTTATTTGAATGCGTATTTTTGTTAAATGGTTGAGGGGAAGAATAGGAATTTGTAATTAAAAAATAAACATAACAATTATAAAAATAATATGCTCATCGTTTCTTTTTATTTATAGACCATACTGTTCTATACATATGCTTAAAGTTTCAAGATAACGTTTTTTCCTTCATGATATAATTTTCTTTTCAAGATATGAGTATAATTTTGTTCCAAAAAACAGCAAACAACTGTTTGCCATTTTAGCAGGGACAATCTGCTGTCACTCTTTCAGCCAGTAGTATATCGCCAAAAAATTTGAACCTGAGTTAATCTTTAAACATGAGGAAATTATCAATGATTTTCCATTATTCAATTTATTATTATGAAAGCTATTAGTATTCTTTATATAAGTCATTAACTATTGTTTCAATGTTAGGTACTTTAATGTCAGGCAGGTGGATTTGAAATATGGACAACTGGATGAACTGCCACACATGTGTGCACATTTTGGGATATGAAACATTAAGTGCTGTTATGTACATAAATCCAATGTTCAGAGCGTCCAGAATATCACTGCACTTGAAAACGAAACCCGCAATTCTAAATTCTGCATGTGTGACTGCATGAATATTTTTTACAAATCTGAATTGTAAATCAGCACCGTTTGTGTCCTCGTTTAACTCCGCGAGCGACTGAAAATCAATTTAATATTAGTTGGATAAAATACACATACATATCGTTACCTGAAATGCAAAATGACGAGACATCAAAAAAGTAGAAAATCTAGTTTTGCATTGATACATTGGTACATTTGACTAAAATAAACAATCTGACAAAATTTGAGAAAGATTTTATATGAAAATCCACAAATATATTCTTTCATAAAGTAGTGATATTTTGATTCCTACGATTGCATTTACATTTTTATTTTTTATCTAAATATATTTTAATATATAAAGACCAAACGGCTAGAGCTAGAATCATGAAAATTGGTGTGTACATTTCTCTTGCAGTGTAGAGGTGTGATAATTCGAATTTTTTATTCGTAATTCGTACTTTTAAGGGGTAAAAAGGGATAACAATAGTACCACCGCAATGACCAAACGGTTAGGCCTAGAATCTTGAAATTTGGTATAAAAATTCCTCTTATAGCTTCAAAGCGCCCAAGAAAATATTTTTCAAAATTTGTACTTTTTGGGGGTGAAATCGGGTAAAAATGGATAAAAAAGGTACCAACAACACGGATGACGCTACAATAATGAAATTCGGTGTGTATATTCGTTTTACAGCGCAGATCACTGATAAGAAGGAATTTTTCAAAATTTGTACTTTTAAGGGATTAAATGGGACAAAAATTGTACCACCGCCTTGACCAAACGGATGGGCCTAGAATCTTGAAATTTGGAATGGGCATTACTTTTATAGCACGAATACGACCAAGATAATATTATTCAAAATTCGTACTTTTTGTTGCTGAGATCGTGTAAAAAGTGATAAAAATGGCACCAATTAAACGGATGGAGCTGGAATCATAAAATTCGGTGTGTACATCCCTCAAAATGCTTAGAAACGCAAAATGGCTGAATTTTTTGAAATTCGTACTTTTAATAGGTAAACGGGCAAACGGCTGGGCCTAGAGTCTTGAAATTTGGAACACATATTACATATTATAACGCGAATGCGATTGCAAAATGTGTACTTTTAGGGATGAAATTGGGTAAAAGCGTATGAATTTCGGTTTGTACATGCATAGAAAAACAAAATTGTCGAAATTCGTACCTTTTTACATCCGAATGGTACCAACAACATGGCTGAAGCTAGAACCATGAAATTCGGTGTATATTGACAGTGTAGAAGCGAGACATTAACTGATTTCCAATATTTATTCTTTTAAGTAGAACTTGGAACAAAACGCGATTCAAATGGTACCCACCTTGGTATCGATTTAGGTATATGTCTACATAATTACTGCAATATAATAAGATTGTATCAAATGTGTACTATATAGGTGGAAGCGAATCAAAAGTGGTTCAAATGATACCAACCAAATGAATGAAAAGGCTATTAGAAATGTGTGTATATTTCTCCGAGTACGTAGACGCGCAACATAAATAATTTTTCGAAATTTGTATGTTTAAGGGCGCAAGCGGCACAGGGAGAGTTCTGTCATTATTCTCAGTTAAACAAAAAATGTTTGTTCTATTTATATGTTCCGATTACAAGTCACCGGTATAGCAGTTATATATAATTATAACTTGGATAGGGACTACACAGGGCGTGCCAAAAACATAAATATTTTGTAGGTTTAAAGTGATTATAAAAACATTTTAAAATCTCGAATTGCAACTAATTTCGATCATACGTCTGGAAGTTATATCAGTTTTATTTTGACCAAAGCTTGTGTCAATTTTCGTGGAAAGGTTGTGACAATATCGCTCATATTCTGTTATGTGAAAATATTGCTAAATATAATATTTAGGTTTAATTTTACGTATGTACGGGTCGTTTATTTTGGAATATCGACTATACGTGTGGGGGTAACATAAGATGTATACCAATTTCCCCCATCTCCGAATTTAAACTAAGTCTGGGAAAAAATACTATGTGCAGAGTTTGAATAAAATCTTTAAGTCCCTTCCAGAGTTTTCGTGTATACCAGCGAGCCAGACGGACGTGAGAGGGACGTGGGTCATACTTATGGTTTTAAATCTCTCCTTCAATGCGTTACACTTTTTTCTATCCCAAATGATATATACACTCCTACTCTGTAGTGAGGATATAATTATCACAGCTTTATATGTTTTTGTTTGTAAAAAAATTAATCATTAATGATTGAATGGATTTTTTAATTTGTATAAGGTGTATGAATCGAATCGAAAAGTTAGTGTGAATATACCGCTGAATACGTAGTTGCGCAAAGTAGAACGATTTTTCAAAAGTTGTGAGCGTTTACAAACGATTTACCCTGAAAGTAATATCCTTAGACTAAGGTAATTTCAAAATATAAAAAAACCGTTTGAATACCGAGACAAAATACTGTCAATACCACCCCATTTGAAAAATTCCCGCGTACGAAGTAGCGGGTATTTGCTAGTATTGTATATTTGCATATGACTGATCTACATAATATCTGAAAATTATAGGCCTCTATGTCCAAAAATATAGAATTGAACGTTTTTTTTACTTCTCCTGAAAACTTATGAATATCTATATGGGTTTAGTCATTTTGCATTTCGGGTGGCGATATGGAGCCATCACCATACAGTTTTATATACCTTATACTCCTTTATAAACCTCAGTTGTATCTCATGTTTACTGGCATTGCCTCCAGTGTTTTCACTACGCTTTCCACAGTGGGGTAGAATGTATGGTATCAACATAAGAGTTAATTGGGCCCTGAATCCTTCAAATAGATTATATTCACTTAATGTTGGCATACATTGCGCAATATACTTACGATCGTCTGTGGAATCATCGATTTCAGATATTAGCTGGCAGACATTTTTGTCCCGGAGGATACGAGCCCTACTTATCACTTTTAGATAAAGTGTAAACCAATTGTCCACGGTAGTCACTGATGGGTACAAAATAAGTACATCCATGTTTGCAAGCTCAACTCCCTTCTCTCCTTGCAATCCAGGGTATTTATTAATGTAGTCGTGAGTAGACATATTTTTTAATTCGTTCATGCGAAAAGTATGGGTTTCCGACCATTTGCACTGAATAGTCGGCCAGTCGGAGATATCCTGTTGTTGTAAGTACTGGATACTTTCGGAAACTATTTCTACCGAAGAGGCTGCAAACTGCGTATTGATGCTTTAAAGTTCTTATAAATATTTCTGCAAAAATACTTACTGGGTGATGTACTCGATTTTCTCTTTAAGCTGATTTTCGATCGTCGACTAATGATTCCATTAAGGCTTAATGCGGTTCTTTTATTGTTGTAGGCACTCCACAATTTTCCACGTGCTGGATAACTTTTCATGGAGGGTATGTAGTAGGCCGACACAACTTCACTATCAAAAATAGCAACAATGGCTTCGGACAGTGCAGTGAAATCTTCACGGGAAAGACTGAAAAAATGGTTATTGAAAAGTAACACTTTTGAAAATATCAATAAGTAAGAAATAAATAAAAATAAGAAATTATAATCACAACGACAGACTCCCAAAATTCTTTATTTAGAAATAAAGCTATTTTATTAGAAAGATGAACTGGAATGGTTGAGGTGACTCATACCCATAGGCGTAGGAAGGGGGTGGCTGGGGTGGTCTATACCGATCGGTATAATAAACGATGGGTCTATCTCGCGGCGTCATTGGGCCATATTTTTCGTCGATCGAACGATCGTCACGGTACGGTGAATGGTGATCGTTATCGCGCCATGATTACCGATTATTTTTGGCCCGAATTGGAAAACATAGACGGTGCCACAAGCCACACGGCACACGTTACAATCGATTTATTGAAGAGTAAGTTTGGTGAGCTTGTTATCTCAAAAAATGGACCAGTCAATTGGCCGCCTCGTTCATGCGATTTAACGCCTATAGACTTTTTTCTCTGGGGCTACGTCAAATCATTGGTCTATGCCAACAAGCCGACGACGTTGGCTCATAGCCAACATTGAACGCGAAGTAGCAGCCGTTACGGCCGAAATGTGTGACCGAGTCAACGAAAATTGGGTCCAACGAATCGACCGCTGCGGACGTGCCCGCGGCGGACATATGAACGAAGTCGAGTTCCATTTATAAATGTGTTGATTGTATTTCAAGTCGATCATAAAGTTTTGGAAATATCTCAAATGGTTTGCGTTTTATTTAAAAAAAGTTGTCAAGTCCATATTGGAATACCCTTTATAAAAAAGAATTATTGTAAAATCGTTAACGTTTTTAAAGAAATGTTGGCAATGTTGTGTAGAAAACGCATTTTCTGTGATGTACACACCGAATTTAAAGATTGCAATTTCATCCGTTAGAATTTATGTTTTTTTTTTCAAATTTTTTACAAAAAGTGGGTATTGCGATAGGGCACGGTAAACAAAAAATACAAATAGGATATTTTTAGAAATTTTTAATTTTCATGCAGACATTTTTGTTTTATGATTTTCTCGCGAACGGGATCCGACGGAATTTTTGTTTGTGTATTAAGAAGCTATGCCACTTGTAACATACACGAAGCCAATCGCGAAAATCGCTGTAATTGTTGAAACAAAATACGCGGTTGCAATTGCATATATTTTAACTTTCTCTAAAATGATAAAGAGTTACGCTGGTCAGAAACATTTGGAAAAAATACTTTAGAAAAATTCTCATCCAATTTTATAAGACAGATGTCAGCCAAATCAGAGAATAGTTTAGCATCAAAAACTCATTTGCGAGAAAATGGTTCACATCCACTCTTGAATATAAGCCCTCGATATATTTTCTTACCTAGCTTTGAAAGGAAAGTTCTTTATACTCTTTGCCAGAGTGATATTTGTATGTAAGTGTATTTTTCTATTTATTATTTGCACCCTATGATACCGGTATATGTGACAAATAAAATAGGAGGATATCTGTTAAAAATACGTCATACTCCATACTTCTATCTGTATTAGTTTAACATTAACAATCATTTCAATATTTTACTTTTTAAGGGGGAAAACTTAAAATGGTTGTTAATGCTAAGGTAATATCATTTGAACCTCTTTTGTTTGACACTTATGTATACCGGGTTCAGCCTAATCAAAATTCGATCCATATATTTTTGTCAAAAATTGTCAGAACTTCGTATAGTAAAAATTATATTTGACACAACGCCAACGCATTGAGCCCAAAGGCACTAAGGAAGGGAAGATGCGTTATGGCGAAAATTGAAGTAAAGAACGAATTGCGGCGAATAGGGGAAGAAATGTCAAAAGACAAATTGAATATAATTCCCGCTTTTCTGATTTAATATTGTTTTACACAGGTGAATATTTGTTAGTTGTGACTTTTATTTACTATCGTGTCAAGGAATTTTAAAGTAATTCTACAGAATTCAATTTCAAATTTCTCCCGCTTTTGATCTTTTTCAAAGAGAAAAAAGTACATATTTTATATTAACTGCGTTTGGTTGAGACCTAAAGCGGCAAAAAGGATAGTTCAGACAGTAAATTATCTAGAACTTAAAATAACAACTATTAACTATTACTACAAAAAAGAACTAAAAGTATCTTTTCTCCTTTAAGTAACCTGTAAAATCGATTTATAAATTCAAATATAATTCCATTTTCTGTGAAAACAGGTGGGTTTTTTGTTTCTGGTAAAATATATATACATACTTACATTCTGTTTGGGGTATCCTTCAGACACTCATCTATAATGGTTTTGGCAATGCACACCCTATCCTTGTTTCTCAGAGGTTTCCCCGATAAAAACTCAATTAATATACGATTGATTGTCTTCAATGACTTTATTGAATCGATGTCAGGAATCGTGACCGAATTAATGATAGATCTGGTGGGCAACGACTCTGTCCCAGAATCATACCAATTTGTGTATTGCACAGTATCTACAGAAATATTAATTGTTAAACGACTTAATCAAAATGTAATTGATTTTCTTTTACCTTTGGTTGTTATGTCAATCTGAAATGAGGGCGTATTTAAATATTGCAAAACAATACTTTTAAATTGCGGACTCTTCATTTTAGTTCCATTTACGGACACAATGATATCTTCAGCTTTGTTAATATTGAATTCCTTTGCAACTGAAATTAAATAGATTTAAAAAATGCAATTGAATTGTGCCAAACTTGAAAAAATATTCAAATACGGTTATACATTAAGCCGAATTTTTAATTTTAGAAAATAGAACAAAATGATAAGACAGAATGTGATGTGTAGATTTACAAAAAAAAAATAGAAAATTGTAAAACTGTCATTACCCAATACTTTTCAATGTTATTGTTCTGAATTATTTATATAGTCCTTTCCTTTTTGTGTTGGGTGGTCAAGTTAATAGTGTCAAATCGATATTTTGTTTTAATGATTACCTGCTGCAACGAAATCTACGTATTCATAAGTCTCGCAGATCTCGATAAATGATCTGTTCTCTCCAAAAGCAGTTTGAACACAAGGACTGCCTACGGCGGACTGCAAAAATAAGGTAATAACATGTATTTAGTTATAAGAATAAAGTTTATTTGGGCTTACATAAATAGATTTTTTTTTTGAATAATTAGCTCCCAATCAATAATAGAATGCAAAGGTTTGTCGAATATAATGATAAGGCTTATCAAAGCTTTCTACAGCGTCGGCAATAAAACTGCTTTTAATTAAAATATAAAAATAAGATACAGAATGAGCGTTCTGAAGTAAAAGGTCATTCAGACTGACGGAACTTCAATTTATATTATTAACAACAAATTCAATGAACAACATTGTCTAATACATACCAATACATTTATTTCCTATTAGTTTTGTATTTCGCCTGTTTTATTTGTTTCTGTTATGTTCTGTTTTTTTTTATTTGAGGTTTCGCGAATGATACCCTGACGAACGACTCATAAATTGGGTTTTTATAACACGATAAAAAGTTTTCGTCTTATGATTTGAAATTATAAAAGCTTTCGTTCATTTGTCAATCAACAATATTATATCTTGATTTTTTGTAATTTTTTGATAATTTTATTCAACCTAATAACTGATAGAAAAAATTATTTGTTTACAAAATAATTATTTCAAAACAGTTTGTGTAAATATCTTTTGTGGTCATAATTGTACTAAAACACCATAGTTGTTCCAGTTCCCCTTTTCAAACATTATGTTGGGTGCAGGATAAAAGATGTTATTTATTTTCAGTGTATATGTGAGAATTATTTTGTATCTGTGTGTCAATATTGTATTTTCATTATTCCCATCGGAATAAACGTGCTAACAAATGTTAACTGATTATTTAAAAAGAAAATAAATTTTCTATTAAAAAAAAAACATACATTTCAAAAATTTCTTTTCATTTCGCAATTCTGAACGTAAACGAGTGGGTTTTTCTAATCGTCCATATTTGACATTTGTGACGACTGGTTTCGTGTTCGAGAAACCCAAAAATTCAGAAAAGTAAACGAAAGCTTTTGTGTTTTACTCAAAAATTGACATTCGTTATACGGAAACGTAAATCAACTTTCGTTTGTCGTTTTGACGAGTTCAATGAGTGATACGTCATCCGGAAACAGACCCGAAGACACTTTGGCAAAAACGTATTGCGCAAAATGCGATATAATGTGTTTTACATACTCTGGTGTAAAACCACAAAGGCAACATTTTGTGTAAAGCGATGTTTTGCGCAAATATTATGTGTGTTTAAAATGGTCTTTAGATAACTTGTACTGAATTCATAAATTGTACGTGATCCATTGCCATTACCACAAAAGATTAATACTAAAAAGTCGCCTTAGAATAGTTCGAGTCCGCTAACCATTTTAGGGCGAATAGTTTATTAATAGTTAATAATTCCGTAATTAATTTTTTGATATCATTATTGAGTCAACACGTTTTCAGTTTTTCGTCAGTTTTGGATAATTTTCAAGGAGACTGTTACTCTACTTTTCTGCTAGAGATTTCTCTGCAAAATTATTTGTCATTTCTTTGCCCACCTCACGCAAAAAATTGTAGTCTAAAAACAAAAAAAAAAAAAAAAAAACAATTCTCAAACGCCGTATAGTTATTTTGCACCAAACATTACAACTTCATTCAAAACGGCTTTATAACTTTTTATTTATTACTTTAGCTTATTTGATTTTGCTTATAGATTAATGCATTTATATTATTTATATCATCGAGCATATTATTATTTGTGCTGCAGTTTTAGACTATATAATGTATGTATGTCTAATGAATATATGTATAGCTTAATTGGTGACACTAACTGACAGCTAAAACCGATTGTTACCGCTAAATTCAGATTATGTTGTAATTGTAAAGGACTCCGAGTAAAATATTTTGTGTGCTATCATAAATTTCGAAGATATGTTTTCTAATCTATCGGATATAATCGGAAAGAATTTAGAGAAATTGAATAACTATTAAACGCATTCATTAACCCACTGTGAGCCAGTTGAATATATTAAACATGCTTTAAAAAAAGAAATACGCGTTTCATTAGCATTTGTCTCGGACTAATAATTTTTTAATTTTAATTTTTTTAATTTTAATTAACAGCAGAAATTTTCAGCTGCCAGCAAACTTTTAAGCAGTGTGGCTGCTGAAGGAAAACTGCAGATAATTTGCTGTTATAACAGACAGATTTCTGTAATAGCAGAAAAAGTGTCTGCTGATGGCCAGCAAACAATGTCTGCTGTTAATAGCAGTCTTTTTATTCTAAGTGCATTATATGTACAATAAATCTTAATATGTTTACTCTTTTAAGAGTTATTTGAATGCGTATTTTTGTTAAATGGTTGAGGGGAAGAATAGGAATTTGTAATTAAAAAATAAACATAACAATTATAAAAATAATATGCTCATCGTTTCTTTTTATTTATAGACCATACTGTTCTATACATATGCTTAAAGTTTCAAGATAACGTTTTTTCCTTCATGATATAATTTTCTTTTCAAGATATGAGTATAATTTTGTTCCAAAAAACAGCAAACAACTGTTTGCCATTTTAGCAGGGACAATCTGCTGTCACTCTTTCAGCCAGTAGTATATCGCCAAAAAATTTGAACCTGAGTTAATCTTTAAACATGAGGAAATTATCAATGATTTTCCATTATTCAATTTATTATTATGAAAGCTATTAGTATTCTTTATATAAGTCATTAACTATTGTTTCAATGTTAGGTACTTTAATGTCAGGCAGGTGGATTTGAAATATGGACAACTGGATGAACTGCCACACATGTGTGCACATTTTGGGATATGAAACATTAAGTGCTGTTATGTACATAAATCCAATGTTCAGAGCTTCCAGAATATCACTGCACTTGAAAACGAAACCCGCAATTCTAAATTCTGCATGTGTGACTGCATGAATATTTTTTACAAATCTGAATTGTAAATCAGCACCGTTTGTGTCCTCGTTTAACTCCGCGAGCGACTGAAAATCAATTTAATATTAGTTGGATAAAATACACATACATATCGTTACCTGAAATGCAAAATGACGAGACATCAAAAAAGTAGAAAATCTAGTTTTGCATTGATACATTGGTACATTTGACTAAAATAAACAATCTGACAAAATTTGAGAAAGATTTTATATGAAAATCCACAAATATATTCTTTCATAAAGTAGTGATATTTTGATTCCTACGATTGCATTTACATTTTTATTTTTTATCTAAATATATTTTAATATATAAAGACCAAACGGCTAGAGCTAGAATCATGAAAATTGGTGTGTACATTTCTCTTGCAGTGTAGAGGTGTGATAATTCGAATTTTTTATTCGTAATTCGTACTTTTAAGGGGTAAAAAGGGATAACAATAGTACCACCGCAATGACCAAACGGTTAGGCCTAGAATCTTGAAATTTGGTATAAAAATTCCTCTTATAGCTTCAAAGCGCCCAAGAAAATATTTTTCAAAATTTGTACTTTTTGGGGGTGAAATCGGGTAAAAATGGTGTGTATATTCGTTTTACAGCGCAGATCACTGATAAGAAGGAATTTTTCAAAATTTGTACTTTTAAGGGATTAAATGGGACAAAAATTGTACCACCGCCTTGACCAAACGGATGGGCCTAGAATCTTGAAATTTGGAATGGGCATTACTTTTATAGCACGAATACGACCAAGATAATATTATTCAAAATTCGTACTTTTTGTTGCTGAGATCGTGTAAAAAGTGATAAAAATGGCACCAATTAAACGGATGGAGCTGGAATCATAAAATTCGGTGTGTACATCCCTCAAAATGCTTAGAAACGCAAAATGGCTGAATTTTTTGAAATTCGTACTTTTAATAGGTAAACGGGCAAACGGCTGGGCCTAGAGTCTTGAAATTTGGAACACATATTACATATTATAACGCGAATGCGATTGCAAAATGTGTACTTTTAGGGATGAAATTGGGTAAAAGCGTATGAATTTCGGTTTGTACATGCATAGAAAAACAAAATTGTCGAAATTCGTACCTTTTTACATCCGAATGGTACCAACAACATGGCTGAAGCTAGAACCATGAAATTCGGTGTATATTGACAGTGTAGAAGCGAGACATTAACTGATTTCCAATATTTATTCTTTTAAGTAGAACTTGGAACAAAACGCGATTCAAATGGTACCCACCTTGGTATCGATTTAGGTATATGTCTACATAATTACTGCAATATAATAAGATTGTATCAAATGTGTACTATATAGGTGGAAGCGAATCAAAAGTGGTTCAAATGATACCAACCAAATGAATGAAAAGGCTATTAGAAATGTGTGTATATTTCTCCGAGTACGTAGACGCGCAACATAAATAATTTTTCGAAATTTGTATGTTTAAGGGCGCAAGCGGCACAGGGAGAGTTCTGTCATTATTCTCAGTTAAACAAAAAATGTTTGTTCTATTTATATGTTCCGATTACAAGTCACCGGTATAGCAGTTATATATAATTATAACTTGGATAGGGACTACACAGGGCGTGCCAAAAACATAAATATTTTGTAGGTTTAAAGTGATTATAAAAACATTTTAAAATCTCGAATTGCAACTAATTTCGATCATACGTCTGGAAGTTATATCAGTTTTATTTTGACCAAAGCTTGTGTCAATTTTCGTGGAAAGGTTGTGACAATATCGCTCATATTCTGTTATGTGAAAATATTGCTAAATATAATATTTAGGTTTAATTTTACGTATGTACGGGTCGTTTATTTTGGAATATCGACTATACGTGTGGGGGTAACATAAGATGTATACCAATTTCCCCCATCTCCGAATTTAAACTAAGTCTGGGAAAAAATACTATGTGCAGAGTTTGAATAAAATCTTTAAGTCCCTTCCAGAGTTTTCGTGTATACCAGCGAGCCAGACGGACGTGAGAGGGACGTGGGTCATACTTATGGTTTTAAATCTCTCCTTCAATGCGTTACACTTTTTTCTATCCCAAATGATATATACACTCCTACTCTGTAGTGAGGATATAATTATCACAGCTTTATATGTTTTTGTTTGTAAAAAAATTAATCATTAATGATTGAATGGATTTTTTAATTTGTATAAGGTGTATGAATCGAATCGAAAAGTTAGTGTGAATATACCGCTGAATACGTAGTTGCGCAAAGTAGAACGATTTTTCAAAAGTTGTGAGCGTTTACAAACGATTTACCCTGAAAGTAATATCCTTAGACTAAGGTAATTTCAAAATATAAAAAAACCGTTTGAATACCGAGACAAAATACTGTCAATACCACCCCATTTGAAAAATTCCCGCGTACGAAGTAGCGGGTATTTGCTAGTATTGTATATTTGCATATGACTGATCTACATAATATCTGAAAATTATAGGCCTCTATGTCCAAAAATATAGAATTGAACGTTTTTTTTACTTCTCCTGAAAACTTATGAATATCTATATGGGTTTAGTCATTTTGCATTTCGGGTGGCGATATGGAGCCATCACCATACAGTTTTATATACCTTATACTCCTTTATAAACCTCAGTTGTATCTCATGTTTACTGGCATTGCCTCCAGTGTTTTCACTACGCTTTCCACAGTGGGGTAGAATGTATGGTATCAACATAAGAGTTAATTGGGCCCTGAATCCTTCAAATAGATTATATTCACTTAATGTTGGCATACATTGCGCAATATACTTACGATCGTCTGTGGAATCATCGATTTCAGATATTAGCTGGCAGACATTTTTGTCCCGGAGGATACGAGCCCTACTTATCACTTTTAGATAAAGTGTAAACCAATTGTCCACGGTAGTCACTGATGGGTACAAAATAAGTACATCCATGTTTGCAAGCTCAACTCCCTTCTCTCCTTGCAATCCAGGGTATTTATTAATGTAGTCGTGAGTAGACATATTTTTTAATTCGTTCATGCGAAAAGTATGGGTTTCCGACCATTTGCACTGAATAGTCGGCCAGTCGGAGATATCCTGTTGTTGTAAGTACTGGATACTTTCGGAAACTATTTCTACCGAAGAGGCTGCAAACTGCGTATTGATGCTTTAAAGTTCTTATAAATATTTCTGCAAAAATACTTACTGGGTGATGTACTCGATTTTCTCTTTAAGCTGATTTTCGATCGTCGACTAATGATTCCATTAAGGCTTAATGCGGTTCTTTTATTGTTGTAGGCACTCCACAATTTTCCACGTGCTGGATAACTTTTCATGGAGGGTATGTAGTAGGCCGACACAACTTCACTATCAAAAATAGCAACAATGGCTTCGGACAGTGCAGTGAAATCTTCACGGGAAAGACTGAAAAAATGGTTATTGAAAAGTAACACTTTTGAAAATATCAATAAGTAAGAAATAAATAAAAATAAGAAATTATAATCACAACGACAGACTCCCAAAATTCTTTATTTAGAAATAAAGCTATTTTATTAGAAAGATGAACTGGAATGGTTGAGGTGACTCATACCCATAGGCGTAGGAAGGGGGTGGCTGGGGTGGTCTATACCGATCGGTATAATAAACGATGGGTCTATCTCGCGGCGTCATTGGGCCATATTTTTCGTCGATCGAACGATCGTCACGGTACGGTGAATGGTGATCGTTATCGCGCCATGATTACCGATTATTTTTGGCCCGAATTGGAAAACATAGACGGTGCCACAAGCCACACGGCACACGTTACAATCGATTTATTGAAGAGTAAGTTTGGTGAGCTTGTTATCTCAAAAAATGGACCAGTCAATTGGCCGCCTCGTTCATGCGATTTAACGCCTATAGACTTTTTTCTCTGGGGCTACGTCAAATCATTGGTCTATGCCAACAAGCCGACGACGTTGGCTCATAGCCAACATTGAACGCGAAGTAGCAGCCGTTACGGCCGAAATGTGTGACCGAGTCAACGAAAATTGGGTCCAACGAATCGACCGCTGCGGACGTGCCCGCGGCGGACATATGAACGAAGTCGAGTTCCATTTATAAATGTGTTGATTGTATTTCAAGTCGATCATAAAGTTTTGGAAATATCTCAAATGGTTTGCGTTTTATTTAAAAAAAGTTGTCAAGTCCATATTGGAATACCCTTTATAAAAAAGAATTATTGTAAAATCGTTAACGTTTTTAAAGAAATGTTGGCAATGTTGTGTAGAAAACGCATTTTCTGTGATGTACACACCGAATTTAAAGATTGCAATTTCATCCGTTAGAATTTATGTTTTTTTTTTCAAATTTTTTACAAAAAGTGGGTATTGCGATAGGGCACGGTAAACAAAAAATACAAATAGGATATTTTTAGAAAATTTTAATTTTCATGCAGACATTTTTGTTTTATGATTTTCTCGCGAACGGGATCCGACGGAATTTTTGTTTGTGTATTAAGAAGCTATGCCACTTGTAACATACACGAAGCCAATCGCGAAAATCGCTGTAATTGTTGAAACAAAATACGCGGTTGCAATTGCATATATTTTAACTTTCTCTAAAATGATAAAGAGTTACGCTGGTCAGAAACATTTGGAAAAAATACTTTAGAAAAATTCTCATCCAATTTTATAAGACAGATGTCAGCCAAATCAGAGAATAGTTTAGCATCAAAAACTCATTTGCGAGAAAATGGTTCACATCCACTCTTGAATATAAGCCCTCGATATATTTTCTTACCTAGCTTTGAAAGGAAAGTTCTTTATACTCTTTGCCAGAGTGATATTTGTATGTAAGTGTATTTTTCTATTTATTATTTGCACCCTATGATACCGGTATATGTGACAAATAAAATAGGAGGATATCTGTTAAAAATACGTCATACTCCATACTTCTATCTGTATTAGTTTAACATTAACAATCATTTCAATATTTTACTTTTTAAGGGGGAAAACTTAAAATGGTTGTTAATGCTAAGGTAATATCATTTGAACCTCTTTTGTTTGACACTTATGTATACCGGGTTCAGCCTAATCAAAATTCGATCCATATATTTTTGTCAAAAATTGTCAGAACTTCGTATAGTAAAAATTATATTTGACACAACGCCAACGCATTGAGCCCAAAGGCACTAAGGAAGGGAAGATGCGTTATGGCGAAAATTGAAGTAAAGAACGAATTGCGGCGAATAGGGGAAGAAATGTCAAAAGACAAATTGAATATAATTCCCGCTTTTCTGATTTAATATTGTTTTACACAGGTGAATATTTGTTAGTTGTGACTTTTATTTACTATCGTGTCAAGGAATTTTAAAGTAATTCTACAGAATTCAATTTCAAATTTCTCCCGCTTTTGATCTTTTTCAAAGAGAAAAAAGTACATATTTTATATTAACTGCGTTTGGTTGAGACCTAAAGCGGCAAAAAGGATAGTTCAGACAGTAAATTATCTAGAACTTAAAATAACAACTATTAACTATTACTACAAAAAAGAACTAAAAGTATCTTTTCTCCTTTAAGTAACCTGTAAAATCGATTTATAAATTCAAATATAATTCCATTTTCTGTGAAAACAGGTGGGTTTTTTGTTTCTGGTAAAATATATATACATACTTACATTCTGTTTGGGGTATCCTTCAGACACTCATCTATAATGGTTTTGGCAATGCACACCCTATCCTTGTTTCTCAGAGGTTTCCCCGATAAAAACTCAATTAATATACGATTGATTGTCTTCAATGACTTTATTGAATCGATGTCAGGAATCGTGACCGAATTAATGATAGATCTGGTGGGCAACGACTCTGTCCCAGAATCATACCAATTTGTGTATTGCACAGTATCTACAGAAATATTAATTGTTAAACGACTTAATCAAAATGTAATTGATTTTCTTTTACCTTTGGTTGTTATGTCAATCTGAAATGAGGGCGTATTTAAATATTGCAAAACAATACTTTTAAATTGCGGACTCTTCATTTTAGTTCCATTTACGGACACAATGATATCTTCAGCTTTGTTAATATTGAATTCCTTTGCAACTGAAATTAAATAGATTTAAAAAATGCAATTGAATTGTGCCAAACTTGAAAAAATATTCAAATACGGTTATACATTAAGCCGAATTTTTAATTTTAGAAAATAGAACAAAATGATAAGACAGAATGTGATGTGTAGATTTACAAAAAAAAAATAGAAAATTGTAAAACTGTCATTACCCAATACTTTTCAATGTTATTGTTCTGAATTATTTATATAGTCCTTTCCTTTTTGTGTTGGGTGGTCAAGTTAATAGTGTCAAATCGATATTTTGTTTTAATGATTACCTGCTGCAACGAAATCTACGTATTCATAAGTCTCGCAGATCTCGATAAATGATCTGTTCTCTCCAAAAGCAGTTTGAACACAAGGACTGCCTACGGCGGACTGCAAAAATAAGGTAATAACATGTATTTAGTTATAAGAATAAAGTTTATTTGGGCTTACATAAATAGATTTTTTTTTTGAATAATTAGCTCCCAATCAATAATAGAATGCAAAGGTTTGTCGAATATAATGATAAGGCTTATCAAAGCTTTCTACAGCGTCGGCAATAAAACTGCTTTTAATTAAAATATAAAAATAAGATACAGAATGAGCGTTCTGAAGTAAAAGGTCATTCAGACTGACGGAACTTCAATTTATATTAGCTCCTGACAATATATGTACCTATAATAAAAAATCTTTCAAGTAATAATAAGTTACATGTTTCTTTCTAAAAGTATTGTTAATATATTCTATTGGCTTGTAGTGGGTTATTGCGTGCAGAATGGTTCTGTTTAATAGTTCATATTTATCGACAATCATTCGAAGATACCCGTATTGTATAAAACTATTCCGTCTATTCTTGTAATCACGATACAGTTCGCAATTGTAGCCAGAACGAAATGAAACTTTGCTCCACAAGTTTTTCGGGACAAGGACGAACGCTATTTAATTTGAAGAAAATCGGTTCAGATTTATATAAAACCCTCATACGAATTTCACTCCCGATTTGACTCGTTTCACTCTAGATACCACATATTACAACAGATTTTCTTCCAAATTGGCAAAACATCTTTTAATTCAACTAGAAATACCTGTGGTGAAAATGTGTAAGATCGGTTCAGATTTATATATTGCTCCCATACAAATTTCGTTCCTAATTTGAGTATCTCCGTTCTATGTAGAAACCACATATTTTATCAGATTGTATTCAAATTTGGCAAAACATCTTTTTAAAACTAGAAACACCCATGGTAAAAATGGTTCATATCGGTTATATAGCTCCCACACAAATTTCACTCCCGATTTGACTTTTTGCACACTATAAAACACATATTTTTACAGATTTTCTTCAAAATTGGCAAAACATCTTCTATTTCCAGTAGAAACACCGATGGTGAATATAGGTCAGATCGGTTCAGATTTATATATAGGTCCCTCACAAATTTCACTCCCGATTTCACTTTTTCCACTCTATAAACCACATATTTTAAAAGATCCTCTTCAAATCTTGCAAAATATCTTATATTTCAACTAGAAACACCCATGGTAAAAATTGGTCAGATCGGTTCAGATTTACATATAGCTCCCGTACAAATTTCGCTCCCGGATTGACTTTTTCCGCCCCAGAAACCATGCATTCACTGAATTTCTTCAAAATGAGCATAACACGTTTAATTGAACTGAAAGAACTTATTGTGAACGATAGTCACTTCATTCCATGTTTGTATATAGCACCGATACAAATATTCTTCTCGATTTGACAAATTGGTCCAGGTCATATCAGCCTATAATTCAAAAATCCTTTTCGTTTTTATTTTTTGCCGAATTCAGATTAGAGATGTGCGTGTGGTTCACGTTCACGCACGCTCACGAAAGAAAAATATTGAATCACGCACGAAGATTTTTTCGTTCCTCACGTACGTGAGTAAAATAAATTTTGCTCACGATCACGCGTGCATCACGTGATTCACGCAAACAATTTCCACAAAGAAAATAATATTCCTATTCTATATCGAAATGAGAAACGCCGCGTAAATCCGAAATTATATTATTTAAATCGCTCTACGTTTGCGATGTTTGTCTTAAATTCATATTTTTATATATCGTCTAGTTTAACGCAAAATAAGTTAAAATCTGACACTGACATAAAATCCAAGTAGAAAACAAAGCATATACCCATACATCACTTATGCGAATTTTTTAATTGAAATAACTCTAAGGGGGTTTCTCATATAAATGCCGTGCCTGGTGTTGGCGCATGGAATGCTTACTTAAATAATAGAAAAATTAGAAATTATACGAAGTACTTTGTTTTAGAAATAAATATACATACATATGTATATATATTTTACTTTGAATGAAAATATTCACATTTTGTATAAAACTAGCTGAACCCCGCCCGCTTCGCCAGGCAAAATACAAATGGTAAAATTAAAATCAGGTTTCAAATTGATCTTATCATATTGATATTATCGTGGTTTGTAATATATAGGTTCCAATTTTCAGCGACGTGAAAGGTTTGACCTTCTTATTGGCGGCATGATCACTAAAATGAAAACCCAAAATATGTAATTATATTCGAAGAAATTAATTGAGTTTCATAATTACCGACATATGAAATCACAAAAGAAATGACATTGACATGAAAAAAAATTTAAAACATTTGAAATATTATTTGGTTTTGTTAAACTCACAAAAAAAAACAGTAAAATTTTCGTTAAAATCTTCCCGGCTTTTATATTTTTCTGGAAATTGTCCTACATCCTATGTCCTTCCTTGGGCCAACACGAATTCATCAAGCCCAAAATCGTGAAAATCAGACGATCCGTTATAAAGTTTTGCGTGTTCACACGGACGGCATTCTCTTTTATTAATATAGATATAATAATTAATAAATATGTGCGACTCACGAAAAAGTCATGTGATTCACGCAGAAATTTAATATCTAAATGTAATTTTAAACATACAGAATATTTGCGCAAAACGTCGAGTTGCACATAATTTTACATTTGCACATTATCTCGCATTTTGTGCAATACGTTTTTGCACAAATGTCTAAACCCCCGGCAAACAATATATCTAACACAGAATTAGGAAGTTAGTTTTTAACCATAAATCAAAAATTCCGAACACCTTTAAAAATTATATAACATAGCTAATGACGTCATCAATAAGGTACTTGATAAGGTGGCAACGTTGCTACTCATTGGTTTTTCTTAAATGAATCAACAAAAAAATCTGGTAGCAACACTAAGAGAGTTACAAGCTACTTTCTTGTTAAGCGAGTAAATTCCATAAGTTAGTAAGCCCAATCGAACAGGCCTAATAAAGCGAGTGGATTAGAAAAAAGTGCATAAAGTTACTGCCAAAGAAACGAAAGCTTTCCATGGAATTACAATGTAGGTATTTGAATGTGTTAGACAATGTTGTTCATTGAATTTGTTGTAAATATTTATTTTTTCGGAGTCTTGTCGTCTCAGCCATTAAAAGGTGGTCTGGTTCCATCAACTCCTTGTCGTGTTATCGAGAGCTTCAGTAGGGAGGACTTCATCTCCTCGTGGGAATCAAAAACCAGTTCAAATTAAAAAAAAAATAAAAATAAGAAAAATGACAAAACTGTAAACACATTGCTCTTGGTGTCAGGTCTTAACACCACGGATCGGTGTTAGCCCAGCCAGTCTGTTGGTTAATCTGCAGACTTCGATAACGATTTGTTGCCGCAACAAATCATCTATCTATCCGTCAGTCTTGACCACTGTTTCAGACACAGACCAAGGGAATTTAAAAAGTGTCCTGCACTTACCTCGTGTTTCTGTCTCCCTACAAATGGGCTTTGACTCCATTGGTCCGGTAGAAAGTCTGAAGATACCCCCATTAAGATGGAGGAGAATCCAGATGTTGAGGCAAGCCAGATAAACCACCAACATTCTAAAGATGATTCAGCCGCTTTAGAATTGTGAAATTATCTTTGACCTTTCTGTTACGTCCCTTTTTTCTTTTTATTCACATCAAGTTGTGATCATGTCCTGATGCGGAGCGTAGAAATCTGATATGAGGGGAATTTTTCGTAATTCGTACTTTTAAGGGATAAAAATGGTACCACCGCAATGACGGTTAGGCCTATAATCTTGAAATTCGGTATGCAAATTCCTCTTATAGCTTCAACGCACCCAAGAAAATATTTTTTAATTTGTGCTTTTTGGGGGTAAAATCGGGGAAAAAGGTATAAATGGTACCAATCAAACGGATGGAGCTGGGATCATAAAATTCGGTGTGTACATCCCTCAAAATGCTTAGAAACGCAAAATGAAGGAATTTTTTGAAATTCGAACTTTTAAATGGTAAACGAGGAAAAGTGCCAAAAACACGGATGACGCTACAATAATTAAATTCGGTGAATATATTTATAAATTTATACTTTTAACGGATTAAATGGGATACAAATTTTACCACAGCGCCAAGCGGCTGAGCCTAGAATCTTTAAATTCGGAACGGGCATTACTTTTACAGCACGAATGCGACTAAGAAAATATTTTTCAAAATTCGTACTGGGCTCCTGCTATCACCTTTATAAATACGCCTTGGCTAGTATAGGGTGTTTTTATTGGGGTATAGAACTTTAAGTTGGCATCACTTTTTTAACTGGCGGCCATTTTGTCAGCTTTCAAGTGATTAATATTTAGTTTGGTTTGCCATTTCATCATGAACAGGTTGACAAAAGAACAACGCTTGCAAATCGTGCAAATTTATTTCGAAAGTAATGGTTCAGTTCGCGAAGTTCACCATTTTATGGTCGACATAATCGTCCATCAGAGCAATTAATTCGGTTAACCATGGATCGTTTTCGCACTACGTTTACTCTATGTGATAATACGCATCCGCAGAGACGTCGAACAGTGCGCACCGAAGAAACAATTGCCGCTGTAGAGCAAAGTGTTGAAGAGGACCCGAATGAATCGATTCGCCACCGTGCACAGCAATTGGAGTGGTTGAAAATTGGACCTGTAGAATTGGCTATATTCGAGCCAGCCGCGGCGGCCACATGCCCGAAATCATATTTAAACATTAATGGCATAAAATTATCCTTCCAATAAAGCCAAATTGATGGACATTAAAACGATTTTCTTGTGTTTTATTTCAATTCGAAGTTCTATACCTCAATAAAAAACACCCTTTACATACATATATGTATGCAAGGCGTATTTATAAAGGTGATAGCAGGAGCCCAGCTGACTGAAATTTTTTTCATTCAAAAGTAACCGAAACTGTCAAATCCCATATATTTTGCTTTGACAGTATGGCTCACCATTCAAAAAATTACTTGTATTTTGTTGTTGCCGAATTTGTTGTTGTTCTAGTGCTATCACCTTTATAAATACGCCTTGGTATGTATGTAGTTGGGAAGGAATTCCAACATGAAAATGATTTGACATTTCTCCACAAACGAACAACGCTCATTTTGCATTCAAGTAAAACAATATTCCACAAATATTTTCAATATGAAGTCTTTTATTTATTCACTCATATCATTCACTTTCGAAAACTACATTAGCGGGTGTGTAAACTGTTGACCCGTGTGATTTAACATGACCACTTAAGCCTCCATACTGCGCGAATGTTTTGTTGCATATTCTGCAGGAGTACCTCTTCTTCTCCGAATGTATCTGCCTATGCTGACTCAGGTATTTTGTGCAGGTGAACGACTTTCCACATACGTTGCAAATTTTATCGCGCACATTCAAGTGGGATTTCATATGATCCTTCAGCTTGTTCCTCTCGTAGAAACCTTTCGAACAAATCGAGCATTTGTGAGTGGGATTCTTCGCGTGGCGTTTCTTGTGCGAATCGAAATAAGTCCAGGTACGAAAAGATTGACCACAGACATCGCAAATATAGGGCTTCTCGCCGCTGTGATGACGCATGTGAACACTCAAGTCTGTGGATGTGGCAAATCTCTTGGCGCATTCTTTGCAGTCAAACTGGTAGTCTTTGGTATGTCTTCTCAGGTGGACCGTACAGTTACCCACTTTCATAAAGCCCTTCTGACAAATCGGACAGTTGTATGGCATGGAACCATCGTGTGTGGACTTGTGCATTTTGTACTGGTCGGGGCCGTTGAACAACTGCTCGCAGAACTCGCATTTGAATGGTCCCACCGAGTCATTGAGAAACGTCAGTTCATTGTAAAGTTTGCACAGCGGCTTATGTTCTTCATTTAGCTTCGCAGATTCGATTTGCCGATGCTTTTCCTGGGTGAACGCATAGCGCACGTAGTAGAGTTTCTTGTGCAAATCATCCAGGGTTAACTTGAGCTGCATTTGCACATTGACGGCATCCATCATTTCTCGAAAGCTCTCAAGACGTCGATCTTTAAAACGATAATCGATGTGATTAACGTCCCACAGACATGGAAAGTTTTTGTAAAGCTCAATGAACTTTAGATTTTCTTCCTGAGAAAGTTTAGACAGGGGTAAATAAGGCTTAGTATTCGCCAAAGCTTTTGTGCCCTTAAAGGAGGAAATAAATATACATAAAACATAATTAATTAGCATTGCAGCATAAAGGCGTCTCAGTATGAGTTTTTCCTTCATATCCAACGGTTATAGCTGTCAGATTGTGTGTATTTTGACATCTATAACTGTTGGTTAATTTTAGCCAGTGATGTCGATGGCTTAATTCCAGAGTATGCTAAGTCGACTTAGCATGTTTTGCTGGAGTTCGTTTTTTTGTATTCGGATTGATGTGACTTGAGTCCTGTCAAAAGCTCGAATTTATCGGACAATTCTATCAAAAGTTACGGTAAATATTGTACTTAGCCTGCGACTAAAGTTTTAAAAAATGTCCATTCCAAAAAGGGCTAAGTACAGTTAGTACTGTTTAGAACAGAACTGTAAAATATTTTTCAAAACTAAGTAAACATAGCATTCTTTAGAATGGACATTTATTTTTGCTATGCTTTCTAAGCCTACTTAGCATACACATGATACAATTTTGAGTGTCGCTATGTTTACTTAGCATGTTATTCCCCGATTAAACAAAAACATTTCGCACGTGTAAGTAAACATAGAACAGTTTAGATTGGAGAAAGTTGGCAGCGTATAAAGTGTAGTTGTTTTGTGAATTTCTAGAAATTTGATAAGTTTGAGTATTGATACATTTGTGAAATTGGCTTTAAATAAATCGAAAGTTATTCTCCTATAAAATCTATTGCTTAAAATTCAATTAAATTGGTGTAAATGAAAAGTTACTATGGATATCTTTGGTAAGTAATTTAAAAAAAGTGTTAGTATATAAAAGATTATGTACAACGAAATATTTATATAGAACCCGATATGGACGAATTTGTTTCAACTGTGTCGCCTGGAGTATCAACTAATGTAGATTGTGATGATACTTCTCTCGGTATGTAAAATGTTATATTTTTTGACAAAACATTCTGCAAGTGAATGATTTTTAGATTTGATTTCAGAACCATTCCCCGGCAGTTCGAGTGAATATGAACCAAATGATAGTTCGCCTGACTCAGATATCCCTATCTCATCAAAAGTGTCAAACAGAAAGTTTAACAAGAGCTTTAATACTACACCCAAAAAAATATTACGTAGGAAAAGACCTCAACCATCTGAATGGCGCAAAAACAAAGCAAAATCCCTTAAAACTGAAGGTAAGGAATATGTTAATCGAGCTGGCGATGTGAAAAAGGCAAAAGAGTTAAAAAAAGTTGTGGAGAATCGTGTAGAATGAAATGTACACAAAGGGTATCCGAAGAATGCAGAATGCAAATTTTTAATAAATTTTACAATATTTGTAATCAAGATCTACAATGGGCATACATCTCGAATTTATTAACATTATGCGAGAAAAAAGTTGTGAAAAATATTGTAAATTCACGCAAAACAGAATCGCGTAAGTACTTTCTTCCTATTTTGAAAGATGAAAAGGAGATGAGGGAAACTGTATGCAAAACTATGTTCCTCAATACGCTTTCAATATCCCATACAACTGTTGATACAGTAGTACAAAAATGCATTCGAATGGAGGATCCATTTCACCTGACAGAAGAGGAACGCTGAATAAAATAAATGAAAAAGTGGCTGGAATACGAGAAATAATAAAAGAGCACGTCAACTCATTTCCATTGGTGGACTCTCACTATTGTCGCCAACATTCAAGAAAGATGTACATAGATGGTGATATAACATCAGTAGCACAAATGTACCGTTTGTACGAACAATGGTTTGACGAAAATGGCTATAAGCCAGACAATAAAGCAACATTAAGACAATAACGCGATACTTTCCACGAGTCATTTAATTTATCATTTTATATTCCAAAAAAGATCAGTGTGATATACGCGAAAAGTATAAAAATTCGAATGAACATGAAAAGAAAATCATTAAATCTGACTTTAATCATCATTTATTTTGCAAAGTCAAATCTAGAGAGCTAAAAGCCATTGACAAAAATGAAAGCCTTAATAACCCAAATGTTTCCACTATATGCTTTGATTTTCAGATAATCCTACCGTCGCCTTGCGCTGAAGTAAGCACATTTTATTATAAAAGAAAGCTACACGCGTATAATTTCACCGCCTTTGAACTTAATACTCAACAAGCCTCTTGATTTGTATGTGATGAAACAACTGCAAAGGAGCAATAGAAGTTGCAAGTTGTCTGTTCCGATTTATATCAACCAAAACTGAAAAGAGCGGTACAAACAAATACAATTTTTGGTCCGATAATTGTGGTGGGCAAAACAAGAATAAAATTGTGTTCTCATTTTATGTGTGGATTTCACAAAAGCTTAATATTGATATAAGTCACAAGTTTCTTGAAAAAGGTCATACACAGAATGAGGGTGATAGCGTACATGCGTTAATTGAAAAGACCAAAAAACACAAACGTATATACACGCCAATGGATTGGTTCTCAGTAATTAGAAATGCTCAGAAAACAGAACCACTGTATAATGTAATAGAAATGGAAACTGACGACTTTTTAGATTTCAAAAAATTTTCTTCATTTACAAATTGGACAAAAAATACAACAAATGAAAAGGTTAATTTGAATAAAATGAGAGAAATTATAGTATACAAAGAAAATAAGTATAAAATCTATTACAAATATGAATTTGACGAAGATTTTAAGGAAATATTACTCTACGACGAAACGAAGCGCCGAAGAAAGGAAAAATTGATTCCACAATTCATCCCAAAAGCATACTCATCACCATTTCCAATAGCTGAAGAAAAACGTAAAGATCTCATAGATTTATGTGATAAGAATTTAATTACAAAAATTTATAAAAACTTCTACATGCAGCTGAAGGGAACAGATGGATGCGCATATGTGGTCACATCAGATACTATTTAATTATATATGTTTATTATCAACCTTTAACTAATACAATTATCAAAAATGTGTGAATAACAATTACTTTCAATTTGAATTATTAATTTTTGTTTTACGTTAAAATAAAATTTATAACACTCTATATAAATTGTTTTTGTAACATATTTAAACATATGCTAAGTAAGTTGTTACATTTTCATTCTCCAAACCATAATATGCTATATGTACTTAGACGACCAATGCCAGAAAAACTTCCGATAAAAGGATGCTAAGTCCACTTAGATGAACAACGCAAAAAGCGTTGTTCATTCTAAAGTGGTCTAAGTCATTTTTAGCCATGTTCTGTTATCACTATTTTGAATTCGTACATAATAAAAAATTCTACAACAAATATGATTTAAAATTGTTACGCCCCTTAAAATTACGCCCTTTAAAATTATTTAAGTACAGGTATATACTTTTGTGTACACAAATATACACAAATACACGTGGGTCTCTTTTAATGCGGATTTGAATTTATGGCGTTCTAAAATTTTTGTTTTTTTTTTTTTGATTTTGTTTTGGCAACCATGTTCAGTCTTTCAGTGTTTTTTTTTGTGTGGAAGATGCAGAAGTAGTGGTTCATGGCGAGTTGTTTGCGTAAGAAGGCACATACAACGAGACGTAATGATGACAGTACTTTCCCAGTAAATGAAAGATGCAAAAGATCACATGCTGGTAGTGATTCCACTGCCCCAGAAAACATTTCCTAAATTATATTAGATAATATTATACTTAAGCCCGGAGCTACATGTACTCCGTTAGAGTTAACCAAGTGTTATACATATATGTCAGCGTTCACACAAACTGACATCTATAACTCTCGGTTAGTCCCAAATGTATGCTAGATACATGAAAACGCGGGTAAATGATTAAAGCGTAAGGTACGTATATATAAAGTGAGACCCAAGTGTAAAATAAAATACTTGACACACGTCCATAAGCGAGCGGCGAGTTGGGAATAAAACGTAAATTAAATTTCACAATCTACCAACTCAATTTGAATAATATTGGAACGGGTGTGACACTTTTGCTTAAATATGTTTTTTTTCGCTGAACCAACACTCAGGGGATGTCTCCTATAAATGCAGTGCATTGCGTTGGCGGAAGGATGATCAGATATTGGAAGGAGGAAAGAGGGAGTAGTGTCTGTTGACATCTGTTTTGAATCTCCGAATGTCGTACTTGGAGGGAAAGATATTTGCCGGAAGTCGATTCCACATACGGATAGTACGGGCGAATCGACAACAAATGAGCGTTCCTGGAGAGTCGCGTATCTCTACCGAACGTTCTCACGGGCGGTATAAAATCACGAATTTCCGAAGAACAAACACCATGAAAGTATCGATAGAACAATGACATACAACCAACATTACGATGGTGTTCAAAGGGAGACAATAGAATTGGATAACCTACCGTCACCTATCAACACCATCGCCCTCCTCTGGAAACGCCAGGTTAATCGGATTAATATTGCAAATAAATGTATAAATGTGCCTTTTGAAGAAACTCTTGAGATTTTACTTATTTTCTAGAATTTTTTAATGTTCTTCTATTACATGACATTATTTACTTTTTCTAACCGAAAGAGTAGTTCATACACTTTCTTCTAAATTATACGTTACCGACATCTCTTTATGAATAAAGGAAATATGTAATATTTGAATTGTAATGGGCGTAATATTTTGACAGAAATTCTGTTACGGCATCAGTCTATATCTGGCAAAGGAAATGATCAAATATAATCAAAACAAGTAAGGAAAGGCTAAAGTCGGGCGGGGCCGACTATATGATACACTCCACTTTCTATCCGAATGCAATTAAATTCGGTAAAAAAGTGAAAACGGGAAAGATTTTTGTATGATTCCTAATCATAGGCTGATATGACCTGGTCCAATATGTCAAATCGAGAAGAATTTTTGTATCGGGGCTATATCCAAACATGGAATGAAGTGACTAACGTTCACAATAAGTTCTTTCAGTTCAAGTAAACGTGTTATGCTCATTTTGAAGAAATTCGGTGAAAATACGTGGTTTCTGGGGCGGAAAAGTCAATCCGGGAGCGAAATTTGTATGGGAGCTATATGTAAATCTGAACCGATCTGACCCATTTTTACCATGGGTGTTTCTAGTTGAAATATAAGATATTTTGAAAGATTTGAAGAAGATCTGTTAAAATATGTGGTTTATAGAGTGGAAAAAGTGAAATCGGGAGTGAAATTTGTGAGGGAGCTATATATAAATCTAAACCGATCTGGCCTATATTCACCATCGGTGTTTCTAGTGGACATATAAGATGTTTTGCCAATTTTCAAGAAAATCTGTTAAAATATGTGGTTTATAGAGTGGAAAAAGTGAAATCGGGAGTGACATTTGTGAGGGAGCTATATATAAATCTAAACCGTTCTGACCTATATTCACCATCGGTGTTTCTAGTTTAAAAAGATGTTTTGCCAAATTTGAATACAATCTGATAAAATATGTGGTTTCTACATAGAACGGAGATACTCAAATTAGGAACGAAATTTGTATGGGAGCTATATATAAATCTGAACCGATCTAACACATTTTCACCACAGGTATTTCTAGTCGAAATATAAGATGTTTTGCCAATTTGGAAGAAAATCTGTTGTAATATGTGGTATCTATAGTGAAAAGAGTCAAATCGGGAGTGAAATTCGTATGGGGGTTATATCTAAATCTGAACCGATTTTCTTCAAATTAAATAGCGTTCGTCCTTGTCCCGAAAAACTTCGTTGTGCAAAGTTTCATTTCGGTCTTGCTACAATTTCGACCTGTATCGTGAAATCGCTAAATCGATTCAAAAAGCGATTTTAAGTCGATCGGTATAATGAACAATGGGTCTATATCCCTTCCTTTTGGGTGTTATAAACAAATGCATAAAGACATAATACTCTTGTGGAGTGTATTATGAGAATTATGAATGTTTATCGGTGTTGTTTTAAATTATAAATTAAATTTGAAATTTTGTGGGAAAAGTGTCACTTTACATGGAATCACCCTATACAAAGGACTAATTATCGTTGTTGATGAAGAGATTATAGTATAAGAAATCTGATTTAGTTCGGATTCATTTCATTCGCACCCAAAAAGTACGAACTTTGAGTTCACGCTATAAATGAATTCAATAAATTTGCTTAAATACTGCCAATATTAGAATGTATTTTCAGTCCCTCTTTATTGGATTTCGGGTTGGAGATAAAGTGGTCAATGCTTTCCCTTCTATGGTGAAACTGTGAATTGCTTTTGTTCCCATCCACTCTCTGTTTTGTGTAACATTTTGTAATAATAATAATAATTATATATAGTTGTTGTTTGTATGTATAGTTGGTCTGTTATGTTGTATGTGTTGTCATTTATTTTGGTTTAAGACCAAAGGTTGTGCTGAAGTCTTCAGCGAGGCAAAGTGAGATGTTTAGAGTGTCGACTTAGTTCGGTGGAATATTTTGTTTATCAGCGCTTCTCATTTGTCATATGTGAACGCTGGTACTAATATGAACCCTGATTTAAGTCAAAGACAAACATACGTTGCGAAAGTTCTGACGAGATGGGGTAGCGCCCATCGAAACTGCGCAGTCAACTTTTAGCTGCAACAATAAAGGTCTCACTTTGCCTTTTTGCTAATTTTGGGTTCTGCTGTTTTTGTTTTTTTAAGTTTTTTTTCGATTTTTTTCGATTTTTTTGCAAAATCAACCGATATTTCTGTGAAAAATTATAAGAACGATAATTTTTTCAATAGCTCATAAACACGATGAAAAATCCAAAAAATAGGAAATGGATTTGAATATCAAAATAAAAGAAATAAAATTGTAAAAGCTTTTCTAACCCGGCTACTTCTACTTCAACATTTTAATAGTAATTGAAATTACATTCAAAACAAGGATAGTACATTAAAATCGGTCAAGTATTTCAGGAGTTGCACATATTTTGAAATAGTAACCTTATCCACTATGCGATCTCTATTTGAATTGTCAGATACTGTTTACTGACAATTCCAATTTATTGTTTATCTTTATTGTGAACAGCTGTCTTTAAGAATATCATCCCGAATTTATATGTATTCAGAAGTCAATGATT
Source organism: Polietes domitor (assembly GCA_947397865.1). Lineage (NCBI taxonomy): Eukaryota > Metazoa > Arthropoda > Insecta > Diptera > Muscidae > Polietes > Polietes domitor. The sequence goes on along the minus strand of OX377620.1, from coordinate 158,592,557 downwards.
GCTTTCAATCATTTTTACATAGTCGTCAAAAGAAATAACCGCTTTATAGGTAATTTTTTATTAAATTTCCTTCTGTGGCCTGCCTGGACCACATTGCGTACTTAGTGGTAAAAAAGTCATTGAGAACCCTAAGGTTAACAGAACCATTCGCATTTTCGAAGAAGAGTGAGCCATTTTGAATGATATTTCTGAACGCCAAATGTGACAGTTCTTACAGTTGACGAAGCCATCAAAATGAAAATGAGACTCGCTGATCAAGATTTTGTTCAAAAATATGTTTACCCTACCCATAAGAGATGCTATTAAAATATCTTACTCAACCATCAATAATGTAACAGAAAATTATAATGATGTAACAGAAAATATTTGATTATTTTACATTTTCTATAAATTAAAGAAATAGTAATTTAATAAATCGTCGCCTTAATAAAACAATAGTGTATAATTTTTTTGCCGTTTCGAGATAATACAGTTTAAAGTTTTTGTGCTATTAGACATCTGGGAAACCAGTAATTTTTGAGAAAATAATCGATGTTTGCAAGTTGTGATCATTTCAATATGTGGAGGAGTAATCAGGGTACTAGTAGATGATATTCGATTAATCTAAAAGTGCTTTATTTGCAACTTAATGGGATTCAAAGTACCATGATGTCACTTAGGCTATTTTATTTGTTTTATAATATGTATGAAAATCATTATACACTATTTTATTTTGTATGGTATACACTATTTTATTTGAATCCTTTACACCATTTATCACGAAATACATTTAAATTGTCTGACGAATGTTCATGCAGTAAAACAAAGCATTCGTGCTTAACAATCCATTTTATTCATAATTCACAGTCATTTTTTGGTATTGCAATGACACGTTGTTAATTGTTTTGCAATAAAATTTTTACAGTTTTAATTAATTAAAAAATACATGAATAAAAGGCAATATTCATCAATATTCATCTACGGAAATATCCTCCTGCACATCAGGCTCATCCAAGCAATTTTTATTTCCACTGTGTTGTAGATTAATATAAAAATAATGAAATTCTTTGGGAATGACATTTTTGGTACACAGCCCCTTAAGATCCTTGTACTTTAAGGAAGATATAGTAAGCTGTTGCTTAAATTTAGAGCACAAATTTGGGGTATCACAGCTATTAGTGGTTGATTTCTTCCTCTTACGTTGCATAATGTCAATTGTTTGCCACTCGGAGTCCCAATTCTCTTTGTAGAGCAGCAAATTATGCAAATTTGCTTAATCTTCAACCAATTCACTGAGCTGTTTTCGTTATTAGTTTTCAAATTGTGCCCCAATCTGCTGAACCATTCCTTGAGATCATAAATGTCGTACCAGGACATTCTTTGCACAATGTATGGTTGTTTTCTTCGGGCCAATCGCAAAATCGTTGGCCATTCCTCGGGAAAGTAAATGGATATATTTCGTTTGGCCCGTTCAATTGTCGAGTGCATCAATCCGCCTCCATTTGTGTGTGGCCGCTCTCTAAATACTTTAACGTGACCGTATTTAAATTCAACTTACGAATTACGTAAAATAGCAGTGCTGCAATATAACGATTCCTATTCTGGCCACCACAACAATCAGAATACAAAATTACATCCGTTACATTTTCGTCAAATGAGCTCAACATTTTGATAATTGAGGTCCCAATCTCGTCCGAACCTCTTTGTCCTGCGTTTCATCCCACAAGAAACAGTAGCCTTCCTTCGACGCAAGATCGAAAAAAGTATTATTGAAGCTAGCAAACTTCCTTGAATAACACAATGAGCTTACATTGCTGCATGGGGTTGTCAAAACAGATTGTAAGTCAAAAGTAAATACTCTCAATTTGTTATTAATTTTTGCCTCTTCTTTATCGGCCTCCTTTTCTTCCCTAGCCATCTTCTTATTTTTAATATGTTCATTGTACGCTTCCTGCAAAATCTCCTTGTCATCAGAGTTACGATATCGTTTGCATGTGTAGCATGTATCCTTCTTCGGCTTATGAAAAAAATAATTATATTCGTTGCAGAAAATACGCCTGTACATACTTTCCTTAATGGAATTGCCTTCATGCTTTTCATTAAAGAGTTGAAACATTTTTGAAATGTTTAAATTAGAAGCAAGATATAACCGTTTTGATGACGAGCGAGTGTAGTGGCTCTCCACGGCCGGAAAGGATTCAATATGCTCTTTAATGATTCTTTTAGTTTCTTCATCCTTTTTTTAGTGACAACCATGGTGTCCACGTTTATCTATAACTTCATGACATTCACTTTTCTTTATGAAAACCGAAATAGCTCCATCAGATATATTCAGTGTTTTCATAAAAAACTGTTTGCATACTTGCTTAGACCTCAGAGTGTATGTTAGAGTCTTGTCTCTTCGGGAGCCGGCAACAATAGCCCTCTTGCATTTCTTTATTTGTATGCACTGTCTTAAGTACCACTGTTGTTTTGCGTAGTCAGAAAGTTCCCAAAACTCGGCGTTGATCGCAATACGTTCTTCATTGTTAATTTGCTCAATGCATTTGTGCCGACACTTGCAATTCACTGATTTTGGCAGTCGCTCCTTAATCAATTTCCCCCTTTTGGTCACGTAAGCTTTTCCTGACTGCCTTTTCTTCTTCCGAATATTTTGCATCCATGCATGCGTCTCCGTCTGTAACATTAAATATAACCGTTAAGTAAATTTATGTCACTAATCTTAAATAACCAAAGTCGTTCCCTCCGGATTTTACCTTCCTCTTCCGAGTTGGTTTCTTGCTTTCGACTCAGCATCTGTTTGTGGCTCTTCATCTGTTTCCGGAACATAATCATCCGAAGATCCTGTGGAGAAATCGTCTTCGTCCGTCGTACCAGGCGCATTATCATAACCAAAATCTGTCGAAATTCCAGTTACATAGTCATAATACGGCACACACTTGTTATCGTTTCACAGTAAATACTCACCATGACTTGATAGATCCATTATTTTCACGAACTTTTCACAATAACACACTAGCAAAAGCACAATTGCCCAGTCAATTAAGTATATTAGAAAATTCTACAATATATCAAAAAGTTGACAATAACAGTGTAAACTGATTTTAAGGTATTATTTACGTAAACCGTAGAACACACAGAGAAATGTTGTGTGATATATAAAATAGTGTATAAGTGTCATACGGATTGACTCGAAATAATATATTGTTAAAAAATAGTGTATATCAATATACGTCGTTTTTCGTTTTTATTTTGTTATGAAAATGGATTGTTTTGAATAATAACAAGTAAAAACGGCGTTAAGTTCGGCCGGGCCGAACTTTATATACCCTCATGGGTATACGGATTGCATTCCACAGAGGTTGTCGGTTTTCGTAGAAGTGCAGTAATATTATAGGAAAATATAATTTTTTTAATATAGCCAAACCAAAACAAATACAAATATTGAAAAGTTAATTTTATAAATAAATATAATATTTTAATTATTTCAAACCACGCTTATAAGGTAATGCTACCAATACGTCAATTCAAAAAATAAATATTCTTATATTTATATTTTCAAAAATATTTTCAAAGCCATAAATATTGGTAGATAGTGGGTGCTACAGTTGGTTGTATTTCCATTCTATTTGAATTACAAATGTACGAATTTTGAAAATCCATTATCAGACGTACATAGTGCAATATAACCTAATTTCATGATTCAACCAATTTTTGCCGTAAAAGAAAAAGTACGAATTTTGAAAAAAACTTTTTATTTTGCGTGTCTATGCAGTCAGAGGAATTTATACACCGAATTCAATGATTTCAGCTGCGTCCATTTGGTTGGTACCATTTTTACCCCCTTGACGTTTCTACGCAATTAGAATTTTATCATTCTAGCTGTAGTCGTTTAGTTGGTACTATTTTTATCCCTCTGTACCATTGTATCCCTTGAAAGTACTAATTTCGAAAAAATCGTCTATTTTCCGTGTCTACGCAGTCAAAGGAATGTATACTACGAATTTCATGACTCTAGCTGCAGTCATTAGATTGGTACTATTTTTATCCCCTTTTTTCATTTGAACCCCAAAAAGTACGAATTTCGAAAAATCAGTTTATTTTCCGTGTCTACACACTCAGAGAAATGTATACTCCGAATTTCATGACTCTAGCTGCGGTCATTAGATTGGTACTATTTTTATCCCCTTTTTTCATTTTAACCCCAAAAAGTACGAATTTCGAAAAATCAGTTTATTTTCCGTGTCTACACACTCAGAGGAATGTATACACCGAATTTCATGACTCTAGCTGCAGTCATTAGATTGGTACTATTTTTATCCCCTTTTTTCATTTTAACCCCAAAAAGTACGAATTTCGAAAAATCGGTTTATTTTCCGTGTCTACACACTCAGAGGAATGTATTCACCGAATTTCATTATTCTAGGTACAGCCGTTTGGTTGGTACCATTTTTATCCCCCTATTCCTATTTTACCCCCTAAAAGTACGAATTTGGAAAAAATACTTTTATATTATGTATCTACTCAATTAGAGGAATCTACACACCGAATTTCGTGTTTCTAGCTGTTGTCGTTTAATATGTACCATTTTTATCCCTTTTTTGCCCCATTTCAACTCCTACAAATAAGAATCACTTTATGGTGCACGTTTTTGCTATAAGGGGAATGCGCATACCAAATATCAAGCAAATATAAACAGACATATTCAAAAAACATGCTTAAATACGCTAAAATATTAGGGATTATTATGGGTATTTTTAGTCGTTGTGAGGGAAAAATTTTTCCCTTTGGGCCGATTTCGCCCTATTTCAATCCCAACCGATCTACGACTATAAGACGCATTTATGGAAAATTTGAACGTTCTAGCTCCTTTCGTTTAGATGCTAGCGTGCTTTCAACAGACGGACAGACGGACGGACATGGCTAGATCGTCTTAGAATTTTATGACGATCAAGAATATATATACTTTATAGGGTCGCAGGTCGATATTTCAAGGTGTTACAAACGGAATGACGAAGTTAGTATACCCCCATCGTGGAGGTGGAGGGTATAAAAATAGTGTATGCTTTTTATACACTATTTTTCTTTGAAATTATATTTAGAGTAAAAACTAAATAAAACACCATACCAGCACTTACACAATTATTAATGAAAAACTTCAATCACGCAATTATACGCTAATATTTCAATTGATCTTTTGACCCACTTTGTGGAAGTAGAATTTCACCAATTTTTGACCACATATAGAATCAGTTATGTAGATTCTTATTATGCAATAAAAAAAATAATGGTGTACATGCGTATACACTATTGTTTTATTAAGGCGACGAAATGTACTTCTTAATTCTGGAAATAAATTAGAATTTTAACTTATAATAAGAGGTGACCTATATTTTTTTCGCATTTGAGATGCATTTTAGAATGAATTCTCTTGGATGTATGATTTTGGAGTAATGAAACTGCAATTCATTTTAAACTACTTCAATTCTTTTTTGCTGGGAAGGTACGAATACCACATCTATCTACTCTGTCTCCAAACACAATGAAAACAAATATAGTAAATTTTGGAGTGCTGTTGGCATACGGCGTTTGAACATTTTGTGCAAAAGAAACGAGTTTTACGGTGTATTTTTTCACTTCCCACAGAACAAATTTTGCAATACTTTTTCTTTTTGAATGTGTCTGCACCGCTAACGCCAGCTACTACCTCTGGTGCGATCTGAAATGAAAGATAGAAACGAAAACGAGACGAATGAGGCGAGCTGAAGTCAAAATTTAAACAAAGCAAAGCAAATCGTCGCAAACATTCCTCCAATAGTAATCCAACTTTTATATATAACGACAAAACGTCAAACGAAATATTTCATGATAGAAATCGAAGAAGGTGAGCTCTACGAAATAACTCCCAACGAAAGGAATGAAACACCCAAAATCAAATGCATATGCATTCTAATAGTTCTTAACGGTAAAATACCGTTTTCCATAGCTCCGGATTTGGTTCAAATTCTATCGAAATTAATTTCATCTCATCTCACCATCCTATTAGTTTTTCTTGAAAATTTATACATTTTTCACAGAAATTACAAATTGACTTCGATCGTAACGTCTCGATATCAAATCCCATGCACTCTGAATAAATTTGAATAAAATCCATACTCCAATTTAGTTCAACAATTAACAAGGTCTGTGTAAAGTTTCCTTATTTCAAAGTTATAGTAAATAGTTCTTTTACTAGGAAAGGAATTGGATCTAAAACAAAAATCTTACAATTGAGTAAATTCATACTTGTGTGGAAGAAAATTTCCAAGGTTTTAAGTAAGATAAATATAAAGAAATTTTTTGTATGGAAAAAATCCATTTAGGTAATTATACACTCCACGAGAGTATTATGTCTTTGTGCATTTGTTTGTAACACCCAAAAGGAAACGAGATAGACCCATTGTTAATTATACCGATCGTCTTAGAATCACTTTCTGAGTCGATTTAGCAATGTCCGTCTGTCTGTCTGTCCATCTATTCTTGTAATCACGATACAGGTCGCAATTGTAGACAGAACCAAATGAAACTTTGCACAACGACGTTTTTCGGGATAAGGACGAACGCTATTTAATTTGAAGAAAATCGGTTCAGATTTAGATATAGCCCCCATACGAATTTCACTCCCGATTTGACTCTTTTCACTCTAGATACCACATATTACAACAGATTTTCTTTAAAATTGGCAAAACATCTTATATTGTAACTAGAAACACCTGTGGTAAAAATGTGTTAGATCGGTTCAGATTTATATATAGCTCCCATACAAATGTCTCTCCCGATTTGACTTTTTCCGCTCTAGAGACCACATAATGTATCAGATTGTCTTCAGATTTGGTAAAACATCTTATATTTCCACTAGAAACACCCATGGTGAATATCGGTCAGATCGGTTCAGATTTATATATAGATCTCATACAGATTTCGCTCCCGATTTGATTTTTTCCGCTCTAGAAACCACATATTGTATCAGATTGTCTTCAGATTTGGTAAAACATCTTATATTCCCACTAGAAACTCCCATGGTGAATATCGGACAGATCGGTTCAGTTTTATATATAGCTCCCATACAAATTTCGCTCCCGATTTGACTTTTTCCGCTCTAGAAACCACATATTGTATCAGATTGTCTTCAGATTTGGCAAAACATCTTATATTTAAACTAAGAACATCTATGGTGAAAATAGGTCAAATCGTTTCAGATTTAGATATAGCCCCCATACAAATGTCGTTCCCGATTTGACATTTTCCTCTGTAGAAACCACATATTGTACTCGATTTTCTTTAAATTTGGGACAACATCTTATAATCTTACTAAAGGGTGATTTTTTAAGAGCTTGATAACTTTTTAAAAAAAAAAAACGCATAAAATTTGCAAAATCTCATCGGTTCTTTATTTGAAACGTTAGATTGGTCCATGACATTTACTTTTTGAAGATAATTTCATTTAAATGTTGACCGCGGCTGCGTCTTAGGTGGTCCATTCGGAAAGTCCAATTTTGGGCAACTTTTTCGAGCATTTCGGCCGGAATAGCCCGAATTTCTTCGGAAATGTTGTCTTCCAAAGCTGGAATAGTTGCTGGCTTATTTCTGTAGACTTTAGACTTGACGTAGCCCCACAAAAAATAGTCTAAAGGCGTCAAATCGCATGATCTTGGTGGCCAACTTACCGGTCCATTTCTTGAGATGAATTGTTCTCCGAAGTTTTCCCTCAAAATGGCCATAGAATCGCGAGCTGTGTGGCATGTAGCGCCATCTTGTTGAAACAACATGTCAACCAAGTTCAGTTCTTCCATTTTTGGCAACAAAAAGTTTGTTAGCATCGAACGATAGCGATCGCCATTCACCGTAACGTTGCGTCCAACAGCATCTTTGAAAAAATACGGTCCAATGATTCCACCAGCGTACAAACCACACCAAACAGTGCATTTTTCTGGATGCATGGGCAGTTCTTGAACGGCTTCTGGTTGCTCTTCACTCCAAATGCGGAAATTTTGTTTATTTACGTAGCCATTCAACCAGAAATGAGCCTCATCGCTGAACAAAATTTGTCGATAAAAAAGCGGATTTTCTGCCAACTTTTCTAGGGCCCATTCACTGAAAATTCGACGTTGTGGCAGATCGTTTGGCTTCAGTTCTTGCACGAGCTGTATTTTATACGGTTTTACACCAAGATCTTAGCGTAAAATCTTCCATGTGGTCGAATAACACAAACCCAATTGCTGCGAACGGCGACGAATCGACATTTCACGGTCTTCAGCAACACTCTCAGAAACAGACGCAATATTCTCTTCTGTACGCATTCGTGTGGTTGGTTTAATGTCCAATAAAGTAAACTGAGTGCGAAACTTGGTCACAATCGCATTAATTGTTTGCTCACTTGGTCGATTATGTAGACCATAAATCGGACGTAAAGCGCGAAACACATTTCGAACCGAACACTGATTTTGGTAATAAAATTCAATGATTTGCAAGCGTTGCTCGTTAGTAAGTCTATTCATGATGAAATGTCAAAGCATACTGAGCATCTTTCTCTTTGACACCATGTCTGAAATCCCACGTGATCTGTCAAATACTAATGCATGAAAATCCTAACCTCAAAAAAATCACTCTTTAGAAACACCTATGCAAAAATTGGGTAAGATCGGTTCAGATTTAGATATAGCCCCCATACAAATGTCCGATTTGACTTTTGCCGCTTTAAAAGCCACATATTGTGCTCGATTTTCTTTAAATTTCGCACAACATCTTATAATCTAACTAAACAAAACTATGGTGAAAGTGGGTGAGATCGGTTCAGATTTAAATATAGCCCAATTTCAAATGTTGCTCCCATAAGTTTAACCGATTTTGGCCAAACTATACATTTTATATTTCACTTATTTCGTTCCAGGTTTCAATATATCCTCATACAAATGTCCTTTCCGATATAAAATTTTTTGTCAAACACATACATTTACAGAATACAAAAAACCTTCCCGTTTTCACTTTTTCACCGAATTGAATTGTATTCGGATTGAAAGTGGAGTGTATCATAGAGTCGGCTCCGCCCGACTTTAGCCTTTCCTTACTGGTTTTAACTAAAAAAATGTTCTTTTTATACCCTCCAGGATGGGGGTATACTAACTTAGTCATTCCGTTTGTATCACCTTGAAATATCGACATGAGACCCTTTAAAGTATATATATTCTTGATAGTCATTAGTCTAAGACGATGTAGCCATGTCCGTCCGTCTATTGAAAGCACGCTAGCATCAAAACGAAAGGAGCTAGGACGTCCAAATTTTCCATAAATACGTCTTATAGTCGTAGATCGGTTGGGACTGCAACTTGGCCAAATCTTTCCAAAGGGACTGAAACAAGGACCGAAAATACCCATAAAAATCCCTAATATTTTAGAATGTTGAATCATGTTTTTTTCAATATGTCTGCTTGTACTTACTTGATATTGGGTATGCGCATTCCCCTATAACAAAGACGTGCACCATAAAGTGATTTTTATTCGTAGGGGGTGAAATGGGGCAAAAAGGGATACAAAATGTACCTATCATACGACAACAGCTAGAAACACAACATTAGATGTGTACATTCCTCTAATTGAGTAGATACATAATATAAAAGTATTTTTTCCAAATTCGTACTTTTAGGTTCCCATTAGAGGTATACAAATGGTACAAACCAAACGGCTGTATCTATAATAATGAAATTCGTACTTTCAAGAGATACAATGGATACAGAGGGATATAAATAGTAGAATGATGAAAATCGGTGTGTCTCTTATTGGGTAGACACGTAAAATAAAGAAATTTTAGAAAGTAGTACTCTTAAGGGGGTAAAATGGGAAAAAGGGGATGGAAATGGTACCAACCAAATGGCCGCAGCTAGAACCATGGAATTCGGTGTATACATTCCTCTGGCTGCATAGACACGCAAAATAAAAATATTTTTCAAATTCGTACTTTTTTACTTTTACGGCGAAAATTGGTTGAATCATGAAGTTAGGTTATGGATTTTCAAAATTTGTAGTTATGGAATTAAAATATACACCCGACTGTAGCACCCACTATCTACCAATTTTTATGATTTTTAATTGACCTGAAGTATTATTTCGATATATATATAGTGTAGCCTTGGCTTATAAAAGTGACTTGAAATAATAAAAATATTATATTTGTTTATAAAATTATTTTTTCAATATTTGTATTTGTTTTGGTTTGGCTATATTATAAAAACATATTTTTCTGTAATATTACTACACGTCTACGAGAATCGACCTCTGTGGAATGCAATACTTTTTACTTATTTGTATTAGTTTTGCATACTTTGAAGCAAATTCATTTGTTTGAATTAAAATTTAACTTTTTTTTAAGTTCACTTTTTTCCTTGTATCAAGTAAAATTTTCATCAGTCTAAATAAAAATGTACTTGTTTTAAGGAAAAATTGTCCTCAGTTTAAGTAAATATATATTTTACTTTAGAAATAATTCAGCAAAATTGGTAAAAAATTAATTGGTTTGAATAAAAATTTACTTGAATTTAGTAAAAAATTGCATAGTTTGAGGAAAAATTTGCTTTGTTTTAGGAAAATCTCAGCAAAATTTTTCTGAACCAGTGGTCACCACATTCTGAAATTTGGACATCTTGTAGAGAATAAGGTAAGCTAAAATTAAGAAGGTAAAGCATATGTTTTTCCAAGATATACAAGGATTCATTTATGCAGTTCTAGGGTTGCAAGACCATACCACATTGCTCTTAGATTCGCAAAAAGGAAATCAAAACCTTTCAGATGACACCAGCATCATTAATCTCCAAACTTATTATCTCTTCACAAAAAATTAGAAAGTATCAACTTTGGATCACTATAAAACTCAAACCACGTACTATTAAACTACGGTAAAAATATTATTCAAATCGAAGAGGGTCCAAGCCATACTGGGTCGAAATCTTGTGGAATTACCCCAAATTACAAACAAGTAAGGAAAGGCAAAAGTCGGGCGGGGCCGACTATATGATACACTCCACATTCTATCCGAATACAATTCAACTCAGTAAAAAAGTGAAAACGGATAGAATTTTTGTATGTTTCCTAATCATAGGCTAATATGACCTGGTCCAATTTGTCAAATCGAAAAGAATATTTGTATGTTAGGCTCACTTTTAAGAAATTCGGTGAAAATTCGTGGTTTCTGTGGCGGAAGAAGTCTATCCGGGAGCGAAATTTGTATGGGAGCTATATGTAAATCTCAACCGATCTGACCCATTTTCTCCATGGGTGTTTCTAGTTGAAATATAAGATATTTTCAAAGATTTGAAGAGGATCTGTTAAAATATGTGGTTTCTAGAGCGGAAATAGTCAAATCGGGAGCGAAATTTGTATGGAAGCTATATATAAATCTGAACCGATCTAATACATTTTTACTACGGGTGTTTCTAGTTAAAATATAAGATGCTTTGCCAATTTTGAAGAAAATCTGTTGTAATATGTGGTATCTAGAGTGAAAAGAAAAAGTCAAATCGGGAGTGAAATTCTTATGGCGGCTATATCTAAATCTGAACCGATTTTCTTCAAATTAAATAGCGTTCGTCCTTGTCCCGAAAAACTTCGTTGTGCAAAGTTTCATTTGGTTCTGTCTACAATTGCGACCTGTACTTTGATTACAATAATAGATGGACAGACGGACGGACGGACGGACATCGTTAAATGGGTCTATCTCTCTTCCTTTTGGGTGTTACAAACAAATGCACAAAGACATAATACTCTCGTGGAGTGTATAATGAAAACCCCCAAAGATTTGAGGGAGGAGGACATATCATCTAATATCTCTAATAAATATTTGATTTGAACTGGGATATTCTCCTGGCTCAAGACCATTTTGTTTCTATGTTTTATATAATGAAAATTTATTCACAAATGACATGGTGACATTTATTACTTGGCTGCACACTACCACTATCATGATTTCCACCCTGTAAAAGTTTTCCTCAGGTGGCTTCGCAGCGACTTTTCAACATCATACCCGGCCTCTCCCAAAGGAATGAGAAGCACAACTCACTCGCCGAATATGCGTTTAAAAATCGCACCTAGTCATAAAGCACACTTGCCATCTTACAAGCATCTCATTGAGTTGCATATGTAACTATGTGTATATGCTGGTATAGTTACTCAGCAATACTTCTGTCATGCCAACGCTCATTTGTTTTAGTTTTTTCGTTTGTTTTATTTTGGCTGTATCAATATTTTATTTCAACTGGGATATTCTCCTGTCTCAAGACCATTTGGCTTCTATATTTTATAGAATACAAATTTATTTAAAAAAGAAATGACCGCAAAATAGGAAAATGTTTAAAAAACTGAAAGTGCCTTTTTCTATAGAATTTTTGAATGAAATCGGGGCTATAAGTCTCAATTCAAGCAACGGATATGACGACAATTTTGTTGATTCATTTTTTTTGTTCATAATTCCAGTTCGTAATCAGTCATCAAATGAACAGAGAAATTCAGTTACACGTATTTCATGTATTTTCATCGATTCGAACCAAGTACAAAGAGGACTTTTTTGAAAATTCACAATGTGGCATTGAATGAAGACATGCGATTAATTAGCCAAACTAGGAAAGCCAGCGCTACACAACCCGATGCACTAAGCATTTGATCAAGAGTTAGAATGCAGTGCAAAAGCAATGTGAATACGATGCACTGCGAGTATAATATGCACGGCTTATGAACGATTGATTGAACTATAGTGTTTTTCTGCTTGGGCGCTCCCGGTGAAACCGGAAAATCTCTTTTGATCGTGCCAATTTTGGCAAAAATTCGCTCTCAAAATTAAAGCTTCATCAGGAATTTCATCTGTGTTCTTTGAAGACTGCCGAAATGCACTCAGGTTGCGATGAATATGGCAATTAACGAAACTCCATCGTTCAACCTTGCAAAGATCTGATGTGGCTAGGGTTTGGGGTTTCCCGGACTTTTTTCATTTCCCGGGAAAACGGGAATGAAAGTTTCATTCCCGGGAATCCCGGGAATTCCCGGGAAAAAAGTAATTTATTTTAGGTATGTCCAATATGGTTTAAAATAACAATATTTAGTAACGGATGTGCTTCTTAATAATACTGTCATATTACAAATTAAAAGCGAATGTGTTTGTCAAAATATTTTACATTTTACAAATATTTTATTCTAGACTATTGTCGTCATAAAATTGGACATTTAAATCATAGGCACAAGTGCCTGACAACAATAACTCGTATGGCTGAGAAATATTTAACAGCAACGGGGGGAAATATTCTAAACTGTAAAAGCAATAGAAACATTATAAAAATTAATATTAATTAAATAAATTCATAAAAAATTAAATCATTGAAATAGTCCAGTTATTAGTTCTTACAGAAGGCCGTTTAAATATACCGTAGGATATACATATTTCTATTCCTATTAGATTTCTCTCGAAAGTTTCCAGGTGAACAATTTTAATGTTTCCCTATTTTTATACCATTTCTTACTGGCTTCATATGTAAAATGAATTCTTCATTAAGAATATTTTCACCTTTTATCTCGTAGATTCTTCTGGTAAAACAAGAAATTTAAAGTTAAACCAGATAGCACGAGGGGTTAAGTATTGACACTATGTCAGCCATAGTATTGTCAGTATGATATTTTCGATTTATAAAGGGTGATTTTTTAGCTATTATCTTTTTGGCAACACTGGTTTGAACAGCTGACGCACGTTTCGTGTTTTGTTTCACTGTCAAACATCTTCAGTTTGGTCTATAATTTAACCATGAATCCTCTTACAAACGAACAACGCTTGCAAATTATTGAATTTTATTATCAAAATGCGTGCTCTGTTAAGAAAGTTCATCGCGCGCTTCCATTTTATGGTCAGTTTAATCGACCCACTGAAGCGGCTATTCGGGCTATTGTGACTAAATTCCGCACCAAATTTACATTGTTGGAAATTAAACCACAAACACGATTACGTAGAGTGCGAACTGAAGAAAATATCGTAGCTGTATCGGCCAGTGTTAATGATGACCATCAAATATCGATTCGTCGCCGTTCGCAGCAATTGTGCCTCTGTTACTCAAAAACGTGGAAATGTCAAAATTGGACTCAGCGGATGGACCATTTGAGGCGCAGTCAAGGTCAACATTCGCATGAAATAATCTTCAAACATTAAATTATATGGACCGTACTATCGATTCAAATAAGGATTTCATGCATTTTTCTGAATTTTATGTGTTTTTTTTTTGAAAAGCTTTCCTATAGCTTTTAAAAAATCACCCTTTATTAAAAATCCTGCAAAGATCCTAATAAAAAATTCCCCTAGCTAGCAAAAAATAGCGACTTAGCGAATTTAAAAAGTTTTTTGCAGTAATATGATGTAAAGAAATGTCCATTACTATTGTCAATAATGTAAATATATGAATTTAAAATATAATTAAATATATAAAAATAATTTCCCAATTGTACAGTAAAACTAAATTAGTGCTCAAAATAATCAATAAAATATTTTTTTAATATTTCCCGTATTCCCGGGAAATTTAAAATTTTTTCCCGGGAATTCCCGGACCCCAAACCCTAGATGTGGCCAACGTTTTGATCGGTCCGGAGGAGTGTACTATGGCGGACTGTTGGTTCAATGATTCTGTTGGAAGGTGATTTTCGATTTACATTTATGCAATTTCCAGCTGACGAACAGAATCATGTGTTGTGGAACGACCAATCTGGAAATCAAAACAATTGCTGGGCATTTGCACTTGAAAATTCTGTTGATATTGCGAATGTTGATTTTTAGATTTTTTCAGTTCGTGTTCCATACGTTGTTCCATATCGTGTGTTGTTGGGCGAACATAGTATATATGGCTGCGAAAAACATTGAATTGGAGGATTCTGTTTCTAGAGAAAATTATATTGACAACCGCAGACTATCGCCTCAGAATCATCAGTTAATACCAGATTAGTTTTTGTAATGACACTGGAAAGTGGGGAAATTAAAGAATAACGCTACTTAAAGGAAAGCACATAGATCAAGACATTTTGAGAGCACGCTGTTAAATCGGCAATTAACGTACGACACTCATGAAAGGATGATTATAATTGAATGACGATTTCACACAAAAGATTCTCATGATCTCAATATTAAAAAATCGATATAACCAATATTATGTTAGCATATGTTGCATAGATTAAAAATGTAAATATACAAACTATAATTTGCATAAAAATCCGCTGTCTATTAATGATTTTCTGGTGATTTTTACCAAGCACTACCAGTGAAACCATGACCTACTACACCCACTAAACTAAATGAATTAGAATACGTCATTTTTGTGGAAAACATAACGACATTTAAATTATGTACTATCAGACATTTCGAGTTGCAGAACGATGAATCTGCACAATTATATACAAAACACTTGCTTGAAAGTGTCAATGACAAAATCACCGTTTAAATATAGACCTTCTGCATTATATTCCCCTTCGATTTTTTCCAGTTCACCGTATGAAAAACATTGTTCAAAATCCAGTTAAGCGAATGTGCAGACACTTCCATTGGCGTAATCTGAATTATATCGTATCATTAATTTGAATATCTATGCCAGCAAACGTTAATCGATGCAATAATCACTGAGAAAAATTTTTTTCTCATTCCAGTACCCATGTTCTGAAACTCTCCCATCGAGAAATTTCTCACATGAAACATATGAAATGAAACTGAAACGTTGTGATTTGACACAAAAAATTGTTTTCACATGCAACTGTGTCTGTAACTTTGATTTCTGAGAAATTTCTGTCACCATATGTTTTTTCCTCACATTACTGGGAAAATGTGAGAAAAACTGTTTCTGTAAAATATTCAGTCGAGAAGTTTCAAATTCGAATTGTCAAATATACTCACAATTAAAAATATTGCGAGAATGAGCATTTTACACATTTGTAAACCAAAAAACACAGAAAAGCTAAAGACGATGTTATTTATTTATTATTTTGTAATACGGCATACATAAAACAACACAACAAATAACTTATTGGCACTTTTTAATAGTTGTAATAAATATATGAATTTATGTATGTATATTGTCTCGAAAAACATAAACCTATAAGAAGGTCCGTCCGTCTCATTTCAATTGAGCAAGTTACGTTAGATTAAAATGTGAAAAATAAATGTCGTCGGTTTTGACAGAAATCATTCAAAATAAAATGAAAATTTCAAAATTAAGAATGCCGGGAACAAAGAAGAATCGGATAGTTTTTGTCTTATTTTTCAATAAAATGTTTTGCAATTAGTTAAATAAAAAATAATAAGTAAAATGTTCACAAAATTCGAGTAAAATACGACACAGTTTCTTAGTATTTTAATGTTGTTTGTCGTTTCTTTGTGCTGTTTTCTTTAGTTCATTCACAATTAAACAAAAATCAGGAAAAATGTTCATTTTGAAACACCCATTCTTCACCTAAGAGCGAGAAAAAGAGTGTCGTCCTTTCATAAACATTTTAATCGCACGTTAATGTCAGAAATCAAAGAGTCGGACGGACCTTCTTATAGATTTATGTTTTTTGGTTTTTTGTGTTGTCTATTTATTATGTTTTGATTGTTTACTTGAAGATTCTACTTTTCTTCGTTTACTTTTTTGACATGTGACTGGAAAGTTCCAATAATACAAGTTAACACATTGCCCAACTCGTTGGCCTGATCATTCCTATCACCCATACCCATATCAACTCACTTTATCTGTGAGACTGAAGAAACATAAAGTAGGCTGGGGATAGGAAAAGTTTGTGTCATTGTATTGGAATAAAAATAAAATACTTTTGGAATTAACAACCGAATAGAACGGTATTGAAGTCTTGCGTTTTAATTGGAAATAACCAAGCTGAAAGGAAGTAATAAACTCGTCCGCAAATTAAACCTTTGCGTTCAATACAAAGGAGCCAGGCGACTCCCAACCTTAATTTTTTCGCCCTCCCCTCAGGAGCGCGTTAATTGGCGCCCGAGCAGGGACCTCCTGAAAAAATGGAGGTCCTTGAAAAAAATACTCTCTAGGATGTAATATCCTTGGAGACCAAGTGCGACGGGGCCATCGGTGAAAGTGAAACGGATAAACAGTGTTGTGCTTGTAGGAGAATGTTTGCAGAGTTAATAAAAAATGAATAGATGAAAGCTTAATTGGTAATTGGAAGTAAAGTGAAAAAAACCTTGACAGTGAATCCTTCCAAGTGGCTTTGTGTGGTGTCGAAAATCGGCAGGAGATGAAAAAAGAGTTTAGATAAGAATAAGTTGCACAGCGATTCACCACCTTCGGGGGGACCCTCCTGGCAATAATTCTTTTATCTTAATATAGTCATTATCCTGCTAATCAAAGTGTTAATCAAAGAAGCTAGTTGGAGGACACCAAAATCAAGGAGTTTTTTCCAAGCTAAAACCAAAAGCTTGCGAAATCACTTATTACTGTAAATTAAACTAAACGAAATTTGGAAGACAAGTGCAAAACAATCCTCCGTAAGCATCACCAGTGGCCATCGTCACACTTGAACTGGTTGGAGTAAGTTGTGTACCTAAGACACTTGGGTCAACCACTCTCGCTGGTTATTGGTTGGAGCAAGTTGTGTACCTAAATACTTAGGTCAACTACTCCCGCCGGGACTCTAATGGTTAACGATTTTGTGATCCTGCAATAGCTGCCATATATGGTTCAAGGTACGCCCTAAAGGGTGCACGTTGTCGTTCACATGGGAACACGGCAACTATTCCTTGGTCGCGGCAGCAACATTCCAACGTTCACATGGGAACACGCTGGAGATTGCAATAGGTCCAAAATACCGTTGTGAAGCAAGCCCTGCCCTAGTAGGATGCCTTCAATCTGATTGTTGGCAAACAAACGGGATAACACGGCCCTTCCTCGACCAAATGCGTGATTCATCCTTAGATGCACTACACGTAGAAATGCACGTGATTCATCCTTAGATGCACGTTGCAAAATATTAGGACGATAAAATCTAAAAATAACCCCTTTTTCATCATCAAAGCACTGATACGTTTTTTTTACACGTTGCAGGAGATTTCAACAATAAAGAATCAATTACATAAGCAATCGAGTCAACCCTGCAGCCAAATCACAGGAAAAAACGTTTTTTTAAACAGGAATACTAAAATTTGTGTTTAATGGAAGCATTAACCCAGTCGGTGATTGAATTGAATGGTTCAATTGCTGCCCTTATGGGAGAACTTAGGGGAGCAGAGGCAAGGATTCGTCAGCTTGAAGAGCTAAACCAATCGGGCGAAGCGTCGACGGTGGTCACGCCTTTAAGGGGACCCGCAACGGAAGAAGAATTAAAAGAAGTCAGTAGACTTCCAGACTCGGTTAAGGACCTTGAGATATTCGAGGGTGATCCGGTGCATTTTGTTTATTGGGTGCACTCGGTAGAAGGAATTTTAGAAGATTATAAAATCGTGCGTTCTAGGCCTATCTATATGGCAATTCTTAAAACAATTCGAGGAAAGATTAGAGGTAAGGCTAACGCGGCTTTAATTTCGCACAACATTTTCGACGGTGATTGGCCCGCAATGAAAACTTGCCTTTCGTTGCATTATGCTGACAAGAGGGATATACGAACCCTTGAGCATCAGCTGGGACAACTGTCACAAGGAAGTTCAAGCCTCGACGAATTCTACGCAAGGGTGAACCATCAAATATCTCTAATCATCAACAAGCTCAAATCAGGGGATCAGTCTGCCGAGGTTGTAGACGCGTTAATCGAGACATA
Organism: Polietes domitor; assembly: GCA_947397865.1. Taxonomy (NCBI): domain Eukaryota; kingdom Metazoa; phylum Arthropoda; class Insecta; order Diptera; family Muscidae; genus Polietes; species Polietes domitor. Next base: position 158,573,774 of record OX377620.1, on the reverse strand, counting down.
CAGGAACAGAGCCTTGGATGTTTTTGTCAGAGGACTAAAAGGGGATTTGTCTAGAATGATTATAGTGCAAAGGCTAAGGACCTTACCAGAAGCTTACACTGCGAGCCTCGACATACAAAACTTAAATTTCAGAGCATACCCTATACATGGTCCTAACACACGTAACGTGGTGACGGTACCCATGAATGAGATGACTCACAGAATTCCAAGGAAAGCCAATTTCGAGTCGAGTGGTAAGTTCAATCGAAACTGGGGTAATCGTTCCGGTCAATCACGAAGTTATAAACCTTATGGTCCATCAAATCAAAGATCAAACGTTCCACTACCAAATGTGACGGAAGATCCGACTACAGTAGTTAAGATGGAAGTGGATAGGTCGGCGCAGTCGAGACGAACTAACTATTACAACCAGTCAGGGTCAAACAATCCATTCAAGAGAGAAGCAGGATCAATTAACGAGGGATATTCAAAGCACCAGAAACTGTACACCATGGAGTCGAACGATAAAGCAAATCCACAAGAGCCGACCACTTATGAAGAAAACGAATATAATGAAGAGGAAAATTCTACACAGGACCATGGGGGGATGCATATAATGGGGAGCAGTCGGATTTTATGCAGGACGGCCCTCCAGCATTTTTCATTTAGTTAAGTCTGTCCAAGGCAGCTCTAGTATACCATACCTCTCTTGTACTGGGGGTGATGGTAAATCATTAGAATTCCTAATAGACACAGGTGCAAACAAGATTTTCGTGAAAACAAGCTTAGCGGCAGGTTCCACCCCTGTAAAACGACCCTTCGTTGTTCAGACTGCCTCTGGGTCAGTGAGAATTGACAAGCAAGTCAAGGGGAAGTTCTTTCAAAGATTGGGTAATGATGAAATGATCACGTTCTATGTTCTTCCTGGATTTCAATCCTTCGACGGTATCATAGGAGATGATACCCTAAAGAAACTGGGGGCTGTCATAGACCGTAAAAATCACACTCTCACTATACAACCAGACATTACAATACCTCTAAGGAACAGAACGTCGGAAGGTGTCTACATAATGGAAATTCCCGATGTCCCCGAAATTGCGCGTTCAGCAATAAATTCACTGACCGCCAAATACGCGGAACTGTTCGAACCCTTAAGCATACGCACAGGGATAAAGACATCTGTGCAAGCCGAAATAGTTACTTCGGTGAATGAACCTATTTACACGAAGAGCTATCCCTATCCAGCTTCTATGAGAGGCGAGGTAGAGAAACAAGTAAGAGAGCTACTAGAAGAAGGCATAATTAGACCATCCAAAAGCCCTTATAATTCTCCAGTATGGATAGTGCCGAAAAAGCCGAAACCGTCTGGCGAAAAACAATATCGGATGGTGATAGACTTTAAGCGGTTAAACGCAGTCACCATAGCGGATGCATACCCCATACCCGACATAAACGCGACTCTGGCAAGCTTGGGGTATGCGAAATACTTTACAACGATCGATCTCACGTCAGGATTTCACCAAATTCCTATGAAAGAGACTGACATCCCAAAAACGGCATTCTCTACAATGAATGGAAAGTATGAGTTCTTGAGGCTCCCGTTTGGCCTAAAGAATGCACCAGCTATCTTTCAGCGGATGATTGACGACGTCCTGAAGGAGTTCATTGGCAAAATCTGTTACGTATATATAGACGATATTATTGTCTTTGGAAAGGATGTAGATGAACACCTGAAAAATGTTAACGCCGTATTTCAGAGATTAATGGAGTCGAACCTGAGGGTCAACTTAGGAAAAACTAAATTCATGAGAACTGAAGTGGAATTTCTGGGATACTTGATCACGTCTGATGGAATTAAGCCTGATGTGGAGAAAATAAGGGCTATAAAGTCTCTTCCGCCTCCACAAAACTTGAAGGACTTGAAGAGTTTTTTGGGTATGACTTCATACTATCGGAGGTTTATTCGCGACTACGCCAAAGTTGCGAAACCCTTGACAAATCTCACTAGAGGAGAAAATTCGCAGGTAAAGGCGAACCAATCAAAAAAGGTGTATATTAAATTAGACGATGCTGCATTGCAGGCATTTAATAACTTGAAGGAATTACTTGTCTCGTATGACATCCTTGCCTTTCCTGACTTCGACAAACCGTTCACTCTTACAACAGACGCATCAAACTACGCCATCGGAGCGGTATTGTCACAGGGAGAGCTCGGAAAAGAGCGCCCCATTGCCTTTATATCTCGTTCGTTGAGTAAGGCAGAGGAAAATTATGCAACAAACGAAAAAGAGATGTTGGCAATAGTATGGGCCTTGGATGATCTAAGATCTTATCTGTATGGGGCGAAGAAAATACGAATTCTCACTGACCACCAACCTCTTACCTTTGCATTAGGGAGCAGAAACTACAATGCAAGGTTGAAAAGATGGAAGGCCAGAATAGAAGAGTACAATCACGAATTGATTTACACTCCCGGTAAATCAAATGTCGTGGCAGATGCTTTATCGAGGCTACCATGCCAAGTTAACAATATGATAACACCTCCTATTCTAGCTAGTAACGAATCTGATACGGTGACCGCCAGTGAAGGAGGAAGTGACCACTCAAGAACCTTGACTGCAGGTAGAGAATCATCAATAAGGACTATAACAGCGAGTGAAGGGCAAACAGTACATAGTGCCGAGCAGGATGCCTTTGATCTAATAATGCACGTTGAAGCCCCATTAAATGTCTTCAGGAACCAGCTTGTAATCAGAGAAGGCAAGGAACTTTTTATCGTAGAATCCCCACATGAAGGGTATACGCGCCATTATATCACGTTGAATAAAGTCGACAAGGACTCTTTAACGGCGACCTTGAAGGAGCGTCTGAATCCCTTACTCGTTAACGGCATTAAGATTCCTGAGAATTTTATCCAATTGCTGCAAGATATATACCTCTGCCATTTTCGCTATTATAAAATAAGGATAACTCAAAGGCTGGTCCAGGATGTCAGGGGGGAAGAAAGGATTTGTGGGATAGTCGAGGAGGAACACAAAAGAGCCCACAGAAATCACATGGAAAACAAGGCGCAAATTTTGGAGCGGTACTATTTTCCAAAAATGACGAGTCGCATAAAAAGTACACTAAGGGATGTGAGACCTGCTTAACGAACAAATACGACAGGCACCCTTTTGTCCCCGAGTTAAAGGATACACCTATTCCCGAAAATCCGTGTGACATCCTGCACATAGATATTTTCGAAATCCAAGGCGAGAAATTCTTAAGTTGTTTAGATAAATTTTCGAAGTTTGGAAATTTTTTTCATATCAAGAATAGATCCGCGGTTCACTTACGCAGTAAATTTGCGAAAATTATCCATTACTTCACCGCGCCTCGAATGATAGTCACCGACAACGAACGAGGCTTCGTCAGCCCTATGGTAGCTAATTACGTTAGAGGTTTGGGCATCAAATTTTACCAAACCCCGATTCAAAGGAGTGAGGTGAATGGGCAAGTGGAGAGGCTGCATTCCACAATCATAGAAATATACCGTTGCTTAAAGAGGGAGATAAGTGTCGAGAACCCTAAGGAACTACTATGCATAGAAGTTGACCGGTATAATAACACCATTCACTCGGTTACAAAGCAAAAGCCGAACGATATCTTTTTCAATAGAACCCAACGGATTAATTATCAGAATTTAACAAATTTCCAAGCCAGGGTGTTTTCAGAGGTCAGGGAACAAATCAAAAAGAATCAAGAAATTCGGAACCTACGAGTAAATAGAAAAAGGAAAAAGGGTAGAAACTATGAGCCAGGAGACGTCTTGTACGTTAAGAATAAGCAAATCAAAGGAAAGGAGAAACCGCTTTACGCCAAAGAGATAGTAGGAAAGAATAATAGGGTAACAATTGAAACCAACAAGGGTAAAAGAGTCCATAAAACACAGGTGAAAAATACGTAAAAAATACATGAGATTAGTAACCACTAAAGTAAAATGGACTCCCGGTAAAAGGATTCAACTAATTTGCTGAAGTAAAATCTTAATAAGTCTAAGACTCAAAAACTCTAGAAACCAATGAAAAAATAAAAGAATTTTAGAATAAAAATTAAATTAGTAAAATTTTTTACACACTACTAACTACTTACTTCTTGCTAACTCGCTGATAACTTGTGCACATAAACCTAGTAAATAATGCTTAGAGCACAGGCGAGCAATCTAAAGTCTTAAGAACATACTAACACATTAACTTATAAATTACTATTATCATTAGGAACATTGCTGACGATATCAACCAACGCACTGGACGTCTTTAAGTACGATGCACCAATCGTAACCATTCAACAAGGCAGCGGTTGAATTATCGATGGCCACTTCAGCAAAAGCTGAAACTTAAGGACTAATAGGCAATTGCAACTCTATCAATAATGCAACAATTTGTGAGATGTCCTCTATTGAAATATTCCTGGGGGATGGTTGCATGGCCCGCCTGCTCAAGGGCGGAAAATAAGCGCAGATATCCAGCTACCGAAGATCCATACAATAGCAGACCAAGGCCAAGTCAAAGTAAAAGTCTCCCAACAACTTATGTTGATCTACGGGACGCAGATATTTAGAGGGGGGCAGTTAACACATTGCCCAACTCGTTGGCCTGATCATTCCTATCACCCATACCCATATCAACTCACTTTATCTGTGAGACTGAAGAAACATAAAGTAGGCTGGGGATAGGAAAAGTTTGTGTCATTGTATTGGAATAAAAATAAAATACTTTTGGAATTAACAACCGAATAGAACGGTATTGAAGTCTTGCGTTTTAATTGGAAATAACCAAGCTGAAAGGAAGTAATAACCTCGTCCGCAAATTAAACCTTTGCGTCCATACAAAGGAGCCAGGCGTAACCAAGCTGAAAGGAAGTAATAAACTCGTCCGCAAATTAAACCTTTGCGTTCAATACAAAGGAGCCAGGCGACTCCCAACCTTAATTTTTTCGCCCTCCCCTCAGGAGCGCGTTAATTTACATTATCGTTTTTCGCATTGATTTACAGATACAGTTTTTACTCACATATCGAGAAACAGTTGAATTTTTTGTTTCACACTTTCTCGATGCGAGAAGTTCTCACAAAAGTTAGGGTTTACTTAAATATTTGAGATGGCTTTTCAAGAAATCACACGACGATCACAAACAATCTAATTGAAATATGGACAGGAAGATTTCTGTCGGGTCAGCTAGTTGAATATATTAACAATACTTTTTATAAATAAAGTTATTCCATGTAACTTATAAACGCTTGAAAGATTATGACGAGCTAATAGAAAATGGAATTCGTTGTAAAAATATATCTCTGTCCCCCCCTATCTACGTACATGCACACATTCAAGTTTTAATTTCTTTTAATTAGAGATCCATTTTAATTCCCTTAAAGATAAAATTGAAAGATATTTGTTTTATTTTTTGTGGTAAATTATACACGGTATTATATTAGAATTAAAATAAATTATTTAAAATATTAAACGATTTAAAATTTAAAGATGTCTAAGTATATATACATATAAATAAGTCTGTATTTCTTTAAGCTGTGGTAAAAAGCGGATATAAAAACAAAATGTACATTTTCACTCAATATAATAAATATTTTTCCAAATATATTGCTGTGGGCTATAATGTGAAAATGTAAGTAAAAAATTAACTCTCTACGTGATCGCAGATTAAATATACAGGCTTAAATAAAAACAGCCCTAATATTACACATATGTTAATACTTAATAACAAGGAATAAACAAATTAGAATAGATTAAACTAAATGCTGTGTATGAAACAAAATCATATCACCACGTGAATATTAAACATTTCATATATTTAGTTTCATATGTGCAAAGAATAATTAATGCCAACGTTCATACATTTAAACTTTAATAAATTAATAGAAAAATGTATTTCAAAATGTATTGTGAGAAAGAATCCGATTCGATTGATAAGATCAGAGTTATGGTGATAATAGCAAAGGTTTTGCTTGGAACTTCTTTAAATATCTGTTTTTGGCTTGTTGGAAATGTAATATTACAGCTTTCTCAAATTCTGCATCACTGTGATCGGAAAACTTTTCAAAATAAGCACCTAAAAGTATTTAATAAAATTAAAAAAGATTATATTGCAAAGATCGACTCAGATGTCTAACCTACAGTTTAGGAATTACGGGTGTCAACTATATTAAATATTTTTGATAATACATAGCCATGTCACAGAACATAATTTCGTTCGAAACTATTGTGACAGCGTTGGTATTATATTATTCTGTTGTTCTTTGTAATCCATTCCTATTGATTTTTTTAATATTAGAATTTAAAACAAAATGTACATCCCAAAAGTGGAATATTTAATGCTGTAGGTTATAACAGATTAAACTAAAATATTGTTTTTATTCCTCCACTAACTTACTTTTAACCGCAACTGTTGTTGAAAAGTGTTTCAAGGCTGTTTTCGTCGTCGAACCTTGCCAACAAAATTCTTGAGCCACATTATCATCCATTAAAAGTCTCCAACAGTTCTTTATAAATTTGGATGAGTTCCCATTAACCTTTTCCTTCAAATAGTCGATCTAAAACAAAGTATGTTTAATGTGTAGCTTGGCAACAAGTGCAATTATACCTACTAAGTATTTGAAGTTGTCCTCAGACGATTGAATGATATGTTCAAAGGCCAGAAAATCGTCTTTACTGCTATGAGGTTCTCTCGGCACTATTGAGGGAACTTTATTACGCGGGATGTTTTGAGAGGTATTTTTCGATTGATTGATTTGAACAACTTTCACCTCCCCGAGTAATCTCGTCATCAGTCTATGTGTGAAGGTTACCTTTTCTAATACTTCTTGCAAATCTGAATTACATAAACTAGTTAGAAAATATTGCATTTTGAAATGTTAAATTAAATTTACCTCTTTTAATTGTCAAGCTAGAGTTTTCTTCGTGATCCATTAACACATACCCACTATTAAGTTTAATCTGAAATGTGAATGAATGATATAAGGATACAAGACAATAGAGAGCGACAACTACGAAATTAGATTGTATGTAGTCATATGCTATCTCCTCAATGGAGAGGAATACAATCTTACATTTATATCCAATGATTATACGACCAGTCGCACTTTATTAGTTTGAGGCCTAAAAACATTCGAAGTCCCTACGAAATATGTATTAAAATATGTACAATAGTTTGAACGCTCTTGAGCAATTATTACTATGTATGTATTTAGAAAACGTTAACTGTGTTCTTTTCGACCGGTATATAAGTGACGTATATACGGCACGAAAAAGCTAAATCTGAACCTAATAGTAAAATCCAATGACGTTTTTGTGACGTGTTAGCACTCCAGAAAAACAAAATTTTCAAATACTGAAACATGTCTTCTACTTCCAAAAATATAGTTCAACATACATTCCCAGCAAAATATGGAAGTACTTGTCAAAGAAAGACACTTTCATTGGTCTTGAATCATACATCCAGTAGAATTCATTCATTCACAGCATCCCAAATGCGAATTTTTCTTCTAAAATGTAGGTCATCTTTTGTTATACATTCAAATTCTAATTTTATTCCCAGAATTAATTAATTAATTTGTTTCTGTAACATCCCAGCAAAAGTGGTTGTGGTTAAACATGGTTTCAACTGATGAAAAGATGAAATGGAAGTAACTCTTTTTTGGGCGAATCATACATGATTTTACCATAGGGTTGTCATTGGGAGGAATGGGATCATTTATAGATCCCAGTCACTTCGTTCGAATGAGTGCTTAGAAGCACTGCATGTTCGATGGTTACATGACATTTTTTCATAGGTGAAAGTTATTCACTTTTGGATACATTTTGAGTGTTTTTATAAATCATATCTCTGAACTAATGACAATTCACTTTTTTAAAACAGATTTTGCAGTACTTCGGTTTAATTTTAATAAAACTCCTCTTGTACATTTCATTTTTTATCACATTTTAAAAATAACAGAAATATTTTTAAAAATATATTTAATTTTAAACAAGTTTTTTGAATACTTGCTGTATTTTCTTTGAAAGAAGTCTCTCTGGAACATTCTTACCTGCGGCAGTTTTTGTTTCACTTGTCGAATTCTTTGCAATTCTTAAGTTCTCTCTTCGATTTAAAAATGAACCAGATTTAAAATTCTAAAACTTTTACGAAAAATGGTCCCGTTAGTACAGTATTTTTATGACGCACCAACATTATAAAAATATTTGAGATCGAAATTGAACAAATAAATATTTCTATCCTACCCATAAGACCAATATTAAAATCGATAAATCACAATTAGTCATTTAACATACAACAGAACAAATTTTTTCGATATTTGATTTTTTTGCATTTTCTGTAATGAGGATATGAAATGAAAAACTAATCTTAAATCTATTGAAAGAGAAAATTCTAATTTATAATTTACTTATTTATATTTGAGAAGCTATTTAGAATGAATTATCTTTGATGTATGATTGAGGAAATACTTCCATTTTATTGGGTTATAAGTGTTAAACTATTTTTTTTGGAAGTGCTTTTGAATGAAGTTATTCAAATGCCAAATACATTTGCATTTGAGAAACTATTTATAATGAATTTGCTTGGATGCATGATTTAGGAGTAATGATAATGTCATTCGTTTTGAACTACATCCAAGTTTTTTTTGCTGGGTTGTAATAAATATGAAAGACTTCAGTTTTAAAAAAATGTTCTCAAACTTTATTTTTTTTTCGTTATCATCAGATTTTCTGTGGAAGAAGAATGTATCATGTGTATATGGTTATTTTTTGTGTAATTTCGCATATGTATGTAGTACATACTATGTACCCATATAATTGTTATCCATATAAAGTTTTGTGAAATAGGCAACTCGTTTATCCCCGTTTTACTTACTGCGAATAAAAAGGTTGTTTAACCGTTTATACGTTTTCGTTTATATGGATAAGCGCATATAGGGGAAGAAAATAACAGGTTAACCATCGTTTTACCATCGGTAACCGTCGGCCGGTTTTCGAGTGACTTAAGACCCTAAGTATGTTTGTACCCAATCCGTTTCACTACTTTTAAAGTTGTTTGAGCCATGTCCGTCTGTCCTTCCAAACTAAACCAAATACAAATATTGAAAAAATAATTTTATAAATAAATATAATATTTTTATTATTTCAAACCACGTTTATAAAGCACGGTTACCAATACGTTTACACTATATATATCGAAATAATACTTCAAGTCAATTCAAAAAATAAATATTATTATATTTATATTTTCAAAAAAGCGTAAGAACCATAAATATTGGTAGATAGTGGGTGCTACAGTTGGTTGTATTTCCATTCCATTTTAATTACAAAAGTAAAATTTTTGAAAATCCACGCACATAGTGCAAAATAGCCTGATTCAACCAATTTTTGCCGTAAAAGTAAAAAGTACGAATTTTGAAAAAGCGGTCATTTGGTTGGTACCATTTTTATCCCTTTTTCCTATTTTACTCCCTTAAGAGGACGACTTTTTAAAATCTCTTTATTTTACGGGTCTACGCAATTAGAGGGATGTACACACCAAATTTCATTTCATTCTAGCTGTTGTCGTTTAGTTGGTATTATTTTTATACCTCTGTACCCATTGTATCTCTTGAAACTACGAATTTGGAAAAACTCTTTAATTTTTCGTGTCTACGCAGTCAGGTGAATATATACTCCGCTTTTCATGACTCTAGCTGCGGTCTTTGGGTTGGTACTATTTTTATCCCCTTTTTCCTTTTTAACCCCAAAAAGAACGATTTTCGAAAAATCCGTTTATTTTACAATCACGCAATCAGAGGAATGTATACACTTTTTTACTCTGCGGTTTACTCAATTGGCGCAACAACTGAACACTGGTCGAATCTCCATAGCGTCGACATATCACCCAGGAGATATTGCGGCAATATCTTCCATTTAACATTTTGAAGAAATTCACAAAAAATATTTTTTTCATATCATCCTTTTTTTCATCTTGGAGAAATATTGGCAGTATTGAAAAGAATTGATTCTGTTGTCATATTTACGAATGAATGTTTGGAAAACAATAAATGAAAATTGTTTTTTTACTGGAAATCCGTATGGCTAAAAGGCGGTAGAAGATTGTCTTCAAGAATAATGAATTCGATAGGAAGTTTTCGACTGATCTGATGGGAAGACAATTGGTAAGTTTATAATTGTTACATTTTATCATACATTCATTTTTTGCAATTCGTACAGACAATGTTTTTTAAAACGAATTGGATGTGATGAAACTGACGTCTGTACTAGACATGCTCTCAAATGGATTGTTTCTGACGGGTTGAATGTCAAATTTATTTGGATGTGAACCAAGGAAAAGCCATCGATTCAAAAACGTAACTTCATTTCTGCAATTAAAGGCCTGCAAGGAAAATTGGAAAAATACAGCTTGTAGTATATACATTTTATTTGTTTTATTTTCAAGTTCATGTTTTAGCTCTTTCCAAACGCAAGTGCGAAAATGTCAATTTGATTAACCAGAGCCATACGTGCGAAATACCGAATTAACAAACGAAATTAGGCGAACAGCAGTGGCAACATTTAACATAGCTTTTTGTAATAATTTCATCCATTTTGTTGTATTGTCATTTACTTTCTTATTGTAGTTCTTCATTCACCTCTTCTTGTAATTATTAATTTAGCCTGAATTAAAATATGAAAATGTGAAAAATTGCTTTTTTGTCTTCCAAGTGGTTATCTGGTGATATCCCGTTTTTATCATCCAGGTGATATTTTGGCAATAGCATCTAGATTTCTTCCGGACGATAATCTGGCAATATCGCCGATTTATCATCCGGAAGGATTGCTTTCGTATTGCCTTGGCATATCGCCCTGGCCGCACAAACTTCTCTAAGTGAGGTAACTTCCGCAATACGAATATGATTGTTGCCGCAATATCATTTTTCTTCTAGGCGATACGATTTCGAATCGTTTTCGTATTATTTTGCTTATTGGGTTACGGAACATACAATTCAAACTTTCGATTTACTTTTTTAATTTAAATGTTCTAATTGTAGACTAAATAGGTAAATCCCGGGAAATCTCGACCTATTCCCGGGATTCCAGGACAGAAGAAGGAAAATAGGATTTTCCGGGAGAAAACTCTATACATAACTAAAAGTCGAATTTGAGTTATCACGGTTTCCACAAAATTAAAAACTTCCCAAAGCTGTTTTTAAAAAAATCTATATATATAAAAATGAATCTGTGTTTGTAAGTTTGATTGTTTGTTTGTTCTTTATAGCAGCCTAAACTACTGAACCGATCTTCCTGAAATTTTCACAGTATGTTCATGCTGAACCGGTGGTGAAAATAGGCTATATAAATTTTTGATATTTTCAGTTTTTATAAATTAGCATATTCGGAATACTGTTGCAGTTAGAGCCTTGAATTTTTGTGAAAGTTCACTAATTGTTAGTCTGCACAGTTGCGGCAAAAATGGGCGGTATTGGAATAGTGGGCGTGGCACCTTCCATACGAAGATAAAACCTATTATCGAATATTATCAGTTATATGACACGTAGAGTGCTCAAATTTTGTGTAAGTGCATCTAGCATCAATGTGCGTAGTTGTGCCAAAAATGGGCGGTAATGGAATAGTGGGCGTGGCACCTCCCATACGAAGTTAAAACCTATTATTGAATCACACCTAGAGTGCTGTAATTTTGTGTAAGTGCATCTAGCATCAATGTGTGTAATTGTGCCCAAAAAATGGGCGATATTGGAAAAAAGGGCGTGGTACATCCCATACGAAGTTAAAACCTATTATTGAATATTGCCAGTTCTATGACACCTAGAGTGCTGTAATTTTGTGTAAGTGGATCTAGCATAAACATGCGTAGTTGTGCCAAAAATGGGCGGTAATGGAAAAGTGGGCGTGGCACCTCCCATACGAAGTTAAAACCTATTATTGAATGGCACCTAGAGTGCTGTAATTTTGTGTAAGTGCATCTAGCATCAATGTGCGTAACTGTGCCCAAAAAAATGGGCGATATTGGAAAAAGGGCGTGGTACATCCCATACGAAGTTAAAACCTATTATCGAATATATTCAGTTGTATGACAGCTACAATACTTATCATTTGTGTGAGTGCATCTAGCATAAACCTTCGTAGTTGTGCCAAAAATGGACGCTATTGGGAAAGTGGGCGTGGTACCTCACACACGAATTAAAAATATATTATCGAATATGGTCCTTAGGTTTTTTTTTCACTGAACCAACACTCAGGGGATGTCCCCTATAAATGCAGTGCATTGCGTTGGTAGAAGGAAGATAAGGTATTGGAAGGAGGAAAAAGGGAGTAGTGTCTGTTGACATCTGTTTTGAATCTCTGAATGTCGTAATTGGAGGGAAAGATATTTGCCGGAAGTCGATTCCATGTCGATAGTACGGGCGTAGAACGAATTTATTCTGTAATGTGTAGTGCGGCCGGTTGTCCAATCGACAATGGGTGAGCGTTCCTGGAGAGTCGCGTATCTCTGCCGAACGTTCTCACGGGCGGTATAAGATCACGAATTTCCGAAGAACAAATACTATGAAAGTATCGATAGAACAATGACATACAACCAACATTACGACGGAGTTCAAGGGAGACAATAGAATTGGGTATCCTACCATCACCTATCAACACCATCGCCCTCCTCTGGACACGGTCAAGTAGCTCCAGTGATGAAGCTGGAGCACCTGACCATATATGGGAGTTGTATTCCATCTTTGGTCTGATGTAGGTAGTGTAGATATTGAGAAGATCAGAGGGTGTGAAATATTTGATTTTGACATGTTTTCCATTATTCGCCGTAAACTAACGTTCTGCATGGGACATATCCATTTCTTTAGTATCTCCGGGAAGAACCTTGATTATAATTGGCACATATATTACCGATCAGGACAATTAATATGAAAGCAGATTTTAATTTTACTGTTTGTTTTCTTTTGCCTGGCGAAGCGGGCGGGGGTTCAGCTAGTATTTTATAAAATTCTCGATTTATTGATTTCTTCATTTTATGTGCGTTATTTCTTGAAATGGAGCAGTCAACGGGCGATTTAATTTTACGTCAATATCAAGTTTCTAGATATAAGAGAAATTAGATGACTATATTCATTAAACAACGGTAGATTTTAACTGCTTGGGCCTTTTCAGGATCTAGGAGTCTCCATTTCCTTTTCTGCAATGCTGAACAGTGAAAAAATTGCTTGACCAAAAATGGTATCTGAGTTCTAAGATTTTAGCTATTCCGCGTTATTACAAGGAGTTAAAAATACGCCTATTAATATAATACAAAAGCATCTCATCATCAGAGGTGAGGCTTTGTAAAAAATAATTTAACTACATTTATTTGCGTATGAGTTATATTTAAGGGGGATAGTGTTATTCATTCGCTACGTCACACTATGGGCGGAAATGGGAAAATGTGGCCAAATGTCTGTAAAATCCACAAAAATTCTTGGATCAGGATGAAATTTGAAGTGAATACAAATATTTTGGAGTAGGTCTTGAAATTCAGTTTAATTTACAACTACGTTATATACTTCTAAAACATAGCGCAAAAATAGAAATTAAAATATGGTTAATTTTCCGCTATTAACTTGTAGAAATCAACAAAATGAAGCATAACATGTAGGTCGTATGTAGTCTTTTGTCAATGCATTTTTTAGTTTTTCGTGAATATTTTTCTAAGTTAGTAGTGAAATACGGGTTTTTGGTACTTATTAATAAAACGAGATTTCAAATAAAACTGCATCATTACATTTCTTCATAATGCTTCTGAACTCGCCAGGGAGCCGAATTGGGGTCGTATGACGACTTTTGTCGGCCACTGTACACTCGTTGCTAGTCTCTCGTGAACACTTAAGGCTCTTTTCAGTTGGAAAACTTTGGAAGACTTTACGACTGGTATCCAGAGCTTCTTCCGGAAGGCAGCCAATAGGAAAGCCTACCGACTTTATAATAATACTTCCGTGGACTAAGACCTTATGTACAGTGGGATGCATAGTATACCAAGGATAATATTTTCTTAGTATCATGAAAGTCTCGTTGCAATATTCCTTAAAAGCAGTACAATCAAGTTCTAGACAGCTTGTCATTGCTTGTAATATATTGCCGAATAGTTTCATAACACCGTACCACAATTTTTTAAAAAATATCGTTATACTTGAACCCTATGATATATGTATGAAACTATAAGAAAAATTGAGTTACTTGGCGCTTTTAGCTTTTCACTTTCTTATCCCCTTCACATGACTACATTTATACCAAAATTTACCAAATACTTACCAGCCTATGATAACACTATTAGTGTCAAATTAAAGAGGGGAATATCTGTTAAAAATACTTCAAATATCAAGCTTTTATCCGTATTGATTCAGCATTAACAACTATTTCAAGTTTACCCATTAGTTTATTTAGTTTAGTCATATTTTACTTTTTAAGAGGTAAACATGAAATTGTTATTAATGCTAAACTGATGAATATAGAAGCTTACAATTTGATCTATTTTAGAACATTTTTTCTTTTTTAATTTGACACTTATACCAGTATCAAAGGCTGCAAATAAATATTACAAATAAATTTTGAAAAAATGTATCCTTTGGAACTTTGTAGTCTTTTAGGGGGGCAAAAGGATTAAGAACTGAAAACTAAAAACGCCAATTAACTCCATTTCAGGCGTATATAATTAGGTCCAAGTGTAATATCGACTGTCGGAATGTCTATTTCCAAAATTCTAAAAGTCAATCACTTATATTCGAAAATATGTTGTAGCGCCCAAAGTGCACGAAATTTTCACTGGTGTTACAGAACACCTTAACGAAGACTCTCAAATTAATTTTGTAGTAACAACTGCCGAGTTTTCTTAGCTATAAGAAACGCATTTTATGAAAAATCCATATTTTATGCCAAAAAAGGACTGTATTACAATTCAGGTTTAAATCACCAAAACAAATGAAAAATTTAAACACCTGTATACACAAAATATGCATTAATTCTATATATATAGTGGTCAAATTTGTTTCTCCGTTCTATCCATAAAACATTTTAAATTTTAAATTTTAACTTCGGATCGCCTGAATATTCATATTTTTGTTTATAGTTTGGATATAAAATGCTGGATATATATTGAACATATAGGCATAATAATTTTTTCAATATTACATGTGTCATAAAACTTTAACTTTTAGACGCTTTTTGAATTTCCATCCATAGTGTGTCAAAGGAATGGCTTAAAAAGAAAATCATCCAAAGTTTCTAATTTTCATGTAAATATATTCAATCAATAATAATCAATAACTTAATTTGTGAATCCTCCATTTGAGAGACAATAAAAATTTATAATAAATTAGATAATAATGATAAATAAATTTACATTTATAAGTTTAAATCGGAGCATAACACTAGATTCTACGACAAAAAAATAATTTATGAGTCTTCCGTTTTCTGTGTCATTTCAAATGTGACATTTTACTTACATCGTTGATTGCTACATTAGAATCCGTTAGTAAATTCGCAGAAATAATGCATATTTTCATTTTCCACCATTTACAATTTCAATGAAAAACGTAAAAAAATAACGATCAAGCATTTTTGTTGGCAATTTCGTGAATAGCAGACGTAAAATATATTTTTAAATGTATTACATAGTGTAATTGATACTTATCAAGTGTCATTATCAACAAAAAGTGTTGCAAGCTTAAAGTAATAGATTCGTTTTCTTATTTCAACAGAAATAAAATTAATAGTTTCTGATTAATTGTTAAAAAAAAACACTTTTTGAAATTTCTTTAAATTGATTTAAAATTTATTTACAAATGGCATGGTGACATATAGAAGCCGGGTTGATGTTGAAAAGTCGCTGCGAAGCCACTTGAAAAGACTTTTGACATGGTCGAAATCATGATCGTGGTAGTCTGCAGCCAAGTAATAAATGTCACCATGCCATTTGTAAATAAATTTGGCTTCTATTAAATATAGATGCAAAATGGTCCTGAGCCAGGACAATATCCCAGTTCAAATCAAATATTGATTACAGACCAAAAAATACAAACGAAAAAACTAAAACAAATGAGCGTTGACACGGCAGAAGTGTTGCTGCCTAACTATACCTGCAGGTACACATACTTACATATGCAACTCAATGTAAGATGGTATATGTACTTTATTACTTGGTGCGATTTTTTAAACGCAAATTCGCCAAGTGAGTTGAGCTTCTCGTTCGTTTGTGAGAATCATCTCCTTATGGAGGCCGGGTTTGATGTTGAAAAATCGCTACGAAGCCACTTGAAAAGGCTTTTGACATAGTCGAAATCATGATCGTGGTAGTCGGCAGCCTAGTAATAAATGTCACCATGCCATTTGTAAATAAATTTGCTTTCTATTAAAAATAGATGCAAAATGGTCTTGAGCAGGACAATATCCCAGTTCAAATCAAATATTGATTACAGACCAAAAAAATACAAACGAAAAAAAACTAAAACAAATTTCTTTAATTTATTATACAACTAGAAGTCAACATTAACTGATGTGATTCACTTTTACTACAGATATTCGCAGGTGAAATATAATGGCATGTAAAAATCTGAATAAAAACTATTGTAATAGATGTCTTAAAGAGCGATAAGAAGTCAAATCGGGGTTGCATGGGTTCTATATCAAAACATGAACCAATATGAGATGTTTCTAAGTAAAATGTGATGTGTCATAATTTGATAGACTTCAATCCGTCTGTTCGTGCATATATTTTTGTCATATGCAGGTCGCAGGTATCGATACCTGTATATGACAAAAATATATGCACGAACAGACAGATTGAAGTCTATCAAAATCAGTAGTTGTGAAACTGAGTACCTAAGAAAACCAGACCAGAAGCTATATTTATACCTGCTATACAAGATACAAGAAATCAAAATTTCAGGCGCATTATGAGCAGAGTTACATGTGTCGAACAATAGATTGTCAGCCATGTTCGTTAAGTCGACAAGTTCGTTATATCACCATTATTTTTGTTCATGTGCTAAAACTTTTATTTAAGTTTAAGTTTTGAGCGCTAAACTTAAACTCTGATCAACAATTCACAAAAAAATCAATAAACGTCAACCAAAATACAAATTCAGCGTTATGACCGTACGCCGTAATTACACCCTTCAAGAAATATGAATTTCGGCAAGAAGATGGAGCGACCATAAATGAAAAAAATTGAGGAAAATTGTACTAGAATCATGTCGTACTTTCAAGGAAAAGTTTGAACTTTATATGAGGAAATATTGCTTTAGCGCTAGACGAAGTTCAATTTTCCTAAATTTGACTTCATTTTAACTCATTGTAGCGTTCACACTTTTGTTTATTCACAAAAAACTTATCCATAGAGTTTAAATGTAGGAGGACATGATGCATCAAATATATATCTTTTGATTAAGCCTTTGAAGGCAAAGAAAGTTGAATGGTTGGATGTTATTGTTTCAGAACTAACATATCTTAAGGAAAATAACACCTGGGAATTGGGTAATCGTTATGACACTCAATTAGTAATAGGGCTGCTTTTCTTAAGACGGGATAACAAGTTGCGATAACAAAAACGTTAATAAAAATTTAATTTTTTGCTCAAATTAAAAAAATGTGAAATAATATTTTTTTTTTGTCGCCAACTACAATATAAATATATGTATCAAAAGAAATTTTCAAAAAATATTTTTTGTTGACTTTATTGGACTTGGACAGGCTAAGTCAAAAAAATTGTACACAAAATTATTTTTTCAAAATTTGTTTTTACACACATTGATTGGTATTGCTTTTGCCGACAATTTTAAAAAAGATTTTTTTTATTTTGAGTGACATTTTAACATTTTATTTAGATTTTTGTTATCGCAGCTTAGTTATCCTGTCTTAAAGAAAAGCAGCCACAATAAAAGGATTCAATCAGCGTACTGGAATAGACTACGAAACGAAACATTTAGTCCTGCTGCGAGAATGGATACTGTTCGTGCTATGTTGAGTGTAGTAGCAAGTGAAGGAATGAATGTATTCGCAGCTTTATGAAGAGCACTTTGAATAATTTCTGGTTAAACACGAATTTGCAGTAAATGAAACAGATCCCTACCAGTGTGTGAGCGAAATAAATAATACTGAATTTTGATTGCTTAATATGTTTTGCTAACAAGGATCAGTTCTCCGTAAAATATCGTTTGTATAACCTTAAAAAATAATAACTCGTTGGTTTCTGGAATTATTTCGTCATTTGCTAGCAAAAATCGCCGTGTGTTATACTATTTCCCTAATAAACTTTACATAATTACTCTACATAATTACTATGATTAAGATCATAATTAATTATTTTATTCGAGGACGTTTGGTGTGGCTTGTCGAGTTTTTAAGTAAGAGTGAGTTTTATGACTATAGTAATAGCAAACATGTTTTCAATATGGAAAGGCCGTTGAGCCCTTCAAATGCAAAATGCGTTCGAAAGTCCCAAAATCGATTTCAACCAAATTCTTGGATATGTCAATTACTTTTATACAATTCGTTATTATATTCTTTATATTGACCGATACACGAATCTGTTTCATGTTTCACTTCAGAATGTTAAATCTAGAATAACTTACCCTTTTATTTCGATTCTTTTCATCTCCTACATGATCTTGAAGGAAATTCAGTTTTTCGTAAAGCCGTGACGGCTGTACTCTCGAAGTTTGCATTGACTCATCACAATCGTCGCTGTCATAATCATTGTCAAGATTCTGTGTATAGTCAGTTAATATTTTGTACTCTTTGCGGAATTGCATTTTCAGCTTATCAATCTCAGTTTTGATTTTCTGCCATTTCAAAGTTGTGTTCATTCGTTTATTGATCTCTTTCGCTATATTTTTGTAGGCCTCAAGGTTTTTCAAAGTATTTCCATAACCACTGTCAGCAGTGTCCCACAATACTGTGTGTCCTTTGTAATAGTTTATAATCATTTCGGTTAGCTTCACATTGTCCATGTTCATATGTGATGTGCCCTCCCCGCCGCCATCTGTGCCAAATGTTTCGTAATCGCCTTCACAAGATTGCTGGAACAAGAAAAAGAACAATTCGTAATTGATTGCCTTGGTATGTTTGTTGTCTAATTCGAGCGAACTCTTTATTTCGAACTTTTTCGAACATTTCTTTATAGAATCGACATTTTATATATGTATGAGTAAAATATTTCGTATTATAGACGTTCACGTCGCAGGAACGTAATATTAATTCAGCGCTACGAATGATGCATGTCATTAATAATACCATGTTAGACTCACATGAGATTTTGCAGCCTGCGCGTGAGTGATTATTGGCTCACGAAGAAAAAATATTGAATCACGTGCGAAGATTTGTTTATGTTTGCACGCTCGCGTGAGTAACATAAATTTTGCTCACGATCACGCGTGATTCACGTAAATCACGCAAACAATTTCCACAAAGAAAATAATATGCACATGATCCCACACATTTCCTATTCTAAATCGAAATGAGTAGCGCCGCGCAAATCCGAATATAATTTTATTTAAATCGCTCTACTTTTGCGATGTTTGTCTTAAACTTTTAAAGTAGTATACAGTGATATATTGGATAGATTAACGCAAAATAAATTAAAAATCCAAGTAGAAAACAAAGCATATACTCCGATATCACTTATGTGATTTTTTTAATTGAACTAACACTGAATTCAGTGCTTAGTGTTGGCGCAGGGAATGCTTGCTTTAGTAATAGAAAAATTAGAAATAATTTCATTGAAGCATTTTGTTTTATATATGACTTTTATTATGAATGGAAAACTTCATATTTTGAAACAAAAAAAAAATAAAAATAAAAGAATTAATAAATATGTGCGACTCACGAAAAAATCACGTGACTTACGCAGAAATTAGATTCACGCAGGAACATTTTTGTTCCTCACGATCACGCACGCTCACATGAGTATAATAAATTTTGCTCACGATCACCCGATTCACGTGAGTCGCGCCCATCTCTACTATATATATATATATATATATATGTATATATATATATATATATATATATATATATATATATATATATATATATATATATATATATACTATGCCACAATAGTCTACAAACGACGTTACGTGTTATGCTTTATTCTTTCTTTATTTTTTAATTTCTGGAGACATGCGGTTACTCTTCAACTTCTATTTAACATTATACGTATGAAAACCCCTCACTAACCACATACAAAAAAATGCTGTGGGCCTTTATCGTGTCTGAACAAAATAACAGCAATTCTTATTTGGTTCATAATTTACTATCGTTTATAGACTTTTGTGGCATAGTGTATATAATTTTAAAGGCCATGACCACTTACAATTCGGAGCTATCAAAATGTTTATACATACAGTGTGTTAATTCTCGACCATACATTAGGCTTTGTATTGTATTATTTTTAAACGGATATTCGGCAAGTGAGTTGTACTTCTCATTCGTTTGTGAGAATCATTTACTTAAAGAGTCCGGGTAAGTTGTTGAAAAGTCGCTGCGAAGCCACCAGACGAAGCCTTTCACAGGGTAGTTTGCAGCCAAGTAGTAAATATCACCATGCCATTTGTAAAAACAATTGCATTCTATAAATATAGACGCAAAATGGTCTTGAGCCAGGACTTGATGGTTAAGATGACTTGACAGGTAACATTATGTTGTATAACTGACAACTCAGTTCGGAACGCATTATTCTGAGCCGTTTACAAAATTCTCCATAATTAAGAATGTAGCGACCTATGTATTTATATGCGATAGTCATTTCAATATGTGCGGAATATCGATTTTTGGCATCGGAATTCATCGATGGCGTGTCTACCATTAGGCAATCCATCGTTTGGCATCATTTATAAGGGCGGAGTTCATAATGTCGGAAATCAGCACCGACCGCATGGAACACTTTAGGCATAATGAATAACTCATTTGGGTCCTGTTCTTCGACGTCGGATGTCTAATGAATTTGCGGCAGAACTGTGTTGCAAACTTTTTTGCATTAGAATGTAGAATGTTATTGACGGGTTTTGAGCTTATTGGAACCGGAAAGGCATTTAATGGAATTAATTGAGCATTGGTCAAGGTGTTCTAACCATTTGATGCGTCTGTACTCTCGGACTAAACATCAATTTCTGAACGGAGTTCTTCCCCAGCGGGATCGTTGGCATATAATTGGACGTGCTCTTGTGCCAATCGGAAAGCCCTAGATGTAAAATTTGATATAGGGAGGAATTCTGCCCGCTGGAATAGAGCGTCTTCATGCTTTCACGGAATACCTTATCACCCTTTCTAACACGTGTATGTGGGGGCAAATGATAAAAGGAGTCATCGATGAAGTTCGTGAAGCCATGCCAGTCGTCTCGAGAGCTTTAAGTGACTCTGGGAGAGAATTCCTCATTAATGCTAGCGAAATTGGATTCGTCCATCTGACTCGCATTAACGGTAACGGTATAGCCGTCGACGACACTGTCGTTGACGTTGTCGCCCAAGGGATCATCAACGACATAATAAGGGGCATAGACACCCATCTGGTCTTCCATGATTTGGCGACACTTCACACTAATGAACCAATACACATAAAAATCCGTATATAAATAAAAACCTATGTATTGTTGGGAAATTTCCAAAAAAAAAAAAAAAACAAATCGGTTCGCGAATTACATAGAACATCAAATACTAACACAAAGCAAATAATTTTTATATTTTCACGCCTCCAAATAACAGTTTGAGAAGTCTTCATAGCATGTTTTCAAGTTCTTTACGTTTTTAGATTATATGATCTTTAACTTAAATTCTCAGATTTTTGTAATGATCGACCATTCCAATCAAAAGTTAGTTAAGGGATTCTCTGCAGAACGGATCAACGGATTTTGGATTTTGTCCAATTTATAAGTTTATGTTAGTACAAAATGCTGTGTAGAAAGGCCGTTTCCGCGTAACGCGGTGGTGGGGTGGTTGTGGAGGTTTTGCGTTTTCTAAATTCTCACATATTTAAGATATTTCGACGCGCAAATATACATACGTTTGAAAGGTATTTCCTTGTGGATTTAAGAAAATCAATTTAATTAAAAAAATCGACAATCAAAAACTAATACTAATAATAACGTCTGCTTTCAGCTGCAAAAAACAAATTCACACGAATCGAAAGTTATAGAAGAAACAGTAAGACTTTAAAATTAAATATATTACTATTTTCAATTTTAGATTAATTTTTATAAATCCACAAGGAAATACCGTTCAAACTTATCTTATACTTATCTCTGTATCACCAAAAAATATTAAAAAAACATAACTTTCTTTGATCCTTTCTGCAGAGAATCCCACATATCGATACACTAATATAAAAAAGACTCAACTAACAAATACTGGAAAACAAACATTCAAAACATTCGCCGAACTCAGTCATGTAATTTTATTTTTTTTTTCGTTTTTGCAGACTTTATATGTGTTAGGCCTTTTTTGTTTGGGTTTTTTGAAAAAAATATTGAGTTGAGGCTTTTTGAAAAAAATAAAAAAGAAATTAAGAGTATAATTCAAGTAATTTTAAAACGAAAAACAATTCAATTCGGTAAAAAAGTGAAATCGGGAAGGATTTTTGTATGTGTCCTAACCATAGACCGATGTGACCTGACCCACTTTGTCAAATAGAGAAGAATATTTGTATCGGGGCTATATCCAAACATGGAACTATATATTCATCACTGTATACGCAAAGAAAACAAAAATACAAAAAATATGCATATTGTTATTTCAAAGAAACGAATGAGTTGAGTCTTCTTTTCTTTCAATAAATTTAAGAAATCAGTTAGGTCTTTTTATTTTGCCTACAACTAGCCAATTTTTTCATCCAATCTACACGAGATTTTAATACAATTTGTATCTGGGCGTACTCAACAAAAATCAGTAATAAAGTGATTTCGAACAATTTTGAGTTAAGTCCTTTTTAACGATATATAAAAGAGTTGCGTATCTGACTGACGCCCATACCAAACGGCTGAAGCCAGGGTCGTGCAATTTGGAGGATAGTTCCCAGATATGACGGAGATGCGGTCTAAGAAAGGGTTTTTCGAAATTCGTCGAACCTTCGTCCTGACTAAACAGCAGTAGCTAGAAACATGAAATTCGACGTGAGCCTTCCGCTTACTGCGCAGACACGCGATAAAAAAGAATCTTACGAAATTTGTTCATTTAAGGGGATAAAAATGGTACCAATATAAGTATAAAGTACCAACCTATTTGTGCAGCATAAAGTGATTTTTAAAAAAAACAGCGTTACATATAGTGATTTCTCAAAGTGTGTACTTTTTGGGAAAAAGGAAAAAATTAATAAAACGACCGGCTGTATCTAGAAATATGAGATCGAGGACATATATATCGGGTGTACATTTTTGTTTGAAACTGAGTAGAAAATGATAAAAATAATATACGCAAAGGTAGTTCGGCTAGATTAGTGCAATTCACATCCCTCTGACTGGATATATATATTTCTATATACTATGCAAAACCAGATATGGGTAAAACTGATAACAAATAACTGGTTTCTCCGCGTAAACTTTGTACGCACCATCTGCACTTTTCACTTTTTCAGACTTAGTATACTATTGTTTTTTATTTAGATTTAAACCCTTTATAATTCCATAATTAATAACTCGGTTATATATTTGAAACTATCAACATATGTATTTAAAGGCCATTAGAATATACTACATTTTATTCTATTACATACATACATTTTTAATTTAAGTTCTTAGGGACTAGTAAGAATGATTTGTGCCGGGCCAGTTAATTATTTTAACAGAAGCAACTCAAGAATTTTTTTAGATTTCAGAACTAATCAATGAACTTTGTATTGATATATATGTATACTGTGAGTACAACCAATACAAGGAACCTCAAGGTTCATCATGAAGAGAAAATAAATATGTTGTTCGATACCTTCTGAACTATAAAATGATATGTGTTTGATAATATTCATAATCAACACATAATACATATGCTGAGTTTAAAAAAATAATGTTTAAAAATATAGAAAATAATATGCATTTGTTTAATACGCAAGTTGACACTTAAAAATAAACTACAATATTTATTATATTGATATCGTTGCGGCTTATCAAACCGACGTAAAGGGCAATTCCACAGCAAAGAAACAAAAAAGTATAGATTTTAAACCTGGCCAATTTGGATTTAAATAATATTGGATGCTTGTATTCTGCTAGTCAGACCGAATTTTTCGGCGTACTTTTACACATGTTTAAATAACTACTTGACGTACCAAATTAATAAAAAAAATTTTCCTTACCAAATTTATTCGAAACGCTTTGAAATTACCCTTTGAGAATTAATTTAATGTATTTTAGATCAATATGAAACCCTCAATTTATAATTATACAATGTAATTTACATTACAATGCTACCGTTAATTCTAGTACCCTGCGATCTTGTGTGACAAGTATTTTCGATCTAAAAATTAGAATAATAATAGTTACGAGTATGGTTTAATGAACACAAATTATAGATAATCCTATTTAATGGTTTGCAATGGCGCCTTTCTCGACCTTCTTCTCTTAGTTATTGGTCTTTTCACAATTCGCTTCATTCTATTGTAGTAACGGTGATACAAAAATCCAGTTGGCGTGCGATTATTGTATGTTTGACGTGGAACAAAATATTGCAGCTACAAGAAAATAGTATATAAGAATATATACAAATATATAAAGTTTCGATTATGCCGTACCCTGTCTTCGGTAGGGAAGACTTGAATAATCTTTTCAGCAATATAGGAGATATCTTTAGAACGCATTTTCCAACCTCTATCAAAAATTGTATCAATTATAAGATCGCACAGAGCACGCCGAGTTTTAATATCCAAGCGATTGTTGAGTTTGTAGTAAGCTAAGACATCCTGACCCTTGAAGCAGTCCAAGATTTCTTTGACATTCTGGAAAGATACATTGAAAATTAAATTGGTTGTGATTCTCTGTAAAACAAATTTTGTATTTACTTACAATTTCAGAAACCACCAAATCACACGGTTCCCCGTTTTGTAATGTTTTATAATTGTCATCACAGTCATGAGTTTGAATATGTTCAGGGGACGAGCGGACGATTGTTGACTTTTCGTTGAAACGATTTAGGAACTTAAAAATAAACATAATCGGTCAATGACAGTCATTGTATTTCTTTCAAAAAACTACAAATATTAAAATGTACACCTCATGAAACATTCAATTCAATGTTGCAATTGCAAATCCAATATATTGACTAAACAATAATCAAGATACATACGATTAATTCCAACCCTTTATGTATAAAACTTAAAAATCATTTCAATCAACACCGATAAATATCCGTAATTTGTATATATCTCATAATAAATATTTGTGATTATGCTTCAAAGGAGAGATGGAAAAGATCAAATTAAAAAATAGTAAATCATCAGATCCGCACAATTTACCACCTGGGGGGTTACTATGTAACTCGATTCGAAAGTTAAATATTACAAAAACGGATTTTCCCTACCAACTAACTCGAATTCGCAAATACATTTGCTACTTTCGATTTGCCACATCCGATTATCGGATACTCATACTCTACTTTCGTATGTGCATCACTATGTATTTCGAATTTAGATGTCAAAATCGCTCAAAAGTAAACATTTGTACTCGTTTGATATTATGCTAACGGAAAGAATTAAAATATTAATTTATTGACACAAAACGCATAAAAATGTAAGTATTTATTAAATTTGTATATATATCAGTAGATTAATATTTATAAAAATGTTTTTTAATAGGGAAAATCCAACAAAAAATGTAAACACCAAACAAATACATGCTAAATTTTATGAAGGATCATCCGCAGTTGGCTAAGGGTTATGTCAAAGCTCCGGAAGCCAAACAAGCCACCAATAACTTATGGTCTCGATTGACAGAAGAGCTAAATGCAGCCGGTCCACCAATGCGGGAAGTGGTCGGTTGAAAAAAAAAATATGCAAGTGATAGGTGATTTTTAGGTTTGGGCAGATCACAAGACCCATCTTAAGGCCAAACTGCGAAAGAATCGAACTAATTTTTCGGGCACAGGCGGTGGACCGGCAAAATTGTGTTCATTCACGGCGCTAGAAGAAGGTGTCATAGAGTTGCTGGATATGCAGAAGGCGGTGGACGGTATGAGTGATGTCCGAAAATTTGGGATTACCAGCGACGACACTAGTACGGCCACAAGCAGTAAGGACACCGAGGAAGTCGTCGCAAATAATCCGAGTGGGAAGGATGTGTTAGTGTCTGCACCGTCCCCACCGCGTTGTTCATCAGCTCGTACAGCCACCACACCACAATTGTCCTTTAATCGTGCTGCTCCAAAAAAACAGGCATTGCTAGAAAAGCAAGTGAATGGACAAATGGAATGTAACTTCTGCAAGAGTTGTATGATCTGTAGCCGGTGTCCACACTCTACTGCTTAGCGGTTCGGACTATGGTGTGCATGTTGTCACGTGGCCCACGTGGTCGGCAAGAGAGAAAGTGAGTGGTATTGAGACCGTTTGATTTAAATCTAGCTATTGCATTACTTCAGTTTAAGTTTTGTTTTAATAAAACAGCAGTTATACAGCATATTTGGTAATAATTAATTTTTATCAGACGCAAAAAAAAAACAAATATTTTTAAATCGAGTTTTCATTTTTAAAATATATACTATTATATATTTATAGGTTATTAAAAAATAATAAAAGAAAATGTATATTAGTTTTTGAACACAAAGGTATACGAGATCTTATAGTCTTAAATTTAAATTAAATTATATTTGCGAATTTATTAAAATGTCATAGTTTTTGAAAACGTCCTCGCCACCCTCTGAAATATCCTGATCAGCGGTACTTTCCATTTCTTTTGCCGAATTCTTCTTTCGATCTTTGCAGTAACGATTCTTCGCAAGTTTTAATCCGTCTCTTATATCCGATTTAAAAGACTTTTCAGTGTATCCTTCGCAGTATGTTCCGGCTAAAATTTAAAAATAACCACTATTTAAAATGATATAAATGTATATGAAAACCAATTTATGAAATGCATACCAAATAAAACATGCATGAATTTTGAATAATTCACGAGGCGTAATTTATTGTGCGTCCCATCTAGATTGTATTGGTCTAAAACCTCTGGTGTAAGGAGTTCACTTATTCCTTTTTTTAAGCCGCGCTGTCCACACACTGCTCTCACCGAAGCAATCTGAATACATAGATTCATATAATAACATTGTTCACAATGCAAAAGTCTGCGTACTTACATATTCTTTCTCATTTGTCTCATTTATCGATTGTTCCAACTTATTAAAATCTTCTACTGATGCAATTGGAAATATTTTCGTGTACTTTGGAACATTAATTTTTAAGTTATTTTTCATGACAGCTGTGTTTTCTGCTAGTACGTCCAAAACAACAGAGCTTTGGTTTTTGATATCTGAAAAATATTTTAGTTTAAGATGAGTACATAAATTATATACATATAAAACTACTCTTACCCTTAATCTCATTTTTTAACGTTTCTTCTTTTTGTCCATTATTTCTTATTTCATTTGTAAAGTCGTTAACATTTTCTGAACGAAAAAATATTTTTAATATTTAAAATTGTATATAAAACAATTCTGCATACCTGTTAAAATATCAACTTTTTTATGTAGTTCGGTAATCATTTCAGTTATATCCTGTTTGTTCATCGTTGTATATTTCTTTAAATAGAGAAATTGTACATGGGAATCGACATAGTAATTAGTACACCACCATCATTATAAATGAGTAACATAATTGTGTCTCGGGGAGCTTGATCTTTTAATATTTAAATAATAAAATTAAAAAATAGGTGGAATATCAAAATATACGTTCGAACTTGAAAATGTTCAAATTCATAAGCCGAGTAGTTCATGAGATTTCTAAACTGTTGGTATCAGTCTGGTATATGGATGAGGCTGTATATGATGTGTGTGGCTCCATTAAAATGGGGAAATATCTAACAAATGTTTCAAACATTTATGTTGATCTATTTTTTTATATTCTTGAACCAACAAATATTCCATCTTCCCAGTTCGTCAAGTATTCTTGGATTCCTAGCATATTCTATCGTGCAAATAAAACTAGAGCACTAGATACACTACATTAACATAGGATGTTAGTGTATGTTTCCGCATCTTCAACTTTTTATTGATTTATCCTTGGTTTTGGAACATTTTTGTTGAAAAGTTTTAATCTTAAAAGAACTGATATGAGTAAGAAATCAGCATTAAGATCGATGCTTACCGCGAATACGATGCTTGGTCGTAGTCCAAAAGTGGTGAACTACTATATAAAGTACTAAGGAATGACTGCGATAACGAAAGCGTTAATAAAAATTTAATTTTTCACTCAAAATAAAAAAATACTTTTTCATATTGTTGCCGACTACATATAAATATTTGTATCAAAACAAATTAAAAAAATGTGTTGACTTTTTTGGACTTATCCTTAATAACCACTTGTTAATTATAATTTGGCTTTACTTGATAATTATCCAGGCTAAGTCCAATATTTTTAAAATTGATTTTATTCAAAATTTCTTTTCATACAAACTTTGATACTGCTGTTGGTGGCAATTTTAAAAAATATTTTTTTATTTTGAGTGAAGTTTTAAATTTTTATTTGGGATTTTGTTATCGCAGCTTCTGCGATAGATTTTTTAGAACGATTTCTTGTTGATATTTACTGAGTGTGCATTTTTCGCAAATTGCAAGTACAATCACAAAAGAAGTATGAACTGTCCGGTATATATGAAAGTTTCAATGCAGTTATCGCTTAATACAGGATGCGAAACTCATATATTAGATTGATAATCACTGGGAATTGATAAGGGAGCGTGGCGGCTTCCGAAACCTTCGTCTACTACCCTGCCTACAATCAAAACAAAAGGCCTGTTCTATTGAGCTTACTAGCTTACAATTAAGAGACTTGATAAGGTGGCAACATTTTTTCCATTGGTTATTTCAATAAATAAATCAGAGATAAAAATTTGGCACCACCTTACTCGGTAACTAAGAGAGTTGTAAGCTACTTTCTTATTACGCGAGTAAATTCCATACAAATATTAAGCTAGTAAACCGAATCGAACCGGCCTAAATAAATGTCGCCCATGACTTCAACTTGCCCAAGGGTTTTTTGTACTTATAAGTGTCCAGGTGAGCGATAGACTATATAGCAACAAAAATGTGGTGGGCGTTTATTCTCTGTCTGGCACCATACCTCGCCAGCAGCAGTATCAATGTGTGTATTAAATTTTGAAAAAATAATTTCGTGTTAAAAATTTTGGACTTAGTCTGTATAATTATCCAGTGGAAGTGAAGTTTATGGTTATCGAGGCTAAGTTCAAAAAAGTCAACACAAAATATTTTTTGGAAATTTGTTTTAATACAAATATTTATATTGTATGTATACAAATATTTATATGTGAAAAATATTTTTTTTTATTTTGAGTAAAAAAATATTTTTTTAACGTTTTTGTTATCGCAGCTTATTATCCCGGCTTAAAGAAAAAACAGCCCTAATAAGGCATCTAAAACATGCTCTTTTATTATGTTTTATTATGTAAATATTTGGGTGACCATAACAAATATTTGTAGCAAAATTGTTCATAAAAATGAGTATCGCCCTGTGATCGGTTCCACAGCAGTTTCAAATAACCACTTTTACGTGATTTCATGTATTTAAAATAGATACTTGATTTCAAAAATTTTCAATTTCAAAAAAGTCTGTTTTTTAACTAATTTCTTCATTCTGCAAATAGATCTAAGAATACTTCAATTAATGAACAAAAGTTTCTAAGCCAAACTCAAAATTTAAAAACATGAATTCACGAAAAAATCAGTGTTTTGAAACAACCGTGGAAGTCATCTCAGTCATACTGTTTTCCGACACTTGACTTTTTTATATGCAAACAACATATTCTGACGATATATTTCATTAAGTTTTCTCTTACAAATTTTGGTAGTACTTTATGAAAAAACAATAACTAAAAAAATAAATAATTTATGTTTGCCTATAAGGCAAATTATCTTAAATAGATCTTTTTAGATAGCGAACTTATCCGCATTCGAACTTCTCTACAGCAAAGCTAGGGGTGACTGGTGTTTTTCTACGTTATATACTAGAAAATCGAGCAAGATCATTTTGG
The DNA here is from genome assembly GCA_947397865.1 of Polietes domitor. NCBI lineage: Eukaryota > Metazoa > Arthropoda > Insecta > Diptera > Muscidae > Polietes > Polietes domitor. The sequence goes on along the minus strand of OX377620.1, from coordinate 158,543,563 downwards.
GTTGTTCTTTTGACAAATTTATTAATCTACGTTCTCTAATAATGTTCTATAAGGTTTTAGAAAAAGCATTGTCCAATATTTCTGGCTAGAGCATTTACTTTAACGCGCTCCACTAGATCTGACCAGCTAATTATCCCTATGCTAGACCATTATCTAAAAAAGTCATTCCAAGTTAGAGTAGCCCGTGTGTTTAACAAACTACCTGTTAATTTAAGGACTTTTAATATGTCATGTGCGACCTTGCGCAATAAGATCCTTCAACACTTACAGTTAACTACATAGATTATATTAGTAGTAATAGAAATATTGTAATATTATTACAATAATAGTAATATACAATATTCTTAATACAGGTGTTTGTGCAGTGTTTTTTTCTCTTTTTACTTTAAAAATTTATAATATAAAATTCGAGTAGTCTTTCTTAAAACAACTTCTTCTACTATTATTATTTTGGAAATATGTCCAATGCAGCATTTCTGTAAAGACTATTTTTATTATTATTGTTCCGCGAATCATTGGGAACTTAGAAATTCTAATTGTATGCTCTTTTATTATTTTTTATTATTTAATTAATTTAATTTATTAGTTGTTTATTTTATGAAAATGTTCTGTTTAAAATCATATTTAATTTGTTCTTATTTTTTTAAATACTATTTGTTTGTAGTTTGGATCATGATTACTTGTAGTTAATTGATCATAATTACTTGTAGTTATAGTTTAAGACATTTAATAAATGTAATTTCTTGGAGAATATTGTAATTCAATTATAATTGGCCACTTGGCTCGGAATTACAAAGAAATAAATGAAATCCATTTTTATACACTCCAAGAGAGTATTATGTCTTTGTGCATTTGTTTGTAACACCCAAAAGGAAGCGAGATAGACCCATTGTTAAGTATACCGAACGACTTAGAATCACTTTCTGAGTCGATTTAGCAATGTCCGTCTGTCCATCTATTGTAGTAATCAAATTACAGGTCGTAATTATAGTCCGATCTTAACAAAAAATTGGCACAAATAAGTTTTGTGGATCAAGGACGAACGCTATTTAATTTGAGACAATTTAGATATAGCCCCCATACAAATGTCTCTCCCGATTTGACATTTTCCGCTCTAGAAGTCACATATTGTACCCGATTTTCTTTAAATTTGGCACAACAACTTATAATCCAACTAGAAACACATATGCAGAAATTAGGTAAGATCGGTTCAGATTTAGATATATCCCCCATACAAATGTCGCTCCCGATTTGACATTTTCCGATCTAGAAACTACATATTGTACCCGATTTTCTTTTAATTTGACATCCAACTCGAAACACCTATGCAGAAATTCGGTAAAATCGGTTCAGATTTAGATATAGCCCCCATACAAATGTCGCTCCCGATTTGACTTTTGCCGTTTTAGAAACCACATATTGTACTCGATTTTCTTTAAATTTGGCACTACAGCTTATAATCCAAGTAAAGAACCTATGGTGAAAGTTGGTAAGATCGGTTCAGATTTAGATATAGTCCAAGTACAAATGTTGCTCCCAAATGGTTTTCACTTTTTCACCGAATTAAATTGTATTGGATAGAAAGTAGAGTGTATCATAGAGTCGGCCCCGCCCGACTTTAGCCTTTCCTTACTTGTTATAATCTGTCTTATGGGCAGGATTGAATTATTTATTTGTTCAATTTCGATCTCAAATATTTTCTTTATTTCATAATGTTGGAGCGATTGTTATACATTGAGAACATGTATAACAACATAAACATAACATAAAATGTTGGTGACAATTTTAACAAAAAATATGTCTTAATAAATTATAATTGTGGTGGTATCGGTATAGCTTCTGAGTGCGGAAGTGGTAATTGTGCACTTCGCACTCCGATGTATCCCGTTGCCGTTGCTTTATTTTTACCACTTTTGGTTTTGGTTCGACCTGTATACTTGAATCTGGAGTTCATGCAAGCGTAGCAGTTTGATCGTTGATGCTCGCCCGGATACGACCACATCATAGGAATGCCAAATGGCATTTCATTAATCTCTCTTTTTGTCCATTTCAAAAGAAGCCCGTAGCATCTTGCACAAACAGTCTTTGGAGCCCAATCCACATCACAAAACACTGGCTGGGAAAAATATTTCTCGTACGCAGATTTGAATTCATCACTGAATCTACCACGTTTATTTTTATCTGCTGTGGAGTTTCTTCCAAGTTTCACAAAATGTCCACACACGTAACAAAAATTGTTAATATTTTCGGCACAACGTTCCATTTTTAACTTTAATATAGAAATAGAAAGGAAACAAATGTGGGTGGAATTTCTGTAAAAAATCATCCGTTACAGGATACTACTTTTTTTCAATATTTTACTGACAGGTACTGAATGGGCGCATGTTTTAAGGGTGCCTATGTACGTGTGCGTTTCAAATTTTTCAAAACTTTCCAAATAATGACCTCTAATAAATGTGGGTCGAATTTCTGTAAAAAAATCATCCGTTACAGGTAGCCAACGGAAAAACACACATCAATAAAAAGTCATCGATTTCCATGTTCTATGTCTCATTTTGTTCACAGGTTTTGTGACTTTACGTGAAAGTAATAAGACTGTACATATTTTTCCGTTTTGAATTTTTTATGATTTTTAAAAACAAAAAATTTAAATTTTTTAGGGATTTTTTTTTTCATAAATTTATTTATATCTGCGAAACTGTTTAAAATATCGAGAAAGAGCATAGGAATAGATTAAAGGAATTATAATTCTTAATTTTTCAACATTTATTTCACCTAAATCGGGACAGCCGTTTTCGAGTTATGACAAACAAAAGACCATAAGATAACAAAAGTGGGTGGGGGGAGCGCGCGAACCGTCATAGTGGTGCTTGAATTGCAGAGATTAAACTGCAATTTGTCGCACTGTGTTATTTATATAAAACAAAAAAGTCCAACCAACCAATCTCACTTGGAGTCATCGAATTAATATAATTAATTAATTAATTTAGGGAGCGACTGCTTATGAAGTGATATTCAATCGCTAGTTATAACATCAGTAAATTTTAAAAGTGAAAATAACAAAAAAGATCTATTAATTCTAAAATTATCATAATTTTGTGAATATAAGCGGAAGCGAAATTCTCTAACATTGGAAATAAACTTTAACTAGCAGCAAAATGAGTTGCGAAAGAAATAGAAAAAATGGTTTGTGTACTGCAGCCGAGCATCCTCTTAAAATCTTTGAAATCCGAAATATGGATGTAGCAAAGAATGTTGGCGGCCAGAATGACTATGGACCGTTGCACCTGGACACATATTCATACCACAATAAAATGCGCGTGCAAATTATTCTAAATTCATGCATATTTTATTTAAAATGTCAATATAAAAATCAATGTGTGTCTGCATGTATAGGACGCCAAATCGGCGAACCGATTCGACTGAATTTTACAGTAGCTAACTAGTGGACAGAGGGTGGTTTCTGGCTATACTAGGTCATGATTGGATAAATGGTGTGGTACTGCCCACACAAACTATACTTTTAAAACACATTTTATTTTCAAAAACATAAGAATAAGGAAGAATGAACCCATGCGACGTCGAATAAGAAAGCTAGTATATTAAAAATGATCGTGTTCAGTTTTAAAGTTTGCGCAAAATACTGAGAAGAATATACTGAAAAGTATTTTAAATCGGAGAGGGAAGAATTCGGCAAGAGAAACTACTGCAAATCAGACTGCACCAGAGAGCATTTGTTTTAAAGAAAATACAACAAAAACTACTATATAAGTAACATAAAACTTAACTTAAAACAAAATATCTTTTAAAAAATATTTGTGTTTTTGAAATGTGATAAAAAATTAAATATTACCAAATACGCCTGTCCAACTAGAGTTTTATTAAAAGTAAAATTAAACCGAAGTAATGCAAAACCTGTTTTAAGAAGGATTTGCAACGGAATTAGTTTCACTCCATTTGCATTAATTCAGAGAAGTGATTCATAGGAACTCCCACAATGTATCCAAAAACTAATAACTTTCACCTATGAAAAAAGATCATGTAAGCATCGCAAGCAATTATTCGAATTAAGTGACAAGGATCTGTAAATGAACCCTCCCAATGACAACCCTATGTTAAAATTATGTATGATTCGCCCAAAAAAGAATTACTTCCATATCATCTTTCCACCAGTTGAACCCATTATCCACTTCTCCGTCATGTTATTTTTTGCTGGGTATTAGTAGTATCTAGTGTAATAAATGTTATTCTTTTTAGCCTTAATTCTCTATATTTTCAGTATTCAAAAAATACTGTTAGACATGTCAACATTTGAAAATAAATACCTCTTCATCCAAAGTACTTTGTTGTTGTTCATTTTTGTCAGCACTAATTGATGGAATCTCGAAGGACTGATCCATGAACTCGTAAGTTTCTTCCTTTATGCAACTAATTGGAGTATTTTCCGTACCAGCCATAGTTAAAGGATCACAACTGACCTCGATTTTCGGCATTTCCTCAATCTAAGTGGGAAATGTAATGAAATAAATTAATTGTTATTTATCTTGACTTGAAAACACACGAAATTATTGTGTTTACCTCATTATTTGATGTAGTAGTTTCTACAAATGGATGTCCTGGATGTTTTGTTACTTTCGAACTACTACTACTGCTCTTGAGTCCTAATAGGTAATCGAGTTCTTCATCATGTTCCTGTTCCATATGATTTATGAAATTTTCCCACTGGATACTTATTTGTGGACAGAATAAGCAATTTAAAACATAAACCCTTTTGCCCACTTGTAAATGGTACGATATTTCTCCACATTTCCCATTGGTGCCTGCACTTCTCTTCGATTTACAAGACGAAGCCATTTTTCCGCAGAAAGATATAATACTTATTACAACGATTTTGCAGGAACGACGTTTTTATTGAAACTTTAATTTTTCTCAATAAATACGTCAGGAGACGCTTTGAGGTTCGTTCAGTGTAGGTCAGTTTGTCGTGTATGCGTATATAACTGTTATACTGAGGATTTTAAATACGGCATACACAACAAACAGCTGATCGTTTACAGCTTTTTCTGACAGCATGTGAAATCGGACTGAATTGAGATGATAGCCATTTCAGACTGCGTGCGAAATCGAGCTGAATTGAGATAATAGTCTTTTAAGAATGCACGCGAAATCGAGCTGAATTGAGATAATAGCCTTTTCAGACTGCATGCAAAATCGAGCAGAAATGGCATAAGGTAGATTTCCAAAAAATTGACATTTGAAAACCGACTTGACGTGATATCAAGGTGTAATCAATTCATTTCGCATGCAGTCTGAAAATGCTATTAGTTAAAATACACCATAAAATAGTTCGGAATATGCGCAAAATTTTTGTATAGCCTTGTCACACTACATGTAAAATGACATTAGATCGATTTTCAAATGTCACATTTGTAGGCAATCTGACATTTGTAAATCGTCCTAATGTCATGGCAAAAGGTCGATTTATAAATGTCAGATCCCATACAAATTTGACATGTGACAATGCTATTAGTCATGAATTTGAAGTGTCTAAACACCGCATAAAGGGACTATGCAAAAACAGAGATGTATGTTTATTATTGTTTTTAGTTTGGAGAAGTAAACAAAAATTTTTCAGATTCTGAGGAAAGGAAAAATACTAAATACTTGTTTCCCAACAAAATGGATTCAGATCTATTAAATAAATTTAGAAAGTGCGGTCATATTTATAGATCTCCTGAAATCAGCGATAAAAATTATTTATTATTATCGTGTCTGCACTGCAGTGACTTTTTCTGGCAGTTGGAATCATTTTTTGCTCATTCGGAAAAACACCTCACTGAAGGTGGTTTTTTGTCACAGACATACGAGGAAGAGCATCTAGATCTACAAAATGTCACCGTCAAATTGGAAACAGAGATTAGGCCCAAACTTGAAGCGAAAATGTCTGAGGGAGAGTTACCAAAAGAGTTGTTGAACGACAAAGAGAAGGTAATCGAATTAACTTGAAGGCGTGGACATTGATTAAAATAATTTAATGATCTTAGGATCCACTTGAGGAAGATGGTTGCAATTTTCCTGAACAACATAAAGTGGAAAACTCTGAATTCGGAGAGAAAGTTATAGTAGAAGAGAAACTGAATTTTCCAAAGGAAGAAGAATGTATGCAAAATGATGGCAAAGACGACCGTATGTTGGATGATACTGATAGTGAAGTGGATGCTTCCGATGAAGATTTTGAGGTAATTAATTGTCTATGTGTTGGCATTTGTTTTCACAAATTAGCGGGAAGGATGTAAATGTATATAGAATAGCCCAAAACCTATATTTTTATAATTGATTGTTGTTTTCATTTTAATATTTTTTTATTATTATTATTAAGTCTATAGATACAAATATCCTTACAGACTAAAAACATATACATATATACACTTAGATACTACAAATTAAGTATTTAAATACAAGATAATTTTTCTTTTAATAGAGTTTATGTTTTCTGATAATTCAATAATGTGATAGAATTTATTAAATTGAACAAACAGCGTCATTATCGTCATAGTTTGAACGGAAATAATTATAGTGGATGAACTGAAAATATCTAGTTGGTCTTGTCGGAATATTTATCATCATTCTACTCAGAATAAGCTCGGAATGGATGTTGCCCTGGATAACATTCATAAGAAAAGTAATGTTCAACATAGTACGTCGACTCTTCAAAGAAGGCAACTTGATAAGGCCAAGCCTAAATTCATATGAAGGCAGTGTACAGAAGTTCCATCCTCTCCCACGCAGACAAAATAAAATGAATTGTTTCTGGACAGATTCCAAAAGATTATTATGAATAGTATAGGATGGGTCCCATATTACTGAACCATATTCAAGAATGCACCTAACCAAAGAGGTATATAAGTGTTTAGTGACAGAAGGATCGGAAAACTCCTTACTCCAACGTTTCATAAAGCCAAGAGCACCATAAGCTTTGTTTACTACCATAGAAATGTGAGACCTGAAGTTCAAACGTTGATCCAATAGAATTCCAAGATCCAGAAAGGAAACTACAGACTCGAGTTTATGATCACCAAAAAAATAATTAGTTTCTAAATTTCTAGCTCTAGAAAATGACATATGTTTGCATTTCAACATATTTAGTTCCATTAAATTAATTTTACACCACTCATGAAAACTATTAAGATCAGACTGTAGAAAACATTGTTCAGTGGGATCTTTAAAGGATCGAAATATTTTTACATCATCAGCATACAATAGAATATTAGAATGACGAACTACATAGGGAAGATCATTAATAAATATTATAAATAGAATCGGACCAAGATGACTTCCTTGAGGTACACCGGAAGATACAACTATATTTCGGGAGAGAGCTTTTTTTTTTTTCGAACGGTCCCAACGCCTCTCACACCCGCCCCTTCCGACCGAGAGGGCCACGTCCCCATAACGTAGGGACAGCGTACACACCATAGTCCGAACCATGGCGGCTAAGCAGTAGAGGGTGGACACCGGCTACAGATCAAATATCAACAGCCGGCAAAACAAAAATATTAAACAAAATATTAGTATCACATGCAAATAAAAGTTATTCTTAAAGTTAGTAACTAAATATATTAAAGTAAAGTAAACATGTCACAACAAACTAAACATCCAAGCAGGAGAAAATCCTCGACTTTATTATATCGACTCCTAATCCGAAATCTATGATGTGACACAATGAATTGAAATCAATACACATTCTGCGAATGGGCTCTGCGGAAGCGTAATTCGTACGCTGAAAGTCAATATGGATGAATTGATAGTATCTAGAAGGTCTAAATGGCACGTTAAACTTAATCCTAGAAATAATATAGTCAGAAGAGAAATCACCATTTATAACCTTATAAACCATCACGGTGTTCAACATAACACGTCTGCTTTTCAAGGAAGGCAAGTCGATCAGCTTCAATCTACTAGTATAAGGGGGAAGAATAAAATCACTATTCCAATGCAAATGTCTTAATGAAAATATTAAAAATTGTTTCTGAACTGATTCAATTCTGTCAATATAGATACCATACTGAGGATCCCACACTACGGAACCATATTCCAGAATAGGTCTGACAAGTGATGTAAATAGCTGCTTCGTTACGTAAGGATCGGAGAACTCCTTAGCCCATCGCTTAATGAAGCCAAGAACACCATATGCTTTGTTAACCATAGTAATAATATGATTGTTGAAATTCAGTTTGGAATCCATTAGAATACCAAGGTCTACAAAAGAATCAACTAACTCTAGCTCAGTTCCTCTAATATTATATCTGACAAATCTTGGATTCGATCTAAAGAAACGCATGTGTCTGCATTTCCTTAGGTTGAGTTCCATACAATTCATGTCACACCAGCGTCCAAAACTATCTAAGTCATCCTGCAATGGATTCGAAAATTCTGGCCAATTATAAGAAAAAAATATTTTTACATCATCTGCATACATTAGAAGTCGAGAATTAATTATAGACCCCGGAAGGTCATTTATGAATAATAAGAAAAGAATCGGCCCTAGATGACTACCCTGAGGAACACCTGATGGAATCAGAATAGGTCTAGAATAAGAATTACCAAATTTTACAATCTGAGAGCGATTTGAAAGATACGAAGATATCCACTTCAAGAAGTTAGAGCTAAAACCTATACGATCTAATTTATATAACAATAGTTCGTGGTTCACTTTATCAAATGCTTTACTAAAATCTGTATAGATGACATCAGTCTGATTACCTTGAACAAATTCATCAATAACGTGAGAAGTAAACTGAATCAAGTTTGTCACAGTAGAAAAGCCCTTACGAAATCCATGTTGATATGGACTCAATATAGAAGAAACTCTATGAGATACAACCTCAGTAACCAATTTCTCAAATAGCTTCGGAATAGCACTCAACTTAGCGATCCCTCTATAGTTTGAAACATCAATTAGACTGCCAGACTTATGGAGGGGATCAATGAATGAACTCCTCCAAGCCAAAGGGAAATATCCAAAACTCAATGAAGTATTAAATAATAATGTTAGCGGAATAGCCAAACCACTAGCACAGAATTTCAAAATTATACTTGGCACCCCATCTGGACCAACACTATTTGTGGATTTGAGATTATTCAAACTCGACAAAACTAAGGGTAAATCAATAACAGGAATTTCTAATTGACTCAATGCAGAAATATTATAAGGGTAGGCGTCACTCGACCCATAAGATCGCTCTGAGTATGTCGTCGCAAAAAATTTTGCAAAACAATCAGCAATCGCCTGATCATCACCAAACTCTAAGCCATCCATTCTAATCCTTGTCGGCTTAGTTGAGGATCTACGTTTCAAATTCACAAAGTCATAAAAAGATCTAGGGTTCTTCCTAAAATCATTCTTTAGTTTTTCCAAGTAGATCCTATAACATCTCTGAGACTCAATGCTATATTTCGACCTAGCAACGGAATATTTGACATAATCTGAATTCAAACCGGTCCTCTTAAATTTCTTAAAAAGTCTATTTCTCGAATTCTTCATGCCAGACAACTCACGTGAAAGCCAAGGCAGTCTTCTAGAGTGCCCAACACGAGTTTTCGGTACTGATTGTGACAAAAAGTCATTCAAAATGTGATAAAATCTATCTACGACAATATCAAGATCAGTATAGTGACGACAGCTACAAACAGAATTCCAGTCAACATCCTGAATAAGTGAATTAAGCTTTTCGAAATTAGTTCTCTTGAAACAGAAAGAGGTTCGATTATCTTGCGAACTAGAGGGAGAAGATTCACCAGAGTACAACATCGATATATTCAATGTAGGATGATAGTTGTCCTCCGGGAGTGATATGGGAGGAACTCTACTGATTTCGAAGTAATGGGGATCATCGACAAATACTAAGTCTAGTTGCCTAGCATTTGCATTTCCCACATAATTTATCTGCGACAAGTTAAGATCAGTAAAAAGTCTAACTATTTGCGAGGGCCAATCATCCCTATCAAAAGTTGACGTCAACGGAGTTAACGCCTCAGCATCTGGCAAGGTAAGCCAAGATACAGAGGGTAAATTAAAATCTCCTAAAATCATAACATGGTCCAAATCACCTGCTTTCGAAGCAACCATACCAATCGCAGTCAAGTGCCTCTCATATACACACAACTCAGACGATGGAGGAATATAAGAGCATGTGACAAACAACTTACTACGTCCCATATTAATAAGGACTGCAATAAATTCAATGTCATCAAGCCCTTGTAGAATAAAGCGTTCGGATGAGAACTCATTAGCAACAGCGATAAGAACACCGCCACCAATTTTCCCTACGCGATCCTTCCTAAATACAACATATCTCCCACATAAAATCTCAGAGTCCAAAATCGAAACTTTCAGCCATGTCTCAGTAAAGGCGAGAGCCGAGAAGACAAAGTCGAAGCTATCAACAAACAGACGACTCAACTTCGTATTCAAACCTCTAACGTTCTGATACCCAACACTAAAAGAGCTGCTTAGTTTTTTGGAATAGTGGCTGACATTGATGGGAGACGCGCCAGATTGTCAACCCTATCCACGAACTCTTTGACAAAAGCCCTAGATGGCCAGAATGAGGGGACAATTAGCTTGTCGAAAATTTCCCTCGAGACAACAATTTTAAACGATGCCCGACTTTGGGCAAAGGATGACTTCAATTTAAACGTCTTCATACGGAAGTCACCCTCAATTTTTTTCCAAATTTTACTCTTTGAATTCGACCATCTAAATAACATTTTAACCACAATAATAATGTTTTACTAAAGCCCATCATATCTATTTTCATTAGCAGAAGGTTGTGATTTACTTTATCAAAAGCCTTGCAAAAGTCTGTATAAATGGAATCAGTATGCATTCGGTTTCTAAAACCATCATTTATAACTGTAGTGAGTTCCAAAACATTCGGCAGGGCGACAACAATGAGGAAACTTGGTGCGATAACATATCAGTCATAATTTTTTCTAATAGCTTCGGAATGGCACTTAATTTTGCAATGCCTCTGTAATTTGATACTTCAATTTTGCTACCAGATTTAAAAAGGGGGATTATATATGATTCCTTCCATAAAGGTGGTAAATATCCAAAACTTATTGATTTATTAAAGATTATGGAAAGAGGGTATGATAAAGTATCAGCACAGTATTTAAGTATGTTATTAGGGATCCCGTCTGGACCAGGATTAAATGTGATATTTAATGCCTTCAAATTTTCCAAAACCGTATAGCTGCTTATAATTAAAACATTTATAGGTGAAGCTTCAACAATATTGTAAGGATAAGGAATAGAACGATCAAATTTTTTATTTGAGTAGGTCGATGAGAAAAAGTCTGCAAATAAGTTGCTAATTGATAAATCATCATCTGCTAAAATGGAACCAAATTTTAAAGAGTTAGGGAAACTACTTGATCGGCGTTTGGAATTTACAAACTTATAGAAAGATTTAGGGTTATTTCTCAATTGATTTTTCAAGGTGATTATGTAATTCTTGTATGCACTTCTGTTCGCAATGTTGTATTCAGATCTTGCATTCGAATATTTAGAAAAATCAGCAGAGGAACCAGTTTTTTTGTATTTTTTAAATAATTTATTTTTCTTATTCTTCGATTTAGCTAAATGAAAATTGTTCCAAGGTGGGCCAATAGTATCATGTTTAAAAATTTTAGGAACTGATTTTGAGATGCAATCATGTAACACACTGTAGAAATTATTTATCACATCATCTAAAACTTTGGACGACAAAATATCATTCCAATTAATAGATGATAAAAGTAAATTATGTTTTGAATAATCTGTTCTAGAATAGCAGTAAACTTTTTCATATCTAACATTTTGTGAAGTTTGAGAAGATGAAATAGAAGGAAGCAAGATTTTTAAATCTATGGTAGGATGAAAGCGGTCAACGGGATATGTAACCGGAATAGAAGAGTTCAGCGAAACCTCCAACGGCTGATTAACAAAAATCAAATCCAAAAGCCTGCCATATACATTATATACATTAAAGTGCAACATCAGAGCCGGGAGGAATTCTTATTGTTCTTATTGCTATAGGATCCTATTTACTTTTTCCAATTTTGTATTTTGAGCAACGTTCATATGGCTGGGGAGCCATTTAATCATATATTTTTGTATATATAGATTATATTAATTTCTTTTATGAATCTGTTAATTATAATTTTACTTAAAACATAGATGATTATCTTACAATACATGTATAATTGGCCTTATAGGCTTTCTTTGTATTGATGTTGAATAAATAAAAAAAATGTAGGAACATGAAATGAATAAATTTTTATTCTTAAACCTTACTTTAATTGCAAGAAATTCAATATCAACGACGGAAGGCAGTATAATTTTTTCAGAAGGAAACCCGATGGAGACTGCAATTAAAACCCCACCGCCTGTTTTTTTTAATTTTATCAGAACGATCACACCTGAATATCTGATATTTTTCACATAAGATTTCTGAATTATAAATTTTATCCTGAAGCCAGGTTTCAGTAAAGACAATTAAGTGGTAATTGAAATTATAACTATCAGTATAAAGTTTAGATAATTTAGAATTTAATCCTCTAGCATTTTGATAAACTACATGAATATGATTATCAGAAAGTAAAGAAATTAGTTTTTTTGACACAACGTTTGATTGCAACGGTAAGTGAACAATATCTGATCGAATGTTATCTCTATAAACATATTCATGAATAATAGCTTTCGGCGGCCAAAAATCAGGATTAACAACAGAGTCAAATACGTCTTCAGGAACAATGATTTTAAACGAAGCTTTACTTCGTTTCTCGGTATATTTAAATTTAAAAACGATAATTTCAACATCGGCATCCAACTTAGATTTAACGTATGATGCTACATCTTCTTTTGAAGTGTCAGCAGCAAATCGAGCAGCAAAAATTGTTTTTTTTTTGATGGTACCACTTTTAGTTGTTTAGGAGGGATAGATGTGTTAGGAGTATTTGTTGGAGAATAGAACTTACTGGAACCAGAAGGAGTAATGTCCAAAAGATTATTTAATGGCATGGTTTTATTAGTTTGGAACGGACTAATGACATCATATTGATTAGTGTTCTGTTAGAATAGGTCCTTCCTATATTAACCTACTGTTTATTTTTACTATTCATTTATTAGCATTCAAAAAATAACGGACCCAAATAGGCCGTATGTGGTTTTTGTAAAATATTTTCGTCTTTGGACGAACGAAATTGTAATAAAATGGAGACCAGGATACCATTCTTGGACAAATCCGATAGAATCATGAGAATATTAAAAAAAATTTACGATCCGTACGTCTCTAGTCAAAATTATTTTACAGAAAAGGGTGTAATTAACAATATGTAATCCAATTATGAATGTCTTGTAAATAATAGCAGATTTTATATGATTTTATTTCAGCCTGACAAAGAATCTGATGAAGATTGTTATTATGTCGATCTTGATGATGATGGTGATCAAGATGATGAAGATTACTTGCTAACAGATGTTAACAATGGACTGGCCAGCAATTCCCCCAAAAGGGCGAATAACAATCTGAAGCGTTTTACGAAAAACCATGATTTTGTTAGAACAATAATTGAAGCTTATAAACAGCAAGATTTATTATGGGACACGACAAGCAAATCTCGAAACCCACAAAAGAAACTGGAAGCTTATAATAATATATTGAACGTTGTAAATGAAAAGTATGGCATCAATGCAACGACAAAACAAATTGAAATGATTATAAAGCGTTTGAGGCTGCGATTTATACATCAATATCGCAACAACCATAATTGTTCGGATAACAGCGACGACAACTATACAACGCCATTGTGGTTTTATGATCTCCTCAAATTTATAGAACCTCATATCAACGGCATTAAACAGGTAAGTAGAGTAGAAAATGATTATCTTCCAAGTTATAAATTGACTTTTTACTTGACTACAGAAAACCAGTGTATGCCAGCAATTAACGGACGAACAGTTTCTTACATTAATAAAACTAATCAAAGAGAATGAGTGCTTTTGGAACGAAAATAATATATATCACACTTCCGTAATATACAGACAAGAATCATTGCAGACCATGACAAATAACTTCAACGATCTCTACGATCTGGCAGATATTACTTTGAACGATATGAAAAATATCATTGAAGAGCTGAAAGAAATAGGAATTGAGGAAAATAAGCGCATGTTCAGAGAAAGCAAAACAATGGCTGAATATCAGTCACTACAAAGATTTTATAATGAATTAAAATTTCTGTTACCGCACGTCGGACCTTTCCATTGTAAACAATGCGAGAGGAAATGTTCCGATGTATACGCCTACAAATTTCATGTTGCAAAACATGAGGGAACTAAACCATTTAAATGCATGATATGTCACAAGGAGTTGACGCATAAAAAGGAATTCGTGTGCCATTTAAGGCGTCATACCAAAGAGTGCCCTTTTCAATGTGAGCTATGCGACAAATCTTTCCCCAGCAAAAAGGAATGGCAACGACATGTCATTAAACACGGCTCGAAACCATATGTCTGTGAGCTATGCGCCGATAGTTTCTACACTCAACATCAACTGACCAACCACATGAAAAACCACGCAAATATTCGCGATCACGTGTGTCCGCAATGCGGCAAGGGGTTTACTCATCGTGGATTATTAAGGCAACATTTGCAAACCCACAATAAAACGGAATGCTTGTGTCCTATATGTAACAATGTCTATGCAAATCCAAGAAGTCTGCGTAAGCATTATGTCAGAGTTCATGAGTTACAACAGGAACCGTCTTCACATATTTACAATTGCAAAATATGTATGATAACATTTCCCACAATGCAAGAGGCTAAACAACATCGCAAGGAACACAAGCAAAGCCTACCAGCCAAGCGTAAGCATATTTGCGACATATGTGGAAATGATTTCGCATATCCCAGAAACTTAGCCGACCACAAGAAAACCCACTCCAATATACGCGATCAAGTGTGCGATGTGTGCGGTAAGGCCTTTACGAACTCGAATCTGCTGAATCAACATAAAAACGTCCATAATGGCCAGAAGTTTGTGTGCAAGGCATGTGGCAAGGATTATGCTCATTATCGGGGACTTTGTCGTCATATTACAAAAGTGCATGGCACAAACATAAAAGAGCTTTGTACTGTGATCGAGAAACAGAAACATGAAATGCCACCTGAGCAGCAATGAGTTATTTCCCTTTCTTTCAAATGTAAAAATTAGGGCCATAATTTATAACGAAGTTAGACACCGTATGACTAATTTTTTACTTAGCACATAAATAACTAAATAGTTAGTTACAGGATAGTCACTTTAGAAGATTTCGTTATGAATTTGGCTTTGTAGAACTAAAAATTACCCAGTACCAAGTGATGTGTATATGTCAATGCGTACGCATGTGCTATTCTTATTGAAGAAATCAGAAATTGTTGGAATTGCAATAAGCTTTGTTTGCTATGGTCCTTTCGATGTCGTAAATGATCTGGACCAGTGATGCGCACATATATCATTACACATTGTGCAGTTTAAAAGAAGTTTAAGTTTTTGTATTTTCAAACAAAAAACCTTACTCAAATGCTGATTGGAAGTGTGTGCGTCTTGCAATCTCAAGGTGCTGGGTTCGCTTCCCGGCCGGCGCACTGGTAAAATTCAACATCAACAAATTTTCACTTTTCACATAAAACTTGTCATTTCGATAGCTGCAAGGTCCAGAGAAAACAAATAGCCATTAGCGATACATAAAATACAGCGCCTTTAGTGGAGGTACTGGTGTAACTCGATTAACATTAACATCAACCTTGATGAAGATTCAAATTCAGCCGGACAACATGAGAACGATGATGGAAAAAGGTTCCCGCGGTAATCGGATACATGCCGGAACGAAGTCTAGTCAATTCAGACTCAAGGATTATCGGCTTAGCTCCCTCTAAAGCTACTACAACAAATAAAACTGATTTGATAAAAAAATGTAATTAAAACAATAGCCAAACGGCCACGATAAAAAACCAAAACTAAATTTGAGCATTACTGATCTGGACAAAACATCGATCCCAATGATTTGTCTCACAATGAGGACAGGAAATGTGTTAAAGGCTTCAGTGACATCGCAACACTTCAGATGACTAGGAAATAAGTCGATAGCCTGGACCTGGTCACATCTTAACAAATGCACCATAGTTTGTTAAATAGAAAAAATGTATATATTCTGTATATATATATATATAAATTACCTGCTGAATATTAGATTAGCAACTAAGAAATGTTTTATTTGCTTGTAAGTTTGTGAAAATCTCTAAATTGGAAATTGCATAAATATTTCTCATTACGATTTTCAAAAAATATTTTGTGTTGACTTTTTTGGACTTAACCTCGATAACCGTACATTTTACTTATACTGGTTAATTATCCAGATTAAGTCCAACATTTTTAACATAAAATATATTTTTTAAAATTGAATACTCATTGATATTGCTGTTGGAGACAATTTTAAAAAATATTTTTTTGAGTGAAATTTTAACTTTATATTTAGGGGTTTGTATCACAGCTTAGTTATCTTAGAAAACAGACTTAATAAAAAGCTAAATGTTATTTCATAATGTGTTCATAATTCCCTAGTTCCCAAAAAAATCCCCCTTTGGTGAATGCCTTTTTTATGGAATTTGTTTTCATTTCATTTATTTCCTTGTAATTCCAAGCCGAGGGGTCGATTATAATTGAATTACGATGTTCTTCGGGAAATTACATCTATATATACATAAATGAATCTGTGTTTGTTTGTTCTTTATAGCAGCCTAAACACTGGACCGATCTACTTGAAATTTTAACGGTGGTGACAATAGGCTATTTAATTTTTTGATATTTTCAGTGGGCGTCTCACCTCCCACACAAATTGGGGATTTATTCGTTTTTTATAAATTAGCATATTTGGAATACTGTTGCAGCTAGAGTCTTGATTTTTGTGAAAGTTCACTAATTGTTAGTCTGCACAGTTGTGCCATAAATGAGCAGTAATGGAAAAGTGGGCGTGGCACCTCCTATATGAAGTTAAAACCCATTTTCCAATATATTCCGTTCTATGACAGATACAATACTGAAATGTGTGAGTGCATCCAGCATGGAATGCTGGAAAAGTGGGCGAGGCACCTCCCATACGAAGTTAAAACCTATTATTGAATATTGTCAGTTCTATGACAGCTACAATACTTAGCTTTTGTGTGAGCGCATCTGTCATAAAAAAATCTGAGAAATGCGTAGTACTAGGGAAATTATTTAGATAGCATTTTGGAGAGAAAATTTCCCTTTTTTCTAAAAACTGCAATAAATGGAAAATAAAAGCGAAATAAACTGAAGAGCGTAAAGCAACAAAAGTCATTGGAATTAACTTTTACTTCATTCATTTTCTATCAATTTTCAGTTTTATAAGGGAAAGAGAGAACAAAATTGATTGAATTGCAATGTACTTTGAGTGAAATATATTGTACTTTTTACACATTCGCCACTAGTGGTCATGGCTGCAACTACAATTATTTTATCTATGTATTTCCATTTCTTTGGTAGTAAGCTACTTTCTTGATAAGCGAGTAAATTCCATACAAACTAGGCCAATCGAACAGGCGTTATGCATTTTTTCATATAAACGGTGTTAAAACAGAGTTTTCAGTAAATCAAGCTGAAATCGATCAAAATTCGATTTGCAAATGTCATATCCCAAAAACATTTTTTGAATTAAAATCATTAAAAATTCGCATTTGTTGCAGAATACATATCGAAATGAATCACTTATCGGAATTATGAACCAATGCTATGATTTGATATCATGAATATCGTAATTATATGGCATTCCTGAATGCATTTTTAAATACTCACAAACGCATGAAAGTAGCTTACTATCCTCTTAGTTACCGAGTAAGGTGGTTCCACATTTTTATCTCTGATTTATTTAAATAAAATCACTGGATAAAAATGTTGCCACCTTATCAAGTCTCTTAATTTTAAGCTAGTAAACCCAATCGAACAGCCCAAGTGTCTTCAGTCCTTTAACTAAATGAAGTACTGAAGTACCCACCCAAAAACTGGCCATTAGAGTCCGATCCTACTTTAGTGAACACTTTTCGGTGAAATGTATAGCATCATATATAGATGTATATAGATAATTAGGGGTATCACTGTCCTACACTGTCGTACAAAGATAATGGAAATACATAGATAAAATAGTTGTATTTGTAGCCATGACCAGTAGGTGGCGAATGTGTAAAAAGTACATTCTATTTCACTCAAAGTACATTCTAATTCACTCAATTGTGTTCTCTCTTTCGCTTATAATACTGAAAATTTAAAGAAAACTAATGAAGTAAAAGTTATTTCCAATGACTTTTGTGGTTTTACGTCAAATACCACACTTCAGTTTATTTAATTCGCTTTTATTTTCCATTTATTGCAGTTTTTAGAAAAAAAGGAAATTTTCTCTCCAAAATGATATTCAGAGCCATCTAAATAATTGTCTTCGTACTACGCATTTCTCTGAGAGTTTTGTTTAATCTATAAATTTCCATTATCTTTGTGTCGTATTTGACATATATGTTCTAACTTGATATGTTGTTCGTATTGTTCACACAAAAGTAGTTTACGACAATTTCAGGTATTTTTTTTTTCTGAGTGCTATGTTACCAACGACAGCTGCGTGAAACAATTTATTATCTCATTATATTCAAGCTTATGCTCATCTATGAACATTTCTCACTTATTTTAACCTATTTATTCTTAAGAAAATGCTTATGTTTAATTTTTCGTCATATCTTTCATGTTGTATAGTAAATCTCCATGTGTAAACACCCTTTGTGGCAAGTAAACTCCGACCAAACACTAATCCGATAATTCTCTTCACAGACCGTTACTTGGCAACTTTGTGTATCTCAACTTCAGTATAACAGTTCAATGGGTTTTCAACTTACACTGAACATACCCAAGTGGTACAAAAACAAATTAGTTTGTTTTCGTTTTGTCAATAGAAATAAAATCTTAGAAGTTTTAAATATTTAAAATCATACAGCCATTATAAAATGTCCACACGAAGTTTATCCAATTACAGTACATATGCTAGTTATAAAAAATGTGGCGAAATTTTGAAATCACCTGCGATAGGAGAGAAACAATACGCTCTGCTGTGTTTACAATGCCATGAAATTTGTTTACAATTCAAAACATTTGTTGTTCACATAGAAAAGGAACATCAGGATGCATTCAAGGATGACAGGACTAAGGAGGAAGAGGTCGACAACATCAACGAACATTTTGCAACTATGAGCGAATATGGAAAGACAGACATTGATGATGAAGACAAAAAGGTTGGTGGACATCATCATCGTATGGCTTCTGAGTTGGTTTTGAGGTTTGTTTTTGAGCTTATTTTAGGACTTTGTGATGGATCCTTTGGAAGAGCCGGAAGTCGTATTGGTGGAAAATTCAAAACAGAAAGAAAGGGTCAAATCCGGAAATAAACCTCTGACAAGGCAGTCCTCGAATGAAACAAAAAAGCGATTATCATCTCAGGCGAAGAAACTACAGGAGAAAGTTGTTAAACAAGAACCTGCCGAGGATGACAAGGAACGGCAGCCTCCAAATGAAAAACTTTCGAACGAAATTGAGGTAAATATCCTATTTATAGAATTATTTTAGGTAGTCCTTTCGAAATTACATGTGTCCTGCGTAAATTATAACTGTTGCTTGCAAAAAGTCAATTTAGATCAAACAGATAACACAAGAATTTATATCTAGAAAAAATTGCACTGCTAATGAGATATTTTAAAAACGTTAATTATCAATTCATTACCAAAACATAAAACATAATCATTTAAGTTACAGGCTTATAAGTACCAAAGGTACACAAACCCGGTTTTTGCGCAAAAGTCAAGATTTTTGGGGGTGTTTGGGAATTTCAAAAACACAGTCTTGTTTTCCTCGACACCACCTACAAGAAAAATAGGTATTTCTACTTTTGTTATTTTTGTAGCACAGTGTATTGCTCAGACTCCTCCATTTCAAAACGAAAGTACTCTGGATGAAATACACAAAACATAAATATCCGAATCAATAAAATGTTTGATATTGAACACAGAAAAAGGACAATTATTCATTATTTTTCAATGTCTGGCCAACATATCTCAATATTATTCCATAAATGCATTCCTTTTCTGATGTGATAATAAATCCAAATAATTTAATTTTGTTGAGCATTTCCTATTTTGTATTGCAGTTTATAAGTTCTAATATTCAGAGCGATGAGGATGACTTGGATATCGACGATCTAGAAGATAAAAAAGACAAAATAGTACTACCTTTGAAGATTAAAAGCGATACAGTACATGAGTCCTACTACGACGACGAAGACGACGAGTACGATGATGATGACGTTATGCGCGACGACGATGAGGATTACGATGATGATGACAAGGAATTTATAGATGAATTCAAACAAGATGACGACGAAGACGACATAAAACCCTCTCCAGCTAAAAAGTCCAAAGTCAAGTTGGATCACGGCTTAGACATTGACGAGTTTATGAACAATAAAGTAAACGTTGTGATATTCATAGCTGCCTATCAGAAACAGGATGAATTATGGGATTCCACTAGACCGCCGAAATTAGTAAATCGATGTCGAAAGAAACGCGACGAATGCCTAAAGCAAATTTGCCAAGAACTCCAAACAAATGTTCCAATGACGATACGAGATGCTGAGAAGTGTATTAAATACATGAGGGTGCGATACATACGAGATGTTCGGATACGCATGAACTACATAAAGAATAAAGACAAGGACTACAAGCCACTATGGTTCTATGATCATTTAGAGTTCTTAAAGCCTACATTAAGTTTCATACAAGAGGTAATTATCGACATATTAGTGTGTATAATCTAGGTATCAGCTTGATTCATCTTTCAGCTACAAGAAGAACAACTGCTGGCGAAACCTAAATTAAATGACGACCAGATAATCAGACTAATTGAGATTTACAAAAAACACTCCTGCTTGTGGAACGAACAGGATATTTTCTACTATTCCGATCAACGACGCCAAGCTACACTGCAAACTGTCATCGAGGAAGTGCAACAGGAATTGCAACTTACCTACTCCATGGTGGAAGTGGAAGAAAAAATAGAATTTATACACAAAATTGTTAAAAAGGAAAAAGAAAACAGCATCGAATATACAACAAATAAGCCCGCGGAAGATTATAAATCGTCGTGTAAATTTTACGAACACATTTCATACCTGCTGCCACATTTGGGACCGTTCAAATGTCAATTTTGCCCTAAAGTTTTGATGCACATTGCAACATTTCGTATTCATACCGCGAAACATGATGGTTCGAAGCCATTTAAATGTTCGATCTGCAACTATGAATTCACACAGAAACCCGGCTACGTTATACATCTGCGTCGCCACACCCAAGACTTTCCATTTATCTGTAAATTTTGCCATAAAGGATTCCCGTGCAAAAAAGAACTGAAATTGCATTTCCAGAATCATCCCGAATATGAAAAGGAATTCATATGTGATGTCTGTGGGGAAGGTTTCACACAACAAAAACTTCTCAATTGGCATCTGAAGGCCCACAATAACATACGAGATTCAATATGTAATATCTGTGGTAAAGGTTTCACAAATTCCAAGCTGTTGTTTCAGCATCGTACGGTTCACAGCCAAGAGAAGAGCGTTTGCAAGTTGTGCGGCAAAACATATGCTCATTATCGTGGTTTGTCGCGGCACATGACAAAGGATCATGGTACGACGGTGGCGGCCGTAGCCGCGGTTATGGGAGAGAAACCGAAAAAGAGAGTACTTACGATAAATGAAATAAGTTAAATGTATGTAAATAGTTTTCTTTTTAGTTACTTTGTTAAGGAATTTTTATTATTTATAATAAAATAATATTATTATAATTTAGTATAGCATATTATAATAAATGTGTTTTGATTGAATCTATAATTTAGTTACAAATGACATATATTAATTGTCTATGTTATGATTTCTGGTCAGCAGTTGGAATTAATCTGATCAATATATTGAATAGTTTTTATCGAGTGTTATGCTCTTTTACAATAAAGCGCTTTCGATCGTAACCTCCTCGATTTCGAATGTCGTGAGTAGCCCACTGAATACAATTATGAATTATGTATGTGCAAATGCGCTCTTCTACAAGTATTTACAACCAGGGAATGAATACTTGACAAACTGTTTATTCAACATGCTTGACGACAAATCCAAATCGGCAATAAAGCAAAATAACCATTTGAACACTGACATCGAAGTACGATTGAGATTGAGACGAGAAATGCATTTAGTGAAGACGACAAGCAGTCTCATTAATTGCTAAGTGGGTTGTTAAATAAATTGTTCAACAGAACTTAAAAATGTATATTTAAATCGTCATTTATTCTCTTCAGACATTTATCTATAATCTAGTTGCATACGTACATATATCTTAAAATAATAAAGTCCACCCTTCACCAGCGTCGTCATTCAGCATACCAAACGATAGGAAATATAACGACCTGCCGTCTCGGAAGAACGAATAATTTTCACTACTTGGCCACGTTTTAAGCCGAAATATCTCGACACGGGATCGCCAGCTTGAATTCTCATCAACATGTTCTCCTTCAGTTTGTAACGGGCCAGCAGTTCTTGCTTCTCCTCCGGTGTCATAACCACATGCTCGGGAACTAACTCATGTTCGGTTATGTTAATTAGCAATTCAGATTCTAGGAATTGTTCAAGTATATATTTGGGTGCCATATCGACCAAGGACTGTTTGGCCGATGGCGTCATGCCAGCTTGGACAACAACGACAGCTCTGTGGATATTCTCTTCCTGCATACGGGTACAGTAGGTCTTAATCGTCTTGATGCCTATTTTTGGTTCATCGGGAAAGAAAACAAACATCTGATCCGTAGGATCATCGTTATGGGCAACGAGGACAATGAGGTCAGACCGAGCAGGTCTCTTTTCGCTTGGTTTGTCGCCAAACATTTCTTTGAACTGCTCCAGCGTTTGGTCCAATTCATCTTGTGTTACCAGATAGCCTCTATCGTGGCTCAGCTGCATAATAGTTTTACGAATGCGCCATAGTTTATAGGTTTCAGCTTCATCATCCATGGTTTATTAAATTTTTATTATTTTATTATAAATTTACGAAGAAATATCGAGAAAACACACACTTCACGCCGCCAAAGAAGCAGAATAAATGTCAAACTGTACAACCAAGCAGTGCTTTCAAAACTTATCTGTCAACAATCCGGCCACATGGAGGTAAAAACGAGAGAGAGTACATTACGGTTACTTTTGATTATTCGGTACCAAACAATACTCTATTGGTGCATTCAGACTATCCTATCGAGTCTTGTGATCTGCCAAAAAGTATGTGTAAGGGTCATTTTCACATAGCCCGATTAAGGTGCCAATTAACTAACCGGGAATTTAGTTTATCGAAGCGATAAAGTCCCTGGTAACTATTTTGGTTTTCACATTCAAAATTCACAGTCAAAATTGGGTGAAGTTGGGTGTGTGTGATGTATATATGTGATATATATCGCATTGCGATGAGAATGCTATGTCCAAAGTTTACCAACATTCAACTTTTTTGTGAGCATCGCCGCATTGACATTTGAAACAGATATATTTGTTTACAACAAAGATAATGGAAATTTATAGATTAAACAAAACTCTCAGAGAAATGCGTAAAACGAAGACAATAATTTAGATGGCACTGAATGTCATTTTGGAGAGAAAATTTCCCTTTTTTTTCTAAAAACTGCAATAAATGTAAAATAAAATCGAATTAAATAAACTGAAGTGTGGTATTTGACGTAGAGTCATAAAAATCATTGGAAGTAACTTTTACTTCATTCGTTTTCTTTCAATTTTCAGTATTATAAGCGAAAGAGAGTACAAAATTGAGTGAATTAGAATGTACTTTGAGTGAAATAGAAATTGTTTTGTTTTTTGTTTACTGATATATGTTTTGATGCTACAATACAAGACTTTTGCCTGTATTGCCGCTGTTGTGAATGCCACATATGCCAAAACGCGCTGCGTGCATGCTTTTTATCCGTGGAGGCCTTTTTTCTTGAATCCAATTCGCCACAAAATTTTTCAAAGAGCTTTCGTTTGACAACACTAAACCTATTAGAATTCAATTTTTCTATAAAATGGACAATGAAAGGAGAATAAACACTACACACACAAAATATAATGTGTATTTTATATATTTTCAACATAAAATCGTTAATTCCACAATCATTTATATTTATAGTAATTAATTAATATTTGATTTGAACTGAGATATTCTCCTGGCTCAAGACCATTTTGCATCTATATTTTTTTTAGAATGCTATTTTACAAGGTGATATTTATTACTTGGCTGCACAGAACCATACACGGCCTCTTTAAGTAAATGATTCTCACAAACGAATTAGAAGCACAACTGACTTTACGAATATCCGTTTAAAAAATAGCACCAAGTAATAAAGCTCACATGCCACCTTACAAGCATCTCATTTAGTTGCACTTGTAAGTATGTGTATATGCAGGTATGTCACCCAGCCATACTTCTGTCGTGTCAACGCTCATTTGTTTTATTTTGGTTTGTAATCAATAGGGAAGTATTTCTTTAAGCCGGGATAACAAGCTGCGATAACAAAAACATTAATAAAATAATTTTTTGCTCAAAATAAGAAATTATTTTTTCAAATTGTCGCCAAAACAATATAAATATATGTATCAAAACAAATTTAAAAAAAAATATTTTGTGTTGAGATAAGGTGGCAACATTGTTACCCATTGGTTTTTCTTAAATGAATTAACCCTGCACCGTCATCCTTCGTCAAAATGACGACGCGCAGTGTACAAACGTTAGTGTACAAAAAATCTGGCAGCAATGCTAGGGGAGTAGTAAGCTACTTTCTTCTTAAGCGAGTAAATTCCATACATAAATAAGCCCAATCGAACAGGCCTATAATTTGATTTACGCTGTATAACTATCCAGGCTAAGTCCAAAATTTTTAACACAATTTTTTTCTTTTCAAATTTTGTTTTCACACACACACATTGATATTGTTTTTGGCGACAATTTTAAAAAAGAATTTTATATTTTGAGTGAAATTTTAACATTTTATTTAGATATTTGTTATTGCAGCTTAGTTATCCAGTCTTAAAGAAAAACAGTCATATTAGGCCTGTTCGATTGGGCTTACTAGCTTACAATTGAGAGACTTGACAATGTGGCAACATTTTTATCCATTGTTTTTATTTAAATAAATCAGGGACATACATCTGGCACCACCTTACTTGGTAACTAAGCACGTAGTAAGCTGCATTCTTGTTAAGCGAGTAAATTCCATACAAATATTAGGTTAGTAAGCCCAATCGAACAGGTCTAATATTTAATTTGAACTGGGATATTCTCCTAGCTCAAAGCCATATAGCATCTACATTTTGTAAATAAATTTGCATTCTATAAAATATAGATGCAAAATGGTCTTGAGCCTTATTTCATTTGTTGGAGGGTACGCAAATTTAAATATCGAACCAGACCTAGTGTTTACGATGGACGTTTAAAATAATTATTTGAAGGGAATTTCAGTAACTGTTCTGAAATCTGTAAACGTGGTAAACTCTGCCAAAAATACCAAACTATGTATTATCACTATTCAACATTCAATTTTCAATTGCATCAAATAACGAATATATTTTTGTATTTAAAATTATTTAAAGGCTATAACAAAATATTTATATTGGGTCGATGTCAGTCAACTTCATGTTTATTTACATCTCAAAATCGGAAATGCCATGAGCTGTAGCCTGTTCCTTGAAACATTTGCAATACTCATCGGCTGCCTCACAGTGATCGGCCGATACACCCAGTCCGGAACAGGCATCGACAATTTCTTGAGCTATTTTCATTTTGTCAGCTGCTCCTTCAGTATACTCCTGAGCATGTTTCAAAGCGACAGCTGGCACGAATTTGCCATTGCCGTCCATCTAAAGAGAATTGAGAAAATTATTGAAATTCAATGAAAGTTAAGGATGTAATGTAATGGATGGAATGGAATGGCGTACCACTTCGTATTTCTTCATAATACATGCTCGTAAACATTTGCCTTCTGCTGAAGAAGCTGGCTTCTTGCCAACTATATCTGCCAGATCAGCTGAAAATCGATAATATTCATTTTATTTGTCGACGGATAATGATGATGGTTTGAATGGTTTGCTACGTTTTAAAGACAAATTTATGTAAATTTTTGTTTCTCCTAAATTACACATAAACAAAATACTCATTGATTCTGATAAAAAATATGTTGCCAACCAAGCCAGACGAAAGATTAATTGAAAAGCATGTGATTAAGAAATTTACTTCATTTAGTTAAATCCCCGAAGAAATATGGTTTTTCATATTTCATTGATTTTCAGTGATAAATAACCACCCTACCGAGTAACGACTTGCAACTATATTGCAAAGAAAATTAATCGAAAATACTTTGCATTGACTTCGGATATTTATACGGCTGATTAAACACGAGCAAAACTACTTTTAACTAATTTAGTTCTCACGTTGCTTTCGTTCAGCGACTAAGATGAAGCCGAGTTGAGCCATTGTCATCGGCAGCGGTGTGAGATGGTAAGAGATGGATCAGATTCAGTTTCATTCGAATTAA
This sequence comes from Polietes domitor, assembly GCA_947397865.1. NCBI lineage: Eukaryota > Metazoa > Arthropoda > Insecta > Diptera > Muscidae > Polietes > Polietes domitor. The sequence goes on along the minus strand of OX377620.1, from coordinate 158,516,813 downwards.
TTGCGCCTGAGGCAAACGAATCATTCATTATAACTTGAGTTTCAATGAGTCAATCGCAGGAGTTAATTCTTGTAGGCACACGATAGAAGAGTACGAAAGGAACATGTATCCAAAAGAATGAAACACCACGACATTTCGAAACCAACATTCTCACGTCTTCAATTTTGATGATTTATTCGTCTCACACGAATACGTCTTCTGGAAACTGACTAGTAGTCTAATATATTATTAACTTATAGATTAAAATAGAACCAAAATCATACTATGCCGAAATTCCAATGGCAAGTTTAAACTTGAATCCATTTTCAACGAATATAGTTCAAGGTACACGTACCCTGGCTAAAAATCAACGAAATTTGCTATAATTATTATTTATAAATTTTAGAAATGGGTGTATTTTAATGTCCATATTTCTTCCTTCTATGTGCGATCACAACTCTATTCTGTGTTTCCAAGTCAAAAATAATCTTATCACTGATTTCTCCTTGTTTCTAGTGATCACAGAAACAGATTTCTAAATTACCATCCTTGGCGCCAACTTCAGCTTTACAGCCTTCCGCTTTAGCCATAAAGTCGGCAATGGCTGCAGCTTTATCGAATCCTCGGACGATAACCGCTCCAAAAACACACAAAATCGCTAAAGTCACTAAATACTTTGCCATTATTACGCGATTAATTATTGATAAAACGTTAAATGTCTCAACTTCAAATTGCAACTGATACAAATTCTATTTTCCGACGAGTATTTATGTGAAAAAAGAGACTATGTATAATTATTCGGATATCACTGTCTAAGGGGCAGTTTTTCATCTGTGAAATAATACGTTACGCCAAAAGTATGCATGTGTATGTACGTTCTATTCGAATGCAAGCGGTGGTGACATTGCCACTTTTGGATTCAAGTTCAATTGAAGAGCTTTTCAAAGTGATTCATAAATTCGAATTTTTTGGATAAATTAATAAATAGCATTGTTTTTAAGGTACATATGTAGTTATATGCATGTGCGAGAGCAGTATGATAAATCTAGTAAATATTGATAAAGTTTTGGCACATCATCGATTTTTTTTTTCAAAAATTATAATAGTTTAAATAAACAAAAATCTACTGATATAAAATTAAAAACGGTTAAACCGAAATTGCACAGAAATCGTCATCCGAGCAAATATGTTTGGACCAAGTTGAAATATTCAGAAAATCTATAGACCTGTTCGGTTGGAGCTACTTGCTTACAATTAAGAGACCTAATAAGGCGACAGCTAGGCTTCTCTTAAATGTTCTAGAAAGAAAACTATGTCAGCACAATTAAGCGAGTACTTTCTTATTAAGCTAGATAATTCCATACAAATATGAGGCTAGTAAGTTTATGGTCCGATCGTAGTGAAGACCTGAAATAATCACGCCTACCTGTCAGGCATGTTTTATTTGACAAGCTAGTATTTTCGCCATATGTCTGTGTCTATTGTGGCGATAAATGAACATCCTTTTCAGACGAATTTAAAATAAGCAACATGCGAATAAGACCAAAAGTACTTTGAATCGAACATTCAGTTGACAAGTGGAAATTGTGATTTGTGCTGATTTCAGTTCTTTCTTTTTATGTTTCCCAGGCTTCTTCTAGTGGTAAAATTTAACGTATTTTAGTGGTAGTTAGTGGTGCTAGTAAGGCATGTTTTTTACTTTTTATTAACCTTTACTGAAAAATATGGCTTTTAACATTGAGATTCATTCAATCACAAAAATATACAAAAGCCAAAAATACAATGGAAACAATATATATTCATGCATATAAGTATGTAAGTATTCGCGAAAACAGTCAACATGTTTCCTTTTCATTTTAGGGGGAGAGTTGGTAAGGAATTTAAAAAATATATAAAAATTTTTAAGGCATTAGCAAATAAAATTATTTGTAGAAAAAAACTTATGAAAAAACATAACAAAGAAAATATTCCGGTTGTCGTCGTAAATTGGTACTCCCGTTGACAATATTGAGATTTATCGACAACCGTCAACGTGTGTTTGGTATTAGTTAGGTAAGTTAATGCGACGTTGATATTAGGCCTGTTGGGCTTACTAGCTTAATATTTGTATGGAATTTACTCGCTTAACAAGAAAGTAACTGTTTACTCTCTTAGTTACCGAGTAAGGGGAAGCCAGGTTTGCATCTCTGGTTTGTTTAAATAAAACCCATGGATAAAAATGTTGCCACATTATCAAGTTTCTTAATTATAAGCTAGTAAGCCTAATCGAACTAGAGATGGACGCGTGAGTGATTATGGGCTCGTTCACGCATGCTCACGAAGGAAACAAATTGAATCACGCACGAAGATTTTTTTTTGCTCAGTAAAATAAATTTTGATCACGATCACGCGTGATTCATGTAACAATTTCAACAAAGAAAATAATATTCCTATTCTAAATCGAAATGAGCATCGCCGCGAATTTCCGAAAATTTAAATCAGTCTATGTTTGCGATGTTCGCCGATGTTCACCATTTATGCATCATTCGAAAGTTCCTGACGGGAGCTATTTATTTTTTATAAAATATTAACACCAAATACGAAAAATTGTTCAGTTGTCACTATGAAAAAACTCAAAAAATACTATAAAGGTTCAATTATTCGACCAATAAATAACTCTAAGACGAGAAGCAAAATTTGTATTTAAAGTGCTTTCGGTGGTCTATTAATTCAGAAAAAAATGTGGACAAATATGCAACGTAAAAAAATACAAGCGAAAGACATGATCATGACGGCTTGAACTAGAAACGAAATATTTTGCAAATATCGTTAAACAATTCAAACTTTATTTTAATGGGGTGACTGGAAATTGTTTTTCCATTTGTATGGAGAACGACCCAGCCTAATGTATATATATGACTTTTACTTTGAATGAAAATTTCCACAGTTTTAAACAAAATATACTGAAAATAAATGAATTAATAAATATGTGCGCTCACGAAAAAATCACGTGATTCACGCAGAAATTATACTCACACACATTCACGCACGAACATTTTTTCGTTCCGCACGTTTACGCACGCTCACGTGAGTAAAATAAATTTTGCTCATGATCACGCGTTATTCACGCGTGAATCACGTGAGTAGCGCCCATATCTAAATCGAACAGACCTATTGTGTTGACGCGACTTTTATTTTGTCGTCGCCGCTGTTTGTGACGACTTGAATATTTTAATTTTCTTAAAAATTAAATGTCCTTGGTCCGTCGAGAAGAATTGGAAATGAGGGGCTGCAATAAAATTTTATTATTTTACAAAAAATAAAGCAGTTGAAAATTCTGTTAGTCTAGTCTAGTCAGTCCATGGCGCAACGATAAATGACGTTAATTTGATTATGTGTGATTACGTGAGCGTTTGGCCACCATTCATATTTTATTACCAGGATCTTCGAGAAATATTTTGATACATTCTTCGGCACAATTGCATTTCAGTAATCCATCTATCAGTATACTCAAAGGAATTTGTCAGTAAAAGAAAGCAGAAAGTCTACTGAAAGTTCAGATTTTCTGCTGAAAAAAAACAGCAGATTTGCTGATCTGCTGAGATGGTAAACAGCTGTTTGCTGCTATTAACAATATAGAAAAAACTTTAAGCATATGTACAGAAAAGTATGACCACTTAAATATACTGTTGCAATAGCAGAAAAGTGTCTGCTGATAGGCAACAAACAATCGCTGCTTTTTTATTAACCGACTTGTTCTCTAAGTGTAGAACTTCTTTTTTTCAAATAGTTGCTTGAAATTACATACATACATATATATTTTGAAGAAATATTACACAAAAAACGATCGAATTCCTCGGCGCTTGACCCCTCTTCAGGACCCGCATTTTTTGTATGATAAATGCAGAAAATTGGAAATGCTTCTTGACAAAGTATGGGCCTAAATATGGTGTCTAATGAGTTTTGGGGTTTTTAATTTATACAGGAGTTACATGAGTAACAGGATGTTTACTCAAAATCTTTATACACATATTCCGATTAAAAAAAAATATTTGGAAATGTTTCTTCATTTTTATAATCTTTAATATTTATAAATTCGAATAACAAATACAGTTTTTTTTGTACTCGATGAAATGTAAGACGAAAAATATGACAAAGACAGTAAGTTTAAACTCATTTCTTATTGTTTCGCAACTTTAAAGTAGATTTTCAAAAATAGAGACCTACACGCAGAGAAAAAATGCATTACATAAAAGCGAAATTTTAGGAAAAAATACTTTGTTTGCGGTAAACATGTCATCAGTTGTTGTAAATGAACAAAGAAAAATTTGTTTACATATCGAGGGCTTATATTCATAAGTGGCTACGAGCAATTTTCTCGAAAATGAGTTTTTGATGCCAACTATTCTCAGATTTGTCATCTGTCATATAAATTTGGAGAAGAAAATTTGTTCCAAAGCCATTTTTTCAAATTTACCTGATTTGGCTATCTACTCATACGTTAATTTGTGACTGCAAAAGTGGCTATGAACATAAAAATAATATAAATAATATAGTTAAAAAAATGGAGCAGCATATAACCGAAGTTACTACCTTCGCTACAACGATTTTATCAAATTCCATCATTACGCGGTTAATAGCATTTTGGTTCCCAAGTTATCAGGCTAAAATAGGATAAATAGTGGCTGTAAGGTCAAAAATTGTGAAAAGTATCTTTAGAAAAACCCGCGTATCTTTTTATCATATGTGAAAATCATAGCCATATTTGCCGCGAAAATTAAAATTTTCCAAAAATATCCAATTTTTGTAAACAATTTGGAAAAAGGGTTAATGGTACCAATCTGACGGATGAAGCTGGAATCTTTATATTCGCTGTGTACATACCAGGAAATGCGTTTTCTACACAACATTGCCGACATTTCATAAAAAACGTTACCGAGTTTACAATAAGTCTTAATTATATATTGAGCATTAATGTGCTTATCCTTATCCAATTATGTGCTTATCCTTATTTCAACATTCATAGTTCTCAATATCAAACGTGCAAAAGTGGTTATGAACCCTAAAACCGCGAATAATAGGAAATTTCGAAAAAAATTTAATCGCAAAAATTAGTAATCCTTTTTAGATTAAACTGTAGAAGAATGATTCATAATTACTTTTAAAATTAAAGAGAAAATCATTTTTCGCTTTCCTGAAAATTTGTGTTTTTGTTTTGTATATCAAACAGTTTTCTTCGTTTGTCGAAATGGATTTGTATTATCATTACAAACTCCCAAAACATTTAGAAGTAACAGAAACCTTTGTTGTTTCATATGTGATGAAAATAGGTCAGATCGGTTCAGATTTAGATACAGCTCCATAAAAATGTCGCATCGCAAATGTTACAAACCATGCATTGCAAACGCAATATACGAATAGCCACACCATATTATATATTTGACTTGTGAACATCTGTTGTGGATGTGGAATATGTGGGTCAATGTTTTGATATAGCCCTTATACAAATGTCCCACTCGATTTCTATACTCAGAGAGGGATATATAATTCATTTGAATTGAAAGAAATATAAAAATGCAAATTGTATTTTATTTAAAAATTGAGGTATTTCTTTCTTTCTTTCTTTTGTATAAGTAAAAAATATCTACGATTTCTATACTCAGAGAGGGATATATAATTCATTTGAATTGAAAAAAATATAAAAATGCAAATTGTATTTTATTTAAAAATTGAGGTACTTTCTTTTGTATAAGTAAAAAATATCTACATAAAAAATTTTTAGGCTACTCCAATACTTTTTGCAGAAACGAAGAATTTCATCTCAGATTTTTACATAATTATTAATTTAGACGTAAATTGCTTTTCAATGATTTCATTCCAATTCCACTCATAGTTAGCATCAAGAAAATTATTTACTTTTATTGAGAATGTTTTTAGATTTCATTATGATATCAAAGTGATTCTTATCTACACTTTTTTAAAATTACTAAAAAAATTATTAAAACTCCAAACATTTATTGCAGTACACAATTAAAAGTTCATAAGATATTGCTCTAGTCAAATGTCGAGAAGCGGTATCTGTTAAATAAAATGAAACTTTTCCGAACAATTTGGTGTCCATTAGTGAAATTAGCATTACACAATCTTGAAATTGGCACAATTTGTTTAGTTTGTTTGTATTTTTCATAACCTTTGTCCGAAATGCAAGAAAGCGTCCACGATTTTTATGTAATTTTCGTGTTTTTACTGCAAAATTACCATTTCAGACAAGTTATTTTAAAAAGAACTTAAAAATTATATATTTTATTTCTTTAGAAAGTGTAGTAGGTTTTAAAAAAATATATGTTCGATACCTCTCTGGGGGGTTTGAACCCCCAAACCCCCCTTGCGCACGGCCCTGAATGTGATATCTAAGAGATAGTGCGTCATTTGGATACAGAAGCTTAATTTTTCATAGTCCCAAGTTAAAGTCGTTTCCGACACTTCGTACTTCCAGACACTTTCAGCGTTATTTTATTATAACAAAAGAAACGTTGAAACCTTTTGAAGAAATGACAAAAATAATCACCAACAGTCCTTGATTTTTGCCAGTCACATTTCATTGTATTTCTTCACTCTATCACCCGAATTCGAATTTAAATTAGAAATTTAAAAATTTAAAATTTAGAATTTAAAAAAAAATTCCAGAAAAATACTACACAACATAAATCAACTGACTGAAATATTAGAGATGCGTTTTTGTTTTGTATAAATTGTAGATAAACAGTCGTCGTCGTCCCAATAGTGTTACACAATACCAAATTAGCGTTGAATTTTTGTTGACGTTAATATAAATGTTAGAAGAATACCTAAGAATAAAATAATAAAACCTAGAATAAAGACTAACAAAATAACGTCTAAAAATAACATTCGCATATATTGTTGTCATACATACATATCGTGATGTGTCGGATTAATTGTATAATTATAATACTAATTTTTATTTATCTTTTCAATACTCACTTTGTGTCGACGCACAGTGGTCAATTTCGCGAGATAGCGGTCAAAACTCTATAACTTTTGGCCGGATTGGTATTTTTTTACGCAAATTGTTTTGTTCAATAGGAGGGACTTTAAGCTTCAATTTGCGTGTTCAAACGTAAAAATCGACTGATAGGAACGTAAGTAATGTGGAGTTAAAAATGCATTTAAATTTTTTGTTGAGTTTCCATGTAAAAGTTGAATATTTTGACATTTTAAATAGGTATATTTTTTATAATTTCTTATTTTCTTCAATCGTATTTTACAACCAATACTTATTTATTATTCCTAAACTTAATTTTGGTCAGAAAATGCCAACATTTGGCCCTTACATTTATTTAGTCTCAATATTCACAGGGGCCAAAGGTTGGTTTTTGTGGAAGAAAGCTAATTCTTGTGAGGATTAAACTGAAAAATAACACTGAAATTCCCAACAATATCAATACCATTTGGATATATTATATACAGAACACAACATCGATAAAATTTTAAGTAAACTTTTACTATTGATTTAAAGTGCACATATATTTTATTTAAATGTATTAATAAAAATTTATACTAAAATTAGAAACAAATTATAATCTTTAAACTAGTGTTAATTAAACAATATTAGTAAAAATTTCTTCCAAATAGCTTTGATTTTCATTTTGCAGTAGTTGTTTAGCTTCTTCATCTAACTCTAATGAGGTTGATTTCCATTTTTGTCGAATACTGGACATATATGGGTCTGATGTGCACAACAAAATATTAATAAGATCTTCATTAGTACAATATCTGGAAATTTTTCTTGTATTGTGCTCGCGAAAGAATCTGTAGTCTTTGTTCCTTTTTTCTTGCGCTTCTTCTGAGAGATCTCCAATTGGAAGCATATTGTGCTGAATTATTTGTTCCCCATGGAACAAAATTTTGTGAACTGTGGTTGGCATATGTCTCCAAGAATATTTTTGGTTATAAAGGGTTGCTGTCTCATTAGCATACTGACCAAATTTGTTTGCATCTATCTTTTTGCTACATGCTATAACTTCTAATATGATTTGGAATCGTCGTATTAAATCATAATCTACTCCAGTTATAGAAGCTGCAGTTTCTGGATCGGAAAAAAATCTCCTTGCTGTGTTTCCATCATGAGAATTTCCTTCTCCTTGCTTTGGCTGGTCAATTATAAGGCCTATCTCACGGTATTTTTCTTGAATATCTTTTTTTTTGCTTTCTTTTTTCCAAATTTTCTTTGTTGTTTCTCACTGTTCCGCCTAACGGGCCAAATTCCAAATCGTATCCCAATTTAAGAAAATGCTCCATAAAACGAATTCTAGCATGAAGAGGTGACATTCCAAATTCACATGCTTCATTAAAACTATCGTCTTGTGTTGGTGGTTGGCTCAATTTACTTGATGTTTTTTGGCATATGGTGCAGCTTGACGAATACTTTGTTTCGGTTAAAGCTTGTGCAACTTTTCCATCGATCATTGTAAGTGACATTTTAAAGTTAAATTCTGTATATTGTCATTTTCAAATCCAAAAATAGTGCAAGTGCTTCTTCTGGAGTAAATTTATTTTCTTCAGTTGGTGTCGGCATACTTTCTAAAATCCTTTTTGTGCGTCTGGGGCTTGCTTCCACTATTTTTTCAATGATAGCAATTTTACTCTTTTTAGTTTTCGATGGTTGAATTTGATGCAGAAATGAATCCTTTATGATGCTACAACAAACTTCTTCATTGATATGTTTAAGCTTGCGTCTTCATGATCTTTCACTACAATTATCAATTGGCTTTGTTGGTCGACCACCTTTTCCAGTTTCCGTGGTAGTTACTGATGGCTTTTCAAAAATAAGTTTATTTCTTAGCCATTCTTGGTTGCGTGAGTAAAACAATTTCTTGTTTCTGGAACATTGATTGTACCGTTTTCTTAAAGTATTTAAAAAGTTTTTTATTTTTAACTTATGAATTTTAATTTCTTGTTTGTCGGATATTTTGAAGAATGGATTATTCATTATATGTAAAATAATGCCGTTTTCATCTTTCCGTTCAAAATATATATCAGATAGAACACTATAACTGAATTTAGCCATTGTTTAAACAATAATTATATATAATTATATAATTCACTATTAAAAACTGCACTTTCAAAATATTGACTTGTACTTTTCGCGTTCGTCGACACTTGTTGAATGAGTAAAATCGATCAATGCACACCTATTTATACTGTGTATTGTTCACTATTTTACTGACAGGTACTTGTAAATGGGTGCATATTTTTTTACCGTCGCTATATACCTGTTTCACCATGTGTGAGGTTTAAATTTTCCGAATAAAGACCACCCCTAAATGTGAAAAACCCAAATAATTAAAAGTTACTTTGCTTACTATGGGTTTTTCAGTTGGCTACCTGTTTTTTACAGAAATTCAACGCACATTTAGGGGTCGTCATTATTCGCAAATGTATTTAAAACAGGTATTCTGAACGGACCTGATATTCGGAAATTTATCAAAAGTGATTCTTTCATGAACAACCTACGAAGAAAACAAGATCATCAGAACCACAAGCGTCAAATTCTGCAAGCATGGATATTGCCAATAATTGAAAAAATTTCTGAATTTGGTTTTTATGCATATTATTATTGCGTATTAATTGCATATTATTTTATAAAGTTTTTATAAATATTTTTTTTTTTGCATGATAATTTTTTAATTTTTATTTTTATTTTATTTTTTGAAATTGCGAATAAAAGCGAAACGCGTGCATCGATTTTCATGATCTTTGTCTCATTTTGCTCATAGGTTATGTGACTTTGCGAAAAAGTAACTACACTTGAAACTTATTTCCGTTTTGTATTTTTTATGAATTTAAAAAAAAATTTTCTTCATTTTTTATTGGAAACTTATTTTTAACTTGTAAACTGTTGCTTGTATAGGAAAACAATATATGAACAGATTAAGGGAATTGTAATTCTTATTTTTTTTAAATTTATTTCAACTAAATCGGGCTAGTGGCTGTCGAGCTATGTCAAACAGCAGGGCCTAAAACGTGATAAATTCCCCTATACGATAGTACTAACTTCAAATCGATATTAAAAATATTTCGGCAGGTAAGAAGACAAAACGAATGATGCAGAAATTTCACATACTGTTCTCAGAATTGAGTTGGCAAATCATGTGTTGTACTGTGTAATGAATAATAATGACTTTGGATGATATGTACGTCAATCGTTTCGTTTGTTTTCGTGCACTGGATAGCACTAAGTTGTGACAGTGCTGTTGTCTCTTTCATTTTTGTGATTCATTCTCGTTTCTAATGTTCTCTTCGTTGTGCTCTGTCGTTAATGTTGGTAAAAATTGAATTTAATGTTCTATTTGGTTTGTAAGCAAAGCGAATGTTGTCAGATTCTATTGTCATTTTTGTCAAAATTTTGATACACCCTTCTATGTGGACTAGGTCCAAATATGGGCCAAATTCTCCTAATTTCAACAGAATTATTTTTTGGGTCAATAAGAACTCTTGTACAAAATTTCATCAAAATATATGCATAATAGCCACTTTCACATACAAATAACTTCACAAAAAATATGACGTGCATTTGTACCGAATATCTTACCTTGGGTCAGAAACATTGCAGTAGCTCAAAAAGTGCAGTCCCGATGCATGGACATGTATATATAGGAATGTAGGGGAGGGTTAGGACTACAAAATAGTAAATTTGTGTTTTGACTCAGCTTGACTCACAGGAGTTGTGCTCTATGAAGTAGGAAATTTCCGATAAATTAGACCTTTTTTAAAAAAAAATATTTAAATTGTTCTGCAAACAGTAGTGCTTCAATTTTTTCTACCAGTGATAGGAAATAAGTTAAGTTACAACACAAAATTTATTTCGTCCAAAAATCTTGAAAAACAAAAAAGTTATGATCATTTCAACTTTAAAAATTAACTAAAAATATCATAAATATCATAAATTCTGAAAAAGCCCATTTTGGACCACCCTGTTCTCAGTGAAATAGTTAAAATAGAGTTCTAATTTTTTGGCACCCGAGGTTTACTACTGTCTACTTTCATATAAGTCTAATAACTTTAAAATCGGAGAACAAAAACCAAAAGGAGTTTTGGCCGCTATCTCAAAATAATGACCACAGTGCGACGACATTTTCTTTTTCAAATTTTTATTATAATTGATTTTCAGTGCTTCTGGGTTAGGTTGTGGTGGCATTCAGAGTGTAAGCATCTTTCTCACAAGAAGATGTTCAACGTTCTCAACCTCCTCCTCATCCCTATAGCTCCGAGCCGTTTGACTCGACACCCAGCCTCTGGGCTTGTGTACATATTATGGAGTGCCCCGTCAATACTGAATTCAACGAAGACAATTGAAATCTTACTTTGACCATCTTCGTGATTCTGGAAACGTCTAGGCCTATCCATCCGCAGCTCGTCAGCACCAGTGCATTCTGCCTGAGTTGGGGTGTACCTAGAGAAGCAAGTTTCGTTGCAACTTGTAGTCAGATTTAGAGTACTACCCTGACATGTCCTTATGCCATGGAACCCAAATAAGAAGTATATCGAACTGCTTGCCCATCTCCTGAAGACATGCGCGGCAGCCTTGGACTGCTCTTGAATTTAGGGTGACGAATAGGGTTTGGGGTATCCCGGACATTTTCCCGAGAAAAAATAATTTATTGTAGGTATGTCCAATATTGTTTAAAATATCAACATTTAGTAACTGGTGTGTTTTTTAAACTATTAACGCCCACCGTACAATGCAATAGTGCAGTCATTAGTTCTTACACAGGGTCATTTAAATATACCGTAGAGTATATTTCTATTCTTGATAGATATTTCTTGAAAGTTTCCAGGTGAACAATTATAATTTTATCTCTATTTTTAGAAAATTTCTTACTGGTTTCATAAGTAAAGTACAATTTCACCTTTTATTTCGTCGATTTTAGCATGTTTTTTGAATATGTCTGCTTATATTTCCTTGATATTTGGTATGCGCATTCCCCTTATAGAAAGAACATGCACCTTAAAGTCATTTGGGGCAAAAAGGGATAAAAATGATACATATCAAACGACAACAGCTAGAAACATGAAAATCGGTGTTTACATTCCTCTAATTGAGTGGATGCATAATATGTAAGTTTTTTTCAAATTCGTGCCAAACGGTTACTCCTATAATAATGAAATTCGGTGTACACATTCCTCTGTTGGCGTAGACACGTAAAATAAAGGATTTTTTGAAATTCGTACTTTTAGGGGGCGGCAGCTAGAGTCATGAAATTCTTAGTATACATTCCTCTGACTGTGTAGACACAAAGAATAGAAAGGTTTTTTCCACATTCGTGCTTTCAAGGGATACAATTGGTACTATCTAATCGGCTACAGCTACCCTGATGAAATTCGGTCTGTACATCCCTCCTCTAATTGCGTAGACATGTAAAATAAAGAGATTTTCGAAAGTCGTACTTTTAAGGGGTAAAATTGGAAAAACATAATGAAAATGGTACCAACCAAATAACCAGAGCTACAATCATGGAGTGATCTGAATGAGTCATGAAATTAGATTATCTTGCATTGTGTACGTGAGATATAATGGATTATCAAAATTTGTACCTTTGTAATTAAACTAGGATGCAAATACAACAAATCAAATGATTGTAGCTGAAAATGCTTCCACTATCCCCCAATATTTATGGTATTGAAGCTTTTTTGAAGATTACTGCCTTTACTTTTTCAATTGACTTGAAGTATATACATATATATGTATATATGTTGCCAGATTTTTCTTGGCGACCCATTTAAGATAAAATAATCGCTAACAATGATGCCATCTTATCAAGTCTCTTAATCGTAAGCTAGTAAGCCCGATTGAACAGGCCTATTATGATTAAATTTTGGGAACTTGATCTATACTATGTAATTAAGTCGACTAAATTAGACTCTTATTTCAAACACTTTCATTTTAACAAATTTTGTATACCAACCTTGTAATTATCGAAAGATCTTGCAAACAGTGGCGTATTTGTATAGAACAGTAATGTTGGTGAGGCAATATAGTGAACACAGTTTCGTCATAGATATATTAACACTGTTCGGTTGGTCCTACTAGCTTAAAATTAAGAGACTTGATTAGATGGCAACATTTGTATCCATTGGTTTTATTTAAATAAATCAGAGATACAAATCTGGCACCACCTTACTCGGTAACTAAGAGAGTAGTAAGCTACTTTCTTGCTAAGCTAGTAAAATCCATCCCAAATTTAAGCTAGTAAGTCCAATCGAACAGAACTATTACACACACACGCAAAATTATATTTATATAACCACAAATGTACCTTACACTGGATAATTATCCAGGCTAAGTCCAAAATTATTCTTTTTTGTGTTTTCATACACACATTGATTGATATTGCTGTTGGCGACAATTTTAAAAAAAATATTTTTTTCGATTTTGAGTGAAACTTTAACATTTAGTTATCCATTCTAAATGAAACCTTTAGACAGGGTGGAAATCATGATAGTGGTAGTCTGCAGCCAAGTAATAAATGTCACCATGCCATTTGTAAATAAATTTGCATTCTATTAAATATAGATGCAAAATGGTCTTGAGCCAGGACAATATCCCAGTTCAAATCAAATATTGATTACAGACCAAAAAAAAAAAAATACAAACGAAAAAACTAAAAGGAAAAAATCTGTAATATTTTAGGACAGACAAAGCAGTTTAATTGATTTCTTCTTTTTATACCCTACACCACTTCGTGGTCTAGGGTATTATAAGTTAGTTTCGCGCCAAATGTTTGTAACACCAAGAAATAATCGAGCTAGACCCACCTTAAAGTATACCGATCGGCTTAGAATCACCAGCTGAGTCGATTTAACGATGTCTGTCTGTCCGTCCGTCTGTCCGTCTGCTGACCATCTAAGCTTGTTCGCACTCTACAGGTCGCAATTGTTGCCCGATTGTCATGAAACTTGGCAGAAGTTATTTTTTCTGGCCAAGGACCATCGGTATTGTATTTGGAGGAAATCGGTTCAGATTTAGATATAGCCCCCATACAAATGTCGCTCCCGATTTGACATTTTCCGCTCTAGAAACCACATCTTGTACCCGATTTTCTTTAAATTTGGCACAACATCTTATAATCCAACTAGAAAGACCAATGCAGAAATTGGGTAAGATCGGTTCAGATTTAGATATAGCCCCCATACAAATGTCGCTCCCGATTTGACATTTTCCGCTCTAGAAACGACATATTGTACCCGATTTTCTTTAAATTTTGCAGAACATCTTATAATCCAACTAGAAACACCTATGCAAAAATTGGGTAAGATCGGTTCAGATTTAGATATAGCCCGCATACAAATGTCGCTCCCGATTTGACATTTTCCGCTCTAGAAACGACATATTGTACCCGATTTTCTTTAAATTTTGCAGAACATCTTATAATCCAACTAAAACCCTATGGTGAAAGTGGGTAAGATCGGTTCAGATTTAGATATAGCCCTCATATATTTCAACTAAGAAGACATATTATGAAAGTCAAATATATGGGTCCATATTTTGGTATAACCCCCATACAAATTGGGCCCCCATTCCACTCTATTACATCTCTAGAACCCACATCGTACATTAAATCTCGATATAATTTTTTATATCATGTCAAATTTCAACTAAGAATACCTACTTTGAAAGTGATCTATATGGAACCTCTTTTTAATGTAGAACACTTGCAATTGGCCCCATTTTAATTTTTACCCCTCAAGAACGCAAATTTTACATCGGATTTTTTTTTTTTTCAAATTTTGCAGATTATATTATATTTCAGAATACAAAGTCAAATATATGTGTCCACATTTTGGAATAACCCAATAACCCATTCTAATCTAATACAGCTCAACAAACTACGTCTTACATCGCATCATGATATATTTCAACTATGAATACCTACAGTGAATGAGAAAAATATAGGCCCATGTTTTGAGCCGGTGTTATAGGCCTCCTTTCAAATGTCGGTCCGATTTATCCTATTACTACTGTATAATTTGTATTTGTCTGCCGGAAAATTGGAACAATTATTTACCATATTCGTTAAATATGACTAAAGATGAATTTATACTGTATAATTTATATGAACTACATAAAATTGCTCCCATGAAACACCTGGGTTTAGTAATAAAAGCGATGTATATACGCAGGGAGTGGTGTAGGGTATTATATAGTCGGCCCCGCCCGACTTTAGCCTTTCCTTACTTGTTAGTAATTATAGAGGTTCATATGTTGTACACAAATATACACAGAAGTAAAAATAATTTTAAACTATATTTTAAAACTATCATAAAACACGTACAGAAGGCGGATTGTCTTGAAAATTTTACTGTGACTAACTGGAGTGAGACTGGGTACAAAACACGAACCGAAATGACAGATTCAGCTAGATTTCGCATGTAGTGTGACAAAGATATTAGGAGAAATAGCTAGACAGTTTAGCATTTGTATTATTATTCGATATTAATATGCAACATTTCTGTATTACTACTACAAAGGAAGCCAGAAAACAAATCTGAATGGCGCCGTTCATCTGGGTACTCATTGAAATATTTTTATTGCAAACGTAAACAATCAAAAGAGATAGTTCATTTACATTCCTAAAAATTATTTTAAAAGAGAAAAATCAAAAGTATTCTGTATTAAATGTACAACGAGAATCTGAAAAGGAAGAGCAGCGAGAAGAACGTCTAGAAGCTAACCGTTTACGCATAATAAAATACCGTTTGACAGAATGCAACGAGCAACGTGAATGAGACGAGAAGCAGACCGTTGTCGAATAACACACTCACAATGAAATTGGAAGAATTGACATACTTCCAGCGACGGTACATGCAAGAATACGCTCAGCATGCCATGACATATGTAGGTGAGTACGGTCGTTCAGATATGTTTATAACATTTACAGATAATCCAACATATGCGGAAATAAAAGAGCTGCCCGGCCAGGTTCCATCTGATCGACACGATATAGTGGCACGGGTTTGAAGAAAAACTGACAAAATTAATGGATTACACGATATAGTGGCACGGATTTAAAAAAAAACTGACAAAATTAATGGATTACATAGTGAATCATCGTATTTATGGACAAACTGTCTGTTGGATGTACGCTTCGAATGGCAAAATATAGGACTCATGCATACATTCCTTTAAGACTCAAGACAAACATAATGCCAACACAAAATGATGATGTCATTTGTGCTGAGGTTCCAAATAAGGAAGAAGCCCCATTGCTGAACGCAACTGTTAGAAAATATGGTACATGGACCATGCGGAGCTCTCAACCCACAATCTCCGTGCATTACTGGTGGCAAGTGCTCGAAAAAAAATCCAAGAGAATTGATTAACAAAACTCGCACTATACAAACGCCGCAAACCTAATGATGGTGGTCATGCAGCTACGATCAGAACGGAAAGTACTGATATTGAAATCGATTGTGCCATCGTTTTCCAAAACATTTCAAGTGCATATTAATGTCGATTAAGTTTTGTAAGTTTTTTTATTGAGTCTTCTTCTTTTCCGATAACATTTTGATGTACTTAACGAATGGATAACAAAGTATACTTAGAACTATATTCGTTTTGTTCTAATGCACAGTATTATGTGATAAGCTACTTGCTAAAATGAGATAGTGAATGTATGGTAATACGTGAGTGTTAAAATAAACAAGGCTTGCTCATGGCCTTAATGACAGTAGCGGACAGTGCGAGAATCTGTCAAAATAACAAAATAAATAAATAAATAGTACTTAAAACAAAATAACAATAAAAATAAAAAACAGAACTGTTACATCAATTACTAACAGCGAACTTACAAATTATGTGTGTATGTGTATAAGGAAAACATGTTTAAATATCACAGTAAGTTGGTATAAAAATACAAAAACGAGAGTTCAGGTACTTTGCTTTTAGAACTTGGAATTAAAATTAACTTTAGATATTGCTTTTCTTTCATTATAAACATTCGTCACAGCACCCATATATATGTATATGGGAACTGTAAGAGTGTAGTAATAATATAATAATAATAATTACATAAATAATTGTATATAATACAATTTTTTTCCTAATATATTTTTCTTAGCCTCTGCGGCAACCTGGGACGGTCTTGATGTAAAAGTCTGGCACGCTGTAAGGGTCCGGGTCGTCGTCGAGTGTCTCGTTTAAAATTCCAAACCGGACCAGGACAAATTCTTTTCCGCTTCATAAATGTCATTCATGAGGCTGTTATCATGTGAAACAAGTTTTCCACAAATTTCAGCTGTAGGTTCAAGGCATATTTACAGAAGGGCTGTACATTCGATGTTTCATAAATGTAAGTATTTGAAAATCGTTTTGTAGGGTTTTCATAATTTTTGTTTATACACTTTCGCAGCACCTTCCGCTCAAGTATTGCCAACTCATTGGCTACTATGGGGCTAATGGTGAACCAGATTGGGAATCCGTATACCAATACGGATCTAATGGCAACTTTGTACAGCAGGAGTTTGGTGCGTGTAGGCAGGTACTTATTGCTCAATATGTATGAAAACATCCCCAGTAAACGTTTTCCCTTTTGAATCAGCGATCTCACATGTTTATTAAATTTAAATAGCTTGTTGAAGTTGACCCCAATGTACTTTATTTCGGATGCGAATGGAATATCCACTCCGTCAAGTGAGAGTTTCAACGTTTTGCTCTCAGGAACCACAGATCTGGCACATTTTCCAGAGGCGTTTCGGATGAAGATGGCTTGCGATTTAGCTGCGTTGATTTTTATGCCCCACGTTTTATAATATACACTAATTTGGCCAAGATGAAATGCAGCATGTTCTAATGCCTGCACTGGTGAGATATTATGAGTGTATATCATGCAATCATCCGGATACAGTATGGCTTTTGAGTTTCCAGATAGATGTGGAAAATCATTAAGAAACAGGTTGAAAAAGAGAGGGGCCAACACACTTCCCTGTGGAACACCGCAGTTAACAGACCCGGAGGTTGATGTGGAGTCGCTTATTTGTACGCTGAATTTTCGGTCAGAGAAGGATCCACCCCGAGATCTATCAGCCTGTACAAGATTCCTTTGTGGCACGCGGAATCGAAGGCTTTCTCAATGTCCAGGGAAATAGCCACAGTGCAGATTCCATTTCTTAAATTTTCAGTGAGATCAGAATGAAATTTCAAAAGTGCATGTTGAGTTGAGTGACCTTTTTTGAATCCAAATTGGAATTCTGGTATTGGGTCTATAATAAAATCATTCTCAATTTTTTCTTTCAGGATATGCTCAAATAATTTGCCTAAGTTCGAAAGAAGGGAAATTGGACGGAACTCTTCAACTGTCATGCTGTTTGGCTTCTTTTTAATTGGAATAATCTTTGCTGATTTCCACGCCATCGGGAAATAACAATTATTGATGCAATTGTTAAATATTATTGTGAGGAATTTCAAGGTGACATCAGGTAATTTTCTTATTATAAAATTAGAGAAGTGATCAAATCCGCTTGATTTCTTGGTGTTGATGTTATTGATAATACTTCTTATTTTTCCAGATTTTATAAAATGGTACGTATCGGGATTTTCTAGAGATGTAAAATTCTCATTAAAGGTGTAAATGTGTGAGGATACGGAGTTGACGCAGGATGAGACTTTTGTTTCGAGATCAGGAACAGGGTGTTCTGATGGTGACGGACGGAAGACTGCGGAGTAAAAATTTTGAAAAAGTTCGGACATCTCGGAGGAATCGTTTGTGACTGTGTTGTTGTGGCGAATTTGGTGACAAAAGGAAGATTTATTTTTTCCAAGAATTTGGTAAATTTTTTGGAATGCGGAAGGACTGGGTTTTATGTTCTGTAATCTATCGTTGAAATTTTTAGCTTGTTCTATATTTACAGATTCCTTAATTATAATTTTTAAAAGTTGTATTTGTTTTGACAGGATGTTATACTCACGGCTGAGTCTGTTACCCGTGCGGTGATAAATCTTCTTCAGGTCCTTTTGCCAACGATATTTAATTTTATAAAGCCTCTTTGTGCGGGCCGAGAGTGGAAATTGCTGTTTTTCATTCTCGAATCATTCTGAATGATTCGTAGCTTGTAGCTTGTCTATGAAGGAATCTACTTCATTGTCGGAAAGGTTCCTATTCACAGGCGGCAATATACACATCGTAGCAGCTTCCATATCTTGGCGAAAGTTGTTCCAGTTTGTGTTTTTGTAAGATGTAAAAATGCGTGGATTTCTCAATGTTAAGCTAAAGTTGCTTATTCGGAGTTCAAATTTTAACGGGAAGTGATCGGAAAAGGTAGGTAGACTGGTTATGTTGTAATTAGGAATGTTTCTGTCTATAAGATTTTCACTTAACAGGAAATGATCCAGGAAGGATGTCCCTCTTGGAAATGAAGGGCTGCGGTCACATAAGCGGACGACTTCCATTGTGTTGTTCTGGAGCCAGTTGTAAAGGGTAGTGCCATTACGATTGTCCCGTGTATCACCCCACATGATGTTTTTTGCATTTAGATCTCCACCGACAATAAATCCATCAAATGCTGAAGCTGCTTGTAGTAGTTTATCCAGGCTATTATTGAGTAATAAGGTAGAAATATTACATGGTATATACACAGATCCGATAAGGTATTTTTTTGCAGTATTGTTGTGATTTGATTCAATTTGAATAAATTAAGTATTAAATCCAATATCTTTAATGGAGATGCGTTTGTATTGCAATGACTTTTTTATTACAATTGCCACTCCAGGGGGGAGTAATCACAAAGAAAGTTATATCCCTCAATATAAACTTTTTTGTTCTCAGGGTGGCACTCCTGGATAAACCCTATATCAATTTGGTTGTTTTTAAAGTGTTTTGTAAATCAATTTGACGGCTACGGCCGATCAAAGAATGGACGTTAAAGGTAAGAAAGTTGATGGACTTATGGACCATAAGTTGATCTTACTTTTTTCAGCAAACGCAAAAACTCTTCTTTTGCTTCATTTTTTGGAAGTTAGCAAGAAAAATGTTTATTTCCTGTTCGAGGGACAGCTCTTCGGGCTCCAGAAAATAATTTGCAAGTTTCATGAATTCATCGACAATGGACGGCTTCCTCTGCTGAGTGTTCTGTGACTGGAAAAGATTTGCGAATGATTGTCCTGGCGATCTAAAGGAGGACACTATGGTTCGTTTTACGTTGTGTGATGCTTCTTCTTTTGCCTCACGAGCTTTTTGAATGCGTTCCCTTCTGCTAGCTACATATTTTTTTTTACGCAGGGCAACCTTTCCAATTTGCAGGGTGACCTGCTGCAGCGCAGTTCACACAGTGAGGCTGAGATGATTCGGATTTGGTTCGAAGACACTCACCCGGAGGATGTTTTTTGTCACATTTGACACAATTGAATTCAGAGCCACAGTTTTTCGATATGTGACCCCAGCGCTGACATCTATGGCACTGAATTTCCTTTTCTTTTTTGTTGGGTTTTTCCCATGTAATAGTCTGGCTCAGCAGATCGTGGATGTGAGAGACATCATTGAGGGTTTTGCCAGGTAGTAGCGAAACTAATATAATACCAGTGTCATAATTATTTTTAATTGAGAATGGCGTGGTGTATTTTGTCACTTTGGACACTATACCAGGTACGGCCTTATCTAGAGCCGTTTTGACAACATTAATGTCAATGTTATGATATAGGCCTCTCATTACAAGAGACACCTGTTTCAACTCCTTTGGTGTAAAAGAGTATGCCTTGACTGGTTTTTCGCGAAGCAGTTTCAGCATTTCTGCATGGATCAGTGGATCCGAGAAGAACAACTTACTTTTGTGTTTGTTAATGTTTTTTACTTTAAAAAATATTTTCGGTGACTTTGCTTCTAGTTGTTCCACTAAAAGCTTTACATTGACATCAAATAAAAATATTGGCGGGCATAGTGATTTTTTTGCTACTGTTGGTGCAGCAGAGGTATTACTTGCTTGGGGTATCTTTTTTCGAGAGTTAGAGGCATGTTGAACATTTTGAATATCGAGCCCTGCTAGCAATGCGTATCTGTTTTGGTTGTCTGGGTCGTAATCCAGACCAGTAATGTCGATGTCTGTCGTTGTTGCACCGTCAAGTCGCTTTCGCTTCGACTCATTGCCACTGGCTAGTAAAGGAAGAAGGTTGGATGTGGACGGCATGTCCACAACATCATGTTCCAGTCAGATTAGTTTACGGGTACCACCAGAGTAGGTCAACGCCGATGAATTACCCGTACAATTTATATTAAAACTTCATAGAATAAAAGGAAAAAAATTGCGCTAAAAAATTTGCTGCCAAACTGTCTTGTTGTTTTCTCTCTCTCCTTAATGTCGATTATTATAAAATCATATGTATTTTACATATGCAAATAAGTCAACAAAGGCAACGACATGACATGACAAAATGAACAAAGAGTTTATATCACAACAGGAAATGCCCGAAATATAACCGCTGACCCATCACACATATATTTTGCATTGTGCCAAGAAGATTTGCATGCCGCCACATTGCTATATGCAAACATACACAGTGCAACACGAAAAAAAATAACCATATACGGACACCGCTACATGATAAAAGACCAAAAAAAAAAAGACCCGTGTTTTTTTTTCCCAAAGTCATGCACTTTTTTTTTTATGGGCCCCCAGAGATTTGAGGCCTCGGTGTAATTTTTGGAAAAAAGTGATCATATTCTCAGGCTCATATCTTGCAAACCGTTCGGAATTTTGATTTACTCTCTGAGGCAAAGTTCTAGCTCTTGTCATAAAGAACAAAAATTGTGAACATATAAAATCAAAAAAACTTCATCTTCAAGGTCAAAATCGCAAAAAACTTAAAAAAATTCGATTTTTTTAACCTTTTTTCCCCTGTTCAGGTCCATAGGTAGCAAACCGTTGAAAATTCAGGGAAACAATCAACTACAAAAATGTACCTAGGATCTCAATAAACAACTTTCTAGAACATATGAACTTCCTAGGAATTATTCTTAACACCGTTTAGGTAGCGCTTAGGTAGCCGCAAAATTGAAAAATTTCCCAAAAATTTCACTGTGCAACATTTTTGAAGTCATTTCAAAATAACCACATACGGACACCGCTACATGATAAAAGACCAAAAAAAAAAGACCCGTGTTTTTTTCCCCCCAAAGTCATGCACTTTTTTATGGGCCCCCAGAGATTTGAGGCCTCGGTGTAATTTTTGGAAAAAAGTGATCATATTCTCAGGCTCATATCTTGCAAACCGTTCGGAATTTTGATTTACTCTCTGAGGCAAAGTTCTAGCTCTTGTCATAAAGAACAAAAATTGTAGTTGATTGTTTCCCTGAATTTTCAACGGTTTGCTACCTATGGACCTGAACAGGGGAAAAAAGGTTAAAAAAATCGAATTTTTTTAAGTTTTTTGCGATTTTGACCTTGAAGATGAAGTTTTTTGATTTTATATGTTCACAATTTTTGTTCTTTATGACAAGAGCTAGAACTTTGCCTCAGAGAGTAAATCAAAATTCCGAACGGTTTGCAAGATATGAGCCTGAGAATATGATCACTTTTTTCCAAAAATTACACCGAGGCCTCAAATCTCTGGGGGCCCATAAAAAAAAAAGTGCATGACTTTGGGTGAAAAAAAAAAAACACGGGTCTTTTTATTTTTTGGTCTTTTATCATGTAGCGGTGTCCGTATATGGTTATTTTGAAATGACTTCAAAAATGTTGCACAGTGATATCCAAGTACTAAATGGAATGCTGCATCGAAAAAATCTAACGTAGATGGTTATCAAAATATTTACGCTTCTGATGCATTGGTCCTTGTTTATACAGTACATCTAGAAACTTAATTTGATCTAAAATGATCAACACTAGGAAACAACATTAATGGATGCTTCTGTCACTCTGTTTGGAATCATATCGCCATCTAACCCAAAAGAGCTGTGGGAAAAATTCAAAGGGATATGAGTGAGGAAATTTTGCATCATTTTCGCACCGCTAACCAAGATAATTATATAGCATTTGCGATTAACATTTTCAACGAAGCTCTAATCAAAATCGAAAATATATGCCTATATGCCTCTTAATCAATTTGGAATGATAGCGCCTGAACGTTCTACCTTTGATATTACTGACCGAGATTTATTAAGAGAACAGCTGTTCAATGTTGAGGGCTTACGTTTGCTTGTCGCAACAAAAAACTTCTATTAATTGCAGAACAGCAAGTGGTCTGCATCAAAATTATAACTGCAGTAACAAATGCATCAACAGGCACAGGTAAAACCTTTCTCGCCATTTGTCGATTCTCTAACCTGTAATATTGACGAACGTGCTCAAAACATGCAAGCTGATTGTGTGCGATGAATGCACCATAGCAAATAAGAAATCCCTAGAAGCACAACCATTCGCTGGAGCTATTATTTTACTAGCAGGAGACTTTCGACAGAACCTTACAGTAATTCCAAAATCAACACTAGCAGATTAAGTAAATGCTTGCCATAAGGCATTGCATCTTTTGGATATGTACAAAAAATTAACCTGAAAAATTAATACGACTACTGAATATTGTTAATGGAAAAGTACTAATTGATGCAGTGACAAAAAGTATTACATTTCCAAAAAAATTGTGTCATTCTGGAATCAATTTAGCAATTAATCCATAAAGCTTTCACCACAAATTTCCACAAACTAAGAAACAAAGAGTGGCTTTGCGTCCAGGCTATATTGGCGATTGCAAACATTACCAGTCGCTAGACAGTATCAACTATCCAATTGAATTTCTAAATTCTTTGAACCTTTCAGCAATTGAAGCTTCAGCATCTGTTCAAACCGAGTTGAATCTAATCAATAATTGGCTTTACAAATGGAATATCAAAGTAAATACAGAAAAGTCGAGTCATATTACATTTACAATGAAAGGAGGGGATTGTCCTGACGTCTCTTTAAGTGGATGTGTCATTCCGAAAAGCGATAATGTAAAATATCTAGGACTCCATCTAGATAGAAGACTAACTTGGAAAGATCATGTGAAAGCTAAGTGCAAGCAGCTAAAACTAAAAACGAATAAAATGTATTGGTTACTTGGACCTAGATCAGAACTAAGCCTGGAAAATAAACTCATATTGTACAAATCATTACTAAAGCCCGTATGGACTTATGGAATCCAACTTTGGGGGACAATGAGTAATTCTAATATTAAAAAACTTCAGGCATATCAATCTAAAAACATGGGGACTAATAACTAATGTGCCGTGGTTCATGAACAATAAAAACATTCACAATTATCTTGGTGTCCCAACAGTTAAAGAAGAGATAAATAAATACAGCACGAACTATTTGGAAAAATTAAGTTATCATATAAATTGTTTAGCTATTAGTCTATTAGATGATAGTGAGAAAATCAGACGATTAAAAAGACCTCATGTACTAGATCTACCCTATAGAAAATAATAACTTGTAGAAAATTGTTTTGTTACCTAAAAATTTAGATATATGTATATGAGTACTTTATTGTTTTTGGCCTCACTGGAGTCCAATAACTATGTGAATTTTAATCATAACATTTGCTTATTATTTTTATTTTTGGAAAATAGATTGCAAATAAAGAAAATATGTTATCTTTACTTAAAATTCTTCTAAGGAATATTAATCCACCTTGATTGTGCAATAGAACAAGACTCGATGTCATGAGACTAATGCCCAACGTCATTGAAGCGACGATTTTAGGGGGAATTCAAAAGGTGAAGAAGTCCTTATACCACGCATTCCGATGATTCCCACCGAAGTACCATTCGATTTTAGGCGACTAGTTTTCGATGCGCATTTTAGATGGCTATAAAAAAATACAGGGACAATCACCCGAAGTGTGTGGATTGAATCTGGAATATCCATGTCTCCCACATAGTCAGTTATATGTTGTTTGCTTGTACACAGAAAAATCTGGATTCATTTAAAAAATGCATGAATTCAAATGAAATGTTATTAAAAAATGGTATGATAAATAAATTCAAGGAATCAATGATGTAAGCCGTTTATTGGAAATATTTTTCATATGTTTCAATAAAGAAATTCACAAATTGACTAAAAATTTGTAATTCGTTAATTGAAAACAAACTAGTAAATCAAAAAAAATTCTTTTTTCAAATCCATGCTTTATGCAAGCAGAATTCTATTGGGCTTAGAAATTCTTTTTTAGTTATCTTTTGTAGAAGGAAAAATTACTGTTACGTTAATAAATAATAATAATAATAATAAATAATAATAATAATAATTAATAAAAAAATATTTAAAAACGTAACAGTAATTTTTCCTTCTACAAAAGATAACTAAAAAAGAATTTCTAGGCCCAATAGAATTCTGCTTGCATAAAGCATGGATTTGAAAAAAGAATTTTTTTTGATTTACTAGTTATAACCTTTCTTTACTGTTGTGCTAAGAAAATCCACAGAAAACGTGTAATTTTCAAATCAAAATCAATCAAAACTGCGCCTTTCAAATCCCGCCCATTTGCATATTGTCTAAGCAGGTTACAACTAAATAAACACACACAACAATATAGGAAGATCGTTGTAGAATATACTTAAAAAACTGGTTTTAATTTCGTATGGGAAGGGTCACGGCCATTTTCCGCCCATCTCGGTGTCGAAATACTCTAAAACCGGTTTTAATTTCAGATGGGAAGTGTCACGTCCACTTTCCGCCCATCTTTGCACAACTATTTACACTGGATCAACTCACACAAAATTTCAGCACTCTAGGTCTATGACACCTACTGACCATATTCGATTATATGTTTTAACTTCGTATGTGAGGTACCACGCCCACTTTCCCAATACCGTCCATTTCTGGCACAACTACGCAGGTTTATGCTAGATGCACTTACACAAAATTACAGTAGGTGTAATTTTGGTTTTATCTTCATATGGGAGGTGCCACGCCCACTTTTGCATTACCGCCCATTTTAGGCGCAACTACGCACATTGATGCTAGATGCACTTACACAAAATTACAGCACTCTAGGTGTCATAGAACTGACAATATTCGATAATAGGTTTTAACGTCGTATGGGAGGTTCCACGCCCACTTTTCCAATGCCGTCCATTTTTGGCACAACTATGCACATTGATGCTAGATGCACTTACACAAAATTACAGCACTCTAGGTGTCATAGAACTGACTATATTCAATAATAGGTTTTAACTTCGTATGGGAGGTGCCACGCCCACTTTTCCAATACCGCCCATTTTTGGCACAACTATGCGAATTGATGCTAGATGCACTTACACAAAATTTCAGCACTCTAGGTGTCATAGAACTGACAATATTCAATAATTGGTTTTAACTTCGTATGGGAGGTGCCACGCCCACTTTTCCAATACCGCCCCTTTTTGGCACAACTATGCGAATTGATGCTAGATGCACTTACACAAAATGTCAGCACTCTAGGTGTCATAGAACTGACAATATTCAATAATAGGTTTTAACTTCGTATGGGAGGTTCCACGCCCACTTTTCCAATACCGCCCATTTTTGGCACAACTATGCACATTGATGCTATATGCACTTACACAAAATTACAGCACTCTAGGTGTCATAGAACTGACAATATTCGATAATAGGTTTTAACTTCGTATGGGAGGTGCCACGCCCACTTTTCCAATACCGCCCCTTTTTGGCACAACTATGCACATTGATGGTATATGCACTTACACAAAATTTCAGCACTCTAGGTGTCATAGAACTGACAATATTCAATAATAGGTTTTAACTTCGTATGGGAGATGTCACGCCCACTTTTCCAATACCGCCCATTTTTGGCACAACTATGCGAATTGATGCTAGATGCACTTACACAAAATTTCAGCATTCTAGGTGTCATAGAACTGTCAATATTCAATAATAGGTTTTAACTTCGTATGGGAGGTGCCACGCCCCTTTGTCCAATTGGTCAAATTTTTCCATTTCCTTGTATTGTCATCGAAAATGATTAGTGTGCAAAATTTGAGCAAAATTGGTTGAGAAAAAAGCTTTCAAAAATTGATTTCAAATTTTGTGGCACACAAACATATATAGAAAGTAACCTTATATAAAGCATGGAAAAATAAAAATTTGGCCGAAGCGGGTATACGGAGAATTAAGTTAAAGTTGAATATAAAGTGATGATGCACTCATCGATGTGATTTTGTCAATTCATTTTGTCAGTGTCAAAAAATAATTTATAATTCAATGAGTTTTGACTAAAGTTTTTGTCAAATATTTTACTGTGTTTCTTTAGGAATTTCTAATATTTGTTTGAATATTTTAGTTTTACTATAACGACTTTTTCTTTGAAATTATGAGGTGCACTTTTTTGTGTACTTGCACAAGATGGAAAAACTGTAAATGTCGTGTACCCCGAAGCACTCTAATGAAATACTAGCTAACTAAACTAATAAACACAAAATAAACTTAAATTGTTGCAGCTAGAATCGTGAAATTCGGTTTGTTCATCCTTCTGACCACGTATAAGCGCAACATAAATGGACTTTTTAATTTGAACTTTTAAATGCGGTGCCTTAATGCACTTCTTAGCGCTACCGTTTGCGGCCACGTAAAACAAGCTGAAAGGGTCAAAGGGATCGTGAAACTCGGTGTTTAAATGGCCACGAATAATCCCAACATATATGGATTGAAAAATTGTACTCTTAAGTTGGGAGCCGGGCAAAAGGGATAAATAATCTAACTACGTAGACGCGCAACATAAATTCATTTGTATTTTTTGTACTTTTAAGAGGGATGCGTGAAGAAAAGTAGATGGGTAGCATAGTGATTTTTTAAAATGCATACTTTTAGGGGAGTAGCGAGAACACATGTTACCAATTGTGATTTTTTCGAAATGTGTCTTTTTTGGGAAAGAGGAACAAAAAGTGATAAAACGGCGAGAGTGAAACTGGTTAGAAATGAGAGTGAAACTGGTTAGAAATGGGCGAATATGATTCACGTGAAGAGAGTTCAGCTAGGAAAGTGCAATTCGGCAAGCACAATTTATTCGGATTTCGAATTCTTCTTTTAATACATTGTAAACAGAGTTTCAAAACAGTAGGCTGCGAAATTTGATGAAATTCCGATTAAAAGTTTGACTACATTTCACTGTCATTACGCGTACCAGTAGTTACCTGCCATGTAAAGAAACATACATACTTATTATGCATAAATAATACATGTCACCATCACATTTGTAAATAAATTTTCATTCCATAAAATATAGATGCAACATGTATTGAGCCAGGACAATATCCCAGCTCAAATCAAATTTTAATAACATTAAGAAATTTATTTAACTTAGGTTTACGGAAGTTTGAAGAAAGCCGATACGAGCAGCTGCTCCGAGTATTTAGTAGTTTACTTTGCCTTCTGCAAAATATTTATTTAATAAAACATGGGATTGTCTATTCATATTTAATTAAGAACACGTGGTTTTATTTTCGAAACTTAATCTCCTTTGTAATTTATTTAAAATAAAAACATATGTACATTGCAATTGTTAGTAAAAATAATAAATATTACTGGGTAAAAATATATATTTTCTGTTTTAAGAATAAGATTAAAACAATTCAGTCTTTTTGTCAGTTCTAAATGCGATCTCTATAGCTTTTTCAGACTACAATCTAGCTGAATTGACATAAGGTCGATTTACAAGTGTCAGATTCCATACAAATTTGATCCCTTATTCCAGTTCAGCTAGATTTTGCATGTAGTCTGAAAAGGCTATTATTCAAAATTATTTAATAACTACACTAACCATAGCTTATATTTTTGGTAAATGATTTTTTTAATCAAATCAAAGATTAATTTCTGCACTCGAAATTGCTCTTCTCGTAAAGTGATGTTGGACATTCTGAGGTACTATTTAACGAAGAACTCAGGTCTGCTGAAATGTTGGCCCAAATCTATTGTTACTCGGAAAAGAATAACGAGTACTTACTTCAACACTAAGGTTCTTTCCATTCATTTCCAATCCATTTTCTTTTAACTGTACAGTCTCATACATAAAATCATGTAAATAGCTGCCCAACATCAATATAACTATTTTGGTCAAACGGACTTTTGGGAGTTTTTAAATAATAGTAATCCATTAATCCCTATGTCTATTTCCAGTATATTTTTATTAAAAAAATAATAAAACAAACCACGTCAAATGGAAGCCTCTTTTGATGATTTTTTTAAAAGACCTGAGAGATACATCGAAGAAGACTATTAACTGTAGTCATTGTAGAATGATGTTCAAAGTACCACTTTGTCACTGAGATGTTTATATCTAGTAAGAGAAATACTAGCAATCCAATTTCTTGCAGTGGTTCATTATTTTCTATTTTTTATTGCAACGTCTTTTCCTTCAGATTCTCGCACCATCGCAAAATTGTCGTTATCACCCTCTTCCACCATTAATTCATTTTGAATGTCAATTTCGCGACTTTGATTTTTTTAGAATTTCCCTAAGGTTATTGTTGGCATCCCAATAGGATGAACAATATTATCAATTACCGTCTTAATTTTCCAAATCAAGTGAATGTGAATGGCCCATAGTAAAGTCTCGTTCTGTTGTGCTGCTGTGCCGGCGATTCCAAACTCCGGCTGTGGCTGGACAGTGCCGCTCACCACCACTGTTGTTATTGGCGTGCCGAAGGCACAGACGAGCCCACAACATACTGCAACCCTTTGTTGTTGTTCTTGTAGGCACACAAATCAAGGCTACAGAGCCAAAGCAACAGTCTCTCGTTGCTACGTTAGAACGACGGAACGACATGAACCCACTAAGGTAATAAACTTGTCAGACTGCAGGGGAAATCTAGTTTAATTAGATTTCGAGCCAAATCGACCTCAAATCTAGTAGTAAAGAGTGATTTTTTTGAGGTTAGGATTTTCATGCATTAGTATTTGACAGATCACGTGGGATTTCAGACATGGTGTCAAAGAGAAAGATGCTCAGTATGCTTTGACATTTCATCATGAATCGTCTTACAAACGAACAACGCTTGCAAATTATTGAATTTTATTATCAAAATGCGTGCTCTGTTAAGAAAGTTCATTGCGCGCTTCCATTTTATGGTCAGTTTAATCGACCCACTGAAGCGGCTATTCGGGCTATTGTGACTAAATTTCGCACCAAATTTACATTGTTGGACATTAAACCACCAACACGCTTACGTAGAGTGCGAACTGAAGAAAATATCGCAGCTGTATCGGCCAGTGTTAATGATGACCACCAATTTTCGATTCGTCGCCGTTCGCACCAATTGGGTCTCTGTTACTCAAAAACGTGGAAATGCCAAAATTGGACTAAGCGGATGGACCACCTAAGACGCAGCCGCGGTCAACATTTAAATGAAATTATCTTCAAAAAGTAAATGTCATGGACCAATCTAACGTTTCAAATAAAGAACCGATGAGATTTTGCAAATTTTATGCGTTTTTTTTTTTAAAAAGTTATCAAGCTCTTAAAAAATCACCCTTTACTTGTTCCATATACTATATAGTACTTGTTCGATTTTTTAGAAATCGGCCTCGAAATCTAACATTTAGACACGCAAAAGTAAAAAAATTGAAAAATTTATGGTTATGTGTCTAAAATATAGGATAACAAGAAGAAGAAGAATTTAACATTTATTTCTAATTTCTTTGTCAATTCAAAAATGGAACAAGATAAGTAATAAATGTGAATATTTAAAAGTGTTTGCTAAATTTAATTAGTTCGATTAAATTTTCAGGTAAAAACGGCGTTATATGGAGAAAACAAAATGGACTATAGACCAGGAATGTGTTCTGTTAGCTCTATAGGAGGACAATATAAACGGACACAAATGAAATAATGGCAGACGAAATGTTGAAAATAGTTTGTATTTTATCCATCTGAAATACAAACTAAATTGCACAATTTCAGTTTATTAATTTTTTGTCTTCTAGAGATGAAAACGGACAGGAGGATCACTATCAAAATGGTAAAATTATCAAAAAGTTCATTCCATAATAGGATGGAATCAGTGATGGAGGAAAGCATAGTGGTCCATAGCGAACAGTTAAACAATAGCAAACTATAATAATAGTATTGCAGTTTTCTCTGCAAAAATATTATTTGAAGAATTTTGTTCCTTTTCTTTTTTCTTATTCGAATAAAAATTAACTGCCTGGCCCACGATGTCGAACGCTAACGTTCGCATGCCTTTCATGCGACAAACAGCTGATTTGGGACCCACTAACAGGCACTAGAACGACAAAGCGAACGAAAACGTAAGCATTTCAGTACAAAATCGAGGCCCACTAACTATTTTTTCTGTCATCTAAGCGAATGAAAATGTCAAAAGCACTCACTTGTGTTTTTTCTGTCGTTTCCATAAATAAATAAAAAACACAAAACAAATTTAATTTATATTTTTGTTGCTATCCTCTCTACTTCATCCCTTCTTCCTCTGAGTTCCGGAGAACACATCACGCATTTATACATTCCGTTGCTCCTTGCACTGGGTCTTTCAACCACGTTCCTTGTATTTCTAAAGGGATATTTTCATGTAAAATAAGTGTATTCTTATTGGTTTTTGGTCAACTCATGAATGTTAGAGATGACCAGTGGATACCTACGGGGATCTAGAAATTAACATTGCTCCAAAAAAAGTGCGCGTTGGAAAAATTTTTATTTCTAGACAACACACAAAAACAACTCCAAATATTGATTGTTTACATTATTTTTTTGAAGTTTGTTTTCAGTTATTTCAGCTGAGAGAAAGTTGTGTCAACTTTTTTATTATATGTTAGAATTTGGATATTTAACGCTTTTATTTATGCAATGAATATTTGCGATTTTTTGATCTGGCAACATTTTCATTCGCTCACAACACGTAAGGCTATGCGAACGAAAAGTCAGAAGATAGTGGGTAGCTTTTTGTTGCGAAAGTGAGTGACTGGCTTTCGTTCGCATAGATTTTCTTTCGACATTGTGGCTCAGGCAGTAACTGTACAAATAGTGGCTGTTTATTTTTATTGATTTAAATCATCATTTTAATGGCATGAACACAC
The DNA here is from genome assembly GCA_947397865.1 of Polietes domitor. NCBI lineage: Eukaryota > Metazoa > Arthropoda > Insecta > Diptera > Muscidae > Polietes > Polietes domitor. The sequence goes on along the minus strand of OX377620.1, from coordinate 158,484,788 downwards.
ATAATAATAAATAAATACAATTTAAATTTCATAGAAAATGCACTTTCAATTAATTAATTAAGGACGGTCATTGGAATACTTCAGCATGTTCACATTCATCTGCTTGGAATGATGTCCACTCTGCGTGTTGGTCTTCTCTGAACTGACCATCGGCTGATCATTGTAGCGCCATGCAATGCATCAGCCGTACTTAGTCATTTCCTGGTTCTCCTCGTTCTCCATTTTGCTTTCAATTTTGTCCTTTTCCACTTCGCCGTCATCCAAGGGTTTCTGCAATTTCTCGACGACATCCTTGGGGCTGTCATCTAAACTGCTTAAACACCGTTTGCTTTGATAAAATACTCTCGGCCATAAAATATTGGCCAGCACTGTGGAGTAGGTGACCACAAATTTGTCTTCTTCGATCAGACATTTAAGCCAATGGCCAAACTACCACTCAATAGGACGTCCAACGAACGATTGCCACTTGATGTTATCACTTGTCCTGTTTGTGGAATGGAATGGTTTGTAGACGTTTCGCTTGCGAAAACTGAACATTTCTCCCGGATTCAATTGTGAGCGATTCTGGTAAAGGGGTTTGCAAATTACGCAAACAGTTAAAAATCAGGGTTCAATTTGGGAATTTTATTATTTATGACCCTCATAATCTGTTTGATAATTTTTCTGTTTTTAACTTTCTATTTATTTTTTTGCCACAAACTATTCTCTAAATATTGACCTCTCTATCACTTTGTACGATACAGATGTAATTTTATATTCCACATTTATAAGTCGCTTCATCCACTTCGGCCTCCATCTTTTAAAAAAATGGTATTTGTTCTCCATTTATAATAACTATAATACGCCGAGCGACAAAATCACAAAATAATCATCTGTGGCAAATATGAAAAAATAAGGATGTCGACAAAATCATGAAAATAGATTGCGCAGAGTTTAAATACAACTCTGTGGAAATCCGAAAAATACAGTACAATACCAAATAATCTGTTGTCTCCACGCAGAAAAAATGTGTAAAAATACCTAATTCAACTTTGTAAATCTTTTTTATATAGAGTTGACAGAATTCACTCAAGTAAATGCTAAATTTCCCTCGTACATGTGTAAATTACTTATGTGCTTCTTTTGTATAAACAAATGGATTGATCTACCCAATATTTTGATTTGTCAGCAAAAATGTTACTATTTTCAAATTAAAATAATTTTTTTAATACAATTGTAGGCGTTGAAAAAAAAAACAATTTAATAAAACTAAGTTTTATTTTTACAAATACACTTCATTTTTTTGAAGATAATAATTATTTATTTTTTAATTTTTATGTAATTTTTAATTGGAAGAAAAATCTTTCACACATCAGAAGAAATGACTGCTGGAGCCCTTTTCCTCAAAATATGCAAAATTTCCACAGTTTCCAAACTAAAAAAAAAAATAATAGGGCTGTTTTGCTTTAAGACTGGATAACTAAACTGCGACAAGAAAAAATAAATAAAAAATTAAAATTTCACTCAAAATAAAAAATTCTTTTTTAAAGAATCAATGGGTGCGTGAAAACAAATTTTGAAAAAATAATTTTGTGTTAAAAATTTTGGACTTAGCCTGGATATTTATCCAGTGCAAGTCAAATTTATGGTTATCGTGGCTAAGTCCAAAAAAGTCAACACAAAATATTTTTTTTTCAAAATTTGTTTTGATACAATATTGTAGTTGGTGCCAAAGAAGGTGGACGACTAAGAAGCTCCGTCCGACTCTTTGATTTCTGACAGTTACGTTAGATTAAAATGTAAATATAAGAGCGACACTCATTTTCCCACTCTTAGGTGAAGAATGGGTGTTTCAAAATGAATATTTTTCGTGTTTTTTTGTTTAATTGTGAATCAACTAAAGAAAACAGCACAAAGCAACGACAAACAACATTAAAATACTAAGAAACTGTGTCGTATTTTACTCGAATTTTGTCACCATTTTACTTATTTTATTTATTTTAACTAATTGCAAAAAAAATTATTGAAAAATAAGGCAAAAATTATCGTATTCTTCTTTGTTCCCGGCGTTCTTAATTTTGAAATATTTATGTTATTTTGAATGATTTCTGTCAAAACCGACGACAGCTCGCTCTTAAATTTTATTTTTCACGTTTTAATCTAACGTAACTCGCTCGATTTTTTAAATGAGTACGACGGAGCTTCTTGTTCATTCTAATTCATTCTAAATTCTTTGGTTGGTGCAAAAGTGAAAAAATATTTTTTTATTTTTTAAACTTTTATTAACGTTTTTGTTATAACAGCTTGTTATCCTGGCTTAAAGAAAAACAGCCCTAATATCGTCTAGCGATCAACAATTCTCATCAAAATCGGAATACCTTCATTGTTTGAATTGACTAACAAGAATATTTTCTTATATGGGGGGTAGGCATGGTCGTCTTCTAAATGTACCCATTTCCTCGCTAGGCAAAATTCCGCGGCAAAGTAGCGATTGGATTAGAAGATGTGGACTTTTGCCACTACAATTTTTAAAACCGTACACTGTGCATCAATACGAAATCATCGGAAAATGTCAAATAGGGAATGATATTTGTATCATCAAAACTTGAGCAGAATACCCTGGTGGACGGTATCAACACAAAAATCTGTGGGAAAATACATACATACCTATATCTGTACAAATTAGCTTAGACTTTTTCTTATGTGCCTTACATATGAAGAATGGAAATTTTCTATAAACAAACGAATTTTATGGAACATTCTATTGTACATTATAAATATTGGTCATTAAAAAAACAATGCAATATAATTGTGCCAAAATTCGAATTAGATTTTTTTAAATCACACCGAAAGCTTTTGCCATTGAACTTGAAGCCAAAATTAGCAATGTCACAACTTGCATTCGAGTAAAACCTATAATTTCACAGATGACGAGCATCCACGCCATGACATTCGCCATGGAAATGTTCGTGTCTTTTTCCACATAAATAGTCGACGCAAAAATTTGATCTGCGGTGGTCAGACCTGACTGTAAGGCATTTAACATTTTGTTGCTAAATAATATTGAAAATAAATTCGCGTAGCAATGGCAAAATATTTAGTGACTTTGGCGATTTTGTGTGTTTTCGGAACTGTCACCGTCCAAGGATTCGACAAAACGGCAGCCATAGCCCAATTTATGACTAAAGCGGAAGCGTGTAAAGCGGAAGTTGGCGCCAATGATGGTAATTTAATATATACGCTCAGAAATTTGGCAAGGATCTTGAAGTGTTTGTGAGGAGTGTAGCACATCGATAAATAAGTGATGATGTACTAGAGTGTCCTTTGAAACTATTTTCTGTTAATTCGATTTCGGGCGTATCGAAGAATAATAAATTGTTTCGTTGCAGTAAACTAAGTTGGAGACTGGTGTCGACGTTATTGTCCGGAAACTTGTTTCAACTAACGCAAGTAGAATAAATCTGCTGAAATTCTACTTTTTAGTTTTCAATTCGATGCAGGGTTCTAAGTCCAATATTATGGACATAATTGATGTATCTTAATGACTAAAAGAAATGACAAATGGTCATAGTATTTCTTGAAATTTAAATTATTTTTTTTTTCACATCGCACTGTGAACGAATCCGTATTATAAAGGAATGAATTTAAACCGAATAGTAATTTGTATTATTTTTTGACCGTGGTCAAGACGCATGTCGCCTTAATTTTTGTATTTCTTAATGTGTGTGACCATATGGTCACGGTAGCACTGCCTGACTTAATGCATTGTAGTGGATGTGTTATGTTTGAACTGAACGACGTTAGATTCATTTCAAAATTATTATTTTTTTGTTTTCAGCTGATCTCGCGGAATTGATTGCCAAAAGCCCAGCATCTACTCCAGAAGGCAAATGTTTACGATCATGTATTATGAAGAAATACGAAGTGGTACGTAATTCAATCATTTCCATGCCTTAAATGCAATCCCTGGTATAAACTTTAATTGACATCCAATAAATTTCTTTAGATGGACGCCAATGGAAAATTCGTGCCATCTGTGGCTGAAAAACATGCCGAGATCTATACTGATGGTCTAGCTGAGAAAATGAAAATAGCTCATGAAATTATTGGAGCCTGTGCCGCAATCGGTGTATCGGACGATCACTGCCAGGCCTCCGAAGACTATGGCAAATGTTTCAAGGAACAGGCCATAGCCCATGGCATTACAGATTTTAAGTTTTAAATCAACTTTGAATGGACGGACAATGACCACTCCGATGTTTTTGTTATATTTTGTAGTTTTAGTTACAGATATTTGGAATAAAAAAATTGTTTTATTACATGTAATTTCAAAAGCAAGAATGTTCAATATTGATGCCAATGTATGTATGTATGACATCGTAACCCAGCGGGAAAAGTTGGAAGGCCTCCCCTTAGAAGGCCTTCTAAATCTGAAACACATTCCTGTATGCCTTCTGAAAATAGGTATTCCAGAAGGCATTCTTCGCGCATGAAAAAGAATCGGGGCACATTCTCACCTCGCTTCTCTAAGAAGGCCTACCAGAAGGCCTAATCAATAGCATTTAGAAATCCTATACTCATTCTAGAAAGGCTTTCTCATTTCCTATTAGATAGATCCAATGGGCATTTTTCATTGCCTTCCTTTCGAAGGCCTGGTAGCATGCTAAGAGAATGAAGGCAGTACGGAGGGTGTCGATTTTCGACATAGAGCCACTTGCTGAGTCGATTAGAAATGTCTGTCTGTGCATCTATTCTTGTAATCAAACTGCAGGTCGCAATTCCTCACCGATTCAAATGAAACGCTATTAAATATTAGGCAAATCCGTTCAAATGTAGATATAGACTTTATACAAATGTCACTTCCGGTGTGTCTCCATATTTTAGCTATTTGGGTGGCGAAGGTGTTTGCTTGATCGAATGGTCATATGTTTCTATAAGCTTTTTGACTTAAACAGACAATAAAGTTCTGTGGTTTAGAAGGTAGCAATGCGAAGATCATGATTTCAAATTCCAGCCGCGGCAAATAAAAATGTTGAAAGAATTTATTTGAAAATTAATAATACTGTCAATAACAAGGCCAGAAATATTGAAAAAATGCTGGGCCATTGGTTCGTCATATTTTTTTAAATTTTGCGTCTTATTTTTTGACCTTCTAGAAGGCCTTCTGGAAGCGCTTTGGTTGTTGCCTCCCGGAAGGTCTTTGGTAGGATGCCTTCTAGATGGCCTTTTGTCAGAGCCCTTCTAGAAGGCCTGCGAATAGAAGCGAGAGGGGAAGTCCTTGCTCTCCAATCTTATCCTGTGTTAATTTTAAATGAGTAAAGAATGCAGCAAGCATGCCTTGCGCCTCCCTAAGAAGGCCTTGCGTACGCCTTCTTTTTTCCGCTGGGAATAGCAAAGAAACGAAATTTACGTGGTTAAAAAAAAACTTGTAACTAAAATTCAACCAACGCATTCACAGAGAGATTTCATGTTACTTTAGGCCTGTTCGATTGAGCTTACTAGCTTAATAGGGCTGTTTTACTTTGAGACTGGATAACTAAGCTACGAAAACAAAACCATAAATAACAAGTATTAAAAATAAAAATATATATATGGATTGCATTCCACAGAGGTTGTCGGTTTTCGTAGAAGTGCAGTAATATTACAGGAAAATATAAATTTTGTAATATAGCCAAATCAAAACAAATACAAATATTGAAAAAATAATTATATAAATAAATATAATATTTTAATTATATCAAACCATTATCTATTTCAAAACAAAAAATAAATATTCTTATATTTATATTTTCAAAAAGCTTAAATACCATAAATATTGGAAGATAGTGGGTGCTACAGTTAGTTGTACTTCCATTCTATTTTAATTCCAAAAGTACAAATTTTGAAAATCCATTATCAGACGTACATGTGCAAAATAACCTAACTTCATGATTCAACCAATTTTTGCCGTAAAAGAAAAAGTACGAATTTGGAAAAAAACTTTTTATTTTGCGTGTCTATGCAGTCAGAGGAATGTATACACCGAATTCCGTGATTCCAGCTGCGCCCATTTGGTTGGTACCATTTTTACCCCCTTTTTCTATTTTGACCCAGAAAAGTACGAATTTCGAAAAATCAGTTTATTTTCCGTGTCTACGCAGTCAGAGGAATGTATACTCCGAATTTCATGACTCTAGCTACGGTCATTCGATTGGTACTATTTTTATCCCCTTTTTCAGTTTAACCGCAAAAAGTACGAATTTTAAAAAATCCGTTTATTTTACTTGTGTATGCAATTAGGGGAATGTATACACCGAATTTCATTATTAGGTACAGCCATTTGGTTAGTACCATTTTTATCCCTCTATTCCCATTTTAACCTTTAAAAGTACGAATTTGGAAAAGGCTTTTTTATGTCTCTACTCAGTTAGAGGAATGTACACACCGAATTTCGTGTTTCTAGCTGTTGTCGTTTAATATGTACCATTTTTATCCCTTTTTCGCCCCATTTCACCCCCTACAAATAAGAATCACTTTATGGTGCACTTTTTGCTGTAGGGGGAATGCGCATACCAAATATCAAGCAAATAGAAACAGACATATTCAAAAAACATGCTTAAATACGCTAAAATATTAGGGATTATTATGGGTATTTTTAGTCCTTGTGAGGGAAAAATTTTTCCTTTTAGGCCGATTTCGCCCCATTTCAATCCCAACCGATCTACGAATATTAGACGCATTTATGATATTATTTTATATTATATTATGATTTAGATGCTAGCGTGCTTTCAACAGACGGACAGACGGACGGACATGGCTAGATCGTCTTAGAATTTTATGACGATCAAGAATATATATACTTTATAGGGTCTCAGGTCGATATTTCAAGGTGTTACAAACGGAATGACAAAGTTAGTATACCCCATCCTGGAGGTGGAGGGTATAAAAAGTTAAAATTTCGCTCAAAATAACCGCAATATCAATGTATGGATTGGATGTATGAAAACAAATGTTAACTATTCAGTGTAAGTCAAATATATGGTTATCGAGGGTAAGTCAACACAAAATATTTTTTTGGAAATTTATTTTGATACAAATATTTATATTCTAGTTGGCGACAATGTGAGAAAATATTTTTTATTTTGAGTAGAAAATTAACTCCCGGCTTAAAGAAAAACAGCCCTAATATTTGTATTCAATTTACTCGTTTAACAAGAAAGTTGCTTGGTACATACTCGCTTAGATTTGCTGCTCGATATTTTCCTGATCCATTTAAGAAAAAACAATAGATAACAATGCTGCCACCTTATCAAGCTAATTGTAGTCTCAATCGAACAGACAGACTTAAATTGGTGGTGATCAAATATTTCAGTTTAGCGGTTACATTTGATCGCTATATTTGCATATTTCACTAATTAGACTTACTGACGTACAGTAGCTGTATATACTCTAGCACTATTTGGTGATGGATATTTCAAATTAATATAATAACGTTCCTCAAAAATCGCTCATATGTATTGTCTATAATAGGTATAGCCTATCTAACTTACAATTAAGAGACGTAACCCTTCATTTTCTAATTCCATGAGAGTGAACGTAACGTGAACGCGGAAAATGGTATTATTTAAATCACTTGGCGTTTCGTTTGGAATTATTATTTTTTAGAAACGTATACAGTACGGCAAATCCAATAGTTTAACGAAAGGTTAACCAAACCATAAAAAATGAACTCGACGCAAGAGATCACTTAAATGAATGCTTGAATTTAACTAATTTACTAATCCCCTATTTTATTGTACTCACCCGATAAATAAATGAAATTTAAAAATTTTTTCAATTGAGCTCCATTTTATGTTCCATGACGTAATTAATTTTCTGTTTCAACGTCGTTCAATATAACCACACTTAAATAACTTTATACCTAAAATGTATACCTAAATGCAATGAAATGAAAAAATTACACAATTTCGAATTGAAAATTGACTTTAATTTATATTAATAATAATTTAATGAGTAATAAAAAATGTAAATACGAATTAGTATTATGACTGACTTTTTACGCAAATCAAGTAGGTTTTCTTCAGAGCTAGAGAAATAATTATGCATACCAATATGCAGTTTTTATTCACTATTTAATTAAAATCCTAACAAAAATCATGTGTATTTCCTTACATAATTTTTTCTGTTTTCACTTCCAGAAATTCTCACAATTTAGACACCCAAGAAAATTTTGTACATCTAAAACTCGATTTAGCCTCTTCAGACTGCAGGCGACTGTCAAATTTATATGGGATCTGATCTTATGTCAATACCAGCTCGATTTCGCCAGCTATAACAGCCTTTTCAGACTTGACATTTAAACTTGATTTCACATACAGTCTGAAAAGGCTATTAGCCTCATCCTTTTCACAATGATTGATAAATCGGGTTTGATTCGATTTCTAGTGCCACATTTCAATTTGTTCTGAAATCGAGTTGAGCTCAATATCGCCATCAGGGTATACCCCCATTTCGCCTATAGACCATTATTTAAGAAGTCAATAATTATTATTTTTATTTAAATAACAAAACAATGAAATCGATCATCGACGTATTTGATAATTTTATATGAATAAGGCAGCTAGACTTTAACTATCTTTAAACAAACTTGTCCCATGTCCATTGTCAGTCACTTCAATGGTCATTTACATTTTGAAATCTGCAATGCCATGGGCTGCAGCCTGTTCCTTAAAACATTTGCCGTACTCTTCAGCAGCTTCACAGTGATCGCTCGATACACCCAGTCCAGCGCAGGCTTCGATAATTTCATGAGCTACTTTCATTTTGTCCGCAGCTCCTTCAGTGTACATCTCAGCGTGTTTCTCAGCGACAGATGGCACGAATTTTCCATTGGTGTCCATCTTAAGGGAAGAAGAAGAAAATGTTCAACCATTGATGTTTATAGCACCGTTTTATATTTATGTCACGGGATATAAAAAGACATACCACTTCGAATTTCTTCATCATACAGGACCGCAAACATTTGCCTTCTGGAGTAGAAGCTGGATTTTTGGCAACCATATCTAAGACATCAGCTGGAAATCGAATAAAAATTTCGTACAATTTGTAATGACCACATCTAACAAATTTCGTATTCACGATTATCAAAAGCTAGAAACTACCGACTAAACAATATTTCCGGAATTAAAGATAAATTCAACTCGAATGGAAATATTTAAACAAATGAATAAAGTAATCGCTTGCAAAACATAAGCAATCCAAGTGATAAATCGAATGTAATAAAATGTTGAAATTGATGAAATAAACGTGTTTATTTTCACGTTCATCAACGGCTATAATTATTGAGAGATGACAGATTCCTAAATAATTTCAAATGTCTGAGCTTACTGAGTATGTTTCAGATCACCCCTTCCGGTTCATCATTTTAAATAGAATGCCGTATTAGAGACTTCAATTATTTTATAAACTGTATACATTTTATGTTTACCATTGAAGTCTTTAAGTTGATTCGTCAGAATCACCTGGGGTATATTTATATTAAATTACCTTCCTGGGCGCCCACTTTATTTTTACACACTTCTGCTTTAGCCATGAAATCGGCTAAGGCTGCCTTTTTGTCGAATCCTCGGACGACAACAACTCCCACTGTGCACAGAATCGCCAATGTTACGAAATAAAGGGTGATTTTTTAAGAGCTTGATAACTTTTTTAAAAAAAAACGCATAAAATTTGCAAAATCTCATCGGTTCTTTATTTGAAACGTTAGATTGGTCCATGACATTTACTTTTTGAAGATAATTTCATTTAAATGTTGACCGCGGCTGCGTCTTAGGTGGTCCATCCGCTTAGTCCAATTTTGGCATTTCCACGTTTTTGAGTAACAGAGACCCAATTGGTGCGAACGGCGACGAATCGAAAATTGGTGGTCATCATTAACACTGGCCGATACAGCTGCGATATTTTCTTCAGTTCGCACTCTACGTAAGCGTGTTGGTGGTTTAATGTCCAACAATGTAAATTTGGTGCGAAATTTAGTCACAATAGCCCGAATAGCCGCTTCAGTGGGTCGATTAAACTGACCATAAAATGGAAGCGCGCAATGAACTTTCTTAACAGAGCACGCATTTTGATAATAAAATTCAATAATTTGCAAGCGTTGTTCGTTTGTAAGACGATTCATGATGAAATGTCAAAGCATACTGAGCATCTTTCTCTTTGACACCATGTCTGAAATCCCACGTGATCTGTCAAACACTAATGCATGAAAATCCTAACCTCAAAAAAAGCACTCTTTATTTTGCCATTTTATTTTCGATATTAATTAGTGAAAAGGGGAAATCGTAAATGTGTTAGCTTCAGTTTACAACTGATACTAATTATGTTCTTTGGCTGGTATTTATGCTAAAAATATTCAATATTTTCATTTCGGCTACGATTTTGTGACGGGGAGTTTTTCATCCGTGAAATAATAGGTTACACCGGCACTGTGTACATATTACTGACATCTGTACATACAGTTCATGCGAATGCAAGAAGTGACGTCAGCGTGTATATAAAAGACAATTGTACAAAATTTTAATTCGGAATTATGAATGACTTTTGTCGTTGAACGCGAATACAAAATAACCAATGTCACGATATGCGAATCGTTACCCTAATATAAATGTTAGTCGAGTCTTTTTTATATTAGGGTAACGATATGTATGTTCTATGTAAACATATCTCATTATTTCACTGAAATGAAAATATTCAAATTTTGTAGAAATACCAAGTGAAAGAATATAATAAATCAGTTGTAACTGTAAGCTATTACATTTAATATTTCACTTTGGCTAATTAATTATTTCGTGACACTGACTGTACTGTGCGTATTTGGAGTTGTTGCCGTCCGAGGATTCGACAAAAAGGCAGCATTAGCCGATTTTATGGCAAAATCAGAAGTTTGCAAAAATGAAGGGATTCTGACGAATAAATGACATAAAATGTATTGAACAGAGTGGAGTTTCTAACAGGATTTTGTATTTATGGAAATTAACTAGAAGGAAGTTATCTGAAACATACTTTCACGTTTACGGTGAATGTGGTATTGAGTTCTTTGTTATTTCTTATTACTTATTTCAGTTGGGAATTGGAAAATCATAATTGAAATAAGATTTTACTCAATTTCAATTGGAATTATCCTTATTGCGTTTTTATCAGAAATCGATTTAATGGCTATACGCCAATGTAGACAATAATTCATGCACTTATAGAAAATCCTTCGGTGATATTTAAAGTTAGTCGGAAAGCTTCTTTATAATTAATAAAATTAAGGACAGTTTCCTTAGAATTATGAAAATATAGAGCGTACCCTACATTATTACCGAGAGTGGAGATGGCTTCCATACCATGTTAAGTCATTTGGAGCAACACTAGACTGTTAACAGTTCGTTTTCATTAAACGTGAAATTTAGTTTATTTTTCCAATTGGTGATTGTTGTGATTTGATTTACTACAATCAACATTGTCAAATAAGTTGTTTTTATTTGTTACAACATCAAAAAATAATTAATGACATCAAATATTTCAGTTAACATCGCTGATATACGAGCCATTCCCACTCTCCGTCTATAAAAGCTATCTATCTGATTATTATATTTTACATATTTGTACATAATTAATGTTGGAACAATACGTACACATTTTTAATACATATATATAAATGTTCTCTTATTTTTTCGATTTCCAGCTAAAGTCTCAGACATGATTGCCAAAAATCCTCCTACTACTCCAGAAGGCAAATGTTTGCGATCGTGTATGATGAAGAAATTCGAAGTGGTGCGTATTTCTATATTCCTTGATACAAAATTCAATCAAGTCATAGGCATTAATTGCTTATTATTCCCTTTAGATGGACGCCAATGGCAAATTTGTGTCATCTGTCGCTGAAAAGCACGCTGAGATATACACAGAAGGAGCAGCGGACTAAATGAAAATTGCTCATGACATTATCGAAGCTTGCGCTGGATTTAGCGTATCGAACGATCACTGTGAAGCTGCTGAAGAGTACGGCAAATGTTTTAAGGAGCAGGCTGCAGCCAATGGCATTGCAGATTCCAAAATGTAGAGGTGGCTGGCAATGAACTCAACATATGTTCGTTTGTTATACCCTATTGAATTATATGTATCCATTACTTGCTGTAATTTGTTCAATATTAATTTCTCGGTACCTGGAATAGTGGCTTTGGGATGAGGTAAATAAATGTTGATATTTGACAATAGCTGTGTTTTTCACCCCCTATATACGTGAGTTATTGCGATGTAGTTAAACATTTTAGAAGTGGACAGTATTGTAACGGCAAATTATTCTCTATAAGATATGATTTTTATTCGGTACTAGCAGTATCCGCTGCTTCGCACGCGAAAAACCCAGGTATTTGTTATTAGTTTTATCCGTCTCTGTTTTGATTTTCTTTTTTAAAATAGTAAATTGGAAACATAGCACTCATATACAGTCAAAGGAATGTGCTTGTCGATGTGCACTGTTTTAGCTGAACTCCCTTCGTATATATATTTTTTATCATCCCAGTTTTTAACAAAAAATTAAAACCACAGAGCCATTTATTCGAAAAAAAAATCCATTTTGATGGCGCTTCATGATTCTAGCTGTAATCCTAAAGTTGGTACCATTTTCATTTTATTATTTTGGTCCCGCTCTCCCCTTAAAAGTACAAATTTCGAAAAATCCATGTATGTTGCAAGTCTACGTTGTCAGAGGAATTTACGCACCAAATTTCACGACTGTAGCAGCAATATTTTAGTTGGTACTATTTGTATCCCTTTTTGTTACGATCACGCCTTATAGGTATACATTTCTTGGAAAAGTCCAATTTTAATGCGCTTATACAGTCCCGCTTCGAAAATTCCACTTTTACTGCGCTTCTACATGGTCAGAAGAACTTACGCATCAAATTTCAAGATTCTAGCTGCAATACTTTAGTTGGTACCATTTTTATCCCTTTTTGTCCCAAAAATACAAGTTCAAAATGCATTTATATTCCGCTCTATGTGGTGAGAGGAATTTACATACCAATTTCACGACCCATTTTGTCTCGCTCACCTCTTATAAGTACAAATTTTGAAAGATCCAATTTTACTTACTACATGGGCAGAAGAACTTACATATCAAATTTCAAGGTTCTAGCTGCAATACTTTAGTTGGTGAGAGGAATTATTACTTGTATGTGGTGAGAGGAATTTACACACCAAATTTCGCGACTATAGCTGCAGTACTTAAATTAGTACCATTTCATTTTTTTGTCCCGCTTACCTCTTATAAGTACAAATTTCAAAAGATCCAATTTTACTGCGACTATTCACGACTATAGCTGCAATACTTTAGTTGGTACAATTTTTATCCCTTTTTGTCCTGCGCGACCCTTAAAAGTACAAAATGCATTTATATTCCGCTTTTATGTTGCGAGAGGAATTTACAAACCAAATTTCGCGACTATAGCTGCAATACGTAAATTAGTACCATTTTCATCCCTTTTTGTCCCTCGCAACCCTTAAAAGTACACAGAAAAAATAGAAATCAGTTTCAATCACGGAAATTGTATATTTGATAACTTTTTTCCTTAGTTTTCCTGTTATGACGAAAATTGTATAACCAATTACTAAAATTGTAGCTGGAGTTATTGAAAAAAAATAGTAAAAAATGATATATTGAATTAAAGCAGTGATTGTTTTTTTCTAAAATATGCAATCATAAAAGTTGCTGATTCGATTACAGCAGTCGTTGAGTTTTTGATAGTATTCAATTAAAAAAGTTGCTGAATCGATTACAGCAGTCGTTGATTTTTCTGAAATGTTAAATGAATTGTATTTATATTCATTTAAAAAGTTATTGGATTTAGTGAAATAAACCATTCGTCGTCATGGTCTGTAGTTCGTCTAAAGTCTTCAGCAGAACCCAAAATTAGCAAAAAGGCGAGTGAGACCTTTATTGTTGAAGCTAAAAGTTGACTGCACAATTTCGATGGGCGCTACCCCATCTCGTCAGAACTTTCGCAACGTATGTTTGTCTTTGACTTAAATCAGGGTTCATATTAGTACCAGCGTTCACATATGACAAAAGAGAAGAGATTCTAGCTGCAATTCTAAATTGGTACCATTTTTATCCCTTTTTGTCTCTTTCCTCCCTTAAAGTACAAATTTCGAAAAATCCCTATTTGTAACTCGTCGTTTTTATGGGAACTACATATAAATTTGAACCGATCTAGCTCATTTTCACCAGAGCTGTTTCTAGTTCAAATATATGGCTCTTTGACAAATTGGAAGAAAATCTGTTGAAATATGTGGTTTCTAGAGCGGAAAGAGTAAAATCGGGAGCAAAATTTGTACGGGAGCTATATCTAAATCTGAACAGATTTGCATCAAATTAAATAGCGTTCGTCCTCATCCCATAAAACTTCCATGTTCAAAGTTTCATTTAGTTCTAACAACAATTGCGACCAATACTTTGATTACAAGAATAGATGGACAAACGGACGGACATTGCTAAATCGGCTCAAAAAGTGATTCTAAGTCGATCGGTGTAATAAACGATGGGCCTATCTCATTTCCTTTTGGGTGTTACAAACAAATGCACAAAGTCATTATACCCTGTGGTGTAGGGTGTAAATATTAGTTTTACTTTAGAAACCTCAGAAGTTTGTGCGCTGATTGAATGATGAGAATATGTCATTCATAAAGTAACTTTAAATAAAAATAAATAAAATAAAAACAAGTAAGGAAAGGCTAAAGTCGGACCCTACACCACTCTCTGCGTATATACTTCACTTTGATTGCCAAACCCAGGTGTTTCATGGGAGCATTTTTATGTAGCTCATATAAATTATACAGTAAATAATATAGTAAATGATCCAATTTTATAACATGATCTGGAAAATTCATCAAGATCCAATGACAAATGTAGATTATACAGCAGTAATAGGATGAATCAAAACATGGGCCTATATAGTTCTCATTCACGATAGTTATTTCTATCACGATCTGCACATTTTGATAAAGATCCGATGTAATATTCTTTCTAGAGCTGTAATAGAGCAGAATGGGGCCCCATTTGAGTTATACCAAAGTATGGACACGTACATTTGACATTCATAGTAGTTCATATAGTTGAAATATAATATAACACTGTTCGACAGTCCATATTACACTTGAACCATTCGATATACATCTGAAATTATAGGTGAAATAGAGTTAACTGGCGTTTTTAGTTTTTTATTTTCTCATCATGTTGCCCGTTAAAAGGACTACAAAGTTGCAAAGGATACATTATTTCAAAAATTATTTTTTATACTTATTTCTACCCTATGAGACCGGTATAATCGGTAAATCAAAGAAGAGAATATGTGCTAAAAATACTTTAAATTTCAAGCTTGTGCCTGTATTAGTTTAGTTTTAATCATTAAAAATTGTGTCTCTTAAAAATCAAGATATGAATAAACTAGAAAAGCTAAGGTGTAAATTTGAAATAGATGTTAATGCTGAATTAATACGGACAAAAACATGCTATTTGAATTATTTTTAATAGATATTCTCCTCTTTAATTTGACACTAATGCCGTTATCATAGTGTGCGAACAAGTATATAAAATAATAATAATTTTTGTATCCTTTGGAAATTTGTAGTCTTGTGAAGGGGCAACAGGATGAGGAAATGAAAAACTAAAAACGCCAAGTATGTAAAATGTGGGTCCTAGAGGGGTAATAATCAAAATGGGGGACCATTTGTAAGGGCGCTACATTAAAAAGTGGGACCATATATATCACTTTCAAAGTAGGTATTCTTAGTTGAAATATAACATGATCTGCAAAATTTTATCAAGGTCTTCTTTATTGAAATATAACAAAATTGTATCGAGATCCAATGCACGATGTGGGTTCTAGAGCTGTAATATAGTAGAATATGGAATATATTTGACTTCCATAGTATATATAGTAGTATATCTTATCTTAGTTGAAATATAATATCATCTGCAAAATTTGATAAACTTCCGATGTAAAATGTTGGTCCTAGAGGGGTAATAGTAAAAATGGGGGCCCATTTGAAAGGGCGCTGGCTTTCAAAATATGTGTTTCTAGTCTATTTTTTATTTATTTTATTATTATGAATTACAATACAAGGTAAATTTATATTCTATTCTATTATTGCAGCGACAGATCAGAGCCTCTGGTGGGAATCGAACCCACAACCCCCACGCTGATAGCCGATCACGTTACCAACTCGACTCTGTTTATAGTCTAAATGTAACATTGTGTGGGAAATTTGATCAAGATTCGATGTAAAATGTGCATTTTAGAGCAGTAATATAGTAAATCGGTGGTACGTTTGTGTGGGTGCTATATCAAAACATAGACCCATGTGGTCCTCTTTCCCGTTAGCTGTTTCTAGTTCAAGTTGTTTTAGATTTGACCTCATCTAATATCCGATCATTTGAACAGAACACTGGAATAAACTCTGAATTTCTCCATATGATATCCCCTCAGATATCATATGATTTCTGTATGAACTTTTCTTCATCACAATCCTTATCCCACTTATTAAAAATTATAAAAAATCTATATATATAAAAGAAAGTGTCCGAAGCGATGTAATCCCATAACTCGAGATTGGCCAAACCGATTTTGATGATTTGTACTTTGTTGGAAAGGTATTTTCTCAGCACGGGTTTAAAAAAAAATAAAAAAAAGTCAAAAAAAAAAAACGTCAAAAATTTTTACCACACAGCGTGTTACGACAGGTTTTTTCCGATGTTGTTGAAATTTTCAGTGCAGATAGATGTAGGTCTGGAAGGAACTATAGGCTATAGAATTTTTAAAAATTTGCTCTGTGTTTTTGAGAGCTAGAAGGCTGAAAATTGGAACGTATATATTACTGACCACGAGAATGATAAATATGATGCCGAAATTTGGATTTTCATTTTGTGGGCGGAGTGGGCGTGGCAAAAGTGTTTTTGAGAGCTAGAAGGCTGAAAATTGGTAGATATATATTAATGACCACGATAATGATAAATATGATGCAGACATTTGGATTTTCATTTTGTGGGCGGAGTGGGCGTGGCAAGTGTTTTTGAGAGCTAGATGGCTGAAAATTGGTACATATATATTACTGATCACGAGAATGATAAATATGATACCGAAATTTGGATTTTCGTTTTGTGGGCGGAGTGGGCGTGGCAATAGTGTTATTTGAGCTAGAAGGCTGAAAAATTGAATGTATATTTTACTGACCAGGAGAAAGATCAAGTTGATGCCGAAATTTGGATTTTCGTTTTGTGGGCGGAGTGGGCGTGGCAAAAGTGTTTTTGAGAGGTAGTAGGCTGAAAATTGGTACATATATATTACTGACCACGAGAAAGATCAATTTGATGCTGAAATTTGGATTTTCGTTTTGTGGGCGGATTGGGCGTGGCAATAGTGTTCTTTGAGCTAGAAGGCTGAAAATTGGAATGTATATATTACTGGCCACGAGAAAGATCAACTTGATGCCGAAATTTGGATTTACGTTTCGTGGACTTTGGGGCGTGGCAAAAGTGTTTTGGAGAGCTAGAAGGCTGAAAATTGGTACATATATATTACTGACCACGAGAATGATAAATATGATGCCGAAATTTGGATTTTCGCTTTGTGGGCGGAGTGGGCGACAAAAGTGTTTTTGAGAGGTAGTAGGCTGAAAATTGGTACATATATATTATTGACCACGAGAAAGATAAATATGATGCCGAAATTTGGATTTTCGTTTCGTGGGCGTGGCAAAAGTGTTTTGGAGAGCTAGAAGGCTGAAAATTGGTACATATATATTACTGACCACGCGAATGATAAATATGATGCGAAATTTGGATTTTCGCTTTGTGGGCGGAGTGGGCGTGGCAAAAGTGTTTTTGAGAGGTAGTAGGCTGAAAATTGGAATTGGCTAGAAGTATTTTTAAGCTGGAAGGCTGAAAATTGGAACGTATATATTACTGACCACGGGAAAAAAGTGTTTTTTAGTTAGAAGGCTGAAAATTAGAACGTATATATTACAAACCACGATAATATCAATATGATAAGATCAATATATATTACTGACCACGGGAAAAATGTGGAAAAAGTGTTTTTTAACTAGAAGGCTGAAAATTGGAACCTATATATTACAAACCACGATAATATCAATATGAAACCTGATTTTAATTTTACCATTTGTATTTTGCCTGGCGAAGGGGGCGGGGTTCAGCTAGTATTAATATAAAAAGTAGTTTACATTTAATAATATCTTAATTATAACATCAAATCGAATAAAAATTGAGATAAAATCAGTTTTTCTTGATTTTTTTGCAAATGTCGAATATTGAAACAATTATATTTCTTAAGTAATTAAAGCAACATCAGAAAACTATCTGTTATTTTGCGTCTGTACTCACATAAGTCACAACAGTACTCACATAATGTAATGCACATATTTCATATACATAAATATATTATTTTGACCGCAATATGTATGATAATGTTTATCCAAAATTATATATAAAGTAATTCGTTCAACCGCTTCACATGCCATTTGTAAATAAATGTACATTCTATAAAATATCTCAGTTCAAATCAAATATTGATTACAGATCGAAATAAAGCAAACGAAAAAATAAATAGTAAAAGTAAAAAATATAGTCGGTTATTGCTGCTAATAGTAATTTTCGGTTAGCTATGTATTGCTAAAAAAGAGGACTTTTCCTCCTGCTCTGAGTTTCGTGTTGATTTGAATTCGACAACATTTACTCGGATTCGTGTCCGTAAATGTTGTTTTCTGCCATCAAATCTTTCTGTTGATACGATGGGTGTTTTGAAGCAGAAAACACGAATCTGCGAACTTGAATTCGAGTATATTTGGTCGAATTCTCGAAACTGTTTAAAATTCAAACAGTGCTAAAAAAGAATTTGTTTAAATACATAACTATTTTTAATTTAATTATTAGATGCCAGTTTTTTGTGTTGTGTTTTACTTTATTTTCAATTTATTCGTTCCATTACTGGAATGTGACCTATTTGATAATGTATTTGCATTCTACTGTTTAGTAAGAATCCTGAAAAATCAATATTTGTTTTTATAGCCGAAAGTTTTTGCCCGCAGGTGACGATATTTGAATTGCAGCAAATAACGAACGTGTTTTTATTTTGAAATACATAGACTTCGAGGTATCAAGTTGGGACCATTTTCAGCCACTTCTACATTTTGAAATCTGCAATGCCATGGGCTGCAGCCTGCTCCTTAAAACATTTGCCGTACTCTTCAGCAGCTTCACAGTGATCGCTCGATATACCCAGTCCAGCGCAGGCTTCGATAATTTCATGAGCTATTTTCATTTGGTCCGCAGCTCCTTCGGTGTACATCTCAGCGTGTTTCTCAGCGACAGATGGCACAAATTTGCCATTGGCGTCCATCTGAAAGGATTAATAAGGAATAGGTGTTTATTTCATGGACTTGAATTCATATCAAAGAATATAGAAATACGTACCACTTCGAATTTCTTCATCATACATGATCTCAAACATTTGCCTTCCGGAGTTGAAGCTGGATTTTTGGCAACCATGTCTGCAACATCAACTGGAAGTAGAGAACATTTTCCTTTGTAAATAAATCTCTTTATAATAAAAATGAAATGATGTTCGTTGGTAATCACATCACTTGAGAACGGCTGAACCGATTTGGCTGATTTTTGTTTTAAACAGTTCGTAGTGGTCCGGACTAGGTTTTAAGATGAAAATACTTTTGGATAGTTGACAATTGGAAAATATTAAAATCCCTTTTCATATAGAATTTTTGAATGCATTCAAGGCTATAAGTCTCAGTTAAAGCAACGGATATGTTATGTTCGTTATGATTGTGCGAAAAACAAAAGAAAAATATAAAGAATGACATATTTTGTTGATTCCTTTTTGTTTTGTTCGTAATTCTAGTCAGTCAGTCATCAAATAAACATGGAAATCCAGTTTCAGTTATATCATGAATTTTCATCGATGCAATAGGTGGGAACTTATTGGGATTATACCACCATGGGTGCTGTCAAATGGTCATTTAATTCCATAAATTACTCATAAGGTTTCAATTCGTAACCGAGTGATGCAGGACACATTTAATCAAGACTTGGAATGCAAGTTCTAACGACGTTTTGCTTTTGAATTTTTTTGCATAATTGCTCGAATTCGTCCTCTTTTGGGACACGTTACGACAATTAAATTAAGGACGATCAGCTTGTCAAGTTGTTTGACGTTGTCAATGTCAGAATCGCCATTGACATTTCGACCTTCTGCATTATATTTCCCGTCGATTTTTCCAGTTCACCGTTCAAAAACTCGAACCAATGTGAAAGGATGAAAACAGTGAACTGCGGATAGATCTTTTCTTCAATACAAAATTCTCCGTTGACATAATCTTACGTTATTACGTTCGATACAATAATAACTAAGAACTACATTTTTCTCATTTCAGTTTTGTTTAAACATTTGAAATACGGTTTCAAAAATTCACACGACGATCACAAACAATCAAACAGAAATATGGAGAGAATTCTGTCGGGTCATGTTTGCCTTCCACATGGAAGGATATGAAGAGGAACTTGTAATGCTTCCGCAGCAGTTGCCCTTATCCGCAGAGACTGTAGGTGTTGAGGGCGATGGTTCCTTTTTTCAACTCAGAAACTCCAACATTCAATTTACCTTCCTGGGCGCCAACTTCATTTTTACACAATTCCGCTTTAGCCATAAAATCGGCTACTGCTGCCTTTTTGTCGAATCCTCGAACGGCAACAACTCCAAATACGCACAGTACAGTCAATGTTACAAAATACTTGGCCATTGCTCTTAATTTGTTGTTTTTCGATATTAATTATTCAAAGGGCAATATATTAAATGAGTTATTTTCAATTTACAACTGATACTGATTATTTTTTTTCGGCTGGTATTTATGTTAAAAAATTTAATATTTCCATTTCGGCTATAATGTTTTGACGGGGAATTTTTCATCCGTGAAATAATAGGTTACACTATTACTGACATCTGTCCACACACGGTTTATTCGAACGCAAGCGTGACATTGTTTATTTGAACTTCAAGTTCGACTGAAAAAGCTTTTAAAAGCCATTCATAATTTCGATTTATAATAAAAGTTTTTTATCCTAACTTGAACTTGAACCCAAAATTAGAAACGTAACTTCTTGTATTCGATATACAGATGTATCTATGCCATGTATATATGCCGATATTTCAGCCGTAAACTATTATTTCACAGTTGAAAAACTGTGCGTCACACCATGATATCGGAAATGAAAACATTCCATTTTCACATAAATACCAACCGAAAGAAGATAATTACTATCAGTGGTAACTTGAAGTGAACGCAGTTAACATTTCCTTTTGGATAATTAATATCGAAAAGTAAAAAATTGAAATAATGGCCAAGTATTTCGTGACACTGTCTGTACTGTGCCTATTTGGAGTCGTTGCCGTCCGAGGATTCGACCAAAAGGCAGCTGTAGCCGATTTTATGGCTAAAGCGGATGTGTGTAAAAATGAAGTTGGCGCCCAGGAAGGTAATTTGGCATATTCCCAAGGGGATTGTAACGAATCAATGTGATAAAATGTATTTTGTCTGTAAACTGATAGGGTATTGAATGAGAATGAGGACATTTTAGAGGATAAAACGGAAGGGATTGATCTGAAATATACTTTCATGCTTCCGGCGACGTTCAAACGCAAATTAGCACCATTTCACCTATAGTTTCTGATGTATATCAGCTGATTCAATATGGACTGTCGGAAAGTGTAATACACCCACTGCTAGAAAATCGTTCGTTGTATTGACGAAACTTGATTTTAAAATTTACTTTATATTTATGAAAATTTACGACAGGTTGCTTTTATTGACGTACTCGGCAGAAGTACAAATAAGAGTTTTTCTTTCAGTTTAATTTTTAAAGAAAAATACTATTTTTCTCTATTTCCAGCTGATGTCGCTGACATGGTTGCCAAAAATCCAGCTTCAACTCCGGAAGGCAAATGTTTGCGATCGTGTATGATGAAGAAATTCGAAGTGGTACGTATTTCTATATTCTTTGATATGAATTCAAGTCCATGAAATAAACACCTATTCCTTATTAATCCTTTCAGATGGACGCCAATGGCAAATTTGTGCCATCTGTCGCTGAGAAACACGCTGAGATGTACACAGAGGGTGCAGCGGACAAAATGAAAATAGCTCATGAAATTATCGAAGCTTGCGCTGGACTTAGCGTATCGAACGATCACTGTGAAGCAGCTGAAGAGTACGGCAAATGTTTTAAGGAGCAGGCTACAGCCCATGACATGTCAGATTTCAAAATGTAGATGTGACTGACAATGGACCCATATTTGTTTGTTATACCATTAATAAAATAAAGTCTATGTAAAGGGTGTTTTTTATTGGGGTATAGAACTTTAAGTTGGCATCACTTTTTTAACTGGCGGCCATTTTGTCAGCTGTCAAGTGATTAATATTTAGTTTGGTTTGCCATTTCATCATGAACAGGTTGACAAAAGAACAACGCTTGCAAATCGTGCAAATTTATTTCGAAAGTAATGGTTCAGTTCGCGAAGTTCACCGCAAGCTCCGTCCATTTTATGGTCGACATAATCGTCCATCAGAGCAATTAATTCGGTTAACCATGGATCGTTTTCGCACTACGTTTACTCTATGTGATAATACGCATCCGCAGAGACGTCGAACAGTGCGCACCGAAGAAACAATTACCGCTGTAGAGCAAAGTGTTGAAGAGGACCCGAATGAATCGATTCGCCACCGTGCACAGCAATTGGAGAACGTGGTTGAAAATTTGACCTGTAGAATTGGCTATATTCGAGCCAGCCGCGGCGGCCACATGCCCGAAATCATATTTAAACATTAATGGCATAAAATTATCCTTCCAATAAAGCCAAATTGATGGACATTAAAACGATTTTCTTGTGTTTTATTTCAATTCGAAGTTCTATACCTCAATAAAAAACACCCTATATTTCAAAATAAAAACACGTTCGATATTTTCTGTGAATGTACTTATCTAAATATTTGGAAGGCGGAGGTATTTTCATTTCAATGGAGATCAACGTGTTTTTCTTTTCTTCTTATTTTAATATTCTAATCATTAGAAAAACTGTTTTTGAGTTATACTTCATTCATATACATACTTCAAAATCCGAAAAGCGTTAAAAGGAGCCCATCATATCAAATCAAGCGTCAAGACTCTAAAATGCATTTTTATGACCTAGTTATGGGCCAAAGAAACGCCTTTTCCCACATTGCAACACTTATTAAATTTAAATCGGTATATATGTATGTATATATATCTTTTTGTGAACAAATAAAATATATTTGAATACAAATTAGATCAATTAAGTTAGTTTTAGGACCATTTATTTTCCGACTGATCGAATGAGTAATATTATCCTTCATAAATATATCTCATACGCCATCATTATGATGATAATAGAAATGTACCATTCAAAAATAGCCACCCCCTCATTTTGTAAAATCGATTGAAGAACATACGCGACTAGATTAAGAACGTAATTATAAATCGATTGTTTTAGTACATCCAGCTGATTTAAAGTAGTATAATGTAGTTATCTATTTCATGACTTAAACAAACACTGTTCTCCCAATTATTGTATTGAAATTGGGTGTAATTACCACTATCCATTCTAGCAGAAGTTGTGCTAAGAACTCCTAAGTAAAGTGTACACAATATTTTACCCGGTCGAACGCATTTTACTTATTTCAATTTTAATTTCAAATGAAAAATCATAATTTAAATACAATTTCACTAAATTTCAAGTTGAGATATCTTAATTACGATACTACTTTGCTGGAGGGTATAATAACAGTCCGTTCAATATGATAGTGTCACACACAAATTTGTATTTTAGGGACTGCAAATTTCACAAAAACACAAATATTTAATAGGATCAAAACATTCCGAATGCAAAGCATTTTTACGCACGACTTTGAAAAAATAAAACTATTTTGGAGGAATCCCATGGATAAATTAAATTATGGGTTATGATCGTTTAATTCTTTAACAAATTGACAAAGTGATGAAACTTCTTCCCGGGAAATATTACAATTAAAAGAAACATTTACAGAAATATTCATAAACATATTAAGGCTGTTTTTCTTTAAGACTGGATAACAAGCTGCGAAAAACCTAAATAAAAAGTTAAAATTTCACTCAAAATGAAAATTTATTTTTTAAAATTATCGCCAATAGCAATAAAAATGTGTATATGAAAACAAATTTTGAAAAATTATTATTATATATTATATTATAGTAAAAATATTGGACTTAGCCTGGATAATTATCCAGTGTAAGCCAAATTTATGGTTATCGATGCTAAGTCCAAAAAAATCAGCACAAACTAATTTTTTTGATACAAATATTTATATTGTAGTTGGTGACAATGTGAAAAAATATTTTTTTTAGTTTGAGCAAAAAATTAAATTTTAATTAACGTTTTTGTTATCGCAGCTTGTTATCCCGGCTTAAAGAAAAACAGCCTTTTTATTTTCGATTTGCGTAATGCATAATGTATTCCCTACTTCAGTTCACAGAATTCTTACATTGGCATCAGTACAGAGTGAATAAAAGAAAGTCAATAAGACCAAAAATGAATCCACATAAAAGTGGCAGTGGGTTGAAACCCGAGTGGAAGCCATTACAGGGCTGAAAAGTCCATACTTTGAGGTGTTGCTTTTTCGATATGCCTGATAGTATGCTTCAATAATATCGTAAATCAATCTATATCATTCGATGATGTCATGGTGTGAATATTTTGAATAATTAATTAACAGCAAACAAGAAAGGGTTATTCAATATTATTGGTTGACTGAGTTTAGTAACACCAATTCAAATATACAGTCACTGTGCAAAGTGCGTATTGGTTTTGTTGTGGTTAACGATAATAATAAATACAAATTCAATACGATAACAATACACATAATAATTAGTAGGAAATAAGTCTACCCTATAAACATTTGGATGATATACCACCAAGAAGATATTGCGGCAATATCTTACATTTATCATTTTGAAGAAATTCATCAAAACAATTTTTGTCATATCACCCTTGTATCATTTTGAAGAAATATTGGCGATATTGACAAAAATTGTTTTGTTGTCATATTTCGTATAAATGTTTCGGAAATAAATAAAATAAAGGAAGAATGCCTTTTTCGTGTTTCGTTTCACATTTTATTGGTACATTGCAAAATGACGGCGATATTGCCAGATTATCATCCGCAAGAAATCTGGATAATATCGCCATAATATCACCTGGAAGATAAAAATGTGATATCGCCACATAACCACCTAAACGAAAAAAACGCAATTTTCCATGTTTTTCATATTTCAAAATTAATAATTACATAAAGTGGTGAATAAAGAAATACAATAACCTCATAAAAGATAAGTAAACATAAAACAACTAAGAGAAATTAAATAGATGGACATCACTACTGTTTTCGTCTTATGTTCTTTATTATTTCGGTCTTTCGCATGTGTCTGGTTAATCAAAATGGACGTTATTGCACTTGGGTTTGGAAAAGAACCAACGCATATGCCCGAAAAGAAAACAAATAAAATGCATATAATAGAAGCTATAAATACCTTTAAATGCATTTAAATTTTATAATTTTGAGTCGACGGCTTCTCCTTGGTTCCCATCCAAGTATATTTGTTGACCAAGCTTGCAGTTAAAAGCTTTTTGAGAGCGTGTTTTATCAAAACTGTATGCCACTCATCTAATTCGTTTTGAAGACTTTGCCTCTGTGAAATGAAAAAAAATCGTAATGTCTGATAAAATTTTGTACCCAAAAGATCTGCATCAATAATCAACTTACCAGTTGGCTTTTATTCACTTGCTACTGGTTTCATTTTGAACTTCAACTTGTCTTTTAATTATTGCGTGCCATGCACCAACAAACTATGAAAAGAAACACGGATTTCTAATGAAACATATATTTTCTTTTATTATTTCCGAAACAATCATACGAAATATGACAACAAAATCAATATCGCCAACATTTCTTCAAAATGATACAAGGGTGATAAGAAAAAAATTATTTTGATGAATTTCATCATAATGATAAATGGAAGATATTGCCGCAATATCTTCTTGGTGACATATCATCCAAATGTTTGTAGGGTAAGTTCCAATAATTTTGAGATATTTAAGATATTTTGACGCGCAAATATGCGTTTGAAAGGAATTTTTTTATGGATTTATAAAAAAATATAATTCAAAACAAGTAAGTAAGCGTCAGTCGGCTTAACCGACCTATATATACCGTCACTCTCAGATACCATATGCATGGAAATTATAAGGACTTAAATTTGACTTGAGGTCGGATAATTTATTTATGTAAAATGCTCAAATATCAAGTCATGGTGGATTCCACGCTCTGCTATGCAGTTACAAAAAATGTAAATTTAGCTAGAAAAAGGACAATTGCGTGGGAGATACTAAAAGGGGCGTGGCAAAAGCATAATTGTTTTATAGGTTTAGAGTGATTACAAAAACATTTTCAAATATCAAATTGCAACTGGTTTCGACAAGCCGAATGGAGGTTATATTAGTTTTATTTTGACCAATGCTTGTGCCAATTTGTGTGGGAGGCACAAGAAGGGGCATGACAAACCCCTCCATATTATGTACGCTTAAACTGATTATAAAAGCTTTATCTTATACCAAAATATAGCTGATTCTGAATATCCGTTTGGAAATTACATTGGTTTTAGTTTAACATGGCGTGGTAATTTCGGCCATCTTCGACCTTAAACTAAGTTTGGGAAAAATATTACCATGTGCAAAGTTTGAATCGATTCCTTAACTCCTTTCGAGAGTTATCGTGTGACGATAAATCTACCGATTGCATTTCCCCGTACTTTTTATTTCCCGGGAAACGGGAATTACTTTTTAATTTTGCCGGGATCCCGGGACAGCACGGGAAATCGTCAATATATCGTTTACCATGAGTTAAGCTTATTTTTTTCAATGAAACATTCACATTTTATTAAGGTAAGGATATTCCGCAAGTGGGCTGAGCTTCTCATTGGTTTGTGAAAATTATTTACTTAATGAGGCCACCTGACGAATGGTCTTAAGCCAGGAGAGTTTCCCAGTTCAGTAAAATACAAATTTATTTCACAACGAACCTGTTACTGAATTCAATTCAAACAATTTTCAAGTTTCAAAATTAATTAAATGTATGCAATCAAAATTTGCAAGTGTATATTTAAGAGCAGACAATGCATTTATGGCCTCATTAGATATTTCTTATTTTATTGGAAAATGTGGACGCTGCGGAGAACGATCGTTCACATTCAACAGATGTAGTCAGTAGAGCATTAAATAAAATGTCTGTTCTTTGTCCTGTTGCATCGAAAACTATAAATTCTTTTTTTAGACAGCTATCTTGACTTTTTTAATACAATATTTTTACTTGCGTTTTCTATAGTATTGTTTCAAATATTAAAACAACGACTGACTTCATTAATTTTGGGCGTTTGGATACACGTCCAAAATCGGATTTTTTAAATTTTCGGGTTTTTAAATTTTTTCAAATGGAGTTTGACCCCGAAAAATCGAATTTTGGCTGCATATCCGAACGCTTTTGTCATCGAACTGCAATATGAGACATGCCTTATTAAAATCGATATGAGCTAAATTATTGTACAACATTTTTATTGAGGAAATGATGTAAAAAAATGCGGGGAAAGATGTAAAATTTATACTGAATTCCCGCGTGATTCCCATACGAATTTCCCGGGATACGGGAAATGAAAAAGATGCGAATCCGCGGGAAAATTCCCGGGATGCAAACCCTAACGGACGGACATGGCACAAACATCTTAAAAAGTCGTGAAACGGATTTGGTCCAAACATACTTAGGGTCTTAAGTCATTCCTTCAATGCGTTACACTTTTTTCCTGTTCCTGTTATAACTAGTAAGTAGGTTTCAGTCGGTTAAACCGACTTATGTATATTAGAGTGGCTTCAAAATAAAAGTTGTGGATGTTCCCGGCTAAAATCAAAGATTGGTTTGTTTTATGTGATCTCCCAAAATATTTAGCTTTTATCATTGTCCGTTCGTGAGCTGTACGCGTTCAAAATAACCTCTATAAATCAGGTTTTTCGCGAATAAAATTCACGGTGAGAATGATATTTAGAAAAAAACTGCTAGAAATTAAAATCTGGTCCGAGACTTATCAAAACTTGCATTTTAACCCAGAATAGAGGGTAGAATTTTAACATTTTTGTGAAATTTTTGTTGCATTTTTTATAGAAACCACAATAACTTCCATATATTTAGTTCGATTTCTGTTTTTGTTGGATCGTTGAAGACGTATTGATCACCAATTGCAATTTTTAAAACATCCTAACCCATTATAGGCCGAACATTTTTTTCTTACCGTTGGATCTCAATGGGTTAAATGTTATATAAAAACTGAAATATGGGGTTATTTGCATCGTAAACACATTCAAGTCTTACAAAAAGCTAATTTTTGAAAAAAACATCTGAAATGTTGGTCTTTCAATGGATAAATTGGGAGGAAGACTTCACACAAGATGTTACAATTACAATTTTATAAACCGTGCGACATGATTTCCCTCCTAAGAACGAGATTATATAAAAGTGAAACTATAGGTCACTAATAGGAAATCTCATACTCAGTTTTTTATTTCGTGATCGTTTGTCTTTTTTACAGGACTTTTAATTTCCAAAATGTCATTGTTTCAATAATTTAGTTTCGTACTTTTGCATGTCATACAATGATATGGGCATCAAATGAAAGAGAAGAACATCTGCTAAATATACATTTAATTTCATGCGCCAATCTATGTTAATTTAACATTAACAACCATTTCAAAATTTCCCCTTTTAAAAGTTTATGTAGATTATTCATGTTTTAATTTTTAAGGGGGGACATTTGAAATGGTTGAATTTCTTCCCAAACATTAGCTTTATATAAGACTAGAATGTGTTTACGATGCAAATAACCCCATATTTCAGTATTTACTTCACATTTAACCCACTGACTGTTAACAGTAAGAAAAAAATTGCGTCCCCTAATGGGTTAGGAAATTCTAAAAATTGCGATTGGTTATCAATACTTCTCCAACGAGCCCCTAGAAACATAAATCAAACTAAAAATGTGGACGTTATTGCGGTTTTTATAAAAAATGCATCAAAAATTGCACTAAAATAGTATAAATCTGCCCTTTATACTGGGTCATATTGAAAGTTTTTAATATGGTTTGATAAGGCTCTGGTCGGATTTTGGTTTCAAGCGGGTTTTTTTCAATACCATTCTCATCGTGAATTTTATTCAAGAAAAACCTGATTTATAGAAGTTATATTTCCAGCTCACGAACGGACAATGATAAAAGCGAAATATTTTGGGAGAAAACATAAACAAACTAATCTTTCAGTTTAGTCGGGAACATCCACTACTTTTATTTTGAAGCCACTCTAATGTATATACCCTCAACTTGAGAGAATATATGTATGGAAGGACTTAAATTTTACCTAACGCCGGATTATGTGTGTGGGAAGTATTAGAAGTTTGTGGTAATTGGATCCAGCTAAATAATTGTAAAAACATGATCAAATATAAAGTCACAATGGATTTCAGGCACCATTATAGCATTTAATTTTACCTATGATTGACCTATGTGGGAGGTACTAAAAGGGGCGTTGCTAAAGCATAAATAATGTATATCATTTGAGACAGACAAGAAGTATAACACATTGAAGGAGTGACTTAAGAAACTATGTATGTTTAGACCAAATCCTTTTCATGACTTTTTAATTTGTTTGAGCCATGTCCGTCCGTCTGGCAGGTGTACACGATAGCTCTCGAAAGGAATTCAATTCAAAATTTGCACATGGTAATATTTTTCCTAAACTTAGTTTCAATTCGAAGATGGGTGAAATTGCCTCGCCTCTGGTTGTACCTCAAGCTTACCTTCTTGTTCTGGTAGGTGTTGTCGAGTAAAACAACAATCTGTGTTTGAAATTTCCCAGACACCTAAAAAATCTTGATATGTGTCTTGACATATGTGTCAGAATGATTGATGATGATATGAACAAACCTTTTTATTTATAATCCATTTTAGGTGATTCAGATAATTTGAATAACATATAAAATAAAATTATTTGAAAAGTAATAACTATATATTTTTTATTTATTTTTTTTTTTGAAATAAAATATTTTTGTTTTCTTTCATTTTTGGTGAGGAAATATTACTTTTGCGAAACAAATAAAAATTTTATGTGTTCAATTTTATCAATTTTGAGAAGAATGAGCGTGGTCTAAACCAGAACATCCTCTTGTACCACTAGAGTTACCAACGTTGTCGATTTTTTATAAAAGTCGATATAGTTGTAGGATATTCTAGGAACAAAAATATGTGCTTCGGTGGAAAAATATTTTTCATTTTTTCATTTTATTTTTATTTTGACTCAAACATAAACCATTGCATATCTCAGAACGGATAAAGTGTGACTTAGATCACTATCATTCTAACTAGCACATATAATCCTGTAACTTAGTTGATTATCAAGCCATTATTATTTTCTCAACGGACTTAAAAAGAAGAAGCCTGGAGCTTTCGAACATAAGAAAACTGTATGCGTTTGTGCGAAATCAATTTATATTTATAGATGTGTAAATTTGCAAACAAAAACAATTAGGATTAATTAACAATAACTTTTTTTTGAAACTTTCAACACATTAAGTATAATTTTCTGAAGTATATATAATCCAATTCTAATATGCCACTTGAAATAGAATTTTAAGGAAATCCTCGCCAACGCACAGTGGGGCCTTTCGACTATTGGAAAATCATAATTTCTGAACTAGTGAACATTTTTTTACAAAGAAGACATCATAAGCTTTAAACTGAGACTAGGCATTCCAAAATTACTGGAAGTTTTAAAAGCAGACGTCTAATAAAGTTTCGAAACAATCCGAGCTTGACATGGAATGACCCCCCCATATTTGACGGACATAATATATATTTTTCTATTTTACCTCCCATAAGCGAACAAATTTTGGGTGACCGTGACTGTCCGCTGTTGAGAGGTTTCACTGTACCTTGTTTGAAGGTAATTTCAATAACTTTTCAAATATTAAATAGGTATCCCAGCATTACATTTTTTAAAGTTTTTACAATTTTATTTCTTTTATTTTGATTTTCGCAATGATTACATTAATTGTTTTGTTTTTATTATTTTATAGTAGATGTTTTTAACAGATATTCTCCTCTTTTATTTAATTTGTGAAGTGGCAACAGGATGATGAAATGAAAAACTAAGCGCCAATAAACTCTATTTTGCCTATAGTTTCAGACGTATACCATCCGGTTTAAGTGTAACGACTTTTTTTACAATTGTCGTACGGTGATATCTAGTGCAGCCATTTACTTTGTCATTTCGTACTAAATAAAAAGTTCGGCATTATTAAATTATCGGTGTACTAAAACAATTTTATTGAATATAGTTGAAAGCACAACAAGCAACCTAGATCCAATTATGGTTATATATATTTGTTCGTCATTACAGAAGGATATTCCAGATTGTTATAGTAAAGTTTTGTATGTGGCCCTAGAAGTATTTTCCTATTTAAAATTCATAGTGTTCGTCAATGCCATGCGCCTTAGCTTGTTCCTTAAAACATTTGCCGTAGTCTTCAGCGGCTTGACAATGTTCGGCAGAGACAGTAATGCCAGCACAGGTACTAATAATTTCACGGGCCACCTTCAATTTGTCAGCGGAACCGTCTGTCATTTTCGCAGCATGTTTTTCAGCAATTTCAGGAACGAATTTTCCATTAGCATCCATCTGAAGTGGGAACAAAGTTTTGATAGAGTTACCGACGATCTGTTTTGGATATGCTTGGAAAGTTGGTACTTACCACGTCGAATTTCTTCATGAGGCAGGCTCGTAAGCATTTGCCTTCCATAGTGGAAGCTGGTTTTCGTTTGGCCATCTCTTCCAAATCGGCTGTAAGGAAAATAGTAGAGAATATTATTGAGTTGAGATGTGTTTGGATTTCTTTAAGAGTAAAAAGAAAATTGTCTTATTCAAGGTCAGAAAATATTGTCCAACGCCAGGTATCGGGAAAGTAGAAAGAAGACATTATCTTAAACAGGCAATCTGGCCCAAATAGAAAAAAAATTGAACGCATTAAATTATTATTTAAGATAATGTCTCAGAAGTGGGACAGAAAAAAGTGTAACGCTTTGAGCCATGTCCGTCCGTCTGTCTGGCTGTCTGTGTACACGATACCTCTCGATAGAAGCTAAGGACTCGATTCAAACTTTGCACATGGTAATATTTTTTCCAAACTTAGTTTAAGTACCTCCCACACAAATCACGAAAAACTACCTAAAATTAAAGCTGTTATAACTTATATGCTGATGATCGGAATACTGTGAAATTTGATATTTAGCTATGCTTTTTTAGTGGCCACATTCGCATGAAATATGGGCGAAATTGCCACACCCCTTCTGGTACACAAAGTGGCATAAACTTTGGTTACAATAAAACCGACATAACATCCATAGTCAAAGTCAGTTGCAACTTGATATTTAAAAATTTTTTATAATCACGCCCCTGTACACAATAGTCTCTATCCTAGGTAATATTAAATCCTATAATAATAAAACTTCTTCAAGTCATAGTGGTTTCTATGCACCAGAGAAACCACTATGACTTTATATTGGCTCATGTTTTTATGTGTGACACGAATATTCCATACAAATTATCCTGCCCTACATAAAATTGTATTCCTTATAACTTCCGTATATATGTTCTCTGAGAGAGAGTATATAAGTCGGCTTAGCCGACTGAAGCTTGCTTACTTGTTTATTACATATTTTGAATCTCCATCAAATCTGGTCAAATTCTAGTTGCACAAAGTAGTTCAAAAGGTCATTTGAAAAAAATATAATTTCTCATTCAAAAAATTCTCATCCTTGAAGGATGCATAGAAAATAATAAATATGAACGTCATTATCCATTCATAGTAAAATCCACAACAGCAAAAGGATATTTAACATTTGACAAAAACTTTAAACATGATTATCTCAAAATACCAAAAAAATATAGTAGCGACCATATAATTCTGAAAGGACATATTGATAGATCATTTTTGTGGTATAAACTTATTGTTCAGCTGGTCAGAGTTTCTTTTACACAGGGTCAAAGTTTTCAGTTTTTGGCCGAAGAGAACATTATACTAAGTGACAAAAATGTTGTAAGTTAATGTCTGAAATAATTCTTATTGTCAGAACTATATTGTTTGTGGGAGACTTCAACCCCCATCTCTTCTCTTTATGGGTCAATTTGACCCTTTTTCGAGAAAATCCAAATAGACCTTTCAAAAAGGACGTTTGAAGTTATACGAATAGGATGAATGTTGGCTGTAATGGCAAAAATTGTGAAACGCGCCTTTAGAAAAATCATAAAATATAACGAATTCGACTTTAAGCAAAGGCATTTTGAATTTTCAATGTTATTGTATACTTGCAAAAACCAATAACATTACTTTTGAATTATAATTATTTGTCAAAAAAACAATGCTGAAGCCCTATTGTAATTGTGTTGCATTTGATGTACAAAATTGTCTTTATAGTAAAAGTTTATCACAAATACATCGGATCATTAACTTCGCTGTTTTTTAATAACAATTTAACGCAAAAATATACATATTTATTTATTTTCATGAAAAACACTTGGTTTCTTTCTCATTTGCAATTTTGCACGTTAGATTTGTATGATGTTGAAACTGATGATGTTCTGTTTTCAACTACAATAAAACATCATATCGAACATCTTGATATCTTTATATGTCAGTATCTTTGTAACAAGTAAATAAAAGTAAAATTTGTCCCATTACAATTGTGTATACCCTCCACCAGGGTATTATGTCTTAGGTTCAGTCATGTCAGTCTGTCAGTCTGATCGCAATAATCGACTTTTGCTATTTATGAAGCAAATCGGTTCAGATTTAGATAGAAACGTCACTCCAGGCACCTACGTGTCGTATCGAAATCTCAAATGGGCAACGACTCAAAAATGTTATATTTTGATCAAAATCTGCTCTTAACCACATACATACATACATATTTTATCTAATTTTCTTCAAATTTTGTACATCACGTTATATTTTACATAGAAACTTCTATGACGAAAGTCGGTCACATCGGTCCATATTCATATATAGCTTTGTGGCATTAAACTTTCACTGATATTATAAAATGTCCAGGGTCTGGAGTGGGAAATATGGTCTCCCACAGAGTCACATCGTTACCTAAATATAGAAAGGCTCCAACTTAAAATTTTTGAGAAATCGAGTTTTTTGTTAATTATTACAGAGCGTTTAGTGTAATCTTAATGTTAACAAAAATATCGATTTGCAAAAAAGCTATGAGTAAGGGCCTTCTATTGTTGTAGGTAATCATATATAATATGACTTTTTGAAGATTGACTGGAAGATTGTGTTTCATGTTAACTTAACACAAATACAACCAAGAAAATCGTAGTCTAACGCTTGATGCAGATTTGCTTGCCGGACAAGAGTTTTGGTATGAATGTACTTACAATCCTTGGCTCCCACTTCAGTTTTACACTCATCCGCTTTGGTCATGAGTGCGACCAGAGCTTCCTTTTTATCGAACTCTCCGCTGACTACAACGGCTCCAAAAACGCACAGAGCTGCCAAAGTAATGAAAAGGTTGGCCATTGTTGTTGGACGGTTGGAGGTTGGTTGGTTGATTGGTTGTTTCAATTAAACACAAAAGTAATAAATGTTAATTCTATCGCAGCTGATTGCTAACTGATACAAATTAATTTCCATCTGAGTCTATTTATATTCTCAGAACAAAACGGTCGGCCCAACACGACTCAGTGAACACGTTCATGTGGAAATCGACGCTGCTGCAATTATATTCACACAGTTTTTCATTCGATAACGATACTATTTCATGTGTAAAATTATATGTTGAGCGAAAAAAAAACAAAAGCGTTTTGTCTCGAAAATAATAAAAGACAAAAAAGCACAGACTGTTGTTGGCGAGTGACATTGATATGGCTCATGAATGACCTTCGTCAGCTTTCGCAGCCGAAAGAAATGCTTTCGAATTTTTGAATAAAGAAAGTTCTAAAAAACGTACTTCCGGTGTTGATGGTATTCGGAAGAACTTGTTCTTCAACTTTTGAATACACGAACAACATACATTCGTGTAAATTGTGGCTTACTCAGCGATATTTGTTCGTCGCTGGCTATACCAAAACCAAGTCATTTCGCCAAACACTTGTAAAAATGACTCTCTGACACTCTGCGGAACAGAGCGTCAATTCCATGCGAAATGCATCATCAATAAATAGTCGACCTAGACCCACCTCGACCGGCTTACGAACACCAGCTAAGTCGACTTACCAATAGGCCTGTTCGATTGGGCTTACTAGCCTAATATTCGAATATGGAATTTACTCGATTTACTAGAAAGTAGTTTGCTCCTCTCTTAGTATACAATTTAGGTGCTTCCTAATCCATTGAAGATAGTCAAGTCTCTTTATTGTAAGCCTAAAGTCTGTCTGTACGTCCAGTAAACATTTAGGACCTGCTTGAAGAAAATAACGGAATGGTATTGTACGTTGCCTCAACGAATTTTCTCATTGAAAGTTAACAAACGGCGGCAATTTTTCCGATGTTCCGAAACTTTTTTTTAAATTTTAATTAAATGAAGTTTCTTTGCAGCAACGAAACTTTGTCGTTGCAGCAATGAATACCGTCGACGCACCGTGGTTCAGATTTAATTTTCATCACCAAAAATTAATAACTTTTGATCTAGTAAATATTTTTTGACTTTTGAGCTAGGAACCCGCTATTTGTAATAAAAATTGAGCACAGAAGGTCAAAATGTAGAAATTATGTTTTTCAATTTTCAAAATCTGAAAAAGGTGAAAAGCAAATACGTAAAAATATTGCAAAAACAAAAAATAAAAAAATAGATACTCCCGATATTTTATGGTAATATATCAAAATAATCCCTAATTTATTTTTTTACAAAAGGCAAAAATGTTTACAATATAAAAAGTTATATATTGTTGGCCATTCGAAATTGATTCTGGGCGGCGACTACGAACGTTTTTCATTCAGCTTAAAGAATTTGGGTCCATGATAACTGGACCTCGGATTTTTGCATCTACAAAATGTTTTCTGCAATTGTTTTTCTTATTTTCAACATGCACTCGAATATTTCATAATTGAACTATAAATTTTCTGAATGCAAGGTTGATTTCCAATCGAATGAAAAATATGCAAAAATCTGAGGCCTAAAATACGATACAAAAAAAGAATGTGATATAAAATTGGCGCCATCTCTCCCTCTCCTTATTTTAATTAACTTTATTTACATATAAATTGAAACTCAAATTCGTAATTATATGAGATATAAACTTGTATGACCAAAACTTGTTTTTTTGCATTGAATTTTAACGAAAACTTCAATAACTCAATCAATTACTAACGGATTTTTAAAGACAAAGTGGCGTTTTAATGGCCACAGATACTTTTATAAAAACATAAAATATTAAAAATAATTTAAAAAAATAAAATATTATTTAAAACAAAGTAAAAAACAAACAGGGAAAGGCTGTTCTTTGAATGATATTAATTTCTAAACGCAAATATTACAATTTTGACCAAAATATCTTCTTACAAATATTTACATTTTATTCGACTACTTAATGCATTTTTAAATAATAACACTATGCAACAAAAAATAATTTCTTTGAGACCTAAAAAATTGGTGTTTCAACAAGAAACAGCTTTAACTACACTGTGCGAGTAAAACAAGAATTTGTTTGTGAAATTTCCATGACACCCCCCAAAATCTTGACTTACGGGAAAAACGGTTTTGCAGTCAATATTAAATTTCTCTTGGACCTTTCGAACGATGTACATATATGTTGTTTATTTACAACTTGAGGAATATATATGATGAAATTTAGGTATTTTTGTTTTACTTCATATTCGTAAAATTTTGAAAGATGTGGAATGACCAAAACTTGTCCTTTTGCAAAAATTTTGTTTTAGCGAAAACTTCAATAACTCAATCAATTATTACGGTTTGTAAAAAACAAATTATCATTTTACTCTCTACTAAATATAATTTTTAAATACATTCACAAGTATGACTGTTACCTTACAATTAATATTAGGAAAATGGCGAAAAAATGAAACAAATTGTGATTGATGGACAAATACACATAA
The DNA here is from genome assembly GCA_947397865.1 of Polietes domitor. Classification (NCBI taxonomy): domain Eukaryota; kingdom Metazoa; phylum Arthropoda; class Insecta; order Diptera; family Muscidae; genus Polietes; species Polietes domitor. The sequence goes on along the minus strand of OX377620.1, from coordinate 158,447,440 downwards.
ATTCCTAAAATTTTAAATAAACAGCATGTTTTGTTCCAAGTTTCTTCTTTTTAAATCCGATGAGAAATTGACAATGTTATAAGAGTGCGGTTTTTATCCGATTTTGGGGGTGTCTGAGAAATTTCAGTAAAACATTCTTGGTCTCACATGCCAGGAATCATGTCATATGTAAATTTGAATTCTATAAAATATTGATTACAGACCAAAGTAAAACAAACGAAAAATAAAACAAAAAATAAATTAAAACAAATGAGCGTTGGCACGGCGTAATTATTGCTGGGTATACCGTACATACCATACCTACATTACTTGGTGAGATTTTTTAGACAGATATTCGGAAAATGGGTTGTGCTTCTCGTTTGTGTGAATCATTTACTTAAAGATTGCGGGTATGTTGTTGAAAAGACGCTGCGAAGCCACCTGACGAAGGCTTTCACGGACGAGAAATCACGACAGTGGTAAAGTACAGCCAAGTTATAAAGTTATTTGAAATTTGCCAGACACCCCCAAAATCTTGAGTTACGGGTAAAACCCCGGTTTTCGTACCTTTGCACACTTATATGCCTGTAGCTTAAGTTGGTTATCAACCGATTTTCACTTTTTATCTGCTTTGATGAATTTTAAATATTTTTATGGGACTTCAATTCGTAAAATTGTGAGAGATTTGAACTGAAATGGCAATTTTTGCCACAATTTTGTTTTATAGGGTCGATTTACAAATGTCCGATGCCATACAAATTTGACATTTGAAAATCGACCTTATGTCATTTCAGCTATTTTTGCATGCAATGTGACAAGGCTATTAGCGAAAACTTAAATGACTCAGTCAATTATTGACGGATTTTGAAAAAGAAAGCAGCGTTTTACTCCATACTAAATGTGTTATATAGTGTGTTATAAATGTGTTAAATAGTGGTAAAAAATAATGCGAAAAAATATTGTCAATGTTGAAAAATGGCTAAAAATTGTTTTAAACGAGTAAGGAAAGGCTAAAGTCGGGCGGGGCCGACTATATAATACCCTACACCACTCCCTGCGTATGTACCTCGCTTTGATTACTAAACCCATTTATTTCATGGGAGCAATTTTATGTAGTTCATATAAATTATACAGTATAAATTATACTATAAATTAATCTTTAGTCATATTTAACGAATATGGTTAATAATATGATAATTAATCCAATTTTCCGACAGACAAATACAAATTATACAGTAGTAATAGGATGAATCGGACCGACATTTCAAAAGGGGGCCTATAACTACATTTTGGGCCTGGTCCAAAACATGGGCCTATATATTTCTCATTCACGGTAGGTATTCCTGGTTGAAAAGTACCATGATCTGCAAAATTTGAAGAAGATCCGATGTAAGATGTAGTTTCTAGAGCTGTAATAGATCAGAATGGGACCCCATTTGGGTTATAACAAAGTATGGACATATGGGCATCTCCCAAACAAGTAAGGAAATTCTAAAGACGGACAATTCAATTTGGTAAAAAAGTGAAATCGGGAAGGATTTTTGCATCCTGTAAATGTATGTGTTTGACAAAAAATGTTAAATCGGAAAGGACATTTGTATGGGGGTATATTGAAACCTGGAACGATGTGACCCGCTTTCACCATGTATGTTTATTGGTGAAATATAATATATAAAGTTTGGCCAAAATCGGTTAAACATTCGGAAGCAACATTTGTATGAGTGCGATATCTAAATCTGAACCGATCTTACCCACTTTCACCGGTGGTTTTTAGGTGTTTTAAGTTGGATTATAAGATGTTGTGCCAATTTTAAAGAAAAACGGGTACAATATGTGGATTTTAGAGCGGAAAACGTCAAATCGGGAGCGACATTTGTATGTGGGCTATATCTAAATCTGTACTGATCATACCCACTTTCAGCATAGGTGTTTCTAGTTAGATTATAAGATGTTGTGCCAAATTTAAAGAAAATCGGGTGCAAGATGTGGTTTCTAGAGCGGAGGGAGTGATAACCAACTAAGGGTTGATAACCAACTAAGTTAGAAGCATATAAGTGTGCAGAGGTACGAAAACCGGTTTATATCCGTAACTCAATATTTTGGGGGTATCCGGAAAATTTCAAATACAAACTCTTTTTCTACTCGACAAAACCTACAAGAAAAATAAAATCACTTCCCAGAATTTTCAACTTCAGTCTTTTTTGTATCATAGTGTTAGCAAACAAAATGTTTTATCATTATTTATTATCATTGGCCTCAAAAATTAATTTTTTAGGTCACGGCGCACAATTTTAATTTTTTTATTACTAGTGCAATCAATTTGGCTAAAATTGCATTGAGAAATAAATAAATGAAATAAAGTTCATTTGCACCAAACGTTTTTTCTCTTCTCCAACCTAACCTCATAGAGAATAATCTTTTAAGATGACATGAGTTTTGTTCATTTATGTTAACTGATGCTGGAGCTGTCTATTAACAAAAATAATTAAAATAGCGACCTTTTTAATGATCCAAGAAAAAATACAAAATTAATTCAATGTAAGAATTTGTACGATAAAAAGTATTCGCCCATTTAATAATAATACTATGTAAATTAAAAAATCAATGAAGCTCTTTAAACAAATGTTTCAAAAATACGTAGTAGGCTTTAATAAATGTAGTTTTCTCTGATACTTAAATGATTCCAGGACTCCTTCTTCATTATTCTTAATATTATTATATCAACTATTACATTCATATGTTTATCAAAAATAACTGTATTCCTTCAATGTCCTAATGGAGCCATTAAAAAGGTCGGAATGATCGGAGTTAGAAATATCCGATTCATTCGTTTTAAATCTTTTCGATTTTATAATCTTTAAACATGTTTGGCATATTGAAAGTATCTAATGTGTGAGGAATAGTCTTCAAATAAGTTGACCTTAGTTCACAAATATGAAAAAGTCAAAGTTACAAATCAAATTAATGCCATATAGATGTTACTTTTGGACTTTTGCAAATTCAGATTTGAAATATTGTTTACAATGTTAGACTTGCTTTAAAATTTATTTAATTGTAAGGCACGTATTTGGAGTTGTTTGGGAAATTTCACAAACATATTATTGTTTTACTTGACTAGAGCAAAAATATTATCACTTCAAAGGTATTTTGGACTTTCGCACCGGGTTATCACTTTAGGCGAAATTACAACTCAATCATGCTCATGCTTATGCTACAAAATGCTTTATTTGAAATAATCTAAAAGATAGGATTAAATTGGCCACAATAAACCAAGGAATTTTTGCGACTTCACTGGACTAGCACTTGATAGTAGATTTACGATAAACAACTCTGCAACGAACTCATAAAAATTGCAAATTTATCAGCGCCACGTACCGCACCGTTTCTATTGTGTTCGATTGTACTTTTCCTAATGTTCGACCCTTGCCTAGTTCAACAATATTCCCTACTGAAGTAATTAATGCCAATTGTTAAATTTCTAATTACTCGATTTTACTATTTATTATTTTTAAATGGGGATTTTTATGGACGTATTTAGAAGATTCATGACTTTGAATATCTCGATGATGACGTACATTTGTACAAACATTTGTACATATGTATGTATGTATGTATGATGTAAAGTGTATAGATTTTTATTGTGCTGACTCTCAGATACGGTATTCACGCCTAAACACGAGTTGTTATGAATACCTTAATTGTACTGAATTACAGTTTTTATATTGTTTTATTGAACACTTTTAGCAATTAGACGCCAATCTGTAGATCTGAACAGTTCTTTATTCAACATTGTATCCACAATGCAACAAACCAATAAACTACAGCTGCTGTACAAAATCAAAGCAAGTTCTGACTTTTCACAACGCGATGAGTTTAGTTTGACCTTTTTTAAAACTATTGATCTTAAAACAAGTAAGAAGGGCCTATGTTCCATCCATTTGGGTTCTGCAATCGCACGCAATCGATACGTATTTGAGCGTTTATTATGAGTTAAAACAAAAAAAAAATACGAACAAAAAAAGAAAAATGTTTAATACTGCATACCCAAATGTTGATCCGAAGGCAGTATAAAATAGGTTTTAACCCAGAAAAATCTGTTGTTCAAATGTCTGGCATTAAAAAGGTGTCTTCATATGGGGACAGATGGTGGTTAGCTGTCCTAGTGCAACAAAACTTTTACAAAATAGTTGCTTAATACTGTGAGAAAAATTTTTAAGCAAATCGCGTTCAATCATTTTGGATTTTAATTTTAAAGTAAGTCCTAGCCTTTTATTCTCTGCGGAAAATTAATCATAAGGATTTTTTAGTAACATTTTTTAACAAATAATGTGATTTATTTTTATTTTTTTACGATTTTATAAAATACTAAAATTCACGAATATCAAAGTAAAAGAAATACATATTCTCTCAAAAATTTGACAAAAAGTGGACGAAAAAAGGTCCAAACAATGCAAAGCTGGAGTCTATATCAGTGCGAGACTTGACCAAAACGAGCCCAAAAAAGTTAAATGGATATTTGTATGGGAAATATATCTGAATCTGAACCGATCTGACCCACTTTCACCACAGATTTTTCAAGTTCAAATATAAGGTTTATGCCAAATTTGAAGAAAATCGTTTAAAATATGTGGTCTCTAGCGCGCAAAAAGTTATATGGAGGCCGAAATATGCATGGGAGTTTATCTAAATCTGAACCGACTTGACCCTCGTACACCGCAGATGTTTCTAGTTAAAATTTAATGTTTTGTGTTCAATTTGAAGAAAATCGGTTAAAATATGTGGTTTCTAGAGGGGAAAAGGTCAAATCGGGTGCGAAATTTGTATGGGAGATATATCTAAATCTCTGGTCTGGTCCAAATTCAGCATAGATGTTTGTACTTCAATTGTAAGGTACTGTACCAAATTTAAAGCAAACTGAGTAATCTAGAGCGGAAAAAGTCAAATCGGGAACGACATTTATATCTAAATCTGAACCGATTTGCTTCAAATTAAATAGTGTTCGTCATTGGACCGCAAATCTCTTGTGCGATTTTTGTCAGGATCGGATAATAAATGCGACCTGTACTTTGATTACAAGAATAGATGGACGGACAGACAGACGGCCATGGCTAAATCGAGTCAAAAAGTGATTCTAAGTCGATCAGTATACTTAACAGTGGGTCTATCTCGCTTCCTTTTGGATGTTACAAAGAAACAAAGACATAATGTCCTAGTGGAGGGTATACAGAAGGAGGGTCTGTACATCAATCAGTGGCAACAATTCGTATGGAAAATTTTTGGGGAAAAAGTACTGATTTGGCAAGCAATTTACTCATTTGGTCTTAAGAGCAGTCCATTTTTTACAAAGGCCACAATATCAGCCGATAATTACCAAAAAGAGCGTCTGAAGAGGCGACTAATACTATTCTACAAAGAATACAATGTGTCAACTATTTGTTGGCCCGCCTTTGCACACTACGCCCAATCACTGGGATTTGAACTGGGATATTGTCCTGGCTCAAGACTATTTTGCTTCTATATTTAATAGAATGCAAATTTATTTACAAATGGCATGGTGACATTTATTACTTGGCTGCAGACTATCACGATCATGATTTCGACCATGTCAAAAGTCTTTTCAAGTGGCTTCGCAGCGACTTTTCAACATCAAACCCGGCCTCTATAAGGAAATGATTCTCACAAACGAACGAGAAGCACAACTCACTTGCCGAATTTGCGTTTAAAAACTCGCACCATAAAATTATTGGTGTAATTGTAGTTTGTAAACACCTTATATTTCAATAAGACAGGAGCTTTTGTTAAAATAAATAAAAATTGATGCTTCTGTTGTTTTTGGTGGGGTTGTTGTTGTTGTCGTTGTTGCTGGTGTGTTGATTGGACATGGACGTACGGATGATACTGTTGTTGTAGCAGCTGTTTGTTGCGATGAGTTAACAGCAACAATATGGGTTTGTGGTTTCACACCACAACCACCGCCACCCCTACAGCATGTGAACTGTCAATCATAAAAGGATTACATTTATAATGGCGAAAGGAACTTTTGAAAGCACACACATCCACACTTATCTTGTTATAATTGCACGATTATGTCCAATCACGCACTGCCTTTGGCAGCAATCGATGGCAGCATAATGTTGCTCCAACAATTCCAAAATTAACTTCATTGACGTTAATTGAAGGAAAGCATCATATTATATTCCAGACTTCCGAAATGTAACTAAAATTGATATTAATAAATTAAAAGATTAATCAATCTTCATTTTGCAAGTGAAATAATAAAAATAAAACATGTTGCTTTTGGTTTTCTTGTAATTCTACTCGTCGAAATTCACTTTGACAAACCACCAGTTTACCGATATAGCTCCGATTTTTCCTTTTTTAGGGGGTATAGAATTATATTTGGAGAAAAAAAATATGTAAAGTACCAAGTTACTGGGCCCCAATATGGTCCCAGTACGGCATTATGGGTATTGTTGAAAGGCTTATCGAAATACCTTAAAAATGGTATATAAATATCGGAAATCCATTAACACATTCAGAAGTGAAGGTAATTTTTATTTTTCAAAAGGCCTTTTTGGGAAATTTTTAATTTTTCACGTATTCTGCACGATAAAGGTAAGATACAGTGTAATTTGTGGTGTGATCTTATTGGAAAGAATATGGCAACATTAGAGATTCACAAAAAGCCTTAATTTTCTTGGAATAACTGTGAATCGTTTTTCTAATAAACGCGAATTATAATTTTTTGTGGTAAACTTTTGTGGAAATAATAAAAAATGGATGTGAAGTGTTTCACAGATATTTAGATCTTTAGTCATGAAAAGGAGGGACAAGTCGCTAGAAGTGCTGAAACAATTTTGATGGAGTGTGGCCTAATTCCTAAAGAATATATGTGTCCCAATGGACACCAACTTAAATTAGTGACGGAAGATTGTCCTGATGGATGGGCGTGGAGGTAAATCGAAAACAATATTATCTCAATAATAAAGAACAAGAGTGTACATTCTAGATGCTGGGGTAAATTAGAAAACAGAACAAAAAATAAACAAGTAAAAACGACGTTAAGTTCGGCTGGGCCGAACTTTGTATATCCTCCACCATGGATTGCATTCCACTGAGGCTGTCGATTTTCGTAGAAGTGCATATAGCCAAACCAAATACAAATATTGAAAAATAATTTTATAAATAAATTTATAAATAATTATAAATAAAGGCAAGGCAGCCAATACGTTTATATATGGTCCGCCATCTGACGTTTTTTTTTAACTATTCAACCGTTGAACTATTATTTGTGGGGTGCCCGAGGCAGCCATTTGAATGAAATTATTTTCCATTATTAACCGGAAGGATTGTACTTTCAAATAAAAAAAGAAATTTGAGAAAATATTCAGTAGTTTTTTTATAGCATTTTCAAAAAAAAAAAGTTATTTGGTGGACCCTATACTATACTAGCAGTACCCGATGCTTCGGGTACTGCTAGTATAGTCGATGCTTGTCGATGTGCACTGTTTTAGCTGAACTCCCTTCGTATATATATTTTTTATCATTTTCTACCCAGTTTTTAACAAAAAATTACAACCGCAGAGCCTTTTATTCGAAAAATAATACATTTTGATGGCGCTTCTACATGGCCAGAGGAATTTACATACTAAATTTCATGATTCTAGCTTTAATCCTAATGTTGGTACCATTTTTATCCTTTTTGGTCCCGATCTCTCCTTAAAAGTACAAATTTCGAAAAATCCATTTATGTTGCAAGTATATGTTGTCAGAGGAATTTACGCACAAAATTTCACGACTATAGCAGCAATACTTAAATTAGTACCATTTTTATCCCTTTTTGTCCCTCGCAACCTTTAAAAGTGCAAATTTTTAGAAATCCAATTTTAACGCGCTTCTACATGGTCAGAGGAATTTACATACCAAATTGCACGATTCTAGCTAAAATACTTTAGTCGGTACCATTTTTATCCCTTTTTGTCCCGCTCACCCCTTATAAGTACAAATTTCGAAAAAACAATTTATATTGCAAGTCTACGTTGTCAGAGAAATGTAAATACCGATTTTCACGATTCTAGCTGCAATTCTTAAATTGGTAAAATTTTCATCCTTTTTGTCTCTTTCCTCCCTTAAAAGTACAAATTGCGATAAATCCCTGTTTGTAGCTCGTCTGCATGGTCATTGCAAGGAACACACCGAATTTCATGTTTCTAACTACTGCCGTTTAGTCAGGACGAAGGTTCGATGTTTATCCCTTTTTGTCCCATTTTACCCCCTAAAAGTACGAATTTCGTAATACGAATTTCATGACCCTGGCTTCAGCCGTTTGGTCTGGGGGCTGGTCAATGATAAGTCAGTCAGTAACGCAACTCTTTTATATAAATATATAGATATATCGAAATAATACTTCAAATCAATTCAAAAAGTAAATATAACACATAATTCTTTAAAACAGATGAAATACCATAAATATTGGTAGATATTTGGTGCTACAGTTGGTTGTAAATCCATTATATTTGAATTCCAAAAGTACAAATTTTGAAAATCCATTATCTCACATACATGTGCAAAATAACCTATCCTCATGATTCAACCAATTTTTGCCGTAAAAGTACGAATTTGGAGTATGACTTTCTAAAATCTCTTTATTTTATGTGTCTACACAATTATAGGGATGTACACACCGAATTTCATCATTCTAGTTGTAGCCGTTTAGTTGGTACCATTTTTCCATGCTTTATAAAGAGTGATTTTTTTGAGGTTAGGATTTTCATGCATTAGTATTTGACAGATCACGTGGGATTTCAGACATGGTGTCAAAGAGAAAGATGCTCAGTATGCTTTGACATTTCATCATGAATCGTCTTACAAACGAACAACGCTTGCAAATTATTGAATTTTATTATCAAAATGCGTGCTCTGTTAAGAAAGTTCATTGCGCGCTTCCATTTTATGGTCAGTTTAATCGACCCACTGAAGCGGCTATTCGGGCTATTGTGACTAAATTTCGCACCAAATTTACATTGTTGGACATTAAACCACCAACACGCTTACGTAGAGTGCGAACTGAAGAAAATATCGCAGCTGTATCGGCCAGTGTTAATGATGACCACCAATTTTCGATTCGTCGCCGTTCGCACCAATTGGGTCTCTGTTACTCAAAAACGTGGAAATGCCAAAATTGGACTAAGCGGATGGACCACCTAAGACGCAGCCGCGGTCAACATTTAAATGAAATTATCTTCAAAAAGTAAATGTCATGGACCAATCTAACGTTTCAAATAAAGAACCGATGAGATTTTGCAAATTTTATGCGTTTTTTTTTTTTTTAAGTTATCAAGCTCTTAAAAAATCACCCTTTATAAGGTTACTTTCTATATATGTTTGTGTGCCACAAAATTTGAAATCAATTTTTGAAAGCTTTTTTCTCAACCAATTTTGCTCAAATTTTGCACACTTAATCATTTTCGATGACAATACAAGGAAATGGAAAAATTTGACCAATTGGACAAAGGGGCGTGGCACCTCCCATACGAAGTTAAAACCTATTATTGAATATTGTCAGTTCTATGACACCTAGAATGCTGAAATTTTGTGTAAGTGCATCTAGCATCAATTCGCATAGTTGTGCCAAAACTGGGCGGTATTGGAAAAGTGGGCGTGGCATCTCCCATACGAAGTTAAAACCTATTATTGAATATTGTCAGTTCTATGACACCTAGAATGCTGAAATTTTGTGTAAGTGCATCTAGCATCAATTCGTATAGTTGTGCCAAAACTGGGCGGTATTGGAAAAGTGGGCGTGGCATCTCCCATACGAAGTTAAAACCTATTATTGAATATTGTCAGTTCTATGACACCTAGAGTGCTGAAATTTTGTGTAAGTGCATATACCATCAATGTGCATAGTTGTGCCAAAAACGGGCGGTATTGGAAAAGTGGGCGTGGCACCTCCCATACGAAGTTAAAACCTATTATCGAATATTGTCAGTTCTATGACACCTAGAGTGCTGTAATTTTGTGTAAGTGCATCTAGCATCAATGTGCATAGTTGTGCCAAAAATGGGCGGTATTGGAAAAGTGGGCGTGGAACCTCCCATACGAAGTTAAAACCTATTATTGAATATTGTCAGTTCTATGACACCTAGAGTGCTGAAATTTTGTGTAAGTGCATCTAGCATCAATTCATTTCATTTCATTTATTTCTTCACGACTTGTAATTCTAAGCCTATTGGCCGATATAATATAAATTACAAAATGCATAGTAAAAATTATTTCTAACAGTGTTAAAAAAACTACTCAATTCGCATAGTTGTGCCAAAAAGGTGCGGTATTGGAAAAGTGGGCGTGGCACCTCCCATACGAAGTTAAAACCTATTATTGAATATTGTCAGTTCTATGACACCTAGAGTGCTGAAATTTTGTGTAAGTGCATCTAGCATCAATTCGCATAGTTGTGCCAAAAATGGGCGGTATTGGAAAAGTGGGCGTGGCACCTCCCATACGAAGTTAAAACCTATTATTGAATATTGTCAGTTCTATGACACCTAGAGTGCTGAAATTTTGTGTAAGTGCATCTACCATCAATGTGCGTAGTTCTGCCAAAAATGGGCGGTATTGGAATAGTGGGCGTACCACCTCCCATACGAAGTTAAAACATATTATCGAATAGTGTCAGTTCTATGACACGTATAGTGCTCAAATTTTGTGTAAGTGCATCTAGCATCAATGTGCGTAGTTGCGCCTAAAATGGGCGGTAATGCAAAAGTGGGCGTGGCACCTCCCATATGAAGTTAAAACCAAAATTACACCTACTGTAATTTTGTGTAAGTGCATCTAGCATTAATGTGCGTAGTTGTGACAAAAATGGGCGGTAATGGAAATGTGGGCGTGGCACCTCCCATACGAAGTTAAAACCCATTTTCGAATATATGCCGTTCTATGGCAGATAAAAAACTGAAATTTTGCAGTAATTTTTCCTTCTACAAAAGATAACTAAAAAAGAATTTCTAGGCCCAATAGAATTCTGCTTGCATAAAGCATGGATTTGAAATTTTTTTTTTTTTTTATTTACTAGTTATCCCTCTATATCCATTGTATCACTTGAAAGTACAAATATGGGAAAAAATCTATTATTTTTCGTGTCTAAGTAGTCAGAGGAATTTATACTACGAATTTCATGACTAGCTGCGGTCATTTGGTTGGTACTATTTTTATCCCCCTTTTACCATTTTAACCCCAAAAAGTACGAATTTTGAAAAACCCGTGTATTTTACTTGTCTATGCAATCAGAGGAATGTGTACACCGAATTTCATTATTGGCCGTTTGGTTGGTACCATTTTTAAACCTCTATTCCCATTTTACCCCTTAAAAGTACGAATTTGGAAAAAATACTTTTATATTATATATCCACTCAATTAGAGAAATGTACGCACCGAATTTTTTTAGCTTTTGTCGTTTAATATGTACGATTTTTATCCCTTTTTGCCCCATTTCACCCCCTACGAAAAAAATCACTTTATGGGGCACGTTTTTGTTATAGGGGGAATGCGCATACCCAATATCAAATAAGTACAAGCAGATATATTAAAAAAATGCTTAAATACTCTAAGATATTAGGGTTTATTATGTGTATTTTTAGTCCTTGTGAGAGAAAATTTTTACCTTTGGGCCGATTTCGCCCAGTTTTAATCCCAACCGATCTACGACTATAAGACGCATTTATGGAAAATTTGGACGTTCTAGCTCCTTTCGTTTAGATACTAGAGTTCTTTCAACAGACGGACGGACATGGCTAGATCGTCTTAGAATTTTATCACGATAAAGAATATATATACTTTATAGGGTCGCAGGTCGATATTTCAAGGAACGACAAATTTAGTATACCCCCATCCTGGAGGTGGAGGGTATAAAAAGGAGAACAATGTGGAATATTTGTGAGATATTTTTCATCGTTCGCACCTATATATCTGTTTATAAAATAATAGGATTTGCTTACTTTTGGTGTTAAAACCATAAATTGTCCTCAATAGTTGAGGAGTGCGAAATTTTTTCCAAAACTACAGGAGTGGATTGGAACAGCTTCTGCCGGGAGGTGTTGATATATGGTTCTTTTCAAACGAACCTACAAATTGGAAGGCCCGGTGTAGTTTACGAAATCGATGTGTGCTTTGTGGTCCCGGTCGAAAATAGAAAAATAGTGACTTTGGTGCCTATAATAATACAATATATTCAAACTTCCAACCGATTGTTGGAAGGCAAGTAATAATTGAAAAAAACTATTAGTCGGGAGTAAATACATATATATTATATTTTTAGTCATATGATAAGTTAAATGAGCACTTTAGGGTTAACGACTCAATTAACTCTAAAGACTAAGTTACTGGGCAACACACCAACACCATTGAAGGACTGTGGCGCCATCTAAAGAGGTCCATACCCGAATATGATTGTCGGAAAGAATACTTCAATGGCTATGTACAAAAGTTTATTTTTTTAAGATGGTGCAGAGCGGGGAAATTGTATAACCCTGTAAATCCAAATTGCGAATTACATAGTTTCGAAGAAATGCCCGTAGAAGGTGTTATTGAGGCGATGCGATTGATGAGGAAACCAATTTAGATGACCCCGTAAGTGTTCATATTATGATTAATTTTGTCTGTAATTCGTATTGTTTGTGAATTGTTTTGTTTATTTTAAAAAGCGCCGCAGTCGAACATTCGAAAAAATCTTGCGATTTTTTTTTAAATAATTTTTTTCAAGACACCATTTAGAATTCAAAATACATCATTTGTAATGAAAAACTCGTCATCATTGAAAACAAAGCAAAATTTGTATTAGGTGGGGTAGCGTTTTCTGGTACTCCCACATATTTCAACTGATATTTTTTGAATTTCAAATGGAATTTTTGAATTTTTTAAATTGGTGTCTTTTGAATTTCAAAAGGAATTCATGAATTTAAAATGGTGCCTTTTGAATTACAATTGAAAATGGTGTAGTTGTGTGTGTTGAGACTCCCAAATATTTTATTTGTTGTGGCTTTCCATCTTTTTAAATCATTATTTCTGATCTATTTTGGAAAATTAATCGACAATTATCAAATTTAATTTTTGTGCCTGGCAGTGAAAAAAGCGGCTTGTGGATTTTTATTTGGGAAAATTAAAAATAAAAAAGTAAGTTTATGTACGAAATGTTACTCTACTTGCAGCCATACCAAACCTAGGAATCGTTCTTCTACTTCAAAATTGATTGCAAATCGTATAGAAATGTCCAATTGCTGTTGCAACTCCATAATTAGCTGTTTGAAAACATTGATAAGATTGAAATAGGATAAATGTTGGCTGCAGAATCAAAAACTGTGAAAGGCGCCTTTAGAAAAACCTGCGTAACTTTCTTTCATATAGAGAACACCAAAATATTATTTTTGGCATATGATTGCTGACTAAAGCGGGAATATTTATGACAGAATTGTTTCAGAAACCCAGATAGAGAAAGGTACTTTGCAATTTAAAAGGAGTTCATGCGTTGTATAAAAAATAGAGTTTTCAGATGACAAAATCCAGTTTTCAAAGTCTGTGGAATTACCACCGACAAATTTTATACTGCAATGACCGTTGTAAGCGTGACATTGATTTTGTTCCAGTGGACCCAAAATCGAAAATTATAGAGAATCGATTTAACTTTCAAACCGAACAGAGCTTTCATTTGTTGCTGCTGAAAAAAAATACAATAAAAATTAATATATTTACATATATGTACATATGTATATATTTTATATTCAAGACATTTTCTCGAATATATATGTACCGCTGAAATATGAATAAACCACCCAATGTCCCAACTGATAAGTTGCCACCTGATAAATCGAAGCAGACTCCAACCGGAAAATATACAGTCTACCATCTCAGAAAATCTTCTTCAAGCGATATCTCAAATGAAAAACATACTACACTAAACGCTCAACCAGATAAAACCAATGCATTGCAGAAGATAATCCTCACACAACGGCAACATTACATTACCCAAAAGTTCAACAAATTCAATGGATTGCGATGATACACATCTCCCAAATTCGTCGGATGAAGGAGAATTCGAAATTGTAAGGAATAAAAGAATACGTATTCATCATACTAGGGTGGATTTCACTCCGCTTAATAATACTGATCGCAGTAATGAAATTTTGAATGCGGATAATGAGAACAGATTCGCCATTGAAACAGGTAGCAGCTCTTCTACTACCACACATACTACCACACATATTCCAAAAACAAAACGCTCACTTTGTCCACCTATATTTTTATTCAACGTAGATATAAAGCAATTAGTAAAACAATTGAATCCTAAAAATACAAATATTATAAATACATACAAGATTATAAACATCACCAAAAGTAAATTGTACTTCAAAAATGCATTAGTTCACTTGGAAATGATGCAACTTTTAAAAGATAAGAAAATACCCTCTTGGTCACACACTCCAAGGGAGCTTAGGCCGCGGTTTATTTTACAAGACCGATTTTTTATGCCCCGACACTGTAGATTCAGTTTCTAAACTCTCCACCTCCTTATCTAGATGTAACGGTGTAGATACTGTACTTTTTTTGGTTACTCTTCTAACAGGAAAGATATTAAATGATCTAACCTCGTTGAAGGACATTTTCAACCAAAGAATTTCTTGGGAGCCTCCCAAGAGAAATACAAAGGTGATTCAATGTTGGCCTTGTCAATGAAATGTGACAAATATCATGATCCGGTAATATTTGGTAAACAGGGAAAAGATTAGGGCTAAAGGAAAATCAGTAAACAAAAGGCTGTAAGTAATGTTATAGCTGTCATTCAAAACTCTAACTTTATTCAACCGGAAAAATCCTTCGCTGAACTATTTCGAGATAAGACACAACAAAATTGTAAATCAAGCAATCCTTTAATTGAGGAATTCTTAGAAGTAGCAAGGCACCTTAGAGGAGAAATTAAGGAAATTTATTCTAGAGTATCAATCACTCTCTAAAACGGAGGCATGGGAAACCTGTATTTCCCTCCTGAATGAAGTTAATAAGTTATATGGTCCATAGATCGTTAAATCTTATGACTTTCAACGTTAGATCACTCATTCATGTAAGTAGAAGAATAGAATTATTGAATATATTAAGGACTAACCGAATTGACGCAGCATTCATACATGAAACCCACCTACAGAAGAAACACAGAGTTTATCTTGAAGATTACATATTTCTAAGAGACCATAGCTCACAAGAAGTTGGCATTGCCATACGTAGATCCTACAAATTCACCGCGGTAAGACTGTTTATATGCCTTAAATTTGACATTGAAAGGACTGAGAGGAGGTTTTTATTTGGATCCATCTATTTTCCATGTAACTCTTCCCGAAATTTGATTTATAATGGACTGTCCGACTTATGCTAGTTATCACAGAATTATGATGGAACTTTTATCGGCGGAGATCTCATGGGGTGATTCGATAAATAATGACAACGGGAATACTCTACATGATTGGCTTCGGGATTGTTCAGTAGATCTGATTCGATTTACTTGTCCAACTCCTTCTTATACAAATAATTCTCATAAGCCCGAGTATGATTGACACCACCTTTCCTTTCTCTGATCATTTGCCTATTAAACACATCTACTTCTTTTAAAAATACGAACTGGGACGATTTCAAGAATGACTTTCGGGATGAATTATTGAACAATTTTCCGATAGAAACCTATAAAATGCCGAAATAGATCAACGTATTGAAAATTTTACGGAATTTCTGAATATAACATGCAGAAATAACCATAGAAAAAATATTGTTTCTGAAAGTTCTAAATCATTATATAAAATCAAATATAGATGGCAAAACCAGTTAAAATTGATCTATCACAGAACTCTCAACAGACTGAACCAGGAATACTTGTTGTTGTCCAAACAAATACAGCTATTAAATATAATAATTAAAGAAAAGGTACAACAACAACGTAAATTATTTAATGAAAGAATGAGTAAAATCGTTCCAGGTCCAAATGCACGTAAGCAGATTTACAGAATACAAAATTAGATTAGTAGACGGAAGAATAATTGAGAGTGATGATGATTGTCTATTTGAATTGCGGAATTATTTTTCTGGAATTTTAACAGAACTAACCAAGTCCAATATATCGATCATATTGAGAACATTATCACTTCAACAATTACTAACTTAGACGAACACCTACATAATTTCGATTCAAATTTTAACGCCACCAACACTCAACATTTTTCGGGACTCGCATCTCTGGACGATGTCATCAAAGGTTGTACTGGAATCAACAACAAGGAATCATATGGTCTCGACCATATCTCGAACTTCATTATTAGAAAACTACCAACGAAAGCATTTGAATTTCTCACAATAATATTCAACAATTGTCTATGTAACTGTTATTTTCCTGACACATGGAAAATTTCAAAGAAGTCAAATAGCAATGAGTTAAACAACTTAAGACCTATCTCATTACTTTCGAATTTAGGAAAATTACTTGAAAAAATAATTCGCGGGAAGATGGACATAGGCCTTGATGAAGCGTATATACATGATTTACAATTTGCTTTTAAAAAGGTCACTCTACGACTGATGCATTGCTCAAATTTCAGAATGATATTATCTGTAACCTCCGAAGAAAATACTGCACTGTTAATATTTCTTTAGACATCGAAAATGCTTTTGACAGTGCATCCCATTCATGCATACTTTTCAAAATGATTAGTATTGGTTTTAGTCCGTCAATCATTAATATGATACATAGTTTTTTCAAGAATAGGAAATTTTGTATACAATTCAATAATTCATATCAACCTAAAGGCTCCATCTTGGCGCCACACCTCTATAACATATTTATATATGATTTTCCCCACATTGAACAAAATTCGATAGGACTGTTATACGCCGACGACTCACTACTACAATCCCACGCTGAATCAAATTTAAAAGCTTTGGATAATGTTTTTCTTCATTTGGAAAAGGTCGAGCATTTCGATAGGACATGGGGATTCAAGATAAATCCATCGAAAAACGAGGCCATTACGAAACGCTTCTAAAAAATGTAAAAGTTTTGTTGTTCCTGAAAGTAAAACACTTCAACTTTTCGTAGATGGGACGGCAATTCCATTTAAGGATAATATGAAGTTCCTCGGCGTAAATTTCAACAAACTAACTAAAATTCAATGACTACACCAGAACTGTAATTCAAAAATCACGGAGTTTGGTGGGTCTCTTCTCTAGAATACTCTGGAACAAACAGTTACCGCCAAGTACAAAACTACTATTATATAAGACAAGTATTAGACCGGTTTTACTATATGCTTTCCCAATCTGGTTTCAAATTTCTCCAACTATAATGAAGAACATTGAGATACTTGAATGGAAAATTTTGCGTTTTTGTATTGGGAAAAATATCGTATCTCCATCCAAACGATTCTCTAATAGATTTGTATACACAAAATCTAAAATCACTCACAACGGTTTCTATGTGTGTGACTTACTTGTTCGTTTTATTTCAAAACTAAACCTTCATGAAAATAATTTTATTAAGGCCGTTTACGATGAAGAGAAACAGTTTAGATGGTCAAATACGAACTATCTTTCTCCTGTTGGCTATATGAACAATCACCAATCGGACTTTAGTCTCAATAACAATATTCGCCATATATTTTGTGACAAAGCTCCCCTTGGAATACTCAGGGGATAATCCATTCTTACGTTACAACTACACGTTCCTTTAAACACTCTTAGATTTTATTTTTTTAACATATATTTCGTATTTGTAAATTTAATATTAAGCTCCAAAAATGTATAGTCCCGGGAGCAAGGCCGTTTTAAGAATTACACCTACAACACAAACCGTTTAATACCCTTTCACGATAAAGCATGGTGCTGTCCAAATTCTCATGTCAATTAAGACATTACATTATAATCTTAAGTTATTCTACAAATCATCTTTGGTATTCTTAAAAAAATGTTTGAAAGGCTCAATAAAACCAAACTAAAACTCGAAAATTATAAGAAACAATTTTTTCGGAAACTTTTTTAGTTACCGATAACCGCCTTAGTAATCGATAATTTCCATAGTTAGCGATTGTGGATATTCTATAAAAATGATGTGAATTTAGAGCAAAATTTTAAATTACAAATAAATTCAATAACAACAAGTAAGGAAAGGCTAAAGTCGGGCGGGGCCGACTATATGATACACTCCACTTTCTATCCGAATGCAATTGAATTCGGTAAAAAAGTGAAAACGGGAAAGATTTTTGTATGATTCCTAATCATAGGCTGATATGACCTGGTCCAATAAAACGTGTTATGCTCATTTTGAAGAAATTCGGTGAAAATACGTGGTTTCTGGGGCGGAAAAGTCAATCCGGGAGCGAAATTTGTATGGGAGCTATATGTAAATCTAAACCGATCTGACCCATTTTTACCATGGGTGTTTCTAGTTGAAATATAAGATATTTTGAAAGATTTGAAGAAGATCTGTTAAAATATGTGGTTTATAGAGTGGAAAAAGTGAAATCGGGAGTGAAATTTGTGAGGGAGCTATATATAAATCTAAACCGATCTGGCCTATATTCACCATCGGTGTTTCTAGTGGACATATAAGATGTTTTGCCAATTTTCAAGAAAATCTGTTAAAATATGTGGTTTTTAGAGTGGAAAAAGTGAAATCGGGAGTGACATTTGTGAGGGAGCTATATATAAATCTAAACCGTTCTGACCTATATTCACCATCGGTGTTTCTAGTTTAAAAAGATGTTTAGCCAAATTTGAATACAATCTGATAAAATATGTGGTTTCTACATAGAACGGAGATACTCAAATTAGGAACGAAATTTGTATGGGAGCTATATACAAATCTGAACCGATCTAACACATTTTCACCACAGGTATTTCTAGTCGAAATATAAGATGTTTTGCCAATTTGGAAGAAAATCTGTTGTAATATGTGGTATCTATAGTGAAAAGAGTCAAATCGGGAGTGAAATTCGTATGGGGGTTATATCTAAATCTGAACCGATTTTCTTCAAATTAAATAGTGTTCGTCCTTGTCCCGAAAAACTTCGTTATGCAAAGTTTCATTTCGGTCTTGCTACAATTTCGACCTGTATCGTGAAATCGCTAAATCGATTCAAAAAGCGATTTTAAGTCGATCGGTATAATGAACAATGGGTCTATATCTCTTCCTTTTGGGTGTTATAAACAAATGCATAAAGACATAATACTCTTGTGAAGTGTATTATGAGAATTATGAATGTTTATCGGTGTTGTTTTAAATTATAAATTAAATTTGAAATTTTGTGGGAAAAGTGTCGCTTTACATGGAATCACCCTATACAAAGGACTAATTGTCGTTGTTGATGAAGAGATTATAGTATAAGAAATCTGATTTAGTTCGGATTCATTTCATTCGCACCCAAAAAGTACGAACTTTGAGTTCACGCTATAAATGAATTCAATAAATTTGCTTAAATACTGCCAATATTAGAATGTATTTTCAGTCCCTCTTTATTGGATTTCGGGGTGGAAATAATGCTTTCCCTTCTATGGTGAAACTGTGAATTGCTTTTGTTCCCATCCACTCTCTGTTTTGTGTAACATTTTGTAATAATAATAATTATATATATAGTTGTTGTTTGTATGTATAGTTGGTCTGTTATGTTGTATGTGTTGTCATTTATTTTGGTTTAAGACCAAAGGTTGTGCTGAAGTCTTCAGCGAGGCAAAGTGAGATGTTTAGAGTGTCGACTTAGTTCGGTGGAATTTTATTGGTAAAAAAGTCATTGAGAACCCTAAGGTTAACAGATTTTGTGGAACCATTCGCATTTTCGAAGAAGAGTGAGCCATTTTGAATGATATTTCTGAACGCCAAATGTGACAGTTCTTACAGTTGACGAAGCCATCAAAATGAAAATGAGACTCGCTGATCAAGATTTTGTTCAAAAATATGTTTACCCTACCCATAAGAGATGCTATTAAAATATCTTACTCAACCATCAATAATGTAACAGAAAATTATAATGATGTAACAGAAAATTTTTGATTATTTTACATTTTCTATAAATTAAAGAAATAGTAATTTAATAAATCGTCGCCTTAATAAAACAATAGTGTATAATTTTTTTTGCCGTTTCGAGATAATACAGTTTAAAGTTTTTGTGCTATTAGACATCTGGGAAACCAGTAATTTTTGAGAAAATAATCGATGTTTGCAAGTTGTGATCATTTCAATATGTGGAGGAGTAATCAGGGTACTAGTAGATGATATTCGATTAATCTAAAAGTGCTTTATTATTATTAGTGGTTGATTTCTTCCTCTTACGTTGCATAATGTCAATTGTTTGCCACTCGGAGTCCCAATTCTCTTTGTAGAGCAGCAAATTATGCAAATTTGCTTAATCTTCAACCAATTCACTGAGCTGTTTTCGTTATTAGTTTTCAAATTGTGCCCCAATCTGCTGAACCATTCCTTGAGATCATAAATGTCGTACCAGGACATTCTTTGCACAATGTATGGTTGTTTTCTTCGGGCCAATCGCAAAATCGTTGGCCATTCCTCGGGAGAGTAAATGGATATATTTCGTTTGGCCCGTTCAATTGTCGAGTGCATACAATCCGCCTCCATTTGTGTGTGGCCGTTCTCTATATACTTTAACGTGACCGTATTTAAATTCAACTTACGAATTACGTAAAATAGCAGTGCTGCAATATAACGATTCCTATTCTGCCCACCACAACAATCAGAATACAAAATTACATCCGTTACATTTTCGTCAAATGAGCTCAACATTTTGATAATTGAGGTCCCAATCTCGTCCGAACCTCTTTGTCCCTGCGTTTCATCCCACAAGAAACAGTAGCCTTCCTTCGACGCAAGATCGAAAAAAGTATTATTGAAGCTAGCAAACTTCCTTGAATAATACAATGAGCTTACATTGCTGCATGGGGTTGTCAAAACAGATTGTAAGTCAAAAGTAAATACTCTCAATTTGTTATTAATTTTTGCCTCTTCTTTATCGGCCTCCTTTTCTTCCCTAGCCATCTTCTTATCTCCTTGTCATCAGAGTTACGATATCGTTCGCATGTGTAGCATGTATCCTTCTTCGGCTTATGAAAAAAATAATTATATTCGTTGCAGAAAATACGCCTGTACATACTTTCCTTAATGGAATTGCCTTCATGCTTTTCATTAAAGAGTTGAAACATTTTTGAAATGTTTAAATTAGAAGCAAGATATAACCGTTTTGATGACGAGCGAGTGTAGTGGCTCTCCACGGCCGGCAAGGATTCAATATGCTCTTTAATGATTCTTTTAGTTTCTTCATCCTTTTTTTGATGACAACCATGGTGTTCACGTTTATCTATAACTTCATGACATTCACTTTTCTTTATGAAAACCGAAATAGCTCCATCAGATATATTCAGTGTTTTCATAAAAAAATGCTTGCATACTTGCTTAGACCTCAGAGTGTATGTTAGAGTATTGTCTCTTCGGGAGCCGGCAACAATAGCCCTCTTGCATTTCTTTATTTGTATGCACTGGCTTAAGTACCACTGTTGTTTTGCGTAGTCAGAAAGTTCCCAAAACTGGGCGTTGATCACAATACGTTCTTCATTGTTAATTTGCTCAATGCATTTGTGCCGACACTTGCAATTCACTGATTTTGGCAGTCGCTCCTTAATCAATTTCCCCCTTTTGGTCACGTAAGCTTTTCCTGACTGCCTTTTCTTCTTCCGAATATTTTGCATCCATGCATGCGTCTCCGTCTGTAACATTAAATATAACCGTTAAGTAAATTTATGTCACTAATCTTAAATAACCAAAGTCGTTCCCTCCGGATTTTACCTTCCTCTTCCGAGTTGGTTTCTTGAGCTCTAACTCCTCGTTATTGGTGACGTCTGCAATCAGACCCTCCATGTCTTGGTCTATTTCAGGGTTCTCTTCCCGTGCCGAAGCGACTATGTCCAATTCCTCTGCTTTCGACTCAGCATCTGTTTGTGGCTCTTCATCTGTTTCCGGAACATAATCATCCGAAGATCCTGTGGAGAAATCGTCTTCGTCCGTCGTACCAGGCGCATTATCATAACCAAAATCTGTCGAAATTCCAGTTACATAGTCATAATACGGCACACACTTGTTATCGTTTCACAGTAAATACTCACCATGACTTGATAGATCCATTATTTTCACGAACTTTTCACAATAACACACTAGCAAAAGCACAATTGCCCAGTCAATTAAGTATATTAGAAAATTCTACAATATATCAAAAAGTTGACAATAACAGTGTAAACTGATTTTAAGGTATTATTTACGTCAACCGTAGAACACACAGATAAATGTTGTGTGATATATAAAATAGTGTATAAGTGTCATACGGATTGACTCGAAATAATATATTGTTAAAAAATAGTGTATATCAATAAACGTCGTTTTTCGTTTTTATTTTGTTATGAAAATGGATTGTTTTGAATAATAAAAATAGTGTATGCTTTTTATACACTATTTTTCTTTGAAATTATATTTAGAGTAACAACTAAATAAAACACCATACCAGCACTTACACAATTATTAATGAAAAATTTCAATCACGCAATTATACACTAATATTTCAATTGATCTTTTGACCCACTTTGTGGAAGTAGAATTTCACCAATTTTTGACCACATATAGAATCAGTTATGTAGATTCTTATTATGCAATAAAAAAATAATGGTGTACATGCGTATACACTATTGTTTTATTAAGGCGACGAAATGTACTTCTTAATTCTGGAAATAACTTAGAATTTTAACTTATAATAAGAGGTGACCTATATTTTTTTCGCATTTGAGATGCAGTTTAGAATGAATTCTCTTGGATGTATGATTAAACTACTTCAATTCTTTTTTGCTGGGAAGGTACGAATACCACATCTATCTACTCTGTCTCCAAACACAATGAAAACAAATATAGTAAATTTTGGAGTGCTGTTGGCATACGGCGTTTGAACATTTTGTGCAAAAGAAACGAGTTTTACGGTGTATTTTTTCACTTCCCACAGAACAAATTTTGCAATACTTTTTCTTTTTGAATGTGTCTGCACCGCTAACGCCAGCTACTACCTCTGGTGCGATCTGAAATGAAAGAAAGAAACGAAAACGAGACGAATGAGGCGAGCTGAAGCCAAAATTTAAACAAAGCAAAGCAAATCGTCGCAAACATTCCAACTAATCCAACTTTTATATATAACGACAAAACGTCAAACGAAATATTTCATGATAGAAATAGAAGAAGGTGAGCACTACGAAATAACCCCCAACGAAAGGAATGAAACACCCAAAATCAAATGCATATGCATTCTAATAGTTCTTAATGGTAAACCAGTAAGGAAAGGCTAAAGTCGGGCGGGGCCGACTCTATGATACACTCCACTTTCAATCCGAATACAATTCAATTCGGTGAAAAAGTGAAAACGGGAAGGTTTTTTTGTATCCTGTAAATGTATGTGTTTGACAAAAAATTTTATATCGGAAAGGACATTTGTATGAGGATATATTGAAACCTGGAACGAAATAGGTGAAATATAAAATGTATAGTTTGGCCAAAATCGGTTAAACTTATGGGAGCAACATTTGAATTTGGGCTATATTTAAATCTGAACCGATCTTACCCACTATCACCATAGTTTTGTTTAGTCAGATTATAAGATGTTGTGCGAAATTTAAAGAAAATCGAGCACAATATGTGGCTTTTAAAGCGGCAAAAGTAAAATCGGAAGCGACATTTGTATGGGGGCTATATCTAAATCTGAACCGATCTTACCCAATTTCAGCATAGTGTTTCTAGTTGGATTATAAGACGTTGTCCCAAATTTAAAGAAAATCGTGTACAATATATGATTTTTAGAGCGCAAAATTCAAATCGGGAGCGACATTTGTATGGGGCCTATATCTAAATCTGAACCGATCTAGCCCGCTTTAGCCACAGGTGTTTCTAGTTAGATTATAAGATGTTGTGCCAAATTTAAAGAAAATCGATTAGAATATGTGGCATTTAAAGCGGAAAAAGTCAAATCGGGAGCGACATTTATATGGGGGATATATCTAAATCTGAACCGATCTTACCCAATTTCTGCATAGGTGTTTCTAGTAAGATTATAAGATGTTGTGCCAAATTTAAAGAAAATCGAGTACAATATGTGGTTTCTACAGAGGAAAATGTCAAATCGGGAACGACATTTGTATGGGGGCTATATCTAAATCTGAACCGATTTGACCTATATTCACCATAGATGTTCTTAGTTTAAATATAAGATGTTTTGCCAAATCTGAAGACAATCTGATACAATATGTGGTTTCTAGAGCGGAAAAAGTCAAATCGGGAGCGAAATTTGTATGGGAGCTATATATAAATCTGAACCGATCTGACCGATATTCACCATGGGTGTTTCTAGTGGAAATATAAGATGTTTTACCAAATCTGAAGACAATCTGATACATTATGTGGTTTCTAGAGCGGAAAAAGTCAAATCGGGAGCGAAATTTGTATGGGAGCTATATATAAATCTGAACCGATCTGTCCGATATTCACCATGGGAGTTTCTAGTGGGAATATAAGATGTTTTACCAAATCTGAAGACAATCTGATACAATATGTGGTTTCTAGAGCGGAAAATGTTAAATCGGGAGCGAAATTTGTATGGGAGCTATATATAAATCTGAACCGATCTGACCGATATTCACCATGGGTGTTTCTAGTGGAAATATAAGATGTTTTACCAAATCTGAAGACAATCTGATACATTATGTGGTCTCTAGAGCGGAAAAAGTCAAATCGGGAGAGAAATTTGTATGGGAGCTATATATAAATCTGAACCGATCTAACACATTTTTACCACAGGTGTTTCTAGTTACAATATAAGATGTTTTGCCAATTTTAAAGAAAATCTGTTGTAATATGTGGTATCTAGAGTGAAAAGAGTCAAATCGGGAGTGAAATTCGTATGGGGGCTATATCTAAATCTGAACCGATTTTCTTCAAATTAAATAGCGTTCGTCCTTATCCCGAAAAACATAGTTGTGCAAAGTTTCATTTGGTTCTGTCAACAATTGCGACCTGTATCGTGATTACAAGAATAGATGGACGGACGGACGGACGGACGGACGGACGGACGGACGGACGGACGGACGGACGGACGGACGGACGGACGGACAGACAGACGGACATTGCTAAATCGACTCAGAAAGTGATTCTAAGACGATCGGTATAATTAACAATGGGTCTATCTCGTTTCCTTTTGGGTGTTACAAACAAATGCACAAAGACATAATACTCTCGTGGAGTGTATAAAAATTATTACATGCTCTTCAAAGGACAATAAAAAGAAAAAATATTTATAAAATAATTAAAAGTATTCTACAAAAATAATAGAAATTATAAGTAATGGATATTTTTTTAAAGTGAATGTAGACGAGGATGCGTCTTTGATTCAGTCATTTACATTTTTTCCGCAAAAACAAGCTTGCCATATACATTTTTTCCTTGTCCCAAAATTGTTATGAAAAATTCGACAAAAACAGAAATTATGAATGATATGTTAGTTCGTCAACAACATGGGATATTTTAATCAGCTTTGTCTTCAAAATAGTCATGGAAAATCCCCATTATAAAAAAGTTGTTTTATTTTGGAGAATTCCACCAAAACAAAAATAATTTATGAATGATTGATTCGGGAATATTTTGATCATCCTATGTCGGGAACAAGCTCCTTATGTAAAATTGCAGCAATTTCGTTCTAGACAATGAAACAGAGTTCTACTGTTGTAATTGAAGCATATGTCATTTTTTAATTTGATACTAATTGTATTTGTAATTGATACTAAAATTAATGTGTAAATAAAACTTCTTTTCAGTAAATTTTATTTGATGTGAGTAAGTACGTTAATTTTTGTAAATTTTCCCTTGAACAATTGGTTGTGTTTGTTTAGCTATGAATACTGATATTTATGTACAATACTAGCAAATACCCGCTACTTCGTATGCGGTGTAAGGACATTCCTTTCAGTGTAAATCGCTTATAAACGCTCACAAAATTTGAAAAATCACTTTATGTTGCGCAACTATATATTCGTAGGCATATTCACACCAAATTCTCCAGATTCTATGAAATTATTTTCTTACAAAAAATCTTTCTTAAGCTGATAAAGGGTGATTTTTTAAGAGCTTGATAACTTTTTTTAAAAAAAAAACGCATAAAATTTGCAAAATCTCATCGGTTCTTTATTTGAAACGTTAGATTGGTCCATGACATTTACTTTTTGAAGATAATTTCATTTAAATGTTGACCGCGGCTGCGTCTTAGGTGGTCCATCCGCTTAGTCCAATTTTGGCATTTCCACGTTTTTGAGTAACAGAGACCCAATTGGTGCGAACGGCGACGAATCGAAAATTGGTGGTCATCATTAACACTGGCCGATACAGCTGCGATATTTTCTTCAGTTCGCACTCTACGTAAGCGTGTTGGTGGTTTAATGTCCAACAATGTAAATTTGGTGCGAAATTTAGTCACAATAGCCCGAATAGCCGCTTCAGTGGGTCGATTAAACTGACCATAAAATGGAAGCGCGCAATGAACTTTCTTAACAGAGCACGCATTTTGATAATAAAATTCAATAATTTGCAAGCGTTGTTCGTTTGTAAGACGATTCACGATGAAATGTCAAAGCATACTGAGCATCTTTCTCTTTGACACCAAGTCTGAAATCCCACGTGATCTGTCAAATACTAATGCATGAAAATCCTAACCTCAAAAAAATCACTCTTTATAATTAGCTTAAGGATAGGATAGGAGCTTATATATCATAGGGATAGAAAAAGATTAACGCATTGTGTGTTTGGCTGGATGATGTGCTTGATAACTCTTGAAAGCAATTAAGGAATTTGTTGAAACTCTGAATATAGTAGTATTTTTCCCAGACTTATTTCAAATATGGTATGTGGGGGAACATATAGTCCATATTCCTAGTAAAATATTCGGAACCAGTTATATTTTGATATTTGATAAAGTTATTATAATCACTTTGTGCGTACGAAATATGGAGGATTTTGTCACGTCCCTTTTTTACCTCCCACACAAACCACCATTAATTACGTAAAATTAAACCTTTTATAATCTCTATACGAATTATCGGAATAGTGTGATATTTGATATTTGCCAATAATTTCATTTATGCTGCACACACCGGATAGTCGAAATCAGTTGCAATTTTAGATCTAAACATGTTTTTATAATCACTACAAAATATGTATGTTTTTGTCACGCCCTTTGTAAAATTAAATCCTTTACAAAAAACTTCTGTACCGGTGCATGACTTGAAATCTGAACTTATAAATAGAACCAACATTTTTTATTATATTATACTGACTATAATGTTCGCACAGATCTTCACGATTCTAGTGCAATATTTTGGTAGGTACTATTTTTATCTCTTTTTGACTCCAATTTCTAAAAAATCATTTATGTTGCGCGTCTACGTTCTCGGAGAAATGTATACACCAAATTTTTAATAGTCTTTTCATATTCTAGCTGAAAACTTTTTGGTTTGTACCAACTATATACCAATTTTTCCAATTTGGTTTGTTCGTTTTTTATCACTTGATCCGCTTACACCTTTAAAGTACACACTTTGTATTTGTATTGCACGTCAGAGTAACTATGTATATACCTTATTCGATACATTGGTGGGTACCATTTTAATCGCTTTTTGTTCCGATTTCTACTTAAAAGTATAAATTTTGAAAAATCCATTATAGGTCAGAATTTTACACCGATTCTAGCATTATGCGTGTTGTTGGTACCATTTCTATCGCTCTTTTCCTCATTATTCTTAAAAAATTCCCTTTATTTTGTGTTTCTACGCATGGGGGACGTACAAATCGAATTCTATGATGGGTACCATTTTTATTCCTTTTTACCAAATTTCACCCCCCAAAAAGAACGAATTTTGCAAGAGGGTGGTGGTAAAATCTTCATCCATTTTTAACCATAAATATACAAATTTCGAAAAATACGATTATACACAGCGATTTCATTATTATAGCGTCAGTAGTGTTGTTGGTACCTTTGTTATCCCTTTTCACGTTTACCCATTAAAAGTACGAATTTCGAAAAGTTCTTTGATTTTACGTTTCTAAACATTTTGAGGAATGAACACGCCGAATTTCATGATTTGATTAGTACCATTTTTATACCTTTTTACCTAATTTCACACACAAAAATAAGATTTTTGAAAATATTTTCTTGGTCGCACTCATGCTGTAAATGTAATGTCCGTTTGAATTTCAAAATTCTAGGCTCAACCGTTTGGTCTGGGCTTTGGTACAATTTTAATCCCTTAAATGTACAAATTTCGAAAACTTCCTTCTTAACAGTGATCTGCGCTGTAAAACGAATATACATACCGAATTTCATGACCCCAGCTTCATCTGTTTGATTGGTACAATTTTTACCCGATGTCGCCCTCAAAAAGTACGAATTTTGCAAAAATATTTTATTGGTTGCAATTGTGCTATAAAAGTAGTGCCCGTTCCGAATTTTAAGATTCTAGGCCCAACCGTTTGATGTGGTATTCGGTACAATTTTTATCCCATTTATCCGTAAAAAGTACACATTTCGGAGAAATCCTTGTTATTACTCATATACATTGTAAGGCGAATATACACACAGAATTTCATGATTGCAGCGTCAGCCGTTCATTTTGCGTTTATAAGCATTTTCTGTACACACCGAATTTTATGATTCCAACTCCATCCGTTTGCTTGGTGCCATTTTTATTCCTTTTTACCCAATTTCACCCCCAAAAAGTACGAATTTGAAATAATATTTTATTGGGAGCATTGAAAGAGGAATTTGCGTGCCAAATTTCAAGATTATAGGCCCAACCGTTTAGTCATTGCGGTGGTACCATTTGTATCCCTTTCAACCCCATTTTACCCCTTAAAAGTACGATTTTTCAAAAATTCCGTCTTATCACACCTCTACACTGTAAGAGAAATGTACACACCAAATTGCATGCTTCTAGCTTCAGTCGTGTTGTTTGTACCATTTTTATCCCTTTTTGCCCCATTTAACGCCCCAAAAGTACGAATTTTTCAAAAGCCATTTTGGGATTCCTTCATGTCGCAAGAGGAATACCCATAGCAAATTTCAAGATTCTAGGCCCAGCCGTTTGGTCATTGCTGTGGTATCATTTTTATCCCTTTTTACCCCTTAAAAGTACGAATTTCGAAAAATCTCGTCTTATCACACCTCTACACTGTTAGAAAAATGTACACACCAAATTCCATCATTCTAGCTCTAGCCGTTTGATCTGGGAAGTGATCAGTCAGTCACTCAATCACGCAACTCTTTTATATATATAATATATATATATATATATATGAATCTTTGGAGATAGCAACAAACAAGTAATAATAACGATATGTGTCCTATAAGCGAATGCTTATGGGAGTTTAGAGCTTTAAGATGGTCGTCACGCATTTTCTAGATAAAATTTGTAAATAAATTGCATTCCCAGTTAAATTCAAATACTAAATATTTTTCAATGTACTTCGAATATCCCCAGAAAATCCACGAAATATTTTATGAAGTCCCCACAAAAATCCCCTGTCCCCAATTCATTGTTTTTATCCTTTTGAATATCACAAAATCCCCATGGTTGAGGACAAATCCCCACATCTGGCAAGCCTGGCAGCAATAGTGATTTTATCCAAATAACATGGCCTACTCAATTGTGCTTTTGGGCTTTTCAAATTTTTCTTTCCAAAATTGTCGCCCATAATATAAAATTCAGCAATATGTGAATATATTGATAGATTTTTCTAGATAAATATAAAATTGATGGATTTTTTCGATTTGTATTGTCATAATGTGCTAACCGATTTTTATAGTACTTATTGCCCGTTTTGCCGTTTCACAATTCCGAAGAAAATTGAAATCGTTGTAATATAATAATAAAGGCTGGAATCGTTGCTCTCATCTTCTCCATCGCCACTTTTGTTGCAACTGAGCAAGCGTTTTATTTCACGCCTATAATTCGTCATCAAAGTATTTATTTGAATATCTTCCAACGTAGCTTTCTGGCTCCCCGCTTGTGTTTCTCCAACTGTATTTCAAATTTCTATCAGCATATTCCTTTGAAAATATGTATGTCCCATTAGGCTGGGAAAGTGTGGTACAACTATAACTTCCAGAAATTCCTCTTTCCGTTTCGTTTTTCACATAAAATTATTTATTATTATTTCATTTAAAACAGAGGGCCGCACAAAGAGAGGATGTCATACGTGAGAATGCATTGGTGCGTTTGCCCTGGTGTGGTTGATGGAACTGTTTGTTTTGCACTGAACGAAATAAATTATGGCGAGGTTTGTGATGAAAGAACTAATATGGAATACATATTATTTATTGGTGAAAATAATACAAAATTAATTAAAAATTTTATAACACAAAAATATTTATTAAGTTTTTATTTTTCGTTTTTATTTAAAAATGGTATTTAAAATAATAAAGCTCACAATTAACAGTCATTTTTGAGAAGTTCATAAAAAACATATCTTATTCGAAAAAAAAACATAAAACAAACAAGTAAGAAGGCGTTAAGTTCGGCCGGGCCGAATCTTATATACCCTCCACCACGGAGTGCATTCCACAGTATTACCAGCAGATTAAAGGATGTCGACTTTACATAGAAGCAAGTACCATATTACGAAAATTGTGATATTTTTATTAACATTACTATATTTGTTTACTATTTCAAATTATAATGTATACTTATGCGCACTGTTTAAAATCTACTATTATATATAAATAAAATGCTGAAATTGTGAAAGTGAACATGCCTAAATATTAGGCGATTGTCAGTCGCCATTAGAAAGAAGCATTTTCAGATACAGACAAAATGGTAAGAACAAATTTTAAAGATATCCCCATTCGCCCCATTCTCCGCCCAAATGTACAAATTTAAAAAAAAAAACCTTTTTCGAGTGGTCATAGTCAGAATGTTTACACCGAATATCATGATTTTAACTTCAGCGGTTTGGTAGGTCCCATTTGTATCCCTCTTTTTAATTATATCCCTTAAAAGTAAGAATTTCGAAAAATCCCTCTATTTTACGTGTCTATACAATTAGAGGGATGTACACACCGAATTTCATGTATCTAGCTGTTGTTGTATCATTGGTACCATATTTTATCCCTTTTTGTCCCATTTCGCCCGCTAAAACTTTTATTTTCTTTGTGGTGCTTCCAAGCTACAAGAGGAATGTCCGCAACAAATTTTAACTGTATGAAAATAAGAAATTTAATTAATAAGCCAAGGCTACCAATATTTGTAAACTATATATGGATATAATACTTCAATTCATAAAGTAAATATAAGGGAGGAATCATAAATACCCTAAATATTGGGGGATAGAGAGTGTATTTTCAGCTAGAGTCGTTTGGTTGGTTGTATTTCCATCCTATTTTAATTTCAAAAGTATACATTTTGAAAATACTTTATCTCTCACGTACGCAGTATAAGACAACTTCATGATTCTAAAATTTTTTGTCGTAAAAGCAACAAAATAAAATACGAATTTGGAAAAAAATATTTTACGTTTCTATGCAGTCAGAGGAATTCCATGATTCCATTTTGTTGGTACCATTTTTATCCCCTTTTTCCAATTTTGCCCCCTCAAGAGTACGACTATCTAAAATCTCTTTATTTTACGTATCTACACAATTAGAGGGACGTACACACTGAATTTCATCATTCTAGCTGTATTCGTTTAGTTGGTACTATTTTTATCCCCTGTAGCCACTGTATCCCTTGAAAGTACGAATTTGGAAAAAACGTTTTATTTTTCGTGTCTATGCAGTCAGAGTAATGTATACTCCGAATTTCATGATTCTAGCTGCTGTCATTTGGTAGGTACTATTTTTATCCCCTTTTTCCATTTGAACCCCAAAAAGTACGAATTTTGGAAAGTTCTTTTATTTTACGTGTCTACTCAATCAAAGGAATGTATATATGGAATTTCACTATTCTAGGTGCAGCCGTTAGGTTGGTACTATTTTTATCCCTTTTTCCCCATTTAACCCCTTTAAAGTACGAATTTAGAAAAAATACTTTTATATTATTTATCTACTCTATTAGAGGAATGTACACGCCAAATTTCGTGTTTCTATCTGTTGTCGTTTGAAAGGTACAATTTTTATCCCTTTTTGTCCCATTTCGCCCCCTACAAATAAAAATCACTATATGGTGGCCTTTTATACTATAAAGGGAATGCGCATTGTGAATATCAATTAAATACAAGCTAATATGTTCAAAAACATGCTGAAATACTCAAAATATTAGGGGTATTTTCAGTCCTTGTGAGGGAAAAATTTTTCCCTCTGGGCCGATTTCGTCCACTTTCAATCCCAACCGATCTACAACCATAAGACACATTTAGGAAAAATTTGAACCTCCTAGCTCATTTCGTTCGGCCGCTATCGTGCTTTCAACAGACAGACAGACAGACAGACAGACAGACGGACAGACGGACAGACGGACAGACGGACAGACGGACATGGCTATATCGTCTTAGAATTTTACCACGACCCAGAATATATATACTTTATGGGGTCTCCGATGAATATTTCAAGGTGTTACAAACGGAATGACAAAGTGAATATACCCCCATCCTGGAGGTGGAGGGTATAAAAAGATGCTGATGGAAATTTAGTGTTGGTGTAAATAATAGGTCATGTATTATTATACCCTACACCACTTCGTGGACTAGGGTATTATAAGTTAGTTTTCCGCCAAATCTTTGTAACACCAAGCAATAATTGAGCTAGACTTACCTCTAAGTATACGGATCGGCTTAGAATCATCAGCTGAATCGATTTAACGATGTCTGTCCGTCCGTCCGTCTGCTGTCCATCTAAGCTTGTTCGCACTCTACAGGTCGCAATTGCGGTCCGATTGTCATGAAATTTGGGAAAAGTTACTTTTTCTGGCCAAGCTACTAGGTCAATGTTTTGGTGTAGCACCCATGCAAAGGGGCCCCCAGTTTATACTATTATCGTTCTAGAACTTGCATCTTACATTGGATCTTGATAAAATTTTGCAGATCATGATATATTGGTTGCTGGTTTTAAGCTTTCAGCCTTACACAGAAATTTCTTAATACTGCTTTTAGGTCGCAACATATATAAATAGCAAAAGGAAAAGTCCAAAAATTGTATTTGCTGCACGACTGTTAATGCAGCCATTGATGCTTTCCTAATTGGAGTAAAATCACACATTTAACAAAATAAAAGTACTAAAAATAAAGGCTGATTCTTTTGTTTAAAGTAAAAGCTAAACAATTGCTTTTGCAATTATTTTGTAGCCGTAGAAAAAGCAAAAAATAAAAAATTTTCAGCAGATCGCTACTTTTAAACTCTGATTATTATTTGTTTTGATTTGTATACGCAATAAGATTGTTTTCTCTGGTGTTCTTGATCTGGTGTTAAATTAAATAATAAATAAATTGGATTTGACAGTTTCGGTTATTATTGAATCAGCTGGGCTCCTGCTTTCACCTGATGTAAATACACCTATATATTGCTTCACCTATATAAATACACCTTGTTCCGAACTAACCGAAACTGTCAAATTTATTGTATCCATTTTTCAGTGTTCCATTTTGTTTTGTTTACATTTTCAATGAAAATTTTTAAATTTTAAATTGTTACCAATTCCAACCTAATGCATTTATATGTGGAGATCACTTTTTGCCATCTGATATTATAAGCTGTGTGCAAAGAGCTATATAAATAGGCCTGATTTTCTTTAAAACTTTAATAAAAATTTAATTTTTCGTTCAAAATAAAAAATTATTTCTTCACATTGTCGCCAACTACAATATAAATATATGTATCAAAAGAAATTTTCAAAAAAATATTTTGTGTCGACTTTATTGGACTTAGCCTCGATATCCATCATTTTGACTTACACTGGATAATTATCCAGGCTAAGTCAAAAAATTTTAACACAAAATTATTTTTTCAAAATTTGTTTTCACACACACATTGATATTGCTTTTGGCGACAATTTTAAGAAAGAATTTTTTATTTTGAGTGAAATTTTAACATTTTAATTAGATTTTTGTTATCGCAGCTTAGTTATCCAGTCTTAAAGAAAAACAGCCATAATGTCAAAAGAGCTAACTTAAATCTTGACAATGAGGTGCCCTCATGTGATGTGTTAATACCAAATGTAATGCCTTTTGTTCAACCATTGCTTGGGAACATTAATCTCATGAGTCAAATAATATTTCAATAGTAAGAATGAGAAAACATTGAAAAGAGGATAATTTACTCGAAGCACATATTAATTTGCATAGTCTGTAATAATATTACAACTTCAACGCATCGTTAGAACTGAGAACATAGCACGTTTTTTCTTATAAACGTAGCTTGAGAAATTCGGAAAACAGAGTAACTCAGAACGTGGACATCTATATAGAGTTAGTATAATAAAGCGGGTATTAGACGTCATGTCTGTAGACATGTATGCCCGTCTAATAGCCGCT
The DNA here is from genome assembly GCA_947397865.1 of Polietes domitor. Taxonomy (NCBI): domain Eukaryota; kingdom Metazoa; phylum Arthropoda; class Insecta; order Diptera; family Muscidae; genus Polietes; species Polietes domitor. The sequence goes on along the minus strand of OX377620.1, from coordinate 158,412,840 downwards.
TAAGAATACCATGCTTTGAATAGTGTGGATCATGAAGATGTTGTGGAATGCGCAGATATGGAAACGCCAACTGAGGGAGACCTTGCAAGGATTGTTAATTTTTGATTTATTGGCATATTTTGTAGCCAACGTCTCCAGATGCCAGAATATGTATATCAAATATGAAAAATATATAAAGGATCTAGAAATGTAAATAAAAATTTGAAGTGCAAAATCGCCGAAACATACATGTGATCAGTTCTCACCAAGGGCAAATAAGAAATTAGGTCTTCTGGGACTATACAGTGGAAGTGGGATGATATTTCGAATTCGATATGCTTGGACGCGGCTGGGCCGAGAACTTACAAGCATTTATACAATAAGGGGTTTCCGGTACCCCGATGGAGGCGTAACTGACTTCATGAGACACAACGCAGAACTATCAAGTGAAGGCAAATTTTGTGTATTCGCACTCGAATGTAGCTGAAACATACGAGTATGACGCTATTGGCGATTTCGTACGTTCATGTGGTAATGCGTAAATCCTGGAAGCAGCCGGGATCATCTAATCGCAAATTGTTTAAAAATTTGGATATGACTACAATTTTGGTTAGGCATTTTGTCTACATCTTTCTTTAGATCGACCGAAATTCCTAAATCCAGAAAATTTAAATGATAAATAAATAAAATAAAGTTTTCGCTTTTGCACCTCATTCAGGCTTGCTCAAGGCGTATTTATAAAGGTGATAGCACGAGCCCAGCTGACTGAAATTTTTTTCATTCAAAAGTAACCGAAACTGTCAAATCCCATATATTTTGCTTTGACAGTATGGCTCACCATTCAAAAAATTACTTGTATTTTGTTGTTGCCGAATTTGTTGTTGTTCTAGTGCTATCACCTGTATAAATACGCCTTGGGCTTGCTGTGCGACAAAGAACTGTCAGCTTCGCGCACTGTTGCTGATTTATTGAAGCATACAACAATTTTGATGATATCGATCGGTATATTTCAAGATTATCCATTAGAAGCGAAAGCTAAATGGTGCACAATACGAAAGTCATTCACATGGGTAGACCAGGATCGATTCTTTGAAAAATCCATCACAGAATTTTCTCAAAGCTGTTAAAAAGCCTTTAAATGGTGTTCCATTCCCACAACAACTTCACCACTTTCATGTTAGGCATTTGAACAGAAGGCTCAAAGTGCAAAAAACTAAACAGAGGAAAATGGAATATACAAAACTTATTAAAATTAACAATGAATTGGTGATTTAAATATTAAATCAGGTAGCGGATTTTTCGAAATTCTTACTTTTAAAGGGGATACAAATTGTACCAATTAAATGGCCGCAACTAGAATCATGAAATTCGGTGTATACTTTCCTCTGACTGTGTAGACACGAAAAATAAAACGATTTTTCCAAATTCATACTTTATTCTCTTGTTTTTTTCGACAAAAATCGTTAGAACCATGAAGTTAGGTGATAAAAGATTTTCAAAATTTGTACTTTTGGAATTAGGGCGAAAATACAACCAACCAAACGGTTGTAGCTGAAAATGCACCCCCAATATTTTTGGTATTTAAGCTTTTTTGAAGATGGTTGCCTTATATTTACTTTTTGAATTGACTTGAAGTATTATTTCGATATATATATATATTATAATCATATTGGTAGCTTTGTATTATTAATTAAATTTTTATATTTATTTATAAAACTATTTATTTCATATTTTTATTTGTTTTGGTTATATTAAAAATGTAACATTTTCCTGTAATGTTACTGCACTTCTACGAAAATCGACAGCCTCTGTAGAATGCAATCCATGGTGGAGGAGTGTATAAAGTTCGTCCCGGTCGAACTTAATGCCTTTTTTACTTGTTTTTACTTGCAACTGCTTCAAACATTTTTTCCTTGTACCCCATTGTGCTTAACATATACTTTTAATATTTTTTGTAAATTCCTGCTGAGAGGATGATCCACCGCATAGCTTTGATCTAACAAAGGGAGAGTATAATAATTTTCTACTGAGTGAACAGGGAATTTTTTTGTACACCTCAAAATCGTCGTAAAATCTTGTTTAATGTAACCTTTTGTACGGTACATGCGTCTACAATAATATTTATTTGGTCTTTTTATAAAAAATATTAATATTGTAGCTAATATATATGTAAGATAATAACATATTTAAAAAACTATTACTTACTTTTTATTTTGACGATATTTTTTGTGAATTCCCCGCATTGACATTTATGGTTTTGGGGATTTAAAGATTAAATTTTATAAAAGATTTATAAAACATGTTTTAAAGACAATTAAAAATAGTTTGTTATTGCTATTTTGAAGAATCTTTCAAATTTCGAATCAATTTCGACGATTAATATGTTTAAAACTATACTCCTTTCTACTTATCATTGTTTTCATTTGAAAGCACCAGGACATGGACAATTTACTGTCGTTTTAAAGCAGTCGTCGTTTCATCATGCATCAGTCATCGTTTCCGATGATTGATGCATGCGGACAATAATTCAACATAAAGTAGTGTATCTATTTCTAGAAACACTGTAAATTGCCAACTCTGACAAATCATAAAATACAATCTACATTGAGTAATGTCAAAATGTTGACGTTAAAAATTCGCAGCATCGAGGATAAAAAACGTGTCAAATTTTACATAAATCAAAAGGGGCTGGGTTCCAAAAGGCTGTTTTATGTTAATTATTTTGGAATCGTCTTTTGATTATTCAATGATCTGCCGAAACAATTTTATTTTTTCGATGCAGTCTTTCCTTTATCTCTTTCTTCTTTTGTAATTGAACTGCTTTTTTACTTATTGACCAGCATTAACAAACATTTTGTTATTCCGAAATCTACAAAATGCATTGGATCTAAAAAGTAGTTTCTCCATAATCAAATCATCAACACTAAGAATAAAATGTCTGCTATTAAAGCAGGTCTTCTGCAATAACAACAGTTTATCTGCAGTTTTGCGTCGGCATTCAAACTGCTAAAAATTACTGCTGTTAATTAAAATATAAAAATAAGGTACAGAATGAGCATTCTGGAGTTAAAAACTATTCAGACAGACGAAACTTCAATTTCTATTAACTCGTGACAATATGACTATAATAAAAACTAAATTTCAAGTAATATTAGTTACATGTAATAACTTTCTTTCTAAAAGTATTGTTAATATATGCATCTAATTGGTTCAATTGGCTTGCAGTGGGTTAATGTGAGCAGAATAGCCCAAAGATAATCATATTGATACGATACGTTAAAAAGTACGAGATATGATAGATATTTCTGAAAAAAGTATTATTATAATCGTTAATATTGTATAAAACTTATATTTTGTAAAAAAATTGTATAACTTTTTAGTGTTCGAGAATTTATATAATAAAGAGTGATTTTTTTGAGGTTAGGATTTTCATGCATTAGTATTTGACAGATCACGTGGGATTTCAGACATGGTGTCAAAGAGAAAGATGCTCAGTATGCTTTGACATTTCATCATGAATCGTCTTACAAACGAACAACGCTTGCAAATCATTGAATTTTATTATCAAAATGCGTGCTCTGTTAAGAAAGTTCATCGCACGCTTCCATTTTATGGTCAGTTTAATCGACCCACTGAAGCGGCTATTCGGGCTATTGTGACTAAATTTCGCACCAAATTTACATTGTTGGACATTAAACCACCAAGACGCTTACGTAGAGTGCGAACTGAAGAAAATATCGCAGCTGTATCGGCCAATGTTAATGATGACCATCAATTATCGATTCGTCGCCGTTCGCAGCAATTGGGCCTCTGTTACTCAAAAACGTGGAAATGCCAAAATTGGACTAAGCGGATGGACTACTTGAGGCGCAGCCGCGGTCAACATTTAAATGAAATTATCTTCAAAAAGTAAATGTCATGGACCAATCTAACGTTTCAAATAAAGAACCGATGAGATTTTGCAAATTTTATGCGTTTTTTTTTTAAAAAAAGTTATCAAGTCTTAAAAAATCACCCTTTACATATGTACAATAAATCCTAAAATGTTAACTCTTTTTAGAGTTATTTGAATGCGTATTTTTGTTAAATACTGCTATGATAATGATGGTCAAGGGGAAGAATAGGAATTTTTAATTAAAAAATAAACATAACAATAAAATAAGATTTGCTCTTCGTTTCTTTATATTTATATACCAAACTGTTCTATACATATGCTTAAAGTTTTTAAGATAACGTTGTTTCCTTCATGATATAATTTTCTTTTCAAGATATGAGTATAATTTTTTTCAAATAACAGCAAACAACTGTTTGCTATTTTAGCAGGAACAATCTGCTGTCACTTTTTCAACAGAAAATCTGCTTTTTTCAGCAGTATTTTTGCTTTCTTCTTTCAGTGTACAATCGGAGTAGCCGGTGAACTCATTGGTGATCCCTCTTCTGCACTATCGTCATATTTCAAATATCGGATGTCTTTTATCAGAATTTTAGAACACTGACAAAATAGGTTATTTGGAATATTAGTACATTTAATAATTTCTTTGCATCTCATATCAATCCGCCGGAAATAAAGACACGACATGGAATGTTACCACCTGTTCGTTATTAATTATCGTAAAGTTTTTAATTTTACTCTTAAATTGTACCGACTTCCGTACATTGTATTATTCGCAAATTTTCTCAGAATGTTCTCTATGATGTACAAATTATAACCACCGTCGTCACGTTTCCTTTGTCCGCATTCAAAATTTAGATATTTTGGTGTTCCGTATTTGTTATGAACTTGTCTCTACACGCCGAAAAAATACATGTATGTATGTACAATAGGCTGGGTCGACGTCATTACAAATGGAAAAACAAGTTCCAGTCACCCCACGAAAATAAAGTTTGGTTTGTTTAATGATGATTTGCAAAATATTTCGTTCTTAGATCATGCCATCTGTTAGCTATACGCTCCTGAAAATAACCCTAGAAATCATGTTTTTCTGTTGTAATTTTCATTGTGTTAAACATTTTCCCATTTTTTCTGAAATAATAGGCCTTGAAAGCACTTAAATAAAAATTTTGATTCTTGTCTTAGAGTAACTTATTGGTCGAATTATTGGACGTTTATAGTAATTTTTTGTGGATTTTCACAGTGACTACTGAACACTTTTTCGAATTTGGTGGTAATTTTGTAAAAAGTGTTAGAACATTTTGGCTGTGAAACATCGCCTGCATTAAATTATTTCACAAAAATGGAGTCAGTGACATAATTTTTTCGTCCGTTATTCATATATTATATTTTTCATTACTTATATTATTGTATGTATTATTTTTCATTACACCTCTTACAAAAAGTTTCCAAGAAATATGAGTTTTTAGCTGTCACCTTGAAAACCGGCAATAAAAATGCCCAATAGTCCCAATGAGTTATTCAAAGACAAGAATAAAAAATTTTATTTCAAGTGCTTCCAAGGGTCAGGGTGACCGCTGCAATTTATTTTCGTGGTCCATCCTAATGTACATATATGTTTGGTGCCACAAAAGTTTACTGTGCTGGTTTTGTCCATTTTTTATTTAAAAATGTGTGAAATACTCGCAATGTTTTCAAATTGTGAGTATATTTGACAATTCGTAGTTGTAACTTATCGACTTATCTTACTAACTTATCCAATAATGCGAGAAAAAACATGTGGTGACAGAAAGTTCGAACAAAGTTACAAACATCAAATTGCAACGTTTCTGTTTCATTCCACATGCTCCATGTGAGAAATTTCTCGATGCGAGAGTTACAGAACATAGGTACAGGTACTCCGCAATAGCAGAAAGTGGTTTTGCAATTATTCTGTCACGACATATGTACGTATTCGGGATAGTTAATTTCGATCATTCGAAAATAATTAATATATGAAAACCGATTTGACAAAATCGTTGTTTCCGACACGACAACGCCGAATTTTCTTTCAATTCTATGTTGAATTTAAATTTCACAAACATTGACAAATATGAAATTATTATTATTATTATATTTGTACTTGTTAAATGTTGTCGAAAATTTTAGATGATACCCAAAAACAACAACGACTACGCCAACTGTCGGAATCCGACAACGACTACCGTAATGAGGATGAATGTTCTACTTCCAAACCATTTCGTTGTTATTTATAATTGACCTCTTTGTGTTTTTTAAATGCCAATTTAAAAAAATAAATTAAACAACAAAAGTTCCATTCATTGTGTTATTTTAAATGAACATAAAAAAGATACAAATTATTTAAATTTGATGAAATGAAAATTGTGTATGTACACTATTTTTGTAAATATGTATTAAATATCGGTAGTCATGTCCATTTCGTAACCAAATTACGACAACGACTGTCGGTCGCTTTTTAATGTTTTATTTTACGCAGCGATAAATAAACTAAAATGAAAACATTTTTATATGAAAATTTTTAAAATTAAGCGGCTATTGGATTTTCTGTTTATTAACTTATTTTGGCCCAGTGTTTGGTTAATCGAACGGTAAAGCTCTAATGGGTTAGCAAGTGAATATTAAACGTAAAATAAAACAGAGCAACTAGCATTCAGTTTATTTAGAAATATACGACCATGTTCTCGAAACTCGAAATCGTTGATTTTAAAGCCGTGTTAGCTTTTTACAGAAATAAAAAGCAAGCAAGGCTAAAGTCGGGCGGGCCCGACCATATAACACACTCCACTTTCTATCCGAATACAATTCAATTCGGTAAAAAGTGAAAACGGAAAGGATTTTTGTATGTTTCCTAATCATAGGCTGATATGACCTGACCCAGTTTGTCAAATGGAGAAGAATATTTGTATCGGGGCTATATCCACTTTCACAATAGGTTCTTCCAGTTAAATTGTTATGCTCAATTTGAAGAAATTCGGTGAAAATACGTTGTTTCTGAAGCGGAAAAAGTCAAGCCGAAGTTTGTATGGGAGCTATATATAAATCTGAACCGATCTTACCCATTTTCACCATGGATGTTTCTTGTTGAAATATAGGGTACTTTGCAGGATTTGAAGAAATTAGGCGAAAATACGTGGTTTCTGGGGCGAAAAAAGTCAAATCGGCAGTGAAATTTGTGTGGGACCAATTTTCCCAGTGGGTGTTTCTAGTGAAAATAAAGGGTCCGCCATCTAACGTTTTTTTTCAACCGTTGGACTATTATTTGTGGGGAGCCCTCAAAGATAAGTGTTACGCCGACAAGCCAGAGACAATTGACGCTTTAAAGAACAATATTCGTGAAGGCATTGGTGAAATACAGCTGCACACAATCGGTAATGTGCTTAAAAATTGGACCGATCGTGTAGGCTACTGTCATTATTAACCGGAAGGATTGTACTTTCAAATAAAAAAAGAAATTTGAGAAAATATTCAGCAGTTTTTTTTATAGCATTTTCAAAAAAAAGTTATTTGGCGGACCCAATCGATAATGTGCTTATAAATTGGACCGATCGTGTAGGCTACTGCATAGCCAGCCGAGGCAGCCATTTGAATGAAATTATTTTCCATTATTAACCGGAAGGATTGTACTTTCAAATAAAAAAGAAATTTGAGAAAATATTCAGTAGTTTTTTATAGCATTTTCAAAAAAAAGTTATTTTGCGGACCCTTTATAAGATATTTTGCTAAATTTGAAGACGATTTGTTAAAATATGTGGTTTCTAGAACAGAAAAGTCCAAATCGGGAACGAAATTTGAATGGGAGCTATATATAAATCTGAAACGATCTGACATATTTTCACCATATATGTTCCTAGTTTAAATATAAGATTTTTTACCAAATTTGAAGACAATCTGATAAAATATGTAATTTCTAGAGCTGAAAAACTAAAATTGGGAGGAAATTTTGTATGGGAGCTATATATACATTATAGTGGCTTCAAAATAAAAGTAGTGGATGTTCCCGACTAAAATGAAAGATTAGTTTGTTTTAAGTGTTCTCCCAAAATATTTCGCTCTTATCATTGTCCGTTCGTGAGCTGGACGCGTTAAAAATAACCTCTATAAATCAGGGTTTTCTTGAATAAAATTCACGGTGAGAATTGTATTTAGAAAAAACCTGCTAGAAATTAAAATCGGTCGGAGCCTTATCAAACCATATTAAAAACTTGCATTTTTTATAAAAATATTTTTTCCATATTTTTAGTTCGATTTGTGTTTTTGTTGGCTCGTCGAAGTGGTATTGATGACCAATTCCAATATTTAGAACTTCCTAACCCATTAAAGGCCGACATTTTTTTCTTTCTGTTGGTTCTCAGCGGGTTAAATGTGATGTAAAAACTGAAATATTGGGTTATTTGCATCGTAAACACATTCTAGTCTTACAAAAAGCTAATTTTTGAAAAAAACATCTGAAATTTTGGTCTTTCAATGGATAAATTGGAAGGAAAACTTCACATAAGATGTTACAATAAAACCGTGCGATTTGGTTTCCCTCCCAAGGACGAGATTATATAGAAGTGAAACTATAGGTCACTAATAGGAAAACTCATACTCAGTTTTTTATTAAGTGGTCGTTTGTCTTTTTTACAGGACTTTTAATTTCCAAAGGATGTAAATGTTTCAATAATTTAGTTTCGTACTTTTGCGTGTCATACAATGGGTATTAGATGAAAGAGAAGAACATCTGCTAAATATACGGATTTTAATTTCTAGCGGGTTTTTTCTCAATACCATTCTCATGGTGAATTTTATTCAAGAAAAACCTGATTTATAGAGGTTATTTTGAACGCGTCCAGCTCACAGAACAGGAGAACACATAAAACAAACCAATGTTTCATTTTAGTCGGGAACATCATTATATACATAAATCTGAACCGAGCTATTTCTAGTTGAAATATATATTTTTTTGTCAATTTTGAAGAACATCTGCTTTAATATGGAGTAAAAAGAGTCAAATTCGTATGAGGGCTATATCTAAATCTTCAAATTAAATAGCGTTCGTCCTTATCCCGAAAAACTTCGTCGTTCAAAGTTTCATTTGGTTCTGGCTACAATTTCGACCTGTGCTTTGATTACAAGAATAGATGGACAGACAGACAGACGACAAACAGACGAACATTGCTAAATCGATTCAAAAATTGATTCTAAGTCGATCGGTATAATTAACAATGGGTCTATCTCGCTTCCTTTTGGGCGTTACAAACAAATGCACAAAGACATAATACTCTCGTGGGGTGTATAATAAGTAAGAAAAACAATACACACATATATATACACGAAAACGAAATGTATGCAGTACCGAGCAAATGTTTCGGAATTTAATCCTTGGAGCTCTGTAGAAGTAGTAATAGGCGAAATATTCAACCAAATGTTGGAGATCGGCCTAAACTACATTCAGACTCCAGTGCACGTTTAATGGAACGGGAAATGAGGAAAAACCTGCAATACCAGCAATTATAAAACTTTGTACTAAGTTAGCCTAAGATTTTTCACAGAAGGTGGATACCAGAAGGAAGTAGGCAAGCCCGTGCGCAGGATTATCCCCTGGAGGGGTTTTCAACTACACTCATAAAAAAGTTAACCCTAATGAGTTAAAATTATCTAAAATTTAGGGAACCAAGTACATTTTTAATAAATATAAGTAGATTTTTTTTTCCTAAATCTAAGTACATTTTTCCTAAAACCAAGTAATTTTTTACTAAATTTAAGCAACATTTTCCGAAAACTAAGTAAATTTTTACTAAATCTTAGTAAATTTTTGCTGAAAATTTCCTAAAACTAAGTAAATGTTTACTCAAATCAAGTAAATATTTACTCAAGCTGAGAACAATTTTGTGATTTTTTCCTCAAAACGAGTAAATTTTTACTTAAACTGAGGAAAGTTTTATTTATACAAGGAAAAAAGGTGAAATTAAAATAAGTTCAATTTAACTAAAAAATCAAACAAATAGTTTTGTTTCAGAGTATGCAAAACTGATACAAAAAATGACAACATGAAATATTTCTCAAAAGTTTCATGATACCTCTGCCATAAGGAGTTGAGCTATTACTCCATGATTGTTGCGAAGGCAAGATAGACGCCTTTGCAGTGGTTGTTTAGAATAATTCATAAAGTATTTAAGAAATAAGTCTCTGCAAACGAACGAGAATTGCTTCTTAGATTAATATTCAAGAATTTTTTAAACTATTTCAATTTTTTTTATAAGTTCATTAATACTTAAATGTATGAACAACTCGGCATAAACTTCAGTAAACATTTTAACTTCATTTTAGGAAAAAACACATTTTTAAGTTCAAATTTCCTAAATGGATTTTTTTCTATACAAAAAATTTCAGATTTTTTTCTCACTTAAAACCTTGGAAATATTCTTCCACATAAGTTTGAATTTACTCAATTCTAAGAATTTTTTATTAGATCCAAAGAAATGTTGTTAAGTAAATCTACTACCCTTTTTCTAGTAAATGAACTAAAGAGTGATTTTTTTGAGGTTAGGATTTTCATGCATTAGTATTTGACAGATCACGTGGGATTTCAGACATGGTGTCAAAGAGAAAGATGCTCAGTATGCTTTGACATTTCATCATGAATCGTCTTACAAACGAACAACGCTTGCAAATTATTGAATTTTATTATCAAAATGCGTGCTCTGTTAAGAAAGTTCATTGCGCGCTTCCATTTTATGGTCAGTTTAATCGACCCACTGAAGCGGCTATTCGGGCTATTGTGACTAAATTTCGCACCAAATTTACATTGTTGGACATTAAACCACCAACACGCTTACGTAGAGTGCGAACTGAAGAAAATATCGCAGCTGTATCGGCCAGTGTTAATGATGACCACCAATTTTCGATTCGTCGCCGTTCGCACCAATTGGGTCTCTGTTACTCAAAAACGTGGAAAATTGGACTAAGCGGATGGACCACCTAAGACGCAGCCGCGGTCAACATTTAAATGAAATTATCTTCAAAAAGTAAATGTCATGGACCAATCTAACGTTTCAAATAAAGAACCGATGAGATTTTGCAAATTTTATGCGTTTTTTTAAAAAAAAAAGTTATCAAGCTCTTAAAAAATCACCCTTTATTTACTATGGCTTTGAAAGACGTGTCAGTAAAAGAAAGCAGAAAGTCTACTGAAAGAACCGATTTTCTGCTGTTAAAAAAGAGACCGCAGATTTGTATCTGCTGAGATGGTAAACAGCTGTTTGCTGTTTTTAGCATATATATACGCATATTACCCCAAGCTAATATAAAAATAAATTCGAGTTAACTCGCTTATGAACGCTTATCTATTTTTATACTTTAATTAAAACAGTCAATTTTAGCACACTGCAAACTCTTTAGCAGTGTGAATGTTGATGTAAGATTGCAGAAAACTGCTGTTATGCCAAAAAAAGCTGTAATAGCAGAAAAGTGTCTGCTGATAAGACAATCGCTGCTTTTATTAACAGACTTGTTCTCTAAGTGTAGAACTTTTTTTAAATAGTTGCTTGAAATTACATACATACATATCGATGGCTTATATTCAAAGGTGGCTATGAACAAAAACATAACTTTTCAGGAGAGCGAAAAAACTGATTTGCTCCTTAATTTGAAGAGAAATTATTAATCATTATTCTACAGTTTAATCTAAAAAAGATTACTAATTGCTACGATTAAAAAGTTTTCGAAATTTCCTATTATTCGCGGTTTCATGGTTCATAGCCACTTTTGTATGCTTAAAATTGAGCACTATGAATGTTGAAATAAGCACGTAGCCATTTATGCCCAAATATATAAATAAGTTTTATTGTGAACTCCATAATTTTTTTCATGAAATCTTGGCAATGTTGTATAGAAAACGCATTTTCTGTGATGTACACAGCGAATTAAAAGATTCCAGCTTCATCCGTCAGATTGGTCCCTTGTAACATATATGTAGCCAGTCGCGAAAATCGCTGCAATTGATGAAAAATCCAAAATTCGCCGTTGCAATTCCATATATTTTAACTTTCTTCATTCATAATTCTGAAATTCATACACAAATATTCCGCATGAAGTCAGCAGTCGCATGCCAAAGAAATATTTTGGTATTCTCAATATAATAAAAAGTTACGCCGGTTTTTCTAAATATACTTTTCACAATTTTTGACTTTACAGCCACCATTTTTCCTATTTTAGCCTGATAACTGGGAAAATGCTATTAACGCGAAATGATAGAATAATGCAAAAAGAAACGACTAGAAATTTTAATTCCAAAAAAAAACAAATAACTCGTATTTTAGAGTTACGTCTTCCTACGTAGATCCAAGTTACTGAATTTGTTGTTTCTCTTTTGAATTGTTACATATGTACAAAAAAACTAACTCTGAAAAATGTTTGACATAAGTGAGAAATATAACAAAAATTTTAGTAAGTTAAAACTCATTTCTTATTGTTTCGCAACATTAAAGTAGATTTTAAAATAGAGACCTACACGCAGAGAAAAAATGCATTTCGTAGAAACGAAATTTTAGACACGTGAACATCGTTTTTGTGTTTCTTTTGTGGGAAAAATTAATTTGTTTGCGGTAAACATGTCATCAGTTGTTGTAAATAAACAAAGAGAAATAAGTTTATGTATATCAAACAGTTTTCTTCGTTTGTTGAAATGGATATGTATTACAATTGCTAACTCCCAAAACAGTGGATGTAACAGAAACCGTTGTTGTTGCATCTGTGATGAAAATAGGACACATCGGTTCAGATTTAGATACAGCTCCATAAAAATGTCCAATCGCAAATGTTACATCTTAGCGCTCTACAAGCATCAAGCAAATTATTTGCTTTTATTAAGAATATTTTAGATTTCATTATGATATCATAGTGATTCTTATCTACTCTTTTTTAAAATTACTAAACGATTTTGTTATTAAATTTCCAAACTTTTATTGCAGTACACAATTAAAAGTTCATAAGATATAGCTCTAGTCGAATGTCAAGAAGTGGTATCGGTTAATAAAAATGAAAATTTTCCAAACAATTTGGTGTCCATTAGCGAAATTAGCATTACTCAATCTTGAAATTGGCACAATTCGTTTAGTTTGTTTGTATTTTTCATAACCTCTGTCCGAAATTCAAGAAAGTGTGCACGATTTTTTTATGTAATTTTCGTGTTTTCATGATTTTACTGCAAAATTACCTTAACAATTCTATATTTTATTGCTTCAGAAAGTCTAGAAGGTTTTAAAAAGTATATGTTCGAAACCTCTCTGGGGCTGTTTGAACCCCCAAACCCCCCCCTGCGCACGGCCCTGGAAGTAGGTAAAGATTATGAAGTGGCAATGGCACAATCTACATTCTGCGAGGTACTTTCACAAGTCCTAAATGATTTAGAAGTTCCCCTTTGTTACTACGATAGCCCCGTAAGGATGCAAATCATCTATACTATAATAGAAAAAGGAGATTTAGTTTAAATGTTACGCTAGTAAGTATAAAGAAAAAAAGCATCTTAACACTTGACCAAAATGAATTTAAATTGACACATCTTTTTTAGATATGTAACCATGAGAAATGAGGATTCGATATATTGATGCAACACGATGCGTTTGTGTTGGGTATGAGTGGATTCAAGATTATTTGGAAACTGGAACCAGCATGTGGTTGCTAGGTGAGATAATGATGATGACGACATTAATGTATATTTCTTAAGGAGATGGTGGCTACCCGCTGGAACCATGGCTTTCAATTCCTTACATGGAGCCCCTAACTAGTTCCGCACAAGAAAAATTCAATGAAATACATATCAAATGCCGGAACATCATTGAAAGAACTAACGGTGTATTCAAAAATAGATGGAGATGTTTACTAGGCGCTAGGGAACTTTATTATGCTCCATAGAAAGCTATTAAAATTGCAAATGTTTCCGCTCTACACAACATTTGTATTCATTACAAGTGCGAACCTGTAAATGAATTTTTGGTGAACGAAGATGATATCGAAGTCGAATGGGACACAATACCGCCAAACAGTGGATCGCCCATGTGCTGACAACCGCATGATTTCCAAATCGCTTTTTTTTTGGCGATTTCGAGTCTCTAAATTTTACATTTCTATTTTAAATTGCTATGTTTAACCAAACATCTTCTTCATTTATCCGCCAGTAAAGAAAGAAAACTGAAAACAATTGTTTAAAGTAAAAATGCGAAATTTAGAGACTCGAAATCGCCAAAAAAAATGCGATTTGGAAATCATGCGGTTGTCAGCACATGGGCGGATATCTTTCAATTCTCGTAAGAGAATTACAAGCTCATCATAAATTTTATTTTAAAAGACATTTATTTAAATCAAAAATTGTTGTTTTTGAAACCAAAACAATATGAGATCTCAAAGAAAAATGTTAAAAATAAAAAGAAAAAACAATCCACGGCTCTTAAAATTAATCATAAAATTAAATATATATATTAAAAATAAATGATTAAAAAATGAAAATAAAAATCCTTGGTTATTCCCATCTACGCATTATTTGGATTTTCATTCCCTCGATTTCAATTAGCTTTATGTTTTTCTCTAATTTACTCTCAACTTCCATTTTTCTGAAATTTTCCATTACGGCGTTGTGACGACTACCCAGATCTAATAAACATAAGCATTTTCTGAAAATTTAGGTTGTAATCTTCAATTGTGTATACTGTTTCGCGTGAAATTCGCTTAAGTATTTACTTGTGTTTTAGGTGTTCCAAAAAATAACCTTTTAAAAATAAAAAAATAAAAGCACCTAACATTGATTGGTGAAATAATCACAATAGTGATCAAAAATATTGAAAAACGTTCCAACAAAATATTCAGAATGGATGTATTTTTATAATTAAGGTAATTTGCCTCAGTGGGCGTGACCCGCCCATTTTTAAAAAATCAGAAATAATATCACATATCAAAATGCCTAACCTCATAATTTGATGAATGATGGTAAATAAAAAAGTTGTATGGTTTTAGCCGTAAGTTACCACTGTACATTGTGGAGCATCATAGTACCTTAAATGGGTCTCGTTATTATTGGTGGCGAGTTTTCTTAGAAAATGCGAGTATTGTGGTTACCAAAATAGGTATGCACCGAACAAGAATCATTTCGTTAATTGACGCAATTAGTTGATTCAATACAATCACGACTTCAAGAAGTTACAAAAATACATATATAAAGAATTAAAAGACAAAGAAATACTAAATTTGTGAATAAAATTTCCCCGGAAATGTATCGTTCCCTTAAATTTCCAATCGCGATTTATGGTGATTTTTTCATGTTTCTTCGCTTTCTTACTTGGATTTAATCGTCTTATATCTAAAACAACGCAAAGAAGAGAAATCTATTCCCGATTTATATTCATAGTACGCCGATAGGGAAATTGAAAATTCCACGTGAACAAATTACCCTTTTATTTGCGATTAGGGTGATTTCATACTTTTTATCCTTTATCGCGTATAATTGCACAACTGCAAGAATTATTTTTTACCGTACTTATTCTCCTTGGATTAAAATACATTCACAATCTTATAGCTCGCACTCCTACATGTAAGAACATGATACTTTCGGATGAGACTTCATTCCGGGAAACTTGGACTAGGAGACGATAATTATGTTGATCACAATCAATCTCTTTTCAAAGTGCTGTGGTTAAGTTATAGAATATTCCTCTTTTTTATAATAATAGTTGCATCAAATTGTAATCAATTCCAACTATGTACAATGCCATTTGTTACGAGGATCATGCAATCAGCATCATCAACACAAAATGTAGACTGGGCAGCTAGCGCTTATTTAAGTTTTGTCAATTTCAGATCAGCTATCGTTTATTTAAGTTTTGCCCATTTCAGATCAAGAATAAAACACACGTGTTTTTGGGAAATATATGTACATATTTATTCAAAAATTTAATTGTATTTTTTTGTAATAAATTTGTTTTTGTTGTTATCATTAGTAAAATTAAACCGGTCACCACACCATTTAGGTTAATGGTGACAATGATGATACATGTATTTATTCATTTCATACGCTTTCAATGATGAAATAAATAATAAACGAAATAATCTGGATGTAGCAACAAATTGGATTTATTTTTTGTTTTTTGCTTTGTTTGTGTATTCAAGTGGGAAATTAATTAACTATACAGCAGTAAAAGTAAACTTAGTGGTATTTTAAATAAGTATGTGTATAAGGTATAGATAGACTGTATGTATATAGAGTTATAATTAATCGGTAATAATATAATAAACTAATGGTGGTAATCATAATAAATTACAATTGAACGAAAAAAAACGAAAACGTGATAGTGATGATAATTAAATGTAGTGATTTCAAATGTCTGCCGGAGCTCGTTTTCCAAAAATTACGAATGGAAAAACGAACGAGGAAGGAATAACTTGTTGATTTCTAAATAAATTAAGGCTACATTTTTACAATTTAAAAAGAAAAATAAACCATGTTGAGAAATGATTTCTTTGTTTTTGTTCGACTTACATACTTGTTTTTGTTAGGTTTGAAAATTTAATTTTCTTTTTCATTTCAAGGCTTTTGGAGTTCTCTTTGTATTTTTGTGGTTTTGGGTGTGTTTTTTTGTTTCCATAGACTAAATAAACCAAACATTTGTTGTTGTTTTGTTTTAATATCCTTTTGATTAATCCTATAACAGTATTTTTAGTTTAAATAATTTCTTTTTGAAGCCAAAACTTAACGTGAACTTTTTTTTATTATTTTTTGATTGCATTACTTTGTTTGTTGGTTTTAGTTAAAAACTAAATATATATGTATGTATGTATATAACAATTATTTGATGATCTAACCTTTTTAATTAACATACGGCTTTTTCTGTATTTATTTTTCGACAAACCTGATTTTTCTTTTCTGTTTTAGTTTTTTTATTCTGTCTTAAACACTATAATAGGTTTTGTTTTATTTCTTTTATAATTCTTAATATAAAAATATATGTATCAGAGAAACAATTTCACAAGGATTGATTGGTAATAAATATGTGGTACAAGTCTATCACCCTCATCATGTAAGTCGTAGTCGTGTCGAATTTTCGACTCGTGTCACAAATTTACATTTTTGGTATCGCGTATGTCGTATTTGACTGTGAAATTCGACAAAAACTGTCACTGAATATTTTGCAAGTGACTAGAGTAAAAAAAAAAATAAAAATGGAAAAAATTAATCAAATCAAAAGTTAATGGATTTAGTTCCATTAAACTAATATAAAAAGCAAAAACATATAATTTTATTTCTTGAATTACATACGTAATTTAAGAATGGAAATTATGACTCCCAAGGAATTTGGTATTTTTATTGGATAAATGATTTGAAAAATGAAAATTTTGACAAAAATCTACAATATAAAAGTGGAAAGATCAAATATAAAGAAAAAAAATTAACAAAAATTTTTAACAAAATCGACTACGACGAAAATGTTCTAGTCACGTCGAATTTGTTACATGATACCGACGAAATGCAAATTCGACTACGACAGCTGTCGAAATTCGACTACGACTTACGTGATAAGGGTGTATGTGTTCAAACCGCGAGGGGAGGCATAATTACAATATTTCCAGTATCATTGCATGACCTCAGAGATTTACGTCAATCTCTTTCTTATTAATATAAAATTTCCCCCGAAACGGATTTTTTATTTAGTTATCTTGAATTTTGAAATTTTTGTATGCCTGTATACTTCTATTTGCATTCATGATATGGGTCCTAGCACATATGTCAAAGAATTACGCTGCAGAACAAAATCGTTTTAAACAAGTGTAATAAGATTCGACATAAATGTACAATTCCTATTGTTTTTCTTTACAATTGCATTACATTAATCCCTCTTGTTATTTTAATATATGATATTCTAATAGAGATGTTCTTACGCCATTATTAGAATATCAAATCTACATTCGATTGAAAGTGAAATACAGAAGTGTCCATCTTCCGCACAGAATGAGAGTAAATGTTTAGATAGTTTACGATATGGGGATTTATGATACGTAAATAAATTCTTGTTAAAAGACCAGACTTACAGTTTTAAATGAAATATTTGCCAAATGTGCTAGGAAGGTGTATTTGAAAGTACTCTACCACAAAGATAGGTAACAAGATTAAAAAATGAGTTATTGCATTTTCCATTTAGCCTTCGACGTAGTGAATATTCTAAGAATTTTAGAATATTTACTTAAATTCTTTCAACTCTGCTCATATGAGTTCCTGAGTGTTGGTAGAAATAGTGTCTAACTATGGTGTCTAACTATTGTTTTTCTTTACAATTGCATTACATTAATCCCTCTTGTTATTTTAATATATGATATTCTAATAGAGATGTTCTTACGCCATTATTAGAATATCAAATCTACATTCGATTGAAAGTGAAATACAGAAGTGTCCATCTTCCGCACAGAATGAGAGTAAATGTTTAGATAGTTTACGATATGGGGATTTATGATACGTAAATAAATTCTTGTTAAAAGACCAGACTTACAGTTTTAAATGAAATATTTGCCAAATGTGCTAGGAAGGTGTATTTGAAAGTACTCTACCACAAAGATAGGTAACAAGATTAAAAAATGAGTTATTGCATTTTCCATTTAGCCTTCGACGTAGTGAATATTCTAAGAATTTTAGAATATTTACTTAAATTCTTTCAACTCTGCCCATATGAGTTCCTGAGTGTTGGTAGAAATAGTGTCTAACTATGGTTGTTTTCAAAAAAACGAGCAGTACTCAATCCTGAATGTTACACCTGGTTCGAGTGGCAGCCACCTTTGTGATTGACTGTTTTCATCTCTTTTAGCCTAAAACCTGTTGATCGAACTATATTGAGGAAATAATACTTGATCTATAGATTTTTTTGAAAAGCCACAGTATCAGGCGCCAATACCATGTAATGCTCATTCGACGAGAGAAATTAAGAATATCATTTGAAAAACATTTTACGCTTTCTTTTGATTTTCAAGTGACATTCTACTACGCCGAGTTTAACCGAACATAGAGAAGGCAACTGAACTGTATATCGAACTACTACTAACCAAGTCTTTAACAAAAAAAAGACACACACACAACACATGACTGCAGTTTGCTTTCAAATATAATTAAGAAACATAAATATTTTTCATTCAAATTCTAAAAATGTTGTGGTTATACACAAATTTCGAATGAATAAATATATATTAATGACGAATTAAAGTTTGGCCGCTCTTTGTTCGCTCTTTTGGATATGAGAATATATTATTTTCTTATACAAATTATATATTTTAACTTTTGGGCCGAATTATTCACAAAATCAGTTCAGATATAGGGTTGTCAATTGCTAATAACTGAAATTATGCCCCAACTCCACAACCTTGAACTCTCAATAAATGACATTTGAATGATAATAAAAACGAATAATAGTATGCAGCTACCTTAAACATTTCCATGAAACGAGCAAATCAAGACCATTCCATTCGGTTTAGAATATATTGAATTTACAAATATCTTTTTCAGCCTATAAACATTCCTCTAAATTGGCTTAATAAATTTAAAGTTTTCATTATTGCCAAAGGAGTAAATATTCATGATGCCACTTTCGCTCTCGATAGCAGTGATTGTGTTGTGTAACTAACAATATAGTAAAAATGAATAACAACACTATGAAACAAACATTTTGTTGAATGACAGTGTATAACATTTGCTGACGTATTTTGCCGAAACAGATATTATAACATTCACACTTATCTATAGATAGGCAAATTTTCATTTCTAGGATGCTATCCATTAAAGAATGGTTCAAACTATTTTTTCCAAATGGTTTTCTATGTTTTATGGTCTTTTTCGTGCTTCAGTACACGGAAAAAATAAATGTTTAGATCTCGGACTCAAAGTTTTTTTTCCGAGCTTTTGGCGCCTGTCGATGGTTGAAGTATGTGTATTTTGGCCAAAAATTGTTTTTGTGGTCAATATCATATAAATGGAAAACACATTTCTTTATAAACCATAGTGGGTTTCTTGCTCTATTTTACGATTAAAAATAAAAATATAAGACGTACCCTCGGACAAATACATGTATGCCAAACGTACCCTCGGACAAATACATGTATGCCGTGTTGTCCAAACACTCCACAATTTTAGACCTTCCAGTTCTAGAAAGGGATCGAAACTGATTTAACATCAAAAATCAATAAAAAAAAATAAATACAAAGTATTTTAATGTCCATCGCTTTATATATAAAGAGAAATATCCCATAACGACCACAATTGCTAGATTCCGGCAACATTCCATAAAGGAAATCTCTTGAAATAACTTTCAATGGGTCCCTTTGGTGTCAGTTCAAGAGATATTTCGCTGTAAATAGATTGGCATGGTTACACACATCGATATCGGAAATATAATATTCTGCAACGAATATTCGAGGGTTTCGGACATATTCAACGTCTGTTGTTGTTAAGTGATATACACACGTATGAGTTCTTCGTACATTCCACAAATCCTATGAGATCATACACTGTAGTTCCTAGTTGTATTCACTTCCGATCAACCTCTCGATGTCCGTGAAATTAATACTGAGTTCGAATTGGATGTGCAGATCACAATTTCAATTTGATCTGATGATAATGTTTGACGTGACTTTTTGTAAGTTTTTTGCTTTGTTGACTGATCACTGTGCAGGTGAAATAAACTATCTTCTATGGAGTTTATAGAAGTGAGCTTGAACAATATTCATTAATTAAAAAAGTAACATCGTACTAATTTGGAACTCTCGTAAAATGCGTAAAATAAAATTTGGGTGATTATTCTATCTCTTTGTGGGTATTTGCATCGAAGGGATGGGAAATTAAAAAAATACATATTTCATTCTTTCACAATTTCATAAATAGATCTTGTTTGGTTTGAAGTAAATTATTACATTTTGTTTAACCGATAACACAAGAAAAAAGTATATTTAATTATAAATGTGTGGGGTGTTTTATTTTTGTTTGTAGTTGGTTTGTTCAAAGGTTTGTATGTATATTTTAAAAAACATTAACAAAAATTATTATTTAAAAATTCTAAATTATATCAATATAATTAATATAAATTGTTTTTATAATGAATATATAAATTAAAAAGAGAAAACTTAAGCCAAAGTGGGGAATATTTTAAACAAATAACGTCCTTTATCATATATATGTATGTATATATATAGCATGTATGTAGTATGTATAGAGAAAGTAGTATGTTGCTTATCTCCGTAAGAAAAAATCATTATATGATCTGTTCAAATGTGTTTTTTTGCTTGTTTTCAATAAAGTAAATACATATGTATGGTATATATTATCTTTTCAATCTTAACCTCTAATGACTATACTCTATGGAGGCCTTTTTTGTAAACCTGCTAACATTGTTTTCAAAATATATATAGGTATGTATATATAAGTATATGTATGTTCAACTTTTTGTATTTTTCGTAAACTATGTACGTAGGTATGTATGTTATTATATCCGATTCTAATAATATGTAGGTATGTATGTTTTGCTTTGATCTTTACTTTAACAAGTCGAAAAATTTCGAAAAAATGTTTCAATAAATTTTGCTTTGTTTTTCCTTTTTGTGTTGTGATTTTTTTGTAATGTTAGGCACTGTTATTCCTTAAATATAAGTTTTCTAAAAACCTTGTTGTTTAATTTGTTTTGTTTAGTTTATCGTAAATCTGAATTTTTAAGTATTGCTTATGTTCTACAGGTTCATTTTAGATGAGGTTTTGCAATTAACAAATATTATTTGAAAATATAATAATAATTCACTGCCTTTGTGTGAATTAGTAGAGTTGCTAATGAGTCTTATCAAATAATGTAGTTTGGAAATAATAAATTATAATTAACAAACAAAGTGTAATTAGGTTTCATTTTTGTTTGTTTGTATTTCATCCTTCCATTTTGTATTTGTTTTGCAATGTTTGTAACTTAATCAAAAAGTCTTTTCAATTTCTGCAAAGGGAGAGAAAAAATAGTTAAGAATTTATCAGTCGATTTTTATTTAGAACTAAATTTGTATACAAAATGGTCAGTGGCATTTGCTGTCAAAAGGATTGTGGCAAAATTGACCAAAATCGATTGAAATATTTGGTTTATTTGGTGAAAAAGTTAAATCCCATAAAAAGAGCTATATATAGCTATCCAATGACCTCTTCTATACAAGACAAGAAATCTCGCTCTTCGGTTAACTTGCAGAAAGGCGAGCTATTTCTATAATATCCCTACGGGAAATTGATGTTTGAATATTTCTACAGATCAGATGTTAGTATAACTAGATGAACGTGAAAAAATATTGTTAATTCTCTGCTAATATCAAAGATATTGGATAAGATCTCCCTGTTTGTAATTACACAGGTTTTTTCCTATGTTCTTTGAGACTGGTAGTTGTGAACAGATGTTGGACATGTCTTCGTCGTACCACTCCTCAAACCCATTTAAAAGCGACCGATTCCCCTCATATACGAGTGAACAGACTAGTATATATAATAGTACTTTATATATAGAACAGTTTATTTATTTTATTTTATTTTATTCATTCATTTATTCATTTCTTTATTTCTCTATTTCTTTATTTATTTTTTTATTTATTTATTTATTCATTCATTCATTCATTCATTCATTTACGTATTTATTTCTTTATTTCTTTATTTCTTTATTTCTTTATTTCTTTATTTCTTTATTTCTTTATTTCTTTATTTCTTTATTTCTTTATTTCTTTATTTCTTTATTTCTTTATTTCCTTATTTCTTTATTTCTTTATTTCTTTATTTCTTTATTTCTTTATTTCTTTATTTCTTTATTTCTTTATTTCTTT